>CM068367.1:348503110-349237508 GCA_034769895.1 Magicicada septendecula
GCTTCATTCCTGTAATAAATATAGTGTAATTAATATATAAGATTTCTATCTCAGTCAAAGAGACCTCTGATTAAAAGTAGTATAATCGATTTCTTAGAACGTATTCTATGTTAAATAGAATACTTATTAATGGGCTCTATAGAATTTTTACATTTTTTGAGTTGAACTGAGGCAACAGAAAATCAATAATAATATTTTTTCTAAATAATATCAATAATACTTTTTCTAATGTATTTACACTACATCAAGTAGGCTTATTTATACTTATCATGGTCTTGACATTGATCTTACCATTACCTTAATACATTGCGACTCAATTTTATGTGGAAAGAAACGTATAATATTAAACACACAAACAATTAAAAATTAGCAGAACTCAAAAAACTAGTAGAACGAATTAAAATAATGTTTTTTTTAAAACCGGTAATAATCGAAAATAAAAAACTATAAATAATTAGTAGTCAATATCAAAAGTACATCTGCAAATCAACAACTATTTTAACACAAAAATTCTAACATATAGGTAAAACTGTCAATAATTTTGTTTGTTATTTTAGTGATTTCACTGTATTATATTTAATTGAAAGTAAACGTAAGTTATTACTTTCTAGTCTTTTTATGTAGCTTATATTTTTAGAAACCTTGTTTTAAAAAATGGTAATCAAAGCATGTTTATCTAAGAAGTAATAGAATTAAACATTTAACAACTAATTGAGAAGATGTTATGCCTCTAGTGTTGTCAGAACATTGTGAATGTTGTCTATACCTTCTTCTACAACACAAAGCAGGATAGGTAGTGTAACGCCAAAACGCGAAAAAAAAGGAAAGAAAGAAGAAGCAGGTGTCAGATTTTGAAATGACATTGACGTATGTGGGAAGCTATAAAAGCAGTTAATACAAAGGAGTGTAACATCCTTCAACGTCGACGTGCACATGTCTGTAGGTATCATAAATCTAACAAGAGCAGAGGTTCGACACAGAGAAAATTTACCAGGAAATACAGTAGAGGCGTGTGAACAAGGTTAACAAGTGCAGCTGAAAGCGTGGAGCAATTAAGGGATTGTTCTGGCTGATAGGCAGAACAATCGCCAGAACGAAGTAGAATGAGAAAATACTAAGAAGGGATACGACGGAGGCGAACGCACTAATCAATGGGGGAGCTGGACGTTTAGCGAAACCAAAGATTGTTCTAGCTGAATGTCATAGAAAGTCACCCTAGCGAGGAGTACAATTAGAAATATTGAGAGCCACACATGAGGTTATTAAACTAATGTAACGAGTACATCTGGACGCTTAAAGAAAAGGGTGGTTCCGAGTAAGGGATAGCAAAAACACCAGAGAGAAATTTACTAAGAAAATTTACTAAGTTCATCCAAGTGTGTGAACTCTAACAGAGGATGCAGCTAGCTAGACATTGTAAGACAATGAAGGAATTGGTCTCGCTTGGGTATAGAAAAAGTCAGCGGGGGCAAGACAAGGAGATACTGAGAAATCTATAGCAAAGTGGAGTACACTTATTAACCAGATGCAGCTGTGTGTTAGAAGGCAATTAAGAGAATTTGTCTGAAAGGGACATAAGAAAAAGTGACAGGATGATTGACGAGTGTGAAATCGAACTATCGTCACAGACTGAGGGTGGAACCAAAAGCAAGGAAAATAGAGTAGGGAAGTAAGATATACTATCAGAAACCAGAGTTCAACGTAGGCGGGTTTCTAGGAGTAAAGTTCTTTGAAAACTATAACGCAAAACCAATGGAAACGTAGCGGGAAAACGTGTAAGAGAAAGAGGAGGGAATGTTCGTAGAAAAGAAGAACGATAACCCAGTGTTACCACTGTAACAAAGATGGTGGACTAAGAGAGTCTAAGGGGGAATTGGGTGTATTCAGTATATAAAATAAGCCGAGGGCGCGATCGAGGAGTCTAATAATAATCTTTCGGGGGAGTCGGTCGTAAGTGTTGACAAGAGTATGTTATAAGTTTCGTGGAGTCTTAACTTAACAGTTCAGAGTCTTTACGGGAATTCAGAATTAGTCGGTAGTGAAAGTCCCGCGAGTTGACTTAACACGTACGAAGATTTAACATGTGTAAATAGTTGGGAAGATTTGTAACTTATATTATATTTCGTAGAATCAAAGTTAACAAACAATGTGCATAATACAATTAATATTGAAGCGTGCAAACTAAGGTTGTAGTAATATATAACTTGTAAAACAATTAGGATCGCAACATGTGTTCGAAAACAGTCGTGTGAAAACTATAACTCGTGTAACAAGAATAAACGTTATAACTAGTAACCGGTAATTATTCTATTGGTACGTCGGAAGATGCCAGAGTGTATTAGTCAAAGTGGAGTGATCAAAAAGGTGTTCAACTATCATGCAATACGAGAGTAAACCACGATATGATTAGCGCATCTACACTTTCATGGCAGATCTAAGGAGTGGAAATGATATCAGCGCAGATCTACACGCCGCAGATTGGATAACGTACCAACAGTAACCTTTATGCATTAGTTAATATTTTGTTAAAACACCATTCTGTCCTACTCAAAGAACCTACGTATAAAATATAGCTTACTTAAAAAACTCACGTATGTCTTATTAAAGATAAACGTCATATATTAAACATGAATTCATTTCTAAATAAATAAAATATATATAATAAGATATTTAATAGAGATAAGTGTTAAAAATTAAATCGAACCTTGAGATAGAGATCTTAGAATGAATGTCTATTGAGATAGATTATACTTTAAATTAACGAATGATCATAAAATGTTAAAATCATATGGAATTAATATGAATGACAAGTAACGTAATAATAATAAATGCAACAATTATACTGATAAATTTGTATGCGTTCCATTATTTAATAACTACCTGAGGGATGATACAACAATTAGTATTCTTGAACATAAAGATTATTTGTATTCATCACGCATAAGTAAACTTAATACAATTACAATTAACATCAGTAGACTTCATTGTAACTTTAATTACCGTTGCTAGAGTTGAAGGAATATAATCTATTAATTAACACAATATAATTAATGGTAACGAGTAATTAAAACGTTATAGTATTCTACACTAATTAATAAGTAACGATATGTGGCAAGAAGATGCTTGTAATTCAATATACATGAATTTCTTTCTCTTTAGTAAAATCAAATTGGATGAAGGAATGTCAGTAATACAGAAATTCAAAATAGTTTACTCTATAACAAAACATTGGTAAGCTAATTAGTTACTGCTAATTAATTTGTATTGGTTTCTGAAGTTAAAGCAAGGAAATAACTACTTATATTCTGTAATTGATGAGAAAACGCATTGAAATTTAATGTAAATACAATTCTATGGTGGACAAATTATTTCATAAAAGTATGAATGCATTTATAAATGCATGGAATTACAGCTAAATCAATAAAAGTTTGTTTGGTTTTATTGTTTTCAACCACTGAACATATTTTCATTAATTCAAGAGGATAAATATTGCTGATAATACAAGCTGAATGCATTCACCAGCATAGAAACAAATAATTAGACTAGTTTAATTAAAATCCATCTTTCCAATTCAAATTAAGCTGTTTATTTGTGCAGTTGAAAATACTGAAAAATACCCACGGGATTCTTATGACTGAATCGCGTTGCAAAGATAAGGTTTGATTTATAGACTATAAGTGATCGCGTTAGAGATGCGGGCGATGCTCATTTTGAACGCAGTTTGAACATAATTGCAATGTTCGGTAGAAGTGACAGAGGCAACAATCAAAGCAATAATAAAGGCAACAGTATTATTGTAATGTATACATACTGGCGTGTGAGAATGTGCTTTTTGGTAAGCGGAGGTAATATTGTCCTGACTATTCAGAAAAGTCTCTCTTTCATGTATCTTCCTCTAGATCATTCTAATAAATTTTGAATTTATCAATATGTGTTACATTATTTTGTGCCGTTCAAATTATTCGTAAATGAAGTATTTTGTCTTTAGTTCCATTTTAACAATTAAGTATACATTTTTAAACTAATAGGCCTTGTTATTAGAAATTATTTTATTGTTTCTTAAATTTTATTGCAAGCAGTTTATCATCTATTATTAACACATTCAACACTATTGTTGTGGTAATAGTAATACTTTCATTAGCTTTCTTGAACTGTTGCATTCCTGTTTGGCTAAGCGCTAGGAATTTTGACAAAATATCTGTACTTCATAGTGCTACAGATTTAACTGTTTATAAGAGTAAGTTAGCTTACTTTAATAATATAAAAATTAAATGTAACAATAACCGATTTTACTAATATAAAACGTGGGAAGGATTAAATATGTATAGTTAGTTCAGTGTCCTGTAAATTTCAGTGTGCATATTTTATAAACTTGTGTTCCAGAGATGTGGAGAAAGTGAGAGAATAGTAAGTAATCGAATGGATGGGATTGGTCTCCTAAACTTAGTACGTATATTGTTGCATTCTATTTGTTTGCTTTTAATTTACGTATTTATTCAACTGCATACTAAACTCTGAGCTTGACTTAACGTTGAATAAAATCCTGAAATGAGGGAATTATGTTCAAACTTAAGGACATTTTGTGACACATTAAAGCATACGCAGCAGAAAAGTATTAATAGGATTGTAGTTCAATGGTGTGATAAATAATTATAATACGAATTTTATGTAACCAAGTTGTACAAAACAAGGTTCCAAAAAAACGATATTTTAACAATTCACCGTACAAAATAAAATAGGTATAATTGAATTTCTTGTATACTTATCTAAATTCGCAAACGGAGAAATATTGAGACAAATCATCACCGTCAGTACTCCAAGGATCGGGCCCTGGATTTGTTTGGAAACCCATCTCTTCCTAGGTCTACCGACACCTCTCTTCCCAGTACGGTGATAATCCAAGTCAGCCACGTGTAGACGGACATCATGCATGTGGTTCAAGTGTTCACACCATCTCCTTCTATGGTCTTCAATCTTCTGGTACAACGATACAATGTTTAATTCTAATATCCTTTTCCAATCCAGGTGACAACAACCTTGCGTCCCTCTTAGAAATTTCATTTCAGCTGCCAAAATCCTCTGTACGTCCATTTTACTAAGAGTCCATGTCTCACTAGCACACACGAATGTGGGGACAGCCATAGTTTTGTTAAATTTCAATCGGGTATTCTTCCATGTTTTACTTTTCAGGTGCCTATGAATCGTTCCACAGATGGTTGTGAGGTAAATTGTGATATAAATGAGTGTGATTAATATTAGAAGCATTGGGAGTAACATTTTATGCGACAAATACAATCACAATTCAACACGAGTACGAAACAACTTAAATCTGTTTATAAGTGTCTGGATGTGATGTGACGCCGCACCCTTTTAAACATTACTTGCCCTGTATCGCGCGCGCGCGCGTGACTGCGACTGTGTTCATGAGGGACAACGTATTGGTAATATTACTAGACAAATTACAGTTGTTCATGAATTCCGGTATTCGATAATACAGGTACAATATTACATTTCATTTAATTTATCGAATTTTGTACGGTACCGGTATAATATTTATGGAATTTCGTGTGTAAATACCAGTATGAGCTACAAACATGTTTTCATACAATGATAGACAACCGTGCCAGTTATCTTTAGTACTATTAAAAGCAGGTACTATTGCAGTATTTATGGTAATTCAATTACTATTAATGACTATAGGAACGGTTGAGAACGCAATAATAATAATATGAACTTTAGGCTACAAAACTGATACATCGTGACTGAATAGATAATCAACTTCAGTTTTCAAAGTCAACTCCAATAAGATATTGTATACTGCAATATACCGCAACCCCAAGTGTACCTCCTACCGCAACACTAGTGTTCTACCCACTTAGCCTGGTGTAGACAATAACTACGCAGGTGTACATGAACGCCTTTTCATTAGAAAATTCAATTGAACAAAAACGCATTTTATTTAAATTCCAGAACAAAAAACTAAAATATTTCTGCAGATGTAATTAGAAATGAACGAAATGCCAAGCTCAAATTCGTGACAAAATTAATAACCAATGTGGAAAGTAATTTGTATTCAAAGACCTAGATCTAATTACTATACAGGTAATGCCGCCCGGTAGTTATAATCTCTCAGACCAATTTTACGTTTAGAAAGAAAAAATATGAAAAAATGTATGTAAAGAATATTAAAATATACAACACTCATATTATTCTATTTAAAAACTAGAACTATCACATAAAATAGGCCTATAACGTACAGCATAAATACTTAATACTGCGTGTTAAGTGATCAATTTAGACCTAATTTAGTTTTTACCCATCCTTGTATTTGGTTACTCACGAACATATTTTGATAAGACTGTGAGAAGAAACGTTTGCCTGAATTTAGGGCTCTGAAACACTTTTGACAAAATATCGAAATTAAATAATTATATAAGTAATTTGTAATTATACTATTACGTAATTGTTAAACAATTTAAAGCAATTTAGTGAGACCATAAAATTAATTTCTCTATAAGTAACTTGTATAGTTTCTTGCAGGATTCTTATATAATCAATTGTAATTACTTCTGTAACAAGATTGTATTATTTTTTAATCGTTTTAATTAATCTGTGAAACGCACATCGTTTATTTAAAACCCGTACATCGTGTTAATTAAAATAGTAAAAAATATTGCAATCTACTTGCAGAAATAATTACAATTTGATAGTGTAAAATTAATTATGTCTTATTGAGCAATAATATAGGTTAAAAAAGTATTTTATATAAAGCAGTATTGTAAAGTAAAATATAGCCAAGCATATAATATTAAACAACACAAAAGTTAGCAAAACGAATTAAAATAAAGTTATTGCTAAAACTGATTAAAATTGAAAATGTGAACAAGTAGAATGTACTAGCCGTTAACATCTAATATAACTTATACACCCTCAAATCAGCAATTATTTAATATAACCTTCCTTGAGTTTAGGGAGTTTAGGGAGCATAAACCTTTTGTAGTTCTAGTAACCCATTAAATCACATTCAATTTAAGGTAAACATAAGATGTTGCGTGTATACAGTTGAAGACATAAAGTTTACTCATTTTATGCGTCCAAATTAAGTTTATTTAATAAACTTACATTGTGTGGTGTTGCCTGGGTAGTCATATCTGTTAAGAACGTATTTACTGACATATCTCTCATTATAGTGTAGTTTATAATCCCGCTGATTTTAGTGGTCGAGTTCATTTCAGTGCAATTATTTCAGATTATCTCATTTAATAAATCATTTCAGGAATATTTTAAATAAGGTCTTTTGTTGACTCTTGTTTCAGCTTATCCCCCCCCCCCATTGTGGTACACCAGATAGACTGCACCATTCGTACCGCAGTTCACACCTCGGTGACTGTAGTGCAATTACACTTGGCTATTCGTATTTCTGCATGTTGTCACGATTAACTGGCTTGCCGTATTTAGTTGAGAAGACGGTATTACAGTTACGAACAACGTGCATATAGATATCAGTTTAGTAGATACTAAAGGATATCTCAAATAGTGACACAGCGAGGCAGTTCAGGCAAGCAGCATGCGCGTTAACCCAATTACTTGATGTTTACGTGAGAATCATTTTATATAACTTAATTACTGCAAGTAAACGGAAAGACTGCTACAAACTAGATACAAAATATCTACATTAGAGCCACTGTTTTAAGCCCTAAAAACTAATCAGGCTTGAAGCAGTGTTGTAGCCTTACTCCGATATTTTGTAACTTATATATTAACTTCCTTCTGACAGCAGATTGAATTCTAAGTTAGAATAGGGCATTAAAATATATCGTAGCAAATATATTAATACTTTGTTATTTGCTGATGTATTTGTGTGATGCTGTTGATCCTTATTTATGAAAACGGAGATGGCCTCATAAATACACAGAGGACAACAGAGAACGATTCGAGATTCTTCTTCAGTATTGCTAGGAAGAAGAACCATCAGGAGTGCACGAGAAAACATAGACTTTAAGAAAATATGTCGTAGTTAAGAGCTTATTAAAGTACTAATATTTAATTACACACTATAAAATTAAATTAATAGAGCATTTAATACATTTTTAAAGGCACATAGTGTTTTGTAGTTGCTTGTAGCACTTTATATCGCAGTTTGCACTAACTAGACTACACGGCATGTAGTGTTGTTGGTTCCGTCTCCATGTAGGCTGTTGATGGAGGTTTCCATTGGATTGCTTGCACGAATACAATTTTGTAACAGCTATGAATTACAAAGTGAAACTTTAGATAAGGTGCAGCCTACTTGTATTTAGTAGGGACACTGAATATGCCATTTACTCACTGAACATACGCCTACACGCGTAATCTCATCGATTTAATTGTGCCGCAATGCGCGAAAATAATTTGCTTATTAAATTTACTCCAAATGAGACAATTATGAAACAAATACTTTTCATTTCTGCACAATTATCAGACAAAATCCATTAGAGACTTGTGTGTTCCGCTTGCAATAATAGCGCTTTCCTCACTTAATAATAAAACAGTCACTATAAGAATTGTAGATGTTGCGTAAGTAAAGTATACACTAACCAGTACTGTAGGGACAAACAGACAGCAGAAGTCATGCGGAGCGTCAAAGCGCTCTGGTATGTTTACGGGTTGTCTTGCTCACAGCCTGATGAGGGCCAGTTTCGTGCGGTGCAGTGCGGCCTGCATTTATCGCAGAGCAAGGAGATAAAATGCGAGTTCCGTTTGCACAATACGGTGTGCAAGTAAGATGTCATTGATGTATCCGGTCCGGCCTGGCTCCACACCTAGGATGCACCTTCATGCTTCACTCCCTTAAGGATATACTCGCACACCTCGCGATTTTCCGTGCCTAGGACGACAGCGCAGTCGAAACTGGTCGAGTAGGTGCATACCATGAAAATTAAGAATTTGTTTGTTTTTTTGTGTCGACCGGCCTTGCCTTACGTCTGAAGTACGGCTCCGTGGTTCCCTTGTGGGTTCACCAGCAGGAACTCAGCGTCGCACTAGCGTAGACGGTAGGCGCGGCAGCCTAACGCTTCCGCCGGACTGGTGAGCTGTGACGGCCGGGCGGATGGCTGTTGCAATTGCACACCTCGCGGTTTTCCGTGCCTAGGTGACTAGGCTACTTTTGTACCGTGTGAGCTGAATTCTGGAAGCAGTCGTCGGACAAGTAGCCAAACGTGGGTACACTGGCGCCGTCCGGATATTGCTTGACTTGTGCCAGACAACAGTTCACTGATTAGAAATATGGGGAGCAAATGCATTCGGTGCGTAAGTCCAGAGTATGTATATTTAGTCTATAATTAAAAAAAAAGGTGTGTAGACGAAAATGGTATACACTTAATATACTCATTTCAATCAGTGGTATTTTCAGGGAGAAAGAAAAAGAACAAAAGCTTTTATACAAAGATGCTTTTCCATTAATGTAAGAAAACTTCATTACATGTGTTGACCAAAGCTGCATAATATTTAAAAGTGATCGCGATGACTAAAAGTACTGAAACATGGATTTAACGATTGTTATTGCTACATATAGCTATATATAGGGATAGCTACTATTGTTTTGACGATAAAGGAATAAATTTACTTCGTTTTTGTATAAATGATTTGTTAGGTGTTGGAATCAAATAACAGTAACCAGTTTCCATCTGCGTCCTACACTGTAGTAAATACAAAGAATTTACACGCTACACTAGTTTGTCACGTCAAGTATGGAAACGTCAATTTGTTTCATGTTCTGCACATGACAGGCCTAGCCCTTTCACATTCAAATAACACCTTCAACATTTTATACTTTATTGAATGCATCGCTTGTTTTCAAGGAACTGTTATAACAAGATTCGTAAATCTAATTTCAATTAATCGGTTTCATTTACTTTTGGAATTACTGTAGTTCTATGATGGCAACCAATCATAAATTACTGATACCCTCTACGCTTGCCTTGTGTGTTGACAAGGTCATTATAGGAAAAATAATATATTTGCAAAAGGGTGGACTATGTTTACACAAGCTTTAGTTAATTTAAAAATATTTTCAATAATATAAAAAGAAACATAACTTTATATTCACTGTTAATTACAGATATCTATAAGGTTAGAAGAATCTAATAAACAACAATTTTTTAATTATTTGTTAATTGTTGCCCACCTGTTGCGTTAAAGCTTTTTATCATCCCATGTGATATTATTATTTAGTGAAAGACAAAAAATATTTTACTCGCATAGTCAAAAATTCAATAATTTATTGGCATAAAAAGGATGTTGTATTTCAGCTAAAGCGAGTGTTCAGCAGAAAGTAATACCACATAACACAGAAATACCGAAGAGTTGAAAGAGTCACTATGTGATACATGGTCGACAATTTTATGCTATTGCATGAGCGACAAATTCAAAGAAGCCACTTCAAGCTTATTCGCTCCCTTCCTCAATGACAGCGTTCCTTTAAGAGCCCTCAGGAGTTTTAGGCCAACATAAAGAGTTGTGGGTTGTAACATCCAGGAGTTACAGAAGATTTCCGAATTGGCCGCAATGTTGGTTCTGTTAAACTCTGCAGCAGCTCTGGGAATGGAAAATAAATAATTGATGAAGATGTTCAACAGACATCACAGCATCATCTATCGAAAGTCGTCGACAGGACAGCTGACTAAGATAAGAAATACTATTATTCTTAACGGATCTCAACTTAATTTTATTAAGCGAGGATTTGCACCTCGCAGTTAAATCGTCCACTTTTGCATTCCACTCAGGTGTCTGTAGAAAGTTAGACCTAAAACTTTGATTTCAGACTTATAGCGAAACTGAACACCGTTCATGGTGAGCATCGATCCAGTGCCTTCCTCACTTTCGACAGAAGTGCACACACATCGTCTTTTAAAATTTAGTTTATTTACATTAGTAGTGAATATGTCGGCAAAGCAGCAGAACCCTAAAAGGGAATTGTTTATGATTACCGGTAGGAGTAAACAGTAAAACGATTTATCCTCTAGCGATCTAAGAATCGACTGTTTTGATTGAAATATTTGCAGTACCATTATCATATCGATGTAACTGAGCAACCGTAACTGATTTAGAATCTACAGCACTCAATGAAACATGTTGTAATACTGCAATGCTTGTAGTGATTAATGACGTCTGCCAGACATTTATAATATCCTCTTTCCATCTAGCAAAATATAATACGCGCGCGCGCGCACACACACCTATGTGTGTGTTTTATTGATGTTACACTAATAACAGTCGATGTCAGGATATTGTAAATTCACTGCTTTGCTTTTGTTGTCAGGCCTTTTTTGGTTACTGCAAAAGATATACTACAAAAGATAACCATAAATCAAATTTGCAAGAAAATACTTCAAACACGATTGGAAGTTGATAGTAAATTCAATTAAAATCTGAAAGCCAAAAGCAGATAATGTGAACCAAATATTTTTTTGGTTCATTCCTCATTGGCCAATATGAACACACTGGCCAATCGACTATGACAGTCGATTCGTAAACTGATATTATTGACTACAAGTAAACTACACATTTACCATTCTCACAAAATAATCCACACACAATTTGTTGAGAACAACTGTGAAAATTGAATTGTGCTTTGTAACCCTTCTTGTCTTTAACAATTTGCTCTTCAGCAAATAAGGTCAGGTTACATTAAATTTAATCGTACAGTACATTGGTAATGTACTGTATGTAACTAAACCTCTACGCTCAAAGCGGCTGCAGCTTCATCAACTTGAAATTGAAATGAAATAAAAGTTAAAATGAAATACACTTTTTAATGATAATTTAATTTAATCTCCTGTGTTAAAATCTTTCTCAGGCAACAGATATTATGCAACGGTAAGATTTAAGTTATTTGAAAAACGTGAGTAAATTTTTGTAAGCAGATTTTTATATACTACGAACGCCATGCTAAATAATCATTATATATTATGAATGTTACTATGTATAGCGCTAGAATCCAACAGACACGCGCGCCCGCGTTATATATGGTTCACACTTTGCCACTCTACATTTTACACTATTCTAGACGTAAAATGTTACACTAACGTAATAAACAAATTTTCAATAACTTACTTTCTTTTAATTTTATATAGCCCTTACTTTTCCGGTTGTATCTTTTATCAGTACAATTGAATAACTTTGGCAATACTTAACTGCTGTTCAACCTACTTTTGTTCTTCCTTGTAAACTGTAAGCTAGAAAATCTGGTTAGACACGGTATAGTTAGTGTTAAAGAGTGTCAAAGGAATTTCGTCGCACTGATAAAAAACCTCAACCGGTCCGCAAAAGCACTGCACAAAATTAAAACAAGGCAAATTCTTGCAAATGGTTTGTTATAATAATTTTTGTGTGTGTGTGTGTGTGTGTGTGTGTGTGTGTGTGTGTGTGTGTGTGTGTGTGTGTGTGTGTGTGTGTGTGTGTGTGTGTGTGTGTGTGTGTGTGTGTGTGTGTGTGGAAGGGGGAAGGTACATGTCGAAACCCTACTAGATGAGTTTATGACTGGGTTAAGGATTTAAAAAGTTTATCAAGCTCAGCAGACAGTGAACGGAAAGAGAGAATTTACTCTCATAGTTTTGGCGGAAAGTAGTACTCCAGAGAAGTAGGATCGCTACGCAGGGAGAGTGAATTCCACGACAAGAAGACATCCAAACATAAAAGATTACCGGGGATATCCAGTTACTGTAAATACCATACGTAAAACCGTGATTGGGGTGCAGAACCAACCGGTGTCAGGAAACTGTCCCCTATACGACAACACTGGGTTACTAGTAAAGCACTGTTTGTTGAAATGGTTCGCGTTAAGTTAGTATCATTTAAAATTTTATATCACTAACGGTTACAGTATCACAATAATTTTAATGTGTTTCATAGTATGTGCATATTCCACTATTAGTGTCCTTGATTTATGGTAACAACCACATATACATATAATCATCCGAAGAGAAAAAAATTATACAGAACTCGACACAGAAATTAGAATTACATATACGCGTGCTTAGTCTGACATATTGGGTTAGTCTGGCCACCAGGTTGTTAGAGTGATCAGTTTAATTGATTTAACATCCAGTGGGAAATCAGACTGATGGCTGTCGATGCTTAAAGGGACGCGCTAAACGCCATTACTCTGTTCTTATTTTTTACTATTATACTCGATGTTTGCACGTAAGACACATTCTACAACATGTGTGATTTAAGTTTAAAAACTGAAAACGTCTTCCAAGAAAGTAAAGATTTTTTAGGCTAATAAATTTTTAAAATTCAGAGGTACAAATTCGTTTGATTACAGAAAAATATCTTGTTTATTTGTTAACAATGAATTTTTTACATCACCAGCTTGCTTTCATCGAGCAACTAATCGCATCTTGTTGAAAGAAACGAATGAAAAGTAATTAAAAACAAAAAACTTCAAATGTGTAAAAGGGAAAAATACAGGAAAAGACAACAAAGAATATTACTTTTAACATTCCAACTTAAAATTGCTTTTAAGCGTTATTAGTCTTTACATAACACACAAATTAACGGTAGTAACATCGGTCCGAACTCAATTCCAACACGAAGGCAAAACAAAACACAGGTGTGCACGGTGAATTGTTAACTGTCGACGACTGGTTGTATTTAGTTGTATGCTTATATGAACATAAAGACCTAGGAAACAGATTCAATACCTTATTCCCTTACAACGTCAAATTATATTTCATATTAATCATTTATTAACATTAGTTTTTCTGGTTAGTAACATGAAAGAAATGTATAGATGTAAAGGTCTAGTGACAGCTTGCATTCACACGATATTAACAAAGAAATCTGTTTTTTATTTATCATAAAAATTTTGGCATAACAAAGTCTGTAATATTTAAAGACTAAATGTCACGGAGCACTTGACAATTTCTGCAACACACGTTTTTTTCTATGCGGATCGTAGAAGATTATCTCTTATGCGATCGAGTTTAAAACATGTTTTTTTTTGTAGGCAGTTAGTAGTATAAAAGAATATTCCAGACTGCTTCATCTGTTTGTTCTTCTATTTCATTCGAGACGACACCGTAAATAGTTTGGTAGTTTCTGCTGATTGGGTTTATTTTTGATGAGGAAGTGTGTTTCTAACGAGAACACGATAGTATATAGGCCTACTAGTCATATAGGTAGTTTCATTAGTACATTTAGTATTCTGTTTCATTTATATTATAAGAATAATTTAAATTGGACTGGGTAATATTAATTATCAATTTATGTTATTGGCACAACTTGTAACCGTAACGTACAAACATTATAAATTAGTTGGCAATTGGAAACGCCTAAGTCACGCAATATTTCACTGGCTCAGTCTGACGTAAATGTTCAATAAACAACTAGTGTATTATAATATCTTAAAAATGTGTATCCAACCTACTACATGTTACTTCTGTTTTAACACAATAGGTGAAGTAATTTGTCGTATATTAGATAACACGGTAGTTTCCGCTCTATTTCGTAGCATTAGTAAATTACGACATTATTAAAATAGAACTTGTGATACGGACTTACACTATAATACGTCATTGAAAGTAAATGAGTCCACAAACCATTTGTAAGCACTCTTAACGTACATTTCCTAATCACAAAAGTACATTACAATTTATTTTAAAACGAAGACTCAATAAAATTGCTGGTTGATTGTTACATGTCAAGACGATAGTTAAATCTAAAATAAAATAAACATAAATGTTTATTAACCCTTAATACTTTGTTATGTATACTGCAAATACAACAATTCTTCTTTAAGACCAAATAGTGGAACATTTATTGAAATACAATAATTCAATTTGCATAATTGTCAGTCAAAAATAATTTTGTAATTACTGACAGATAAAGTTTACTAAATTGACTTTAATCTTTCCAGTTACAAGACTTACCAGAATCTGTACAACGTCAGATATCTAAAAATTTTGTATTTAAAAGTTATAAAGTAACAGAAAGTTACATTTTTGTAGTGACAATCTTAAAGTCGTAAGACATGTAGTGTGACTTCATGAGAACATGAGAGATGTCAATTTGAGTATATTGACTTTCAGATTAAGAAAATAGAAACTTTTAATTGCTCTCATCAAATATTTGCATACAAAATGCTCTTTGCCTTGCAAGAATAAAGGAATGAAATTTGTTTCGAATTCTACTTGATCATATTTGGAATTACACACAACACTACGTATCTAATAACTGTATACTGGACTATTTTATTAAGAGCTTTCAGACTACTTTAATAAGTAAATGTTGTAATGGGAACGTTTCAACAACAGTAAACAGCAGCCGTCTTCAATTAACACTTAAAAAATAAAATATTAACAACGTACGTACTGCAGAAACGTTTGCTAGTTTCTAGTTTTTAATACGCTAAGGGACCTTTACTAGACTTCAGATACCGACTGAGTCTTTTGCAAAGGTTAGAGTACAGTAAAAGGTTAGCACAAGTGTATTAGAGCAAGCGTTAAGTGTTGGTTATATCTTTGTGTTTCGGTATTATAATTGGTTTTATTATAACTAGGTGACTGATTTTAGTTGTTGCTTTTAACGTGAATTGGATGTCGTATGAGAATTAACGTAATACGAGCGCTATTATGTTTACAGGCGAGTTAATAAACATTGTGAGTATCGATTTATTTAGCGTTTAACAGTTTATACCACTGTATTATGATTAAAATTCATGCTATCTTCTTAACAATCCTAAACGCATGCAAAAGTGTCAGAAATGTGTTCCTGTGCCACTTTATTGCTTGTATTGTCAGAACACAGGATTTATTTTCTGACAACATTCCAAAGATGAATTGATTAACTCGTTGTTAAACCATAAAATAAACCCGTTTATATCTACTCTTTAACCATAAATAATACTAAAATTATTAAAATCTTTATTGTAATATAATAACGTTATTGTCTCTATAAAGCAGAAGGAAGCCTTAGCCAGTATATGAGGCAGAAGTAATCTACAAATTTAATTGTATAAGGTATTTGTACATTGCTCATAACCCTGTACTGACCGTGAACTCGTTCGTAATAAATCATGTTTAGTGTAAATGTGTCATTACTTCATATTTTATGAAGTAATAATTATTAAAATAAATCTTCAACATAAATGCAGAACTATAAATGACTGTAAGTTTGTTAACCATTAAAATTTATTTATAAAATTTTAAAATTATATAAATAGATGACTCAGTAAAAATCATAGTTTTGCCACAATAAAATAGCAATTTTACCTACGTATGCATATTACAGAGTCACCGAGAAGTAAAAGTGTAAGTAGATATATTGAAGTGTAAGTCGAGACACAAAAGTGAAGACATGCAAAACAGTTGTGCACCAGGTATTACTTCAACCTGAAGAGACAATTTCCTCCACTAGAGGAGATGAATGAAGCTGAGGGAATTCGAGAGAAGAAAAATCAGAGGAACTTACGAGCCCCGGAAGGCATAGGCCTATATACATACGAATACAGGCAGAACACTAATTAGCAAAACGAAACAAAAACTGATAAAGCGAAGAGAATGAGAATGAGATAGTTTGGTCACGTATACAGCCAATAGAAAAGAACCAGTACTTTAAAATACTGAAAAAAGACGCAGCCTATGAAATAATGAGGAAAACATAATCGCCATCACAAATAAAGAAGACGGTGACTATATAAGCGAGAAATACAAAATACAACCAATTTCCGTGTTCGAATGCTTATGCTAAAAGCAAACAATAATGAAATACGTTTAAATTATCGCAATAATTTATTCAATTCAGTAGGTACATTTACAAAGGACAGATGAGATTTATGTTTACAATCAGAGAGTTGATTTCAATAAGCGGATTGACAAGAACGATTCCGTGCCAGTAGGGCGTACACTATACAAAATGTTATCTGATTGGCGCTGAAAACGAATCTTGTACTATCCAATCTTTATTCTCGATAACCGAGTTTACGGGGTCGTTTCTCCTGATGTAACGTAGGCCTATATTTCGTTTAGCGCTCTACATTTTATATAACTATATAAAACAAATAAAACGTGCAGCCATATCAAAGGATGCCTATAAACAAAGTAATGATGTAAGTTATATGCTCGGTAGCAGAGATCATACGCAATGAATGACACGGACATAAAAATAACTACAGGACGTATTTTGTACATTACTAAGTATGGATTTTTAGTACGTATACGCTAATACTTTATCTACGTAAGTTAAAATGTTCAAAGTACAAACTGTTGTATTCTTGTGATTGTGAATTCCAAGTTGCTACCTTACGAAATCTGTTGATGTGATTAAGTGTGTGTAATAACTGGAATACGTAGTGTACATTACAGTTGACAATAAAGAAAAGTCTAATGGGTGTTTTAATAAGTAACAAAAAATTAAGGTAGGTGTAAGTTCGTGAAAATACATTCTTTTGAATAATTAATGTAAAATAAATAATTTATGTATAACAATTTGTTATACGCCAATTATAAGTACACACACACAATTTACACAAATTATTATGTAGAGTATACACAGTTACCGGTGTTTCTACATTTGTCATTATACTTTTAAAGTTTAATTAAGAAAGTTGTGTTAGTGGTTACAATCACAAACAGAATTATCACTGTTGCATACCATTATAGAAAAATTATTCCGATTAGCGCTTTCAAGCTTGTAACGTAATGCTACAAGTTACAAATAATCACCTTAATAATATTAATAATAATAATATTAGTATTACATCACGATATAAACCATCAGTTTTAGTATAAATATTGTAATATTAGTAATAGAGAAGCATATAAGATTTTGTACAGAGTATTAGCTATATGAGGAGGTGTTAAGAGTAAGGCGAGGCCGAGAGCGCAGACACGTTGGCGTCAGGCAGCTTAAAAATGTGTTGTACATCCAAACTTTCTATGTCATAAAAATATAAAAAGCCTTGTTTACACGAACCGGGAAAACACGAGAGATACCGTTAGAAAGTGTAGGGAAGTTATTTAATAAGAAGAACGACGAACAGATCCAAAAACTTACGGAACTGTACGAAAACAACTGAATTATTCAACTTTCACTTGGTTACTAGCGATAAATATTAATTAAAATTTCGTGATTATTAGGAAATTAACATATCCATTCAAATACTACTTACTGCCTGTAATTTCTGTTGGGCACAAGAGACAATAATCTCAGGGTTATTGTTAAATAACAACTCTTCGTTCAGATTCTAAATAACATAGCATTGTATTTATCAAATTTACGTACATTTAGTTAATTTCAATACATAAACCTCATTATTAATATCACTTGTTTAAATTTAATTACTTATCAAACATATACATATCTTTATCATCCCATAATCTTCCAATATAGATTATTTAAAAAAGTAGCTTAACCATTTATAACGTTACGGTATTTCTTCTTGACAATATGAGTTTCAATTGCTCTATTCATAAATTACCTTTACTAAACAAACATGTCTTATTACCTAACACATTACACATATTAAATTATCATCCAATTCTATGTCATATAATATAATGCACAATTTAGTATCTGAACGCAATCATGGGTCCTTTGAGAATGAAACGGGATTAACTTGTGGTAGACAACTACAGCTACATAACGATTATTTGATTTACGCAATATAAATTGATACTGTTACTTGAAAAAGGCAATCCATTTTACTGCTTGGCTCGTTCAACTTTACACAACACATATCACTATCACTTAACTTTATTGCTCTGATTTTAGAATTTCACACGATCGCGATAATTACTTGGCGTCGCGCACTTCGATATTTAGACTTTAACTATTACTTTCGCGCACATATAAATGAATACTTCTTCGCATTTCTGCCCGCGGACCAGTTCAAATTATACTCACTAATTGTTCACACCTTTACATCTCCGAGTTCTAAAATTTCGACTGATTGATTTAGTTCATCGCTAACTGATGTAACTACTATGACTGTTTTTGACTGACGTAACTTGAATACTTTGACTGACCGCTTTACAACTGCTATGACTGACTGACTGCTATGCTCTCTGACTGCTATGACCCCCTGACTGCTATGACTCCCCTTCAGTTTCTCTGCGAGTCACTTTTATAGATTCTTCAAAACTTCCCTCTCTGCTGTCACTACTGCAACCATCCCCATTGGCCATATTTCGAATGTCTCACCGGTAAATTTGAAAATACCCAGTCAAAATCTCCAAATTCCTCGCGCGCAGAGATGACGCATTCTTCTATTGGCTACCATATTTGCGGCGCTGCAATTTTCCGCACAACCGTTCACACCCCGTTTGGTATGTCAGCTATTGTATTTTGAAGGCTAACGCACCCACTTTCTAACGGTATCTCTCTTTTTTGCCGGTTCGTGTAAACAAGGCTTTTTATATTTTTATGACATAGAAAGTTTGGATGTACAACATATTTTTAAGCTGCCTGACGCCAACGTGTCGGCTCTTTCGGCCTCGCCTTACTCTTAACACCTGCTCATATAGCTAATACTCTGTACAAAATCTTATATGCTTCTCTATTACTAATATTACAATATTTATACTAACATTGATGGTTTATATCGTGATGTAATACTAACATTATTATTACTAATATTATTAAGGTGATTATTTGTAACTCGTAGCGTTACGTTACAAGCTTCTCAGCTCATCGTCAGATCGGAAAAAAATCTGACGATGAGCTAAGAAGCTTGAAAGGGCTAATCGGAATAATTTTTCTATAGTGCTGTGCAACAGTGATAATTCTGTTTATACTTTTAAAGTAATCTCTTATTTCAGAATACCGAATTATGTAATGTCTGTTTCTTCCTAACTTTATGTGACAGGCAAATTTCCCGTTAAATTAATTAAAAACTTCAGTTTATAAATTTTCAAAATTCATACTTTCAACCTAAATAAAATGTATCCCACTTTGAACAGTTATATTTCAGTTACTAATCTTATCTAATACATAATGCAAGTAAGTTCACCATCATCATCATCATCAAGGATTAAACCAAGGATTGTTTATTCCGGTCTCAAACAGGCAAAGATTAGAGCTGGTCACTCCAGCGCTTCCTCGGACGTCCCACACCTCTCCGTCCCCTCGACTTATAGTTCCATAGTCGTTTGGGGATGCGGCAGTCATCCATTCGGCAAAGATGTTCTCACCAATTCAGCCGATACTGGACAATTCTGTCGAGTATACTCATAATATTCAGTACCTGCTGTATATCTGTGTTTCTTCTACGATCATGGAGAGTATACCCTGCCATGTGCCTGAGAAATCTCATTTCAGCCGCTTGGATGCAACTGGCCTGGCCTTTCGTTAAAGTCCAATTCTCAGACCCATAAAGAAGTGTGGAAAGGGCCATCACCTTGTAGAATTTTAGGCGTGTTCCTTTACTTGCTGACTTAAGGGTTCGCCTAACGGTCCCGCACATAAGGTTGAACTTATGCAACTTATTCCCAACGTCGTTGCTTGCATTATAAGACACACTGTAGCCCAGGTATTCAAAACTGCTAACTACTTGTTCCAGGACAGTATTATCTATAACAATTTTTGCCCGTACGTGATCAGTTCCAAGTAAGTTAAAAAATATAATGTAGGCCTATCTTTGTAGGAGTAGTTCTGGAAAGTAATGAAGATTTTAAAACATAAAAAACAAAGTCTAAACAGTGTCATTAATATTAGAACTGAAAGTATAAGAAGCGAAGTATTAAAGGCGGTCAAAGTTTTCGTGATTTTAACGTATTCTAGTACTGTGTGAGCAAGTGTGTCATTGAATAATTCATCAGCTGGACTTGTCGTTACTTAACGTACTCCATAAGGATAAGTAAAGCTCATTGATAGATACAGCATGCGCCGAACCATAACAGACTAAACATAAATCGGTTGCCTATTTATTGATTAAACACTGATATACCGAGTTTGTGAGTGTTCTGAGAGTGAGTGTAGAGTTTATTTTTCTAAGATTACAAAATTAAGCATATCTATACACAATCGCTCTGTTTACATACATTTTTAATGCAAAAAACCTTAAAAGGTTTTCCTAGTTTGAAAAAACAATCTCTATAAAATAAATAAATTTTTATAGAAATGAATTTACCTAAAACTACTTAAAGAAAAATAGAAACACTCGAAAAATATAGAGTTGCAGAATAGCAGTTTGCCCTTGGCCTATATAGTAGTCTCTTAGTGAAATTTACTTTCAAAAAAATGTTGTCATACAGTTCCAGTGTAATTCTATTTTTAAAAAATCGGTATGGAGAACCATACATGACTTCCATGTTCTCAGATTATATATAAAATCATTTGGTACTGCCTTTATGCGTACCCGCAGTTATTTCGATAATGCGATTTTTGGGCTTAGATATGTAGTGAATATCGCACATAATTTTATGTAGTGAAAGAATTATACAAATTTTAATTTTGTATGTTGCAAAATAGTTGGCTGGTGATTGCAATTGATTTCGTTTGCAATTTGTTAATGGTAAATGACTGTAGTAGTAATTTATCACCGGGTCGTGGCTGTGACATCAAAAATTGATTATGTTAGGTTAACATGAAAACTGAAATTATATATGGAAACCAATACGTGTGTAATGTAAAACTTTTTTTTTTTCTAAAACCACGAAAAACCCAACTCGAAGTAAGGCGGGAGTGGCCCAAGGGTCAACCCCTTGCCTATTATTATAAGCCTACATGTCACTTTTTTGTGGCATAACTCGTTTTTTGGTAAAATTCGTCTTCCGACAAGTACTCGTTTTGTGACTAACAAAAAACAAACATCCATTATGTACAATTTGTAGAGCATATGTTGTCATTCCTTAATACAGTGTTTTTTGTTTTTTCATTAACCATAAATATTTGTATTTTTCATTTTGTATTTGCTGTTGTTTTTTCCAATTTGTAAACTTAAAAACGTTAGGTACTTTATTTTAAGTGTTACTGTGTTATACGCATTGTATTACACGTTTAATGTTATGTTTTCTCAACCACAGCTTTTATTTATTTTAGCAGTAAACTAAAACCCAAAACCATTATTACCTAACTACCAAATGAAAACAACACATATTTTTGCTTTACATTAAGAAATAGGGCAATTTACAATTAGTAAACTTCTTCTTTTCCACACCGTAATACATCGATACAATCGCATATTAAAAACATCGAAATGTATTGCGGGTACTCATACAGTTCCAATCATTTACTTGAATTCGGTTCGATAATTCCTAAAAAAATATAGAATTTTGTAAAAGTGAAATAAAATGTTTCCATAGAAACTACTTCTTTGTTGTCAATAACGTAGTACACATATAAAACTTATAAAAAATTATAAAAACCTAATTATATTATAAATCTCCTCCCTCATCAACTACTATTTTAATTTATAGAAAATTACCCCCTTCTCCTTCAACTACCCTTTTCATTTATAGATATTTCATCTACCTTTCTACAGTGGATTATTATGACCTTCTTTTAAGGATACTTTATTTATCAAAATTAAGCACTTCACTCTTGTTAAAACGTAAAAGGTGCAGGTAAACTACCCCTTCCCCTTAACCGATCTTCACCAAAATCAATAGATCTCCAGTCCTCTACAATTCAGAACTGTATGCAAAACATTATTTTATTCAGTTTGAATTTGCGGCAGTTATCGTTTGCCATAGAAAAAATTCTACACATAGATAGACAGACAGACACACATACAGACACTTTTCGAAAAATGACTTTTTTTCATGTTTTGAGGGTAGTACAATCAGAATCTGCCATTATCTCGAACACGATTTTTACCGCCATGACCATACTTCCATTTCCTTATGGAACATGGAAGTAAAAATGCTAACGTCCTTGTATAAACCACAAACGACAAGTTCAAAACTCGGAAGACTCATACATTTAATATAACATATAATTTTCAATTTGCAGAAATATACTTAACATTTATGTTTTGGATTATATGCCTCTGCTCTGGCTTGTCTCAACTGCCACTATTAGTTACTTCCTTATTAAATTCTTAACTAATTCAAACCTACATTTATTTAAAAGTAACACAACAAATCCTTTTTAATGTTTCTTACACTTACTGTTCTTATTTCAAAATAGCGTTTTGTACGATGCAATAGTAAGGCACATAGGCTAACTAATAATTTGTTCTAAAATTTGTAATTACTAATTTTACAGAGCATGCCCGAAGACATTAAAAATAATGACATAATTGCATAACAAAATGTAATCTAAGAGAGCTTTTGTGCTTTTATATCTTTTGTGCTTTGTACGTGGGATTAGTAGGTACTATGTTAAACAATTTAAATATCTGGAAAATAGTTATCTACTTACTACTGCAATTTTATGCAAAACATAGCCTAGACAAACTGTGACCACACAAAACATGTTACCAGACAAACTTCAAGGCAACGTTAAATTCACACCATATAATACCATGTGGTGTAACTAATAGATCTCATGAAACTTCTAAGAGGTAACACACGGTTAATAACTAACAATTAACTGCAACGCAGAAATTAGTTTTCTAAAGCTTTTAAAATGAATGTTAATTATTCCAATACAATCACCATACATAAAATTATCTGTGCTTGCGTGTGTGAGCATACAAGCATCTTCTCTTCAAGGTATGAAAGCTATTAGGTCTACAATTAGTCTATTACATAGTAGAAAAACTTTTTTCTGTATTATTTATTTTAAAATAATAAATGTAAATTTTACAATACACTTTACAGACGATCAGGTTATACTTTGCAGAGGAAGAAATTGATATAAGTTGTATGCTTAGGAAACTAGCAGAAGAATATGCGGAATGAGGTCTCGAAGTAAATACCTCAAAAACTAAGTATCTTATTGTAGGCGGTGAAAGTCAAGACCTAGAACTAGGAACAAAAGTGATAAAAAATATTATAAACTTGAGGTATTTGAGTGTAACAATGACATCGGATGGTGACAGCAAACAATGAATAAAAGTAAGAATAGAGCAAGCTAAGAGAGCAACAAAACAATTAAACAGTCTGCTTTGGAGTACACGAATAACAAAGAACAATAAAATCAGAATATATAAAACAATAGTCGAAAGTATAGGCGTATATGGAGCACAACTGTGGGAAATTAATGAAAGAAATAAATCCATAATAAGAGCTATGGAGATGGATTACTGGCGGAGGTGCTGTAGACTAACAAGACTAGATAGATTGAGAAATGTAGAGATAAGACAAGCGATGGGAATCAACCTAGACATTATAGAAACATAGAAGCAAGAAGACTGAATTGGTTCGGACACCTAAAAAGAATGTCGGATGAGAGATGGCCAAGGAAGGTGTGGGAATGGACTCCACCCTCTAGAAGAAAACAAGGAAGATCTAAACATTCATGGAAAATGGACGTCGAAGATGCAATGAATGCAAGAGGATTTACAGAACAGGACTGTTTAGACCGGCGCCAGTGGAAGCCAGGATGCGAAAGGCGGCGTCAGCCGTAATTAAATCGTTTAAAAAAATAATAAATGTGAATAATTCAAATTATAAGGTACTCCTTAAAAAAAATAAAAGGAAAACGGATACACATTAAAAAATATCACATTTTATAAAAAGGGTAATTTTAAGAAAAGACGCATTCTATTCTAATTGGAAACATAACAGTTAATAAGACATTCTATGCCAATACGCATTTTAAAATCATTATACACGAGGAACTGTCGTCAAAAGGTCATATAATACGTTCCCCTTATCGTAATATTGATAAGGGGAACGTAAAATGTAGGCAAATGTTTCTTAGGGAAATGATGTGCGAATTGAGATAGCTGTAGCTGTAGTCTGTCAGGACTAGACAGACAGAGGGGCACAGGAAAAGTAACTCATTTACACAGCAACACAACCTCCGTAGCTGTGAGTTGTTGCTCTATTTCCCAAGCCAAATGCACTGAGCGAAATAAACCCTACAGAGTGCAAATAAATTTCCTACGTTAAACCACAGGAGATGTACCATCGCGTGCCTGAAAACTGATTCTCGTGTAATTTGTATCCTGATAAAAAGTTTCCGTTTATTTACACGAAATGGAATGTAGACTACTGAATGTTAGTTTACAGTATATTATACACGTATATTAGTTTGTGCAAGTTCAAGATAGACAAACTAACGTTTTTCCATCCGCCTTGAAACTTATTTTATGTATATAACGCGTTTCATAGCTAATGCTGTATCATCAGATCATAAAATAACCCTCGTAGGAGGTCGTCATTAGTTAAAAATCTAATATCATTATGCACTGTATACGCGTCAGTAGATGGGCACCTATTCACGTTTGGCCGTCACAGAACGGTTGTTTGCCTCTATCTGATCTTTAGGTTCAAGGCGGTATCGTGTAGCGGATTGGATTTACAGTTCAGCTGGTCACTAGAAAGGAAACCGCGACTGTTTATGTTTGTGTATGCTCTGTATGCTCACCTACTTTGAAACGCGACATCTATGTACAAAGAAGAAATCATAAGGCGGATTGAAAAAGGTTTTGTTTATTCATACAAGTGGTTTGGATACCATTGTAAACTTGCATGCTAAGTTAGAGATATGCAATTTGGAAAATTTAAAAATACAAAATACGCTGAATTAATAGTAGGTACAATTAATTTTTTAGTTCAAAACTCAGATAAATTATTGTGTCAGTAAAAGTAGGAGACACTCTAAAAGGGACCGTTTCGAACGACACATTATGATGCAGTGAGAACAAAACGTAAGAAATCGAAATAACGAAAAGATTTTTATCCTTTTCACAGTAAAATATTGTAAAGCGAAGAATATAGGCAACATATGTGTTTTATGTGATAGTTTGCACGCGTTATATGATCAACAGGATGATATAACGCTCTTTCACGTTCTCAATCCTTCTTCGCCTTCCTAGACGCGGCCTGATTATCCTCCGAGCGTCTACAACATACTGGAGCTCTGACAGTTTCTTGCAGATTCAAGTAAATAAGAACAGGCACGTCTCAGTTTAGTTGTTATTATGAAATGAAATTGCGAGTCGAAGACACAAAACATGTTGTTTGACAGCAGTTTAGTGTAAAGTATTAATTGCTCATTATTGTGTGCAGACATTTTAAACAATTTTTGAGTATTTTAGTTGTTGATATAATGTGTTTCACAAATATAAACTTCAAAAGTAGGGAGTTTGTTAGTGATTTGTTAATAATAAGGTGTTAGAAAATTCTTTAGTTTTATAATTATTTAAAATTGATATTTGTAATTTACGTTACCTGTATGAGATGTTAATATAAGTGTAATATAACCCATACACATTCTAAAATACCCATAGGCGTTATGTAAGTTTCTATATTGATATGCGGTGCCAACGGAATGATACAATAATAAATAATGATCGTCGTCGTTGTCATCCTTTACGGCTTAGGCTAGTAGCCTGTTCCAGTCTCAATGGAAGTCATCCGACCATCACTTACGGTATGTTTCCACACTTTTCTTCCCTTTGGACGATAGTCAATGGCTCTTCTTGAAAATCTAGTTGGATCCATTCTCTCTACGTGTAACCGGCACTCCGTTTTATACCGGTAGATTTTCTCATTTAAGCTTTCAGCTATGCCTAGCTTCATTCTAATATGATCATTTCTGATAATATCTATCCTGGTACAACCCTTTACAGCAGGTTATTAGGTTTTATCGTTAAAAATAATGATTAAACTCTTTATCATCCACAATGGTTACAGGTAATCTTCGTAAGAGACTATTAATGCAATTATGTTATAATTATGTCATAATAACAATTAGCAATCTTCCTTTGTGCTTCGGGTTTTATTAAAAACGTGTCATGCTGAGTTTTGAGTTTTGATATAAGAAATATCATGACAATGTCTACGAACACAGTATCATTTTAAGGACAAAAAACGTTTATACTTGAAGAGTATACATATAATATCATACTTTAAGTGAGTAAACAAAAGATAGTTGACGTTAAATGCATTTCAGTTTTTGTTTTGTTGTATTTCAAATCGTTATCCTTAAATTAATTCTAAAGCTTACTCTAAATTAAAACAAGTTGTTTATGCTGATATAAAGAAAAATCTAAATATACACAGACAAAGGAAAAATTAAATCACAAACATTTGCTTACCTCAAATTCAGAATCTTAAGTGGGAGAAACTGAATATAATTAAACCCCTCTATTAATGTTTCAACAGAAAAAAACAAAAGCACTAGGAGAACCTGAGACGTCTGATTATTGGCCCGTGTTCATTGGTCGACCGATAGTGCAGTATATTTCTGATGTTCGACGTAACCTCTAAACTGGCTACCAGGTTCAAGAGGAGGTAACACATTCTTCGGACTTCAGTTTTACTGATTTATTCATAGTCTCCTTCTTGGAGGGAACAATTTTTTTTTTTTAGGTACAAAAATTAAAGAAATACTGTAGTTGTAGAATTAAAAAAATAATGTTACTCACATATTCAATACCACAATATGTAAAGTCTGGATGATGATTACAATGAATGTCAAAATAAGTTGTATAACATAAATGCTTAGTGCTAGTCTAACTAATGTATAAGTGATACATTTACTTCTTCCGTTTGATTGTAATATCAAGATATAAAAGTAAAATACTGTAATAGTAAAATAAATATTCTAATTGGGATTTAGAAAATAATGTTTTCCAAATTTCCCATTTCATTTACTTATGGAAATATTATAACTGTTTAATTCTTCCAAGATTATTAAATCTACATATTAACTGCTAATTTCGCTTACCTAAATTGGATCTAAAAAGCTCAAATGATAAAAACGTTAGTTAGCAACGGAACCATTATTTATGAACTATATTGTGTTACTACCTAAAGGAAGTGTTTTACAAATTATTTTTGGATTTTAACACATTGTTACGACGGTATCACTGATCGTCGTATGGTACAGTGGAAACAAAATACAGACACCAATGAAGTCGCTAATAACCAGTTTTAGTCACTCACAAATAACAATTTGAAGTCAACAACATACTCCCGTACAGTAATTCTAGGTAAGTTTGTCCACATCCAATAATAATTTTAACTATTAGAGTTCCACACTAATTATAAGACAATAATCACTTCGAAACACACTTCAATAAATCACCAATTATAACTGACATCTAAGCGGCAGCTGTCGCCTATTTATAGCCTGCAGGGTTCCAGACTAATGTTTTATAATACACATCCTTAACAAGCACTCGAAAACTCTAGAGGATACTTGAGCGTGTCCTTGGCAGAAACACACACCAGTTCAGTTGGCCGGGAAACATGTAGGACGACACTCTCCATTGTTCGAAGAGGTTCTGTCGTTGTACTGCCCCCTTCTTAAGCCTGTTTGTCCCGAACTGTCAAACCGTCTTTGAAGTAATACTTGACCAAGCGATCTAGGTAGTTGGTTTACTTGCGAAGAATAATTCTCCGGCTCTCCGAATTCACTCTCGTGTAATCCGAACATCAAGTTCCCAGGAAGACGAATCTTTCGCTCAATCACTAGTTTTGCTGGAATCACTTCCGTTGCGTCGTATACCGATGATCTATACTCTATTAGCTTGTCCAAATCTGTTTGCTTCTCGTCCAAAACATCTTGCGTAACTTCATCTTCAACAGCTTTTCCCCCGGGCACTTCCATTAACTCAAGAACAAGAAAGAGCCTTTCTTCAACACCCATAGTTGGCTTTCCATTGACTTCTGTTGTCGATATACACTTTGGTACTTCCTCTGCTAGTTCTTCTACCATTTCCGCTTGCAATAGGAAGGGTTCCTCTTGATCACGCCTGTTGACTTCTTTTTCGGGCAATGCCACTTGCTTGATAGAATGGTTGGCGGACCCTGTTATTTTAGCAATGCAAAGCTTTATCTTCTCTTGGCCAAACCTCAGGACATTCTCACTGAAGTCCACAACAAATCCGTAGATTTTCATAATGTCTATGCCAAGAATCACTTCATCAACAATGTCTGCAACGAGCATTTGGTGGCTAAACTCGAGGAGACCCAGGTGTACACGTACGTCTACCTGACCTAATACTTTGACGGGGCTTCCAGTCATAGTATCTATTGCACAAGAGTTAAATTGAGGCTGTTGGTTGCTGATTGTTGCGCCCGTGTCAACTGTAAATGATGTTGTTTTACCTTACGCAAATCCATTAAGGATCAGGTTTCCATTGATCTTATGTAGCGTGGAAACTGTGTGCTGTTCTGGGGCTTTACTTCTCCAATTAGTGCGATCACTCCCATCTCTCGGCATTTTATTCTCCCAACAGTCTACCTGTAGATGACTACGTTTTCCACAGTTGTAACACTTCGGTCTGCTGTCTTTTTCCTATCGTTCAAATTGCTGTGGCGCTCTTGGACTGTTGAATTGTTTGTCCGGCAACGTTGTTTTCCTGTAACCATCGTAACGGCAGTGTGATACAGAGTTCCTCTGACTACAGTGTGATGACATAACTCCATTAATGTAACGGGACGCTGAATTGGCAGCTTCAAACTCGAGGGCGTGAAAAAGAGCTTCTGAGCTACTTCGGTGTCTTGCCATTCGTAACACTTGCTGAATCAATCTCCGATGCTATCAATAAAAGTCTGCATCGCAAACCTCGATCGAAAATCTTCTGCCGCTTCAGGATAGGCCAGTCTAATTAGTCTGTCGATACTTGCTTAAACTCTTGAAGACTCTCCTCGGAATGCTGTCGCCTTGCTCTCATCTGAGTGCAGGACACATCTCGCAAATGTTTATTACCATACCGTAAGTCTCAAGCTTTTATTAATTCGGCATAATTGTTCTGGCTGACAGGTGGCACTTTCTGCAGTAGTTCTGCCGCAGGTCCTTTTAAAGCGAGAACAAGTGAAACTGCCTTGTCTTTCTCCATCCAACTATTTGCGCTAGAAGCGGCTTTAAATTGTCGAAGATACGTCGCCCAGTGCTTCTATCAAAGGTTGGGGCCTTGACATGAAGTGCCCCAACCGCAGGCAAAGTGACTTTCTCTATTTTTTTTTCTGTCTGTTGTTACAGCTTGTTCAGAAATTTTCTGCTAGCAATTGAGTCTTCTACTGCAGATATTTTTGCTGACATTATTTGTTCTATATTTGATACAGATTTTTTGACTGAAGATAATCTAATCTCTTTAACATTCAGATCACTGCGTAATTCATGCAAGTCACTACGTAGGAAACTCAACTCTGCCGTAGTATGTTCTTGCAACTGTTTTTGCATATCTTCAAAAAGAGCTTCCGTTTTATCTGCTTCCTGCTTACGTTTCTCGTCTTGTCAATCTTCCGATTCGAGCAAGAATACTTTTTGTATTTGTTCTAGCTTCTTATTAACTATTATATAATCTATAATTGATATAGGTCCAGAACCTGTCGCCGACCAGGTATATTTACGAATATTCTTTTTCCTAAAAAATCCATTAATTATCTTTTATATCATTGTATGTCACAAATTCCCTCAGTCTTTCACCGTTTCTATTTAATGTTGGGTCTCCATGCGGCTCTATAAGTTTTTGAATGGAATTACTGCCAACTCTAGCAGTTAAGTTGCCAAAAAGTATTACACTATAGTTCTTATTATACTTGTCAATTATTTTTGTAGTCTTTGATAGAGTAAAGTTGTGTCCTCCTCTTTCCCTTCTTCTGGAGCATAAACACCTATTATGATAATGTAATAATGTATCCTCTTTCATACTTAAGCTTCGAGGTTATTATTCTTTCACACACAAAATCATAGTCTTTAATCATTGTTTCCCATTTTTTATACACATATATAGTGTCACCGGACAAAAGGCTTGCCGCATGACAAACGGCGCCAATCGTACACTCTAGTTATTTTGGTGGCCCTAAAAAGGACCGAGTGGCGAGAACGGTGATGTTGGTAGTGCCGCGCTGAGATGTTCGGCGGCTGCGCCCGCTGTTCGTGGCGTACTGCAGTCCTACTCTTCTTCCGGCACCGGTTGTAGAGTCGGCTGCCGGCCAAGCGAAATCCATCGCTGGCGCGGAACTGGAGGGCGAAGACGCAAGAACGCCGGTTCTATTCTTCGGCCGTTCCTTCCGCCTGACTCCGCGCCGATGTCGTCCGAGAGAGGAGAGGAGATGAAATGCGTCCGATGGCGTGGCGATGAAGAGTGCGCAAAAGTTTTTCTGCCGGCCCGGGTTTTATTAACTAACCGGGATCGCTGATTGGCTCGCTCCGAATGCTGATGCCGGATTGGTTCGCTGTGTCCACCGCTTGTACCGGAGAGCAGATGTTCGCATACCGCTGCCGTCACAACTCCACAGGGTCTTGAATGCTCTCCGGTAGCCGGCCTACTGCTCTTCCCCAGATGTTGTGGAGGTGTGTGTTGGGCGCCGTGTTGATTGGTGTGCCGGCTGGTAGCTCGCTGGCGTGGCTGGATCTTGCATCCGCAAGATGATCGTCGCCCCACGTTGGGCGCCACTTGTCACAGGACAAATGGCGCCAATCGTACACACTATCGTTTTTCCCCTCGGTGTATACTGCGCTAGTGTAGGCTAGCACAACAGCCGAGAATCGGCCTGCTATAGAGCACACGCCCTACTTGGGCAGGGCCACGAGGCAGGAGCTCCAGAAGGCAGCTCGGAACTCAGATACCGAGCGATTCGTCTCTGCGACGCACAACCGCAAAGCCCAGAGCGAACTATCGTTTTTGTGGTCCTTAAAAGGACCGTTTTCGAGGACGCTACTTCATTTGCGTACGCCGCCAGAGCCGCGCTGTGATGTTCGGCGGCTGCGTCCGCTGTTCTGGGCGTACTGCTGTCCTCTTCTTTCAGCAGCGGTATGTAGAGCCCGCTGCTATCCCAGTCGATTTCCATCACTGGCTCTCCTGTGCTCTCCATTCTTCCTTCTTCCTTTTCTTCCGGCTGGCCTCAAGGAGTCCAATGGAGTGCTCAAAATTTTTTTTCGCTCTGGGCTGTGCGGTTGTGCGTCGCAGAGACGAACCGCTCGGGATCTGAGTTCCGAGCTACCTTCTGTAGCTCCTGCCTCGTGGCCCTGCCCAAGTAGGGCGTGTGCTCTATGGCAGGCCGATTCTCGGCTGTTGTGCTAGCCTACACTAGCGCAGTATACACCGAGGGCGTTTCCACGAATCACCTGGACGTATACGGTACCTTCCCAGCCCAGCCACTAGAGGATTGTCTGGGAACCTCGCCGCACGTGCATAAAATTTGCGTGCAAGCCGCCTGAATGTTTCGTCTAAGGAGCGGACGCCAAGTCCTCTCCTTAGAAGGCGTGATGAGAAGCGACTGGGGACTTTGACCGCTAGTCGAAGACCCCTGTCGAGGAAGCTCTGCAACTTCTTTTTATGCACTGCGGCGAGGTAGCCCCAGACCGGGCAAGCGTAGGTAATGACCGGCAGCAGATACGCGCCGACGATCATCCTGCCCCAAATTCCTGGTCATGGCTGAGCTGATCAGGAGTGGAAACAGTGCGCACAGACGAGCGGATGCTCGCTTATGAACTGTCTGAGCGTTGGTACGCCAGGTGAGCCGACGGTCGAGGTGTAATCCGAGGTACTTGACCTCTTTGGACCAGCGCAAGTACGTTCTGCCGATACGTAACTGCCTAACAGGGTTCTTCCGTCGCTTAGAGAATTCGACGGCTACACTCTTGGTAGCGTTGAGTTGCACTCTCCAATTCTCAGTCCAGTCCACCAGCGTGTCGAGCTGGCGCTGCAGTCGTAAGACGGCCCTTTCCACATGACGGTCGGCCGTAAATACGGCCGTGTCGTCCGCAAAGAGGGCCACATGGACTCCAGGCTGTCTCGGCACGTCGTTGACGTAGAGCGGGAACAGAAGGGGGCCTAGAACACTACCTTGAGGGACGCCGGCTGTGATTCGTCTCTCGGAAGAGACTGAATCTCCAACTCTCACGCAGAAGGTCCTCTCCGTTAGAAAGCTAGCAACCAGATGGAGGTAGCAGTCCGGGAGCTGGACTTCCCTAAGCTTGAATAATAGGCCATCATGCCATACGCTGTCGAAGGCTTTTTCAACATCTAAGAAACACCCGGCTTCCGTGACGCATTCCACCATTCTCTTCAGTTGATGAGTGGTCGAATGCCCCACAAGAAAGCCGAACTGTTCGGGGACCAGCACGTCAAAGTTGGTTAGATGTTCTCGTACACGACGCTGCACGAGGCGCTCAAAAACCTTGGACGTAACGGAGAGTAGGCTGATAGGCCGGAGGTTGTCAGAGCGGGTAGCATCCTTTCCCTGCTTCGGGATCACGATGACCGTCGCCTTTCGCTATTTCTTGGGAAAGTAGGCCAGTCTGAGACACGCGTTGAACAAATCAGTCAAGAATTGAACTCCAGGCTCGGGAAGAAGTCGTAGAGCGGTGTTTGTAACACCGTCCGGGCCTGGAGCTTTTCTTGGCTGAAGTTCAGCGAGCCGATCTGAGACCTCTTCCAAAGAGATGGGTTCGGGCTCCGCCGTCATCGGAAGAGACAGAAAGTCTTCCACAGCCATCTCGACTTGTTCGTCGAAGTCCCAGTCCATGGGCGGGTTCGGAGCGAACTGTCTCTCGAAACACAAGCCCAAGTACTCGGCCATCTCCTCCGGGCGACCCAGGAGTCGTCCGAACGGTTCAACAATGGCGGGGAGTGGAGATCGTCGCCTCCGTCCCGTCAATGCGGAAGGTATTCTGTACGGGTGACTTTGAGGCTGTACCCCCGTTCGGGCCACGTCGAGTTCCCAACAGCTACGTCGGAACGCCTTCAGACTGCCACGCAGTCGTCACTTCAGACTGCCACGCAGATTGTATGCTGCCTTATCGGCTAGATCACGGGTCCTCTGCCAACGTTTCCGGAAGTAATTCCTCTCGCGAGCGAGAAGAGAGACTTCCTCAGGGATGCGTTGTTAGTCAGGCGTGAAACCAGCTCGCGTACGTGAAGACACGCATATAGCCGAGATGATTGTCTCTTCGATTCCCGCTACTGCTTCGTCTAGGAGGCGAACGGAATCGAGTGGGGCCGCTGGCGGCAATCTACGGCACAAGGCCGGGCCGTAGCGGTCCCAATCGATAACCTTCTTCTTGTCAGAACGTGCATAGGCGTGCTGGGTAGCGACGTGGACCAAGATGGGGTTGTGGTCGGATGTCAGCTCCGTAAGCGAGAATACCTCGACCGGGCAGACAATTTCTTTGGTCACCGCAATATCCAGAACATCGGGAGCCGCGTTAGGTAGTGTCGGAAAGAACGTGGGTTGCGCTGGACCAAATACCATCGCCCGGCGCGATTCAACAAAACTGAGCAAGCGCCTCCCGTTCGGAGTAGTCAAGCGACTATTCCAAACGGGATGCTTGCAATTCAGATCGCCGGCCAAAATTACCCTTCGGTGGGAATCGAAGATGACGTCCATGTCGCCGACAAGGAGTTCAGCTTGTGGGGGCTTGTATGCTGAAACCACGAGGACGCCGCCAAGAGCTCCGTGGACCTCAATGGCGGTGGCCTCTAGGTTGGTTAGCTGCGGCAAAACGACACGATGATGACCTATGGAGGTCCTCACCGCGATCGCCGTGCCGCCTCCTCGTCGGGCAACTCGGTCATCCCGATAGACCACGTAATTTGTTAATCGAAACCGGTTCGCAGGGGTCAGGTGAGTTTCCGTGAGGAGAAGTACGTCGGGTTTGAACCGAGCCAGGAATTCTAGAAGGTCGGAATGCTTGGAACCGATGGAGTTAGCATTCCAGGCTATGAGTGAGAGGTCTCGTCTAAGGGCTCGGTTCATAGAAGACCTATGACTTCGCAGGCTTCCACCAAGAGCATGCATCTCTCAGTTGGGTCAGCAGTTTCCAGGCGGTCTCGGATGGATCTGAAGGTGGATGCGACTTTCTTGAGGTCGTAGCCAGACAGAAAGTCGCGGACGAACTGTGCGTCATCGGATATGACGGACTGGGCTGTTTCCTGGAAACTGAGGCCGCGTAAGAGCGACCAGGTTTTACGGCAGATCGGGTCGTGGTGGAAGCCACAGGACCAGGGGCAGACGGTTTTGAGTTAGCGACAGGAAAAGTACGCTGTTGCCCTTCGTCGGACTTATACCGGGAAGCAGGACTTTTCTTGGGCTGTGGGCAGGCAGGAGCTCGGGGCCGAGCATCCGGTGTGGTTATCCCTTTAGAGGTTTTGTTTTTAATGATGCCTGCTCGCGGAAATCGCGGAGGTGGCAGTGGTGGCGAGGCTACCTCTGGTTCAGAGGCGGGAGTTGGTGGTTCCGCGGAGGTGGAGGGTTGATTCTCCGGCTCCATAACCCAGATGGCGGCTACAGGGCTTGTCTCTGCTACAGAAGGCGACGCGGTTGCCCAAAATTTTCTAGCGGCGCTCTTTTTATGCCCTGACAGGTCGTGTGCCATGAACCTATCAGAGTGCCGCTGGTCCCTGGTTGGCTCGCCTCGAGCATGTTAGATGGTCACGTCGAGGCCAATCAAGCTGCTGCTGATCTTTGATTGGCTCGCCTCGCCTTCTCGTGTCACGTCTCGGCTGGCGCCGAGAGCAGATCTTCGCCTCGCTACGTCACTATAGCCACGCCTTTACTCGCCTTGAATCTTTTGTTCACATCATTATAAAACATTGCATAATTTCCTGCATATTGCACTTTTTGCATAAATTTCTGCATAATTATGCCTCTTAACTTCTTTTTTGTTTCAGATAAAGAGTAAAAAATAATTTCTTTTGGCTGAATGAAATGATTCTTCGTTACAGTAATATTTTGTCTTCATTGCTGCACTGAGCAAAAATTGTATCATAACAAGCGGAAACAATAAACCCCTGCCTGTGAGAAGTAACTACCATAGTGAGTAATATTGCTCTGTACATGTATTTAATTAACCGGTCCCTTTCTATTCAGTAGCACAATAATACGTCTGATGTTCCACACCATGTCGCCTACGCATTTTATTCTCCTCATTTTTCCTTTTCATAATCGTATTTTGCTGAATACGTAATTTTCTTTTCAACCTACCTTACCACCCTATGAACTGCGCCTACCTAAAAAGAGACAAACATTTTTATTTTAAATTACCGCTAGTTGATTTATATTTAAACAACCAGTACTTTTATTTGAATCTTTAGTTTGATACTTTCTTTTTAGAAAAAAAGTTTCTTATTCTGTCTACCCCTTTTCTCAGTTTTACGTACGATTTGTTTGTTTGTTTTTCTTTTCCCTTTGTATTATTTTCTCACACTCTATATCTCTAGTTCTCTATGTTTCTCCATGTATTTACCTTTTATTATTGTCTAAAGTTATTGTACAGGTATACTGGTGCACTACAAGTATTCTAACGTTTTTATTACACATAATTTCTATAACGGCTTACGGATTCTATTACGGATGGGGCAGTATTACTCCTGTGAGGTAGGCAACAAACCTGGATCGCGTGTCATACTGATGTGTACAAGATCAGCTTTGACGTAATATGGCCAATTATCCAGTGTTTTCTAAGGCGCCTGTGACTGCCCGATTCTTCTTGACGCATCACCCAGACGCAGTAGAATCATCTCACCATCTCAACGGGGAAAACCAGGTTCAGGACTGGCCAGCCAGTCAATCTGAGATTACGATTTTAGTGCAGTGTTTTGTAGCGGTTTAGTGTAAAGTGGTTATAGTGAATGACTGTGTACGGACATCTATGATTAGTAACGAGGTGTTACATGTAAGTGCGTTGAACAAATGGAAGCTTTGAAACTGTTTGTAGGCCGTATACAAATGTTTATTGTAGTTTTGTTTGTTAGGACTGTAACTAAATTTGTGAGTAACGAATCTAGTACGTTAACCCTAAGTACGTCTCTTCGAGAGTATTAAAATATATTGTGTCTTTGTTTATAATTACGAGGAATTGTTCGTGGTGCAATCAGTGTCGGCAATAAGAATGAGTTACTTGACAAATTAATATAACTTCACAATAAAACAGCATTACACTCGGTTAGGTTATTTTACGTTCCTCTACATTTTACAACACTGCTATTTCCTCTGTAATAATAAAACTGGATAATAATTGTGGAAAACGTATATCCATACGAGCTCTAGCTCAGTTATATTTTTATGTAACTTTGTATGTGTGTGTGTTTGCGCTCTCTCGTTTGCTAAAGTCACATTTGTTTTATACTATGGTGTACTTCCGTATCTGTTTACACAAAATATAAAATACGCGTATAAAAACGCGCATACAGTAGCGATAAACTTCATTAGTTTCTCTCGTTCAAACCACCAAATTTGTAATACACCACAACATAATAAACATAATGTTTCTCTCGTTCAAACCACCAAATTTGTAATACACCACAACAAACAAATAATTCCTCTAAATCAATTTGTTTTATGTAATTGTACTTCCCCTAGGCGTGTATACACTAGTAAAGGGAAGCGGGTGGAAGAGGCGGTGGGAAAACAACTGATTAGAGGAATTAGAATTCAAATCAGACTCAGATCAGCTCAAGATTTCCTGGTTACGTGCATGGTAGAATATGAAAACCCCTGGAATTCAGTCCACTGATGATGCTACTCTAAGCGAGAAATTTAGACTCTTAATCTTTAGAGGATGTATGACGTATAATAACGGTCAAAAACGCCACGGCCACTGATGCCACCACCAAGAACTATTGATTAACGCAGCTCAATGGGAGAATTTAAGTATGATTGCAAAGGACAGATGGAAGGGCTATGATGTTCCTTGCCATCAACCTTGTTTAACATTTACATAATAAGTATTACCTTAAATGGGCAAGAAAGAGTTAGTGTTGGGAGAAGGAAACTAAATTGTTTAAGATTCGCTGATAATATGGTCCCTTGAACGGTTAGCCTAGAAATTATACAAGCTATATTACAAAATTTGAAGATGTGACGGAAGGGTACAAAATGACAATGAATGCAGAATAAATTAAAGTGATGAAGCCAATGATAAGGATGATATAATAGTGGAAATATTGGGGACGAGAGGGAGCAGGTGGATTAAGAAGTGGGCCGGTGAAAAATAGCTGAATTTGACTTGGAACATTGGAAGTCGACTAGAGAAAGAACTTGTATAGTGTTTTGTACGAAATTGTTTTACTTTATGGACCAAAGAATGGGCAATTAGAAAAAGAGTAAAGCCTGAAAATGTATTCAAATGCACTAAATGTGGGTTTTGGGCAGATGGAAGAAATGAAGTTGTTTTGCAGTTATTCGGCATCCCCACCGCGTATGTCGTTGTTATTATTAATCCAAACAATGATGCGTCCGTGACGATGGTATCGGGTTGGTTGTGTAATCTTCCGAAGTTTGTTTTGTGTTGTTGTTGGACGTCACGCACCAACCTTTTCTTTACGAAACTAATTAATTCATGATGTCGCCGACGTCATGGGTCCAGAGGACACGCCCCTTTTGTTCTTTCAAATAAACTGATTAATTATTAATTAAAGTACATCTGGAACTCAAAGTTTGTAACACTTCAGATAGAAAAGAATATGAACCAAGTTTATTCGTTTATGTGACAAAAAAAAACTTTTGTTATAATTAATGGGTTCATGGTAGTATGTATGTAATAGTAATAGCTATTAACATTTTGTAAACTGACATTGATTGATGCACAGACATTAATTTTAGTACGCTGGCTGGCTTAATTTTTTTGCACATAAAGAGGCAAATCTTTATCCTACTAAAATAAAGCAATGCTGATTCTGCTCACTAAAGCGTGGTACTAATCATTTCCTATTATGCCTTATTTATTTCATTCAGTGTAACATTACAGTTATTGGTATCGAAATATTTTTTTGTTTACGTCTGTTTGGCCCAGTGGCTTATCATACAATTTAATACACAACGCACCTAACAAGGCAATATATAAAACAAATAATGAAGAGGTGATAAAAAGTCAAGGGGGCTCAATGGTAAAAGAGGAGAAGAGAGACTTGATTGACCATATCTTGAGGGAAAATAGACTACGAACATTAGGGTTTGAGTGAAAAGTGGACGACGAGAAGGAGAGAGTGAAAAGGACTTTGCATCTTTTGGATGACAAACAGTTTTGCGTGTCGTATGGAGATAATGAAGGCCTAATCTGGAACACATACGAACAAAGATGGTAGTGTGTAGAAGCTTCCACATTGTAGGACACCGAGTGATGTAGCATTATCAATGGGTTACATTTGCAATCCTCATACGCTTGAAACGCGGCAACTTCAAGAGTTGTGACAGCAGTTTTTACTCACGTAAAAAAACCCCCAACGTGCATGGCATACCCATCCACACTTAATTAAATAGTACAGATTTACTCATGTATGAATAAATATTATAGAACAGGAAAGAGCTATGTATATTTATGCTATGGATCTATATTAATTTGCTTCCTGCTCTTATAAACAGACGTTTCAGCTGAATAAAAATTATATATAATCATATATTGGCAGATCAGTCAGAGGAAGGGTACGGGTATGTGTCAGTTAAGTTTCGCATTAAAAATTCAAATACTGTAATTGGCTCCATGCAGACGATATTTATCCTCTCTAACAAGTAAAATAGTTCGACAAAAATTGTGTCCAACATTAATACTATAATAATATCAATACTAACATATATTAATATGTAATTTCTTACTCCTTTCAGTTTCATATATTAAATCGATACTCGTAGCATGTACAATACAAGTTCAGAAATATCATGCGGAAACTGTATTTGCTTTTCTCATAATCAGGGTATATTGTAGAACGTGAGTTTTGACTCTTAAGCGAAAAGACATACTACGTAGAATTAATGTAGAATATCACGTACTAACTCAAAATTTATTGATATTCAAACTTCCTTAACTACTGGCAACTTTAAGAACACTTTTTTTTGTCTTCTTGTATTGTAAGCAAAGAGACATATCTCTATGTTGTTCCTAATGATAATGACGTATATTCCTTAATAAATAAGTACTTTGTTTTACACACACACACACACACACACACACACACACACACACACACACACACACACACACACACACACACACACACACACACACACACACACACACACACACACAATCTTTTGAAATAACTCTTGTTACTTTAATTTACTGTGGTATTTCTGTGTTATTATTCATTAATAGATTACTTCTGCAAGTGAATTTTAATTTTTTAATTTTGAATTTCAGTGTATATACATATTCTAATAAAAATTAAAATACACTAGGAGAAGTAATTTATTATTGAATAATAAAACACACACACACTCACACCAACACACATATATATATTGCAATAGGTGAGACTTTCATATAAAATAATAATTTCACTCGTGACATATGATAGGATGTTACAATAAGAATTGGTTTAAGTAAAGATTTCATGTTGAGCCATTGTCAAATAAACAGTAAGATTCATGTCAAAATTGTTAGATTAAGTTGATTTTTGACTGTATAAAAAATAATGAGTATTGTGAAGTAGTGCGAACGTATGTATAGGCATATACATACCTATATGGCGAGTGCGCATGTGGGGGTGTGAATAACTGTAGTACGAAATAACAATAAAAACGGATTAAATTTAATAACTTTTGTGTAAATAAAAATTTTAGCATAAGACTTACACCGGAATGTGCATAAAATAAAGACCTAACTGGTAGTAATATTTGTTAATAATTTAAAGAACGAAATAAGTATGTGAGTTTTTTCATAAAAAAAGTTTTATGAGCCAAAAGAAAAGCAATAAAATTATACAGGTTTTATTTGCACGTTTTACATTGTTCTAAGACAATATTTTACTTGAAGAACGTTATATGGACTAGAGCCGTAAGGGTGAGGGAACGTTTTGACCAATGAAATTGGCTAATACAGTAGTTGATTTTAGCCTTGATGAGATGTAAGTCAGTTTCGATTAGAACTCAGAACAAGCAGTCTCATTTGAACTAAATAACGTGTAATCGTTTCCTGTGATTTAGGACGATCGGTCTATCAAGAGTGACGAGCACATGTAATAAAGTTGCGACTGAAATAATCTCGAGTAAGTTACAGTTCAAGATTGTCCGCTTAGGGATTATATAAACACTTTAAGTTAGCCGGAGTAGTGTATTGTTTTATACACCATACATATAATTAATAAATATTAATTTATCACTGTTTGTTGAAGTACCCAACCCAGAAAACGAGAACAGAACGCTGAGAGCAGAAGGAGATCCTGAAGGAACATCAGGAGGAACAACAGTATCCTGAATGTCTACCTAAAAGAAACATCTGTCAACGATTACCAAGAACAAGAGGAGCAACATCGCATCGTTCATCAAACAAGGGAAGTGAAATCAAATAGAGGAGAAAATTATTCTAAGTGTAAAAAAATATGTCAACAGAAACTGTTAAATAATTTTGGTTTTGTACAGAGGGATTGATTAATTTTATTTGTATTACATAGAACAGTCAATTAATTCTATGTGTTATCATAAACTAGTAAAGTATTTGTGCAATTTAAAAAATTAAAGGAAAATCTTTAATAAGCCGAAGCATTCCACTATCTAAATATCGACTACTTATTTTATGCGACCTTATACATCGCAATATATACATATATATTGCAACGTAACAAATAGAAGGCATGGTAAATTAGAACAAAATAATATCAGAGTCTTTTATCTGGAGTTAGGCACTTATTTAAAAAACAAATTTAATATGGTCTGCGATTTGAACATAAATTATTTATTCTTAAATTTAAATAGTGTCTGTAAAATGGTTTGAATGTTTCTCTTTCTTATAGTCTATTTTACTTGTTCGACAAATTCCCTTGACGAACTGTTGAACTGCTCCGCTGCTGCATTCGTCGCCTGCTGGATCAGCTGCAATGAACTCTCGCGACTCACGCATGCACGCCGTTTATCATCGATATAGTTTATCTCATTTATCTCAGGGCTCGATAATGGATTTAACTATTAATAATCCAATTTCGGTGTGTTTTACGTACATCTTCCGGTATCTTAACGTGTCCTCGCGTTCACCCAGATGTATTTCGGCAAATACACTGATTCCTATGTGGGAAAATCTTGACTATCGCGAGATAGCACTATTTAATTTATAATTACATTATTTTGAGTTCTAATACTCAATCGATCTAGCAAACAGGTAACTCGTTGCTAAGACCAAGTACTCTCTTAACCCTTATGAAGAACGCATACTGATACGACAAACACGCACAGAGACAACGTCTGTTAAGGCCAAGCTGTTAGGTTGAACGGAACGAAACTTCTTCCGTAAGGGACAAAACTGAATGAACATTGGAGCTTCTGATTGGTTAAAACCCATAGCACGTGATAGATGGGTTAGATAGATAGACCTGCTCAATTTTGCAAAAGCATGTATAGATTTTATCTAAAAGTTTTATGACTTTCTGAAGATAAGGATTCTTTAAAAAAGTGATTTCTGTTAAAAAATACATATTAAAGTAATATGTTTTGAGTATTTGACATTTGAAAAATGTAGCGCTAATTCAGAAGTATGAGCTGTCCAAGTTTCAACTCGATACGTTAATTTACTCAAGAGTTATTCATGTAAATACGAATAACACGCGCACACGCGCACTAAATTCTCACTTGACATGACAGAAAATAACATTATGGCCATTTTGAAATACAACAGTTAATTACCCATTTCTTATTTCAAAACTTACAGCTGTTTTACAAAATTTTAATAAAATCAATTTTCAACATGTCTATAACGTCATAAATTGTATAAAAGCATGTAGTCATAGCTACAAAGACCCTTTTCTGCGATGTTCCATTGCAATAAATATATATATATATATTGTAACGTGACAGTTTGCACCTTCCATAAACAAACTATGATTTAACACGTAATGATCCCAAAAAACCCTTTCTATTACACCTAAATATTAACAAACCATTTTAAATAGACTGAATATAGAAAAATTGAATAATAAAGCTTGATTATTAATATCTAACTATTTTGAACCATGACTACAAGAAAGTACAAAATCAATAAGAAAGTACAAAATAAACAGAACCTAGACCAGATAGGTTAGGTATAATGTGAATAAAATAATTTATGTTCATTAATTATTATATAGTTAGAGGTTTTATGTTAAGTTATTCATTATGTTTATATTAATAACATATCAGAGATGTGCAATAATAAGTAATCTGCCCAAATAACTAACGAAGGACTAAGTAAACAAAAGAAAGTGAAATTGACACTCTAATGTTAAAAAAGAATTCTGGTTGTAAAAGTGACATACTAGATATAGTAAGTGAGAAGTGACACTGAATACAAATAAAGTGCTTTAGATTAGTCTAAAGAGGATCAGTAAACTCTAAAAAAGGTTATAAGTGAAAAACTGACATAAAGGGAAGATTTACAAGGGACATGGTTAATTATTGCTATGAAACATAGAATTTTTACTTTTGTTCTGAAACATCCATATAATTGTTTAAATTAGTAAGAAAAATTGTTAGAATGTTTCACTGTTGTGTGACCAGTAAACAGTAAATATTTTGTGATGAATTATGATGTAGATGATTTTCGTTTTTTGTATTGAAATGTGAACCAGTACACACAAATTTTGAATATGTTTTAGACACCATTAATTGCCCTCAGCATTAAAGCATTTTGTAATGTACACACTCTTATATAATATATACTATAAGATGTTTGTGTCTATAAAAACATAACGATTGAAATTTGTTGAAAAATTGTAATGGGTACTGACTTTTCACTATATAAGTTTGTTCAAATATTTTAACAGTAATCTATTACACTAATTGTTACAATTTCTTTTATGAATTTGCTAACTGCTATAATTTTTTATTGTTCGACTAAGCTTTTCGTCATTGCTGACATCTTCAAGTCAGCAATGACGAAAAGCTTAGTCGAACAATAAAAAATTATAGCAGTTAGCAAATTCATAAAAGAAATAGTAAGGATGGCTGCTAATTTAAACAATACGAAGAATAAAACTAATTGTTACAGTTAATGAGATTTACGTTAATAACTAAAAGATGTTGTAATGTGTATTTTGTTTAGTAACTTAAGTAAATTAATGTTCACCATTTGTAAAATGGGATTAGGAGTGAAATTGACATGCAACTCACATTATATTTTATTTTTTTATGTTAAATATTAGTAAATTCAGATAGGATTTAGTATGTGAATGTGGACAGTGTATTTAACCAAGATATGGCTTGTGAGATATCAAGTTTGTCTGCATCAAACAGAGATTTTAGATCTACCAATGTATTTTAAATTAAATTTTGCATAAGTTCAGGGTTTGTGAAAGAAAAATCAATTCATTATTTTAGCAAGAAGCCATGCTGGTCAGTTAACAATGCCAGTCTAATCCAGCCAATCAGAAATGTTTACATTTTGACAGGGACGCCAGCGAAATTGGGAAGAAAAACGTCATTCGTTTGTTGAACGTGGTTGTGTACAGATATACTCTCCGTAGTAATTCATAGCAAGTAAATTAATAATCGAAACCAAGACAGGTTAGGTTGAACCAAGCAGTGTTTAGAAGAAACAGTGTATTCCGTGGAATATCTTAGTGAAGAGTTAGTTAAATTGGAAATAGTGAAAACCAGAAAATCAGTCACAAATATATTAATTGGTGAGATAAAAACAATTGTATATTAATTTAACACGAACTTCACCAACCATCACGACACTTATTTCTGATGAACTTTATTGATCACTGTACCCACTAGAACGTATAATCACACTATTTTATGTAAATTTTGACACTGGTAATCATTAATTGGAGAGAAGTAAGCAATTTATTATATTTTCAACTCGTTCACTTTGAATCGAAAAAACGAACTGTAGTAAACGTAGGTCCGCCATCTTGCCATCTTTAAGAAATTTGTGTTACCAACTGTTAAGCTGACTAACCACATTTAGTATTAAATAAGATCCAAAAATATTGTAATTATTTTGTACTTTCTTTTGGTATTTTCGTAACATTAATATTTGTAGTCAAGAGAATACACTAATATTAATCAAATTAAAATAAAAGTAATATATTTTATTTCTTTTAATCCTTGAGACGAGTCTTGCCAACTTTCACACAATTCAATTAGTATAGCCAATTGTATTTGTAACTGCAATGTTATAGTTACAAACTAAGTTAAATACTAAGGAAATAAAATGCTTCAATGTTTCTAGTTTGAAGAGAGTGGTTTATTTAGTTTTAGTCAAATTTAAAACTTCATTAAAAAAAAAACTTACTCAAAATTCTTATTTTTATTTATTCAGGTCCAATCATAATAACTAAATTATTTCAACGTTGACACCCCGAAATTAAGACCAACCCAGATTAATTCAAGAGTACCATAATAAATAATATACATTCACAATAAGCAATTTAAATAAACTTTAAATAATAAAATAATAAAAAAGTAAAACGTTATAATGTGTGTGTGTGTGTGTGTGTGTGTGTGTGTGTGTGTGTGTGTGTGTGTGTGTGTGTGTGTGTGTGTGTGTGTGTGTGTGTGTGTGTGTGTGTGTGTGTGTGTGTGTGTGTGTGTGTGTGTGTGTGTGTGTGTGTGTGTGTGTGTGTGTGTGTGTGTGGTAGCATTTCTAATCTAGTGCTTTATGATTAAGCCAGAGCTCAGCAGTAGCAAGGTACACCATAATTCACTGGTGAATATTAATAAGATTCAAGGTATAAACTCTAGCCTTCCCTATTAAGTGTAGAAACGCCACATAGGAAATTTGAGGCACTTAGTCTGCACGCTGAACCTACACACTAAAGTCTGCTTTTCACTCTACACGGGTAAACACTATATAAACAGTTTGTTACGCGTTATAATAGGCTATATTGTTCTTTAAGTAAAGCTTCGTAAGTACCGTAACTAATTACATAGTTGCACGCAACTGAAAAACTGCGAACTCTTAAAACAAATTCTTTCAAATTAAACAGTCAATATTGGTTATTAATAGCACATATGTTATGTTACTATTAATTAATTTTAAGCCTTTGTAAGATTGGAAGAGTAGAGAGATGTGTGTATCAATACAAAAGTAATAGCAGCGTTGCTAGGAGTTAGTTCAAATAATCTGTAGTCTAGTAATGACAAAAAGAATTTTCTCAGTCGTCCAATAGTAAATTTTTCTTGCTTCCCTTGCGGCAAGGATTAATCACGAGTCCTGCAGCAAGTGTGTTCCAGTAAGTTATATTAAATTTGTCATTATCTTCCTGACGTCTTTATACTCCTTGCAAAGTAATTTTGGGTTGCTCTTTTTGCTTTGGGTTCTTCTGGTTTATAAAGACTATTGGAAATGGTGAGTCACTTCTTCCTAACTAAAATTAATGGTCCTAAATTAAATTAATGGTTTGCTTCTTCCTAAATTAATTTAATGGTTTATTATTTAAATGTTATTTATACCTCAATGTAAAAAAACAGAACCTGTGTGGCTAAAACAGAACAATATTTACACACGTGTGTGTTTAACATAAACCAGTATCTTCTAAATACTGGTTGCGCTTTATTTACTTACTTATAAAACAAAATTGGTTATCTACATTTCATTTTAACAGTATACTTTTAGGAAAGCAAAAATGTATATTTCCCACTAATTATTATAGTTTCTGATATTTTAAACCTTCAATTGAAACATTAGTAACAGTAGTACCGAGACACTTTCATAGGTGACTGGTAGATGCGTAGATGACTGTCACATAGCGTACGTATAGGTCAGGTGACATGTGAGCTACAGCTGAAATAATAAGTGGTCGATAGCCAAGCTGTCTATTGAAGTGTGAGCGTATTACTTCCCTGGAAAATCAGATGCTTAACAACGTAATACGTTAACAATTGTGAGCAAATGAGATGACAAGTTTGTTATAAATAAACAGACTTAAGAACGACAGGAAATTAGAGTACACAACTTTTATAAATTTATAATCACTACAAATACCAGTAGAAAGTAAAAAAATCGAAGTATCCTAAAATTCTTACTATCCGAGGTAGTAAAGATGGGAAATTATAAAACGTGAACAACAATGTACATGATGAAAGTGTACAATAATTTTTTTAAACATTAATATAGGAGAGTTTATAAAAATCTGGAAAGAAAGGAAAAGGAGATAGATTTAGTGGTCTATCGCAAGAGATGGAAATTGAAGGAAAACAGTTTCCTATACAGTGTTTAACAAGTAGATGGACACATAATTACCACGAAAAATGAAAACAAATTGTAGAGATTAAGGTATATTTCAGTACAACTAAGGAAAGTTGGATTGTCAATAATGTGTCTGTCATTAATAAATTTAACACAGTTAATGACCAGAGAGGAGTCTCGTTAGAGCAAAAATATTGGTCAAAATCAAAATGGAAAAGCATAACAGTTTGTAGGAAATACTAAAAGGATAATGTGTTAGTTGTATAAATATTTTAAAAATCTAAATAACTTAATGCCATTTAAAATGGAAATAAGGTGATAAACAGACTGAAATTAGCATAATTTATAGAAAATTCTCACTAGTAAATTAAATAACTAAAGAATCAGAAGCTTCCTGATCAAGCAGGATTCAGGAACAATCATCGATAAATAAACAATCTGTAAACAATACACGAAGACCATGAAATCTGAAACGATTGCAGGAAAATTATTATGAACGATATCCGATGATTATGAGATGGCTTTTGTTTCATCTTGCTCAAGAGCAGTAATGAAGGGTCCCACTCGGTTTTCCGCGAGAAGCTTACCTAAGCTCGGATATGGGGAGCTACCAAGATACAAGTAGAAAGAATGCATTTGTTTAGTCTAGTTTATAAGGTGCAGATTAAAGAAAAGGCTGTAGGCTAGCGACGACATACGATTAGCAACACTAATAGCAATAAAAGAAATGCGAACCCAATAATCACATTAATTAGACTCAAGAAAAGCAGTAACAGTTTCAGTTAACAGTTATCTCGTTTTAGTTTAATAATAATAGTAAAGTAAATGCTATAAAAAATGTATTAGTTAATAAATGTGTTTAGAAAAAAACTTATACCTTTCCTTAGTGCCCTAAGGTCCTTGGTTGAAGGATTAGGTTAGGCCCACTCTTTATTTACCTGTAGATATATTAGTGTTTAACACAATTAACTGATTATTTTCAATGACTCTACGTTATGTGCTTTTACTAAGAAAAAGTTAAATAAATTAATTTCTTGTTCATTTTCCAAGCAAGGATTTAACTTATCGTTACATTGACTGTTCATTCATTAAAGAAAAATAATTAAAGAATATTCTGATTACACATAAATTACATTGGTTTTATCTCTATCCACATACTTATTATTTACTCTTACAAAAATGTTTTTTTTTGTTTTTGTTTTTTTTTATTAAAGTTTTTTAAGAATAAAAAATAAAAGCATAATAAATAAAAAATAATAAAATAATAATAATAAAAGAGTTGTGTACTCTTTGATAATTATATATTGGTTTTTCGTCACCTTTAATTCTGCAGAGTTGTCCCATGTCCTCCAGTGATTCCGTCGGTTCGCTCCTCCTGGATGTCCTCTTGTCCTCACTGCTCGTCCTCTCGTCTCTCGTCCTTCATGGTACATTGGCTGCTGTAGATTATGATGACGTGTTGCTCTGGATCTGTAGCTGTTATGATAGAACCGTCTCTAGTCCTCTACGTCTCGTTCCTCTGCTAGTCGTTCTCTCGTCATCTGTCAGGAGTTGATGTTCTTAGTTGTCGACTGCTTGTAGACGTCCGACGATTTCTTTGTTACGGTACTTTTTAATTATTGTTTTCATTAATACTTTAAATCAAAACATTTGCCGTAATACTTTATAAGTTAAGCTTAAAAAAAAGATCATACTGATGTTAGACCTAGAGTCTAACTTTGTCCAAAGTAGTTAAAAAATTCGCGTCTCGGACGGACATAGCGTACCGCCGCGACTGTGGAATGTTAGAAGAGAAGAGTTCGTCTCTCCTGGGCTCATATTTATATCCACCAAGAAAACTGCAGCTGTCGATTCAGGAACCAGCCTGTCGACAGTTGAACCATGGCATGATAGCCCCCACTGTCGTCCTATTTCACATAATTGCACTTTTTCGCCAATCGCACTGTTTAACGCAGATTTCACGGCGATAAAATATTGTCTAATTTAATGACCTGTGTGATGTGCAATTATCATGATGCTCGCACCACTAGTGTAATTATAATGCTTTAAAAATCGCACTGGATTCGCACTGATTGTCCGAATTACGTAAAATTCGCACTGCACTTGTGTCTGATTTTTACACATTTTTAGAAGTTTTACCTTCTCGCTAACATTTATGGTTTGCTTAATATTAAATATATTCTTAATTTAGCATTGACTTGGGGTGAGGTTGCAAACTTTCAGGATCAAACAGGCTTCACGCACACACACTATTTACTTGTATACACACATGCAGTGGTAATCGCGTGATGTTTACCTGTTGGTTCCTGCTTGAAAGCCAGCTTCCAATCTCACACCTGCTCGTCTATTATATATTATTGAAATTAACTTAAATATTTATTTTATATTATATATGCGCATTACAACCTATGTTTGTATTGTCGCAATATATATTATAACGGAAAATTTGATCAATTGATAATTTTACTAAATATAAGTATGCTGAAAGCAAAAAGAAGGGTGTGTTTTAGAAAGCGGGGAGGCATTTGAGACGCCAGAACCGTAGGCGGCAATAGTTGAAAGAAAAATTACTTGTTAAAAGCCTGTAGAGTAAAGCAGTAAGTTAATAACGCCGGCGCTGGGACTGACGAAAATAATGAATGTACTTTTATGTTAAGGCACGATTTGGGACACTACTGTCATAAAATGTATTATGTGCTCAGATAGTAAGGGTGTTTGCCAAACGTTGTAAACTTAAGTGCATATAACAATAGCTGTCGTTAGACAAGAGAGAGCGTTGTGCGAGAAAGATGACGATAGACGCTAGTTTTTTCAGCACGTGGCACACGGAAAAACGTTGGGCGAATCAGAAAAAGCGTCATGTACTGCGCGGGAGGTTTTAGTTAAGCAGATTGGGCGAATTTGTATTTAGCGGTAGTTTGAACCTATAGGAACGTTTTGCTGTAGATCGTAAGTAAGAGAGACTCGAGGCAAGTATATATTGTGAACTTAGAGAGAAATAGAGTTAGTCTTCTTTATATCGGCGGAATTATACGAAGAGACTCGCGTACGTTGTTTTGCGTCAAATTATATATATTTTAACAAGTACGGTAAAGAATAAGTAATTTCTCAGAAGTAACAAAGTACGGGAACGCGATAATTATTAATACTAGAGTTATAAATAAAATTTCAATAAATCGTAATAAGTCAAAGAGTGGATGATCGGAGTTATAATAAACAATAAGAAATAATAATACATACGAAGTTCTATTAATTCAATACGTAGTGGTAAATCGCGGAAGAAGGTGAAGGAGTTCGAAGTAAAATTACGACGAGCCAAACGCGACGTGAACTGAGTTAAATGCACTTAAGGTCTATTCAGTCATCTTTGTGTCCAGAGTGTAATTATACAACATAGTTATAGGTATAATCCATATGTCAGTGTAGTGCACCTGTGATAAAGTGAATTGTGTAGTTTTAACCAGGATTAACACACGACGACGGCTGCTGACGACTCACCGATCTACAACAGCTTCAGGACCACGCACTTTGGAAGGAATATTACGCAAGTAACGAATAATGAACATTTAATTCTATGTTGTTGATAAATAATTTTGTTGTATTCAACATAGTGACTCAATCTGTCATAAAGGACTCATTGCTAACTAATAATATTCAATTTGTAAGATAAACAATTCAAGTCATATAAAGAAATTTTTGTAATGTATAAATACAAATTGTTCATTAAAAAGTTGATTAACATACTTTAATTTGTGTTTATTATTACTGGCGCCCTGAGGTAAATCAAGAGTCGGTACACTGGAATAAGTACCATAAACTATTATATAGATTATTAATATCATATTTGATTAAGGTAGTTTGTGATCTTATTTCTCACATGCTTGTAGGCCAACATAATTTTAAATAAATATTTTAACTCTTTTACAAAGGTTTATCTAGAGGTGTATTACAATATATATTGTAACAGAACAAAGGGTATGAAGTTCATATAATAGGGATACTAAGACTATAACACATTTTCTGACGGCCATAGACATGTTTTAAATTGATTTTCTTATTTCTTTATAAAGTAGTCATAAGTATTGAACCAAGCTATGTTTAAAAAAGTATTTATGTCAAAATGTTCACAATTTTATTCTCTTTTATGTCATGTAAAATATTTGTGTGTAAGTGCGCGGGTGCGCGTGTGATTTACATTTAATTTAATAACTACGTTGAAAATTAACATTTCGTTCTGAAACTTGGACAGGGTATTCTCATGGTTATAAGCTACATTTTCCATATACTCAGTTCTCCACAATTATAATTTGTATATGGTTTTTTAAAATGAAATCAGTCTTCTTTTATTCTTGTTATCTCCTAGAAAGTAATACAATTTGTAGATTAATTCTAGACAGGCCTTTGCAGAATCGGACAGAGTTTCTCCTGATTTCTGGCCATCACTAAGAACATCTCTGACGTTGCTAGAGTTTCCACCAATCAGAAGGTCTAAAAAGTATTTGAGCCGGTGCTTTATCGAGTGCACATCGCTCAGTTTCTTTTAAAGTCTCGTCATAGAACGACGTACTTGCGGTCATGAGATTTTCGTGACAAGACAAGCCGATTTCGTTAAGACTTAGGAGTTGGTTAACGGTTCGAGTTCTTCGTAACCATTTCCACTTATAGAACTCAAATAATTTAAAATAGGTCATTTCCAGTGCTCTTTTGCGTAAAGTGGAAGATTTTCCGGACTACGGCAGATTATCTACCGAGATAGTCTAAGAGTTTACGCGAGAACACTTCAAGAAGCCGGAATTTGTGTAAGCTTAATACACGATCTATTTTTACCCAGTTTTGATCCCTGAGATTAAGCGAATTCAAGTTATAAACACTAACAGTTTCATATCGCAGTGTGCGGATGTACGCCGCGTCGTAGATAGGCCTATTTCAGCGTAGTAGTCATCGGTCGACGTGCTGAGAAGCAGCAGCGTGGGGAGCGCCTGAAGTCTACGCAAACAGTTGGAATTCAGCGTACAAGTAACATATATTTAAAACAAGCCAATAGAACCATATTGAAAGACAATTCATTAATAAACAATTTTATATTGTAAAGAAATAAGACAATAGTAAATTTTAATTTTTTAATGAATAAAAGTTTCCTACCTCCAGATATAAACTCTGTTGTAATAATTTCAATGTAACCTATCTACGCAGTTTTAATTTGTATCGTTGCAACATATATATATATATATATATATACACATATATATAAACCCCCTGCCTTTATTATATCGAACCGTGATTAACCTGTGCATAACGGGGAAGTATCTGCAATCAATTAAATTCAGATTTTCAGATCAAGACATATGTAGTTCATAATTTAAATAGTTGACAGCAGGCCCAAAATAAGAGACTGCCGTCCACCTCTTAGATAATGTATAAGATAAATCCTCCTTCCTCCGGTGGGTTTGATCGCTCCGTTGGGAATCTGGGGTAATCCGGAACTTGCAACGGCCGTAGTTTGAATATTAATGGAAGTTTACGTCTGAAACTGGTGATCCCCTCGCTACCTGTAAATCCCTTAAACATATATATTACTAACACACTGGATCAGTCACATACTAGTAAATAAGGTTTGATTTGCTATGTTAATTAGTAAAATTGTAAAAAATAGTAAAAACGTGTTTATAATGCCCCTTGCCGCTTAGCCGCTTATGATTAAGCGGTAAAATATTTCCATACTGTTTCGTTTTGGTATATCATATACATTTTAAAAACACACACCCTACACACTACTAGTTTAAAAGTAATAACTGTTCGGTGTTGTGTTGCCGTCTTTGCATGAAGACGCTTCGTATATGTTAGTTTCATACTAAAACATATACATACTCCAAAGTGATTACCAAAACTTCATTATTTTCAATGAACAATAACAATAACAAGTAATTCAGTTTACAGACACGCGCGCGCGCGTGTACACACACAAATGAAAGCACACATGGGTTATTATTTGTTTCTAAATATTTACCAAATCACACAAATCCTAAACACAATAAACCCATCTTTATAACCTTATCCAGTACGCGTGCTTTTTGTTCGAATACTGCAAGTCTCATGTGCCGAGCCCTTGTAAAATACCTTGTTAAGAAATAAAACGAAATTTTATAAATTACACACAAATCTAGTGAATTTCAAAGTTCTTACTGAATCGCTTAAGTAATAATTATCTTTAAGTGTAAGTGTAAACTCAACAGTACGCATTACATCGTCAATATAATCAATCGTACTTTACGATACGATCAGTATCAAGATACACGTAAAACTCCATTTTTAAGTTTAATGGAATGGTAATGACCAAAAGAAACCCTCTTTCAAACACATTACACTATTCTAATAATGTTAGCTAAAGTTATATTAAATATACGAAAACTTATTTATGTAAATACAAATCAAAGCTATGTTATAAAACTATTACTGTAACAAACATAATACAATTCACAGTCATTTTTTTTCTTTTGTTATTACAGTTACTACGTTCATTTAATAAACGTCGGGAATTCGCTTAATCTATTTGAAATAAACAGTATGATGAAAATTATAGTAGAATTAGTAGTATTATAGAGTAGAAAATTAGAGTATTATTAGTAAATTAGAATATTATTAGTAGAAAATTAGTAGTATTATAGTATCGGTACGTCTTTTAAAATAGACTATAGTGCAATGATGACCAACCTTTTTGATAAATCATTTCTTATATTAGGTACGTCTATTACAGTTTTTTAACACATAATTATAGGCGTCTTGCCATTAATAAACTAAGCTTAGGGATACATTATTAAGACTTGGTAATCGGCTTATCATTAAGTCGATGTGTCGTTGTTACTGACTCAGGTCCGCCAGTCACTGCACCAACATTGCGTAGAGGAGGATGGAAAGCTTTGACCTTGAGTTGAACCCAAAGCACAGCACGACGAACGAGAAGCTCTTCCACTAAGTTACTAAGGTACTGAACCATTTCTACAAAGTCAATAAGAAAAAATAATGCTTGAAACTAATTATACTCTAGTATGTAGTTTTTGGTGTATTATAAGTTAATTATAACGTAAAACACAGTGGCCAAAGCCAAAACGGATATCCGTTGTAATCTTAATAAACGTTCCTTGAAGTGTATACGTATATACAAAAATTCTCAATTAGCACAACAATTCCTTTATTTAAAAAACATCAACTTAATGCATATTTAAACAAAATTTGTATAACATTTTTTATAAAATATGAGTATAATAAATTGCTAAAAATAAAGTGGTAATTTTTCTTAATGAATATAGTTTGAAGTCGAATCTGTTCCGATGGCCGCTGCTGAAGACTTATATTACAAGCTGCAAACTGATATTTTAAAGTAATTATTTACACATGGACCAACAAAGATGCACATACAGATATAATTGAAAAAGTTGTCATTTTGTATTTCCCGACACATCGTGATGGGTATTCCGTTGAAATTGCAAGTACGAAATTCTGGTGAATACAATACGTTACTCAAAAGTAACTTTTACAGTGTTCGAACGCTGATATAATAAACCTTCCAGTATCGGTGCAGAATGTGCGAATAAGCTTTCCCCGAATAGTATACCTGTATGTATTTCGCGTCTTGGCTAAGGATAAATATGATCACAACAGTGTTCACTAAAAACCCTAGGTGAGCAAGATTGTATAATTCCGAAATTTATAATAGCACAAAATGTTTGTGGTGTGATACAGCTGTGACAGCATATTATTGGCGCGTGTGAACTCCGTACTGTGATTACCGCTCAGTAACGTACACAAAGCTGTAGGCTAGTTAGCGCGTGTTGTCCGGGTTTGCATAATCCGTGTAAGCAGGCGTGTTGTAATCTCACCCCCGCAGACGTTAACGGAGATTACTGTATCGTAAGACGAGTATGAAACACACTCGCTTTAGATAAGTTAGTATATCATTTTAGTTTTGAACGCTTCAGCGAATAACTCTTACGAGTACGCTTAACTGTACGCTTCCGAGTAGGTCTACTCTCAGCACAGACCTATGACTTCATCGGCAAAAGATAGTTTGTAGACCATCTGTATCTCATTAACCATTAATAAGTGTATACAAACGTCGGAAGTTTTTTTATAATTTTCTGATAAAGTATTTCAAGTGTTTCTCATGATTGGAATAAGATATATCTGATAAAAATCCTAGTTAAATTATCTAGGCATATAAATTTAATTAAGATACTTTTTCGATTTACTGATATGAACACATGTTGCAGACAGGATCTATTAAAAATACATGATTTCCGTTATCTTCAAATCCTAATTATTTTTAATAAATTTTTATTACAAGGGCTACACATTGCGTTATCTTATAGTACATATGTATTAATGAAATCAGTAGAATTTTAGTGTATTGTATGTAATCTAAAAGCATCTTAATTATGAAACAATTGCTAAAAATCGGTATGGCGAACCACACATGACTTCCATGTTGTAAGATTTATGTTTAAAATAATTTACTTGAATTCGATTCGGTAATTTCTAACAAAATATAGTCCACCCTCAAACTAATTTCACTATTTATAGATATTTTTGTTATTATGGGGTAGCCGTTTAATACAATGTTATTTTCAGTCACTTTATCCATAAAAATTAGGTAGGCTTACTTCATTCTTATAAAGAAACCGAACTACGCAGATAATCATCCCTCCTCCGAAGCGCTCCCGAAGTCACTCATGGACCCTGAGCATCTTGCAGAGCGTTCATTCCCTAAAGACGAAAAGTCTGTCTATGAACCGTTCCTCTGTAAACACGTGCAGTTACGCTGCCCAGCGATCCACAGGAAGCAAGTCGATAACAAAAGCGTGCAAATGTGTGTGTGTGTGTGTCTTGCCTGCCTTTTTACTGCGGTAATCATAATAATAAAATGGAAACGTAAACATTAGATAATTGAGATATGCTTGCCTGCCACGAACGATATATTTTCTCTCATACATGATTTAAATTAAAATGAAAAAATTTGGAATTTTGTTAAAGTGAAATAAAATGTTTCCATAGAAACTACTTCTTTGTTGTCAATAATGTATTACACATATAAAACTTATAAAATTTACTTTCTCCATCATCAACTAACATTTTAATTTATAGAAAATTACCCCTTCCCCTTCAGCTACCCTTTTCATTTATAGATATTTCATCTTCCTTTCTACAGTGAATAATTATGGCCTTCTTTTAAGGATACTTTATTTATCAAAATTAAGCACTTTACTCTTATTAAAACGTAAAACGTTGCTGGTAAACTATCCCTTCCTCTTAACCGATCTTCACCAAAATCAACAGACCTCGAGTCCTCTACAATTCAGAACTGTATGCAAAACATTATTTGATTCTGTTCGAATTTGCGGCAGTTATCGTTTGACATAGGAAAATTCTACACACAGACACTTTTCGAAAAATGAATTTTTTCATGTTTTGAGGGTAGTACAATCAGAATATGCCATTATCTCGAACACGATTCTTTCCGCCATGACCATACTTCCATTTCCTTAAGGAACATGTAAGTAAAAAATTATTAAATATAAATCATGAAATTACTATGTTCATCATAAATGTTATTCGACCTACTAGACACGTGATCATATTGTAGACACGTGAATCATACATTCAACGTGTTACTACAGTTGATGATTAGGCGTACTATGTGATGTAGGCAATGATATCACGCCATACAAACGTTAGTACAGTAACATAATTTGGACTCAAATGGGTCATGTATGGCAGACAGTATACTGTAGTCTTTCAACTGAAGCCAGACTTCAAACCGTTTTTGCATCAGTAATTATACTGGATTCTGCGTAAGCAATGTCGTTACAAACTTTATGTTATGTTTACAACAGCGTCAGAATGGCTCGGTTTACTGTCCTCGCTACATAAAGCACAAGTAGGCCGTAACTCCATCTTAATGTACTATAAAGTAAATGTCTCATATTAAACTAATAATAGTTTAATACCGTGTTGGCGTCACTCCGTGACTACACTCGCCATAATATATTCAAACGTAGCTGAACGGATTAACGTTGCGTACTACTACTACTACTACTACTACTACTACTACTACTACTACTACTACTACTACTACTACTACTACTACTACTACTGCTGCTGCTGCTGCTGCTACTGTTACTGCTGCTCCTGCTGCTACTACTGCTACTACTGCTGCTGCTGCTGCTGCTGCTGCTGCTACTACTACTACTACTACTACTACTACTACTACTATACTACTACTACTATACTACTACTACTACTACTACTACTACTACTACTACTACTACTACTACTACTACTATTAATAAAAATATTATTAATATTTTAAAACTATCAGTAATACTAATTCTCCTTCTGCTGCTGCCAAGGCAAATAAGAAATTTACAGTTCTATTATTAAGACAAATTTGTGAGGTTAATTAACGCAATTAATATTATGCATCTAAACAATAGGGTATGGTTCTCTTAACCAATGACTGATATAAATATCTTGAATACAGCCAGTAATTTCTACTCTACTAGAGATTAATTTTCAAGAAACAGAATGATAAACGTTCCAGCTAATTGCTACTACTACTACTACTACTACTACTACTACTACTGCTACTACTACTACTACTGCTGCTACTGCTGCTGCTGCTGCTGCTGCTGCTACTACTACTACTGCTGCTGCTGCTTCTACTACTACTACTACTACTACTACTACTACTACTACTACTACTACTACTACTACTACTACTACTGCTGCTGCTGCTGCTGCTGCTGCTGCTGCTGCTACTATGACTAACACTTGTTTGTAAAAACGTTGTTACTGCAAAGAAGGGCAGAAGAAGAGACAACAAGAAACAATCTGTGTGTGTGCGCTCGCGCTTTAATGTGCATCCTAAATAAATGTATATTGTAGTATACGATTATTAACTGGACTGAATTAGCATCAAATGTAATTATTTGTTAGAATGCACCATTGTTAAAAAATTTTAATTTTAACATAAGCACAATAAACTATTTGTCTTATGACAATTTCTTTCGCTGTCAGTTTCTTCCCTATGCCAGGTTACAATAATTATTTGTGCTATTCCCTCATCCCCTGCAGAAATATTGGAGGCAAAACACGATTAATTTCATAATCTTAATTAAAGCTTTACTCAGACTTTAGGTTATGACAATGACGACGTTTTAAAATGATTATAATCAACTTAAATTTTAAAAGGTGACACAATAAAATACATTACCGTTAATTATGACATAATAGGTACAGCACATTTCACTGAATAACAATAAGAGTACATCAAAGAAAGTCCTATATTGAAGGCGTTGTCATTTTTACGTCCACGTAATTGTTCCTTGTGATTGCGTATCAATGTTTTAAATATGATGATTGATAAGATTCTAATAGCCGTAATACACATATTTGACGAACTGGCAAATAATAAAAAAATAATTTTACTTACAAGCGTCCGGGAATAATCCTGTTTGTGTGGCCCATCCCTTCCTTCAGTCAGGGCACCTTCAACTATGTTTCAAACTTAAACAGCTTTTGACTGAGACTATTTTCACAAGTTAAATGTCCTTAATTTGAGAAAATTTGACACCAATCGATACTCCTTTTAAAATAGACTATAGTACAGTGATGACAAATCTTTTTTGGTAAATTATTTCTTATATGTAGGTAGGAGTATTCTATTTAGAGTTTATTAACATAAAATTATAGGCTTCATGCCATTAATAAACTAAGCTTAGGGACACATTATTAAGACTATTCAAACTAAGGCTAAAGGCGGATTATTGCCTTAAGTATTTTACGTATATCATTGTTCAATTGTTGTTTTCATTTAACTAGGTTTGAGTTTTCTACTGAAAGTCAGGAAACTAAGTACTTACAGCTTACATTAAAGAGAAGTTAAGGGATTACTAAAATTAAGGAAAAATAAGGTATTTTTAACTTGTACTATTTTGACTTAATAAATTTACACATACTGTAAAATCATTGTAATAGGCACTCAGAAATTTAGTTTAGATTTTAGTGTAAATATTGTTTAAAAAGTTTAAGTTATATGGGTTTTGAATGGCATGTTTTTGTAATTTCTTTTGCGTTTGGAATAGCTTGTAGACTCATGAGCAAGATCTAATTTTTCCATCACGCTGGCGTTAGTTTAGATCGGAAATTTGTCTTAATTGTTTCCATAAGTGAAAAGCTTATACACACAAATTAGTGGTAGACACGATTAAGTTTTGTATGGAATTAGTAGTAATAATCTTCGTGTCATACTTGAAATATTATTTTGTAGTATAATTTTCTTACTTTTAATATAGACATACTTCTAATATTACATAAAGAATAATGGTTCGGCATTTATTAAAACAACGATTAACGAATAACAAAATTCAAGTAAAAAGAAACTTATTTTGTGGTACGACGTGCCACTCATTGGCCGACACCGCTGTAGTATTAATTCGCAAATGTATATGTAATTTTACTATTAAATTAAAAAAAAATTTATATGCAATAACACCCACAAACCGAAGCGAGAGTATGCCAATCTTGTTGTATGCAACACTAAGCATTTATCCAGTTTTGGGGGATTTGAAGATTCCGTTTTAAATTATGATATTAGAAGAGGGGTTAGTATCTTTCCTGGCAGATACGCAGAGGAGCAAGAAGTTAAGATTGTTTATGGCTAACCTACGCTGACACACTACTCTAAACTGTAACAGTTGTGAACACGATAACCTAAATGCTGTTGTTGCTGTAATTAACCTAAATAGTGTCTATCGCCGCCTAGCGTTGTTACATCAAGTATAGTACTACAACGCACTCAAGGTTTATTATTTTACAACCTACCACGGCTATAACGTAAATTATAATGACAGTTTGCAAAGCATTATAAAAATGATTAAAAACCGTGGTCGTTTGCTATGTAACAGCAACACTGTCGGCAACTTTTCGAATCCCACCCTCGCGAATTTTCTTCAGGCCGCAACACTCTGTCTCTACTTGATTAAAAACACTCTGTTTTTAATCGTTTTGATAATATTGACACCGGCCATGTGAGCTTTTGACAAAAATTATTTTGCGAAGTAGATTACAATGTATTTGAGCGATTAAGAAAGATTCAAGAATTCAATAAAAATGACACAATAATATTGTAATAAATAAATAAGATTGATGTGTGAATCTGTAAGTTGTAATTGGTGTGTATATGGTGTGGCTCTCGACGTCTTACTGGCCTGAAACACTTCCTTAAGTTTCCCAGCTGGTCGAGTCCCAATGGTAGCAAGACCGGTCGAGTAGCGTAAAGTTGATGAAGAAATATATATGCTCAGCTTCACCGAAAGTTTCAAAACAAAAATTATTGTTTTGAAGAAAATTTAAAAAAAAAATTATGTTTATAAAAAAAAAATAATAAAAAAAAAAATTTTAATTTTATTAATTAATTAATTAGGATCAATTAATTAATATAGGGCTGTGAAGTTTTAAACAGTGTAATGCTCTTCTGAAAATTTTTATTAAAGTTTTAGTATAATTTAAATAATCTATCACCACTCATAAGACTGTCTGTAAACCAATCGATATTTGTTTACCTTTCTATTTTTTAGGTTATCTTCACTTACGGGTGGTAAAGTCCTTGTAGATTATCAATTAGAATTATATTATTGGTAATTAGTATTATTGAAGAAATAAAGAACTATTAAGTATTGAAAAGTATTAATGTTTTATTAAGTAACAGCAATATTGACTCTTATCGATTAGTATCGATTCTCAGGATATCGAAAAAAGTTACAAGTATATGTTATAAAAATTATATAGGGTTCTTTAAACAGCCAGTTATTACCAAAGTCAGAGAAATCGGGCTAATATTTAAAAAGTATAACGTTACAATCAAATTAATAGTTATTAATAAACACAGACATTGAATAATAATTTGTAAATATAATAATTGTTTTCACCCAACAGCGGTGTCGAACTAGAAGGCGGGGTTCTGGCAATGATGAGACCAATATTGCAAATGGCTGCCGTGAAGTTAGTGAGATGTCATTCGTATATTGGACGTTCCAAATAAAAGATTTTCCTGTAGTATTCCTGTTCTGATGTCTGCGAATCTCTTGTAAAATGTTGTGTAGTGTCTAGTGTACTGTTTCTGAGTTGTATTTAGTGTATCCGTATAATTATTAGTTCAAACACTTTCCCCGATTCCATCACTAATTTGGGTTAATGTATTACACAGTTTTCTAGTGTTTTGTGGTGTTTTTCAGAGTAGATATGTATTGTTCTGTGTTTATGGAGTGTTTCTTGATTGTTTCTGTTATAATATGATAGTTTTTAGAAGTATTCCACAAGTCACTCGCGATTTCACAATAACGTACTATACATTCGCTTGGTATGTCTATTACAGGTTAGGTTATGCACGTTACCCAAACGTATGTCATGTTAACCGTTCAAAAACCAATAATTAACTAACTGTTTCCTTCAGTTTCAATTAAACTCTTAGCCCATATAATATTATCCTTAACATTGTTCAAATATATTTTCACATCCTGTGTACATTTTACTATTTCACTATATGAATGCCTAAACTTTGGTTATTTGTCAATTTTATTCACTAGATTTGATTTAAATTAATCTTTCAGTTCATTCTGGTTATTTTCAGATTAAATAATGCCATTTTATAGTGTTTTCTGTCCAAAAAATAGTAATTTCACTTTCAGTTTGGTATACTGTGAAGAGTCCAAAACATCAGAATTTACTTCCTGTCATTATATAAATTCAGCCATTTTATCAGTTATATTTAATATTAATAATTCTATATTGTATTAAAAGGTTCCTATTCCCTTATTTTCTGGTAATTAATTGAATTAGTTGTATTCTGAAACATTATTCTGAAATATATGACTCCCATGTCTAAATTTCTGAGTTTAGTCATTTTATTTTTTTTCATAATTCTGAATATAATTTATTAAAATCTCTCTAAATGGTATGTGCAATTATATGGCATGATCTCCAGTTTATTTTGTCTAAACCCCTTTTGTTTATTTGCATTTAATTGAGCAATTTCTCTGTTTTGATGAAGTTTGGTTTCCATTCTTTTGGCCTATGATTTTTTAACAATTTTTCTTACAAAATAATTTACAAACAATATATGATGTGTGATACCCTCTCTGACTTTTTACAAATAGTATTATAAATTAAACATGTTTTCAAATTACACAAAAACAATTAGTATTGGTTACAATACAAACAATAGTTAACACAAAATAAAGAACATTTTTTTTAAATAAATGGTTGTCTTCAAATCAGACATTTTGCAACAAAATTCCCATTTCCAACATGGAAATATGGTTTACAATAAAGGTTTTGTACTAACTAACATCTTAATTACTCTCTACTATTTACAAGTGGTAATTATTTTTATAGTTCTGATGTTAGTTGTTTCAGACCCAAACAAATGGCCTTATATCTAAAACATTTTTAAACATTCTTGTACTATATACATTAAAACCTTATATTTATATTCTTATTTCTAACTATTATTATAAATAGGATTCTACAGTTTTTATACCGTCTTTTATACATTGTCTTTGGGGAATTGTACCCTGTCATTAACAAATAAATAGTATGAACCGTTCAAAAAGCACTATGAAATCTGTTTTTCTTTTTTCATGTAAAACAAAAATGTTATTTTAAACAGATTCATGTCTTATGAACAACATATTGTCACCGTACATATTTTAAGTCATTGAAAAATGCATATTTCATTGCATCCAATGTTTGTGATTGCCAAGAATGAAACACAAGGTTCATTTTTTATAATACCGAAAACTATCACTGGTTCACTTTCACTTATATATTATGTTAATGCTAAATGGTCGTATAGTCTTATTAACATAATAAATTGGTTAGCGTTTTTCAATGGAGATTTGTTCCATGGGTACTATATTATTGTTTCATCTTAGTTCACAGGAAACTTTTACTTTATACACTCCTCTCTCTTAAATTTATATACATGTGGTTTTTATTTCGTTATACTTTTGTTTTTAGATATTTATTTTGGGGATATAGGGATTTGGGTGTCTTTTATAAGAGCATGACGTCTTCTTCAGGATGCTGCCCTCTTCTTCTTTCTTCAGTCTTCTTTTATCCTGCCTTCTGGGACTGGTATCTTCTCCATCTTCTTCTTGAATTCAGAAATACACAACCTGTATTGGTTGATCTTGGCTTATTTTAGGGTTTCTATTCTATTTATTCTCCCTCGTTGTGGGTTTGGTCATATTGTGTACTGCTTTGTTATTTACTATTTTACCTTCCTGGGTTATACCTTGAAAACCTTTGGTTATGAGACTGGTCTTGGATGACTCATCACTAGTAACTCCTTTTACTTGAACTTGGATTTTCATTATAATAATGATTTCTTTCCACAGTTGCTATGAATTAATATTTTTATATTAAACTTAATGCTTTCTTCCAAATTTAAATATTATAACTTTATTATTCTAATGATCAATTGCCATTCAATATTATGCTTACATCTGTCACGCTACAGATTGCTCCCCTCCAGAAGTAATTATTTCAGACATGTTTATGGATGAAATAATTTCTTATGATAATTTCATCATTTCTTATAATTCATTTTCTTCTCCATTTTTATATCGACTTTTTTATATTAGAGTTTTATTAATTTTATATATATGGTTACTTGTCTTACTACTGATCCTTTTCGGATAGTTAGTGTCTTCTGAGATATATTATAATTGTAATACATTTTCTTTCTTATCAACTTCGTGTTGTATCCTTGGGATATTAATTCCCTAACATTCCCTATCACGTGGGCTGGGGCAGATCAGAGGGGCACTGTACGCTACTTCTCTGCTGGCCATACACCACTTCTATAAATTGAGTACAGAGGCATATCCATCCCTGCTCAAAAAAACATAATGCTGCTGGAATTATCTTCAGTCAGTCATCGAATAAATAAATAAAAAGTAGTCTCATTTTCGACTAATAAAAATATCTTTGGATTCTCCACTTCGTAGTCTCTCAGATTATCTCACATTTTCTATCTTAATAAATCTTCATAACTATTATTATACTCATTATATATATATTTTTTCAACACTCTTAACTTATCTGATATTTTTAATTTAATTATGGTTGAAAACCTTTCTTTTAATAATTCTGGTTACTGTTTACAGTGTAACTCTCTTTCTTCTTCATCTGAATTCTCTTTATACTTTCTTCTGGTTATTCATAGTATTAGCATGGTCTTTATAAATAGTCTTTCGTATTCATTATTTGAATGGTCTTAATATATTATATTTAATTTTTTAACATTGTATCTTTACATTAGATATTCAGGTTGTTATTGATCATTTTATTTAAACATTTTGGTTCTTTCCTTTCTCTTAGAAAGTTATTAATCCGCCTTCGCATTCATTAACATTAATTCATTTATATCATATTTCATGTTGTATTTCTTCTCTTTGCATTTCATATAGGTCTTATTATTATCATTGGTTCAAAATCATCTTCTCCATATGTTTGGTATGAGTTGTTCTTCTTTGCTCTTAATTAACTGTTTTCATTATCGTTTCATAGGTAATTAGTCTCTTTGCTTCCAAATTTTTTGCTTCCATATTACACTCTTTTTTGTTATTCTTCTCTACTCCTTCAAATTCTATTGTGAATGTCTAGCATTTATTCTGGATTAAAATTAATTCTCTTTTCTGAATTAATCACTTTATTTTCTTCTCAATTCAATTATAATTGACACATAATTAGTTTTTGGAACTTGGTTAGTTTTAATGTAAAATTCAAACTATTCTTTTTAATTAATTGAAAAATATTTCTCATAAATCCTTGTAATATGTTGATCTTATCTTGTTTCAAAGTTCTGACGTTCTATCAACATTCAAATTCTGTTTAATTCATTTATTCCCAGAATTGTTTATAGTACTGTGATCTTACCATTATTTCTGAATGTTTTGGTATTTCTCCAAATTCAAATTCTTCTTAATTATTTACCATAAAGTTTTCTCATAAACTTAGTTATAGTAAGTTGGTCTTACTTCATTTTTAAATTTTTTGTATATTAAATTCAAAATTCCTTTCTTTTTAATTCTTCCAAAATGTTTTTCTCATAATTCAGTGGTAGTAAGCTGTGCTTGCTTAATTTTAAATTTTTTAATAAAATTAAGTTCAAAATTCTCTCTCTTTCTCTTTCTTCCATAAAGTTTTGTTCTAAATTATCAGGTTGTAGTAAGAAGTACTTACTCAATTTTAAATTTTTATAATTATATTTAAATTCAAAAGTCTTTCTTTTTCTTTCATAAAGTTTGTTCCAAAATTATTAGGTTGTAGTAAGATGTACTTACATATTATAGAATAAGTTATATTCAAAATTCTTTCTTTTTCTTTCTTCCATAAAGTTTGTTCCAAAATTATTAGGTTGTAGTAAGATGTACTTACATTATTTTAGGATTTTTAAAATAAAAATTCTAAATTCCTTCTTCTTATAATTCTCCAAAATGTTCTTCTCAAAATATTAGGTTGTAAGATGTACTTACATTATTTTTGAATTTTTAAAATAAAAATTCTAAATTCTCAAACTCACAACTCATTCTTCATAATATTTCTTCATAGAAGCTTGATTGTACACTCCTTTGATTCTTCCTGAAACGATTTCCCTCAACTCATATGTATTGTTATGCTTATCATTTACCACAACATATGGGCCAGTATATAGTAATAGTAGTTTTTTGGTTATGCCTTCTAAGGTGCTAGGCAGCTCTCTATTTTTTAGGAGGACTTTTTCACCCTCTTTATATGTTACAATTCGCCCTATTGCCTTCTGGTATTTGGCTTGCCGTTTTTCCTGATCTTCTGCTACCTTATTGTAAAACTTCAACTGGTTGAATTTCCTATTGTTGTTCGTTGGAAATTCAATGATTTGTTCAATGTCTCGGGGAGTCGGCTTCTCATACATGGCTGAGTACGGTGGAATTCCTATAGCTGGATGGTGGGCATAATTTAGGAATGTTTCTGTCGCTGCTAGGTACTCTTGCCACTTTTTCTGTTGGTTGTGACAGTACGTGCGCAATATCCTACCCACTTCTCTTAGTACTCTCTCAGCCGGATTGCTACTTGGGTGGTAGACTGATGTCTTATATGTTTTGACCCCAAGTGCTAATAAAGTGTCTCGCCATCTCCTCCCCTTAAACTGTGTACCATGGTCGGTAATAATAGAAAATGGTCTACCGATCTCTGGGATATACAAATCAATAATCACCGCCAAAACCTTTGCTGTCGTTGCCCGATTAACCGGATATAGCTTTATATACTTGGTGTAGTGATCCATTATGATTACCAAGTATTTATATCTGTGCCGACCACCGCTACGGGGAAATGGCCCGCATATATCCAAAAACACTTTTTCCAGTTTTGCGTTGGAAGTTATCGGTATCATGATACCCTCTGTCTTTTCATTGTTTACTTTCGCACATTGGCAGATATTACAGGACTTGATGTATGTCCTCACCTTGCGGTTGATATTCTTGATCTTACAATTTTCCTCTAGAGCTTGTATCACTTTTAACGCTCCCATGTGACCATACCTGACATGGTAATCGATGATGACCTCCTTTTCGATTTGGTGTGGGATTATCACCTTCCATGTCTCATCGTCCAATGCGGTTTTTATGAATAAAATTCCCTTGTTAAGGTGGTAGTATTTAGAAATGGTTTCATCATTGGCTTCCAAACGACTCACAATGTTTTTCAGCTTAGGATCAGACTGCTGATGAATTCGGATATTTATTAACAAAGCTTGTAAATCGGCTCTGGTCGTGAATATGTTATAAATTTTTACTAAGCTCTCCTTCTCTCCCTCGAAAGTCTGATCTTCCAGATTTATACGTGACAACACATCTGCTACCACGTTCTTCTTTCCTGGAATGTATTCCCATTTCAGGTCATATTCTTGTAGGGCGAGTACCCACCTAGCCAATCGGCCGTGACTCAATTTGCACCTACGAAGGAACGAGATGGATTTATGATCAGTTCGTACCGTGACTTGATATCCGAGAATGTACGTCCGGAACTTGCTGCATGCGAACACCACGCTCAACAATTCCTTTTCTGTCACACTGTAGTTCTTTTCGCACTGGTTCAGTGTGGGACTAGCGAAGCTTATTACCAGATGTTGTCCCTCCTCATCTTCCTGGTATAATGTCGTTCCTAAGCTTAGATCGCTAGCGTCACAGTTTAGAAAGAACGGTTTCTTAAAATCTGGGTGACGAAGTATCACACTCTCCAGAAACTTCTCTTTTATCAATCGGAAAGTAATATCTTGATCTTCACCCCAAGTCCATTTGTTTTTTGCAGATAACTGTGGTTGAAACTTGGCGGTCAACTCGGAATATCGGCTCTGAAACTTCCTGTAATAGTTACAGAGTCCGAGGAAAGATTGCAATTGTTTCCTGTTTCTTGGTTGCGGGAACCTCTGAATTGCCTCCACTTTTTCTGCTGATGGGGTAATACCTCTGTCGTCTAGGTTGAAGCCTAAGAATTGTACCTCGCGCGCTATGAACTTGGATTTCTCCAACTTCAGTGTTATGTTGTTCTGCGCTAGTTTGTTTAGTACAAATTCCACTCTGTAACAATGCTCCTCCCAGGTTCCGGATGTGATTAGTAAATCGTCAACATAGACGGTGGTAAATTGGAGCGCTTCTGGTCCCAAAATCTGGTCCATACATGCCACAAATATGGCGACAGAATTGACAAGTCCGAAGGGCAGTCTCTTGAACTGGTAATTGCGCCCTTCGAAAATGAACGCTACGTATTGGCGGCTTTGTGGATGCAGCTCTACCTGCCAATACCCACAGACCGTATCCCAGGTGCTAATAAAGTTAGTACCATGAAAACGCTTTAAGATTTCTTCTATTTCACCGGGAGATGTTCTGTCATTCACAATTGTCTTGTTCAACTCACGCGCATCTAAACAGAGCCGGACTTGTCCGTCTTTCTTCGGAACAGCAATAATTGGACTAGTGTAAGGTGATTGACTAATCTCAATTATGTCGTTTTCAATCATCTTGTTTATCTCTGTTCTCACGGCTTCTTTGAGCGACTGCGCTATTGGATATGACCTCCGGTTAAACTCTACGTTTTCTTTAAAACGAAGTTGGCACTGGTAGTTTTTTACCTTCCCTGGTTCATCAGAAAACACCGCCTTGTATCTCTCATATATTGCAATTAGACGATCAGCCAGGTGCGTTGGTATTTTCTTGTTATCGCTTCCGCACTGGAAATTCCGTATTTCTTGGATCTTAACTGACCATAAATCCTCTCCTCCTTGATTGTATATTATGGGTTTAGAAAGAGGGCTGTTTCTAATAACATTTATTTTACGAAGTTGTTGATGTATAGGGCTGGGAAGTATTGTTGTGCCTCCTACCAGGTCTGCGGTCCATGTTACTCCGTCTGGGAAAAGTGATACTTTATTTAAATTAAGATCGATTACTGCCGAATATCTACGAAGAATATCGCAACCGACTAAGATGTCAAATGGTAATCCGGTGGCGATTAAAAATTCCATGTCTAAAGCTATATCACGGCTAACGACACTTAAGGAAACTTGCTTCCTAATGGTTTTATTCTGGCGACCAGTTGCACCTACCAATACAATGTTGTTGACTGGTAACATTGGCAAAGTTTTACCACATGTACTCTGTATTCTCTCCAACTCATTGGAGTTTATTATTGAAATATTAGCTCCTGTGTCTATCATTATTTTAGCGGGAACTCCTTCCACCTCCGCTGTTATATAAATTATCTCATTATTACTGTTGCTGAGACTCTTCTCGTTCTCTTCCAAAAGTTCAGTTCGTATGTCTTTCAAATAATGGTTACTGATAATAGTGAAGTTTTTATCATTGTTTGCTTGTTGCAAATCATCCTTTTCTAACCCAGGAAGTATAAGCAGTAACGGGTCATCGTTGTTGATTACTGCCTCCTCTCGTTTAAAGCATTTTGGTCATTGTTTAAGTTATTGTTGACCGAGGCATCGTTCGGGAAACTCTGGTTTGTTTCCTGACGTTCTGTACCCTGGTTGATGTTTAACGCCCTGTTCGGTTGTCTGCCAAGATCTTCCAGGCTGGTACTTCGTCTTTCCTGTTCGTATCTTGGGCCGTCTCGTTCCGCACTCCGCCATCTTCGGTCAGCGCCGTGGAAGCTGCTCCTCCTCGGTTGATAATATCTCCTGGGTCCGCGATCTTCTGCTCTTATAAAATTTACCCTAGGGCGCGACACTCGGTTATTACTATTGCTATTATTATTATTATTATTAATATTATCATTATAGTAATTTCGGTTAGGTGGGTAAGGCCTGTTACCATTATTGTTGGGATATGGATTTCTCTGACTGTATGGGACATTATTATGTTGGTAAAAATTGTTTCTATTGTTTGGGTAGGGGTTGTTATTCCTAACGCCGTTAAAATTACTGTTAAACTGGTTATTACGCAGCGGGTTGTTATGGCCGTCGTAATTACTGGGCTGGTTCCGGTTACTTGTATGGTTATTGCCGTTATTGGGGTAGGTAATCGGCCTTGCTTCTGGTCTCTCATTTCTCTTTCTGCTCTGCCGATAATACTCTTCGTTCTCGTATCCCTCCAATAACTCGGTCATTCCCTGGATCGTCTTGATCTGACTACCTCTCCGGGCCCTGATAATGTCCTCATCATAGTGATAAGATATCTTATTCACTAAACATTCTTCTGGGATTGCTGGCTCAAGGTGTTTTGCCATACACACTTTCCCCAAGAAATATGCCGTCATACTGCTACCTAATTGTGACCTGTATCTTCCATTACAAATATTGTCACGGATCAAGTTCTGGGTGGTCTCAGACCAGTATTTTGTCTTAAACATTTTACGGAACTGTTGGTAGTCGGAAATTTCACTCCGGTTGGCCATCCACCAATTATCTGTTATGTCTCGGAAAGACTCGTCGAATATCTCCCTGCTATGGCTCCATTGGGTAATTTTATGCTTGGTTAAATATTCTTCTACCCTAGCCAGGAACTCCATCGGCTTGCGTTTGTATTGCCGGAAGTTGAGCCACTCTCGGCTTTCGTTGACGGGCAATCCGGTGAAATGAGTCGTTCTGTTTCTAATCGCTTCCATCTCCTCTCGGCTTTGTCGCACCTGACCGGTGATATTGGCCATGGTCTCTTGGATATCATTACATCGTTCTGTGACCTGGTTGCGTACTTTTCCGAATTCTTCTTGATTTTCCTTCCTCTGTTCTTCTACCTTCCTACGACTATGTTCTTCGATATTTGTGAACTTGATGTTCACCACTTCTTTAAACTCATGGACCTCCTTTTCGGTCTGGTTGCACTTTCCATCAATCTCTCGAATCTGTCGATTGACCATTATATTTTCTTCTTCCATCTTCTTATTCATCGCTTTTTTGTTAACAGTGATTTCTTTATTCAGTTCTTCTCGCAACAATTCCGTTCTTTCGTCCAGTTTGTCCAAATTCTCCTGATTGACCTCTCTTAATTCTTCTCTCAAAATTTGATTGTCCTCTCTCAATTCTTCCAACTTCTCCCCCATCTTCTCTTCCAACTTCTTGTTATCTTCTTTCAACTCTTCCTTCAATTGTCGGTTGTTCTTCTCTATCTTCTTCCTGGTTTCATCGATTTTCTGATTAGTATTTTCAATTTTATTAATCAATTCTTCTTTGGTCGACTTGAATTCTTCCTTGAACAATTGGTTGTCTTCCTTCAATTCTTCTAACTTCTTCCCCATCTCTTCTTCCATCTTCTTGCTGTTTTCTTCCATCTTCTCTTCCATCTTCTTGCTGTTTTCTTCCATCTTCTTGCTGTTTTCTTCCATCTTCTCTTCCATCTTCTTATTTGTTGTTTCAATTTTATTTCCTAAATCTTCTTTCAAAGACTGGCTATCTTCTTTCCTTTCCTTATTACTTTCGTCTATCTTCTTGTCCATTTTCTTACTCAGGGATTGGTTGTCTTCCTTTAAATCTTCCATCTTTTTATTAATTCCTTCCATCATTCTCATCATTGCTTCCTGGAACTTCACATCTCCGGTTGTCGCAGTGTTCTCGGTTTGTGAAGGTTCCCCCGGTTGTTCTAACCGTTCCTTCCGGACATTGATTTCCCCTGTCTGAGTAGGCATCTCCGGTTGTTCAGTTTGTTTGGACAACACCGGTGGTAATACCTCTTCCGCCTCTACTGGCGTCGCCTCCTTGTTGTCCATGTCAACTTCTATTTCTTTCTCGGCCTCCGCCGCCCGTTTCTTAGATGTTGCACGTCGTTGCATTTTCCCTCGAAATTCTCTGGCTTTGTAGCTGTTGCCTAGCTCCAACTAGTGATTGGGCAGAATGTATTGGCCTTCCAATCGCTAATTAAAGCCCCTAAAGTTGTGCGCCAATTTGTAATAAATAAATAAGATTGATGTGTGAATCTGTAAGTTGTAATTGGTGTGTATATGGTGTGGCTCTCGACGTCTTACTGGCCTGAAACACTTCCTTAAGTTTCCCAGCTGGTCGAGTCCCAATGGTAGCAAGACCGGTCGAGTAGCGTAAAGTTGATGAAGAAATATATATGCTCAGCTTCACCGAAAGTTTCAAAACAAAAATTATTGTTTTGAAGAAAATTTAAAAAAAAAATTATGTTTATAAAAAAAAATAATAAAAAAAAAATTTTAATTTTATTAATTAATTAATTAGGATCAATTAATTAATATAGGGCTGTGAAGTTTTAAACAGTGTAATGCTCTTCTGAAAATTTTTATTAAAGTTTTAGTATAATTTAAATAATCTATCACCACTCATAAGACTGTCTGTAAACCAATCGATATTTGTTTACCTTTCTATTTTTTAGGTTATCTTCACTTACGGGTGGTAAAGTCCTTGTAGATTATCAATTAGAATTATATTATTGGTAATTAGTATTATTGAAGAAATAAAGAACTATTAAGTATTGAAAAGTATTAATGTTTTATTAAGTAACAGCAATATTGACTCTTATCGATTAGTATCGATTCTCAGGATATCGAAAAAAGTTACAAGTATATGTTATAAAAATTATATAGGGTTCTTTAAACAGCCAGTTATTACCAAAGTCAGAGAAATCGGGCTAATATTTAAAAAGTATAACGTTACAATCAAATTAATAGTTATTAATAAACACAGACATTGAATAATAATTTGTAAATATAATAATTGTTTTCACCCAACAGCGGTGTCGAACTAGAAGGCGGGGTTCTGGCAATGATGAGACCAATATTGCAAATGGCTGCCGTGAAGTTAGTGAGATGTCATTCGTATATTGGACGTTCCAAATAAAAGATTTTCCTGTAGTATTCCTGTTCTGATGTCTGCGAATCTCTTGTAAAATGTTGTGTAGTGTCTAGTGTACTGTTTCTGAGTTGTATTTAGTGTATCCGTATAATTATTAGTTCAAACACTTTCCCCGATTCCATCACTAATTTGGGTTAATGTATTACACAGTTTTCTAGTGTTTTGTGGTGTTTTTCAGAGTAGATATGTATTGTTCTGTGTTTATGGAGTGTTTCTTGATTGTTTCTGTTATAATATGATAGTTTTTAGAAGTATTCCACAAGTCACTCGCGATTTCACAATAACGTACTATACATTCGCTTGGTATGTCTATTACAGGTTAGGTTATGCACGTTACCCAAACGTATGTCATGTTAACCGTTCAAAAACCAATAATTAACTAACTGTTTCCTTCAGTTTCAATTAAACTCTTAGCCCATATAATATTATCCTTAACATTGTTCAAATATATTTTCACATCCTGTGTACATTTTACTATTTCACTATATGAATGCCTAAACTTTGGTTATTTGTCAATTTTATTCACTAGATTTGATTTAAATTAATCTTTCAGTTCATTCTGGTTATTTTCAGATTAAATAATGCCATTTTATAGTGTTTTCTGTCCAAAAAATAGTAATTTCACTTTCAGTTTGGTATACTGTGAAGAGTCCAAAACATCAGAATTTACTTCCTGTCATTATATAAATTCAGCCATTTTATCAGTTATATTTAATATTAATAATTCTATATTGTATTAAAAGGTTCCTATTCCCTTATTTTCTGGTAATTAATTGAATTAGTTGTATTCTGAAACATTATTCTGAAATATATGACTCCCATGTCTAAATTTCTGAGTTTAGTCATTTTATTTTTTTTCATAATTCTGAATATAATTTATTAAAATCTCTCTAAATGGTATGTGCAATTATATGGCATGATCTCCAGTTTATTTTGTCTAAACCCCTTTTGTTTATTTGCATTTAATTGAGCAATTTCTCTGTTTTGATGAAGTTTGGTTTCCATTCTTTTGGCCTATGATTTTTTAACAATTTTTCTTACAAAATAATTTACAAACAATATATGATGTGTGATACCCTCTCTGACTTTTTACAAATAGTATTATAAATTAAACATGTTTTCAAATTACACAAAAACAATTAGTATTGGTTACAATACAAACAATAGTTAACACAAAATAAAGAACATTTTTTTTAAATAAATGGTTGTCTTCAAATCAGACATTTTGCAACAAAATTCCCATTTCCAACATGGAAATATGGTTTACAACAAAGGTTTTGTACTAACTAACATCTTAATTACTCTCTACTATTTACAAGTGGTAATTATTTTTATAGTTCTGATGTTAGTTGTTTCAGACCCAAACAAATGGCCTTATATCTAAAACATTTTTAAACATTCTTGTACTATATACATTAAAACCTTATATTTATATTCTTATTTCTAACTATTATTATAAGTAGGATTCTACAGTTTTTATACAGTCTTTTATACCTTGTCTTTGGGGAATTGTACCCTGTCATTAACAAATAAATAGTATGAACCGTTCACAAAGCACTATGAAATCTGTTTTTCTTTTTTCATGTAAAACAAAAATGTTATTTTAAACAGATTCATGTCTTATGAACAACATATTGTCACCGTACATATTTTAAGTCATTGAAAAATGCATATTTCATTGCATCCAATGTTTGTGATTGCCAAGAATGAAACACAAGGTTCATTTTTTATAATACCGAAAACTATCACTGGTTCACTTTCACTTATATATTATGTTAATGCTAAATGGTCGTATAGTCTTATTAACATAATAAATTGGTTAGCGTTTTTCAATGGAGATTTGTTCCATGGGTACTATATTATTGTTTCATCTTAGTTCACAGGAAACTTTTACTTTATACACTCCTCTCTCTTAAATTTATATACATGTGGTTTTTATTTCGTTATACTTTTGTTTTTAGATATTTATTTTGGGGATATAGGGATTTGGGTGTCTTTTATAAGAGCATGACGTCTTCTTCAGGATGCTGCCCTCTTCTTCTTTCTTCAGTCTTCTTTTATCCTGCCTTCTGGGACTGGTATCTTCTCCATCTTCTTCTTGAATTCAGAAATACACAACCTGTATTGGTTGATCTTGGCTTATTTTAGGGTTTCTATTCTATTTATTCTCCCTCGTTGTGGGTTTGGTCATATTGTGTACTGCTTTGTTATTTACTATTTTACCTTCCTGGGTTATACCTTGAAAACCTTTGGTTATGAGACTGGTCTTGGATGACTCATCACTAGTAACTCCTTTTACTTGAACTTGGATTTTCATTATAATAATGATTTCTTTCCACAGTTGCTATGAATTAATATTTTTATATTAAACTTAATGCTTTCTTCCAAATTTAAATATTATAACTTTATTATTCTAATGATCAATTGCCATTCAATATTATGCTTACATCTGTCACGCTACAATATACACGTTAATAGGATCCACTGCATAAAGCATACAAACTTACACGCGTTTATGTTAACATACGTATCATCATCAGCCGTGATTCTACAATCCTTGGTGGGTCTTGGCCTCCTCCAACAGTCGACTCCAGTCTTCCCTATTGCATGCCCTGGGTTTCCAGTTTCTTACGTTCACCTTTCTGAGGTCTTCCTCTATTTGGTCTTTAAATCTTCTTCGGGTCTTCCCCTTGTCCTACTACCCATTGGTTTCTGTTAGAAAATCTGTTTCGTAGGCTGTCCTTCCTCCATTCTCTCCATGTGTCCAACCCACTTGTGACGATTTTAAAAACATCGAAAATCGCACAAATAAAAATTTTTAATTTTTAATAAGTAAGAGTATTATCCACCCTTACCTATACCCAGATTCCTGAATCAACTTGAAATTGTCCAGTACCAACACGCCAAGAAAGGTATTAAGTAAAGAATAATAATAATAATTACTTTAGTATTAAAAATGCGACTATATAAATAAAGAAATCTCTAAGTCGTAATAAAGTTAACATAAAGTATTTACATTCTAATTAATGAATAATTAATAATATATAAAGTACGAACTATTTTCTTAGTGCGTAAATACGCACCAGCTTACTGAGCCCTCGCCCCTAAACTATACGCGCAGTCGCCAGTAGAACTTCGACATGAAAAGATGTGAGTTTTGTGTTGTCTACATACACGTAAGTGTATGCCGTTAAACGAATATCCAGTGTAAGATGATTTTATTTCGAAAAATGTAGTGTGTGTAGAGTTAGGAAGAATATACAGAAAGGAAAAATTAGCCAACACATCTCTTTTAAAAATATAAAACTGTAAGTTGTAAGATATGTAACTACCAGACTTTAGTACTGCAAAGTAAGAACTATAATTAAGGTGTAAAATGTGAATTACAAAATCCGGAGGAAGGAAACTCCAACTACAACAGTATGAACTTCAAGTAAAAAAACCGATCGTCGAGAGCAGATATAATCAACCCGATGTAGCTTCAAGAGGAACCACGTACTCCACCCTAGAAGACGACAGGAGATGACACCCAAGGACCCAACAACAACCTCATATTAAATTCAGGTGATATCCAAACACAACATTTGTAAATTTTCGTTTCAATAAGAGAAGTAACAAAAGAACACTAAAGAACTTTAATAATGTAAAGAAGAAATTATCAGATTTGTAATTTTTGTAATGTAGTAGTAGTAACAGCAATATATAGATAAATCTAAGATAATACTGTAGATTACCACCAATATTATTCTTACAATAATTTGGTTGAAGTTTGTGATAAATTAATTATTTTGAGAAAGTTCAGACCCGGATCCGAGGTATTTAAAACTAACATCTAGATGAGTAATTTTTTGAGATAAAAGGAATTATAAACTAATATCTTTAAAGCAGTAAAAGCAGAATTTACTAAAGTAAGTTTTCTTTAAAAAGAAACAAAGTCAAACATAATATTTGAATAGTAATAAAGAGATGTTTTCGCTAACACCAAGTGAGTGAATAAATTTGTGCAACCCTTGTCAATTTCCTATGTCATAATTGTGTTGTAATTTGTTGGTAAGGATGTTTTACTAACAACGGCAGCTAGTTTAATTAACTGGTAAAGAATTGAACTAGTTCCCGACTTTTGTGTTGTCTTAACAAGGGAGACGTCACACACTTTTGTCTGTATATTTTGATTATTCTGACAACGTACGGCTCTTTGTAAAGATAGTATAGTCAGCAGTTATAGCGCCTGCGCCATATTCCATTCTCTTGTACTCCTCTAAATCTTGTTCTTAGAATCCCTCTTTCACAGCAACCTAGAAGTCTCTCGCTATTTTTTGTCATTGTCCACGTTTCTGAAGCATATGTCAGCACTGGCATGACAAGTGTTTGTAAATTTAGCATTTCTACGTTAACATAAAACTACACTTAATTTTCTTCTTCTTTTTTTGTTACTCTTAACTTTTCAAATTGTTAAAATTACCACAAATTTCACTCAAAAAAGTACGGTGACTTTTGCTTAAGTATATTAATATTATTAACAAAATGGAGCTGATAATAGTAATGTTATAGATGAACGTGGCAAGAGTAATTGAAAAGTGCACTAGGTAATGACGGTATGCACAGCAAAATATTGTTCTATCCGCTGTCTGTTAAAATAATCCAACTTGTAAAATTAAATTTAACTGTACACACACAAAACTTGTGAGACAACATTCAATATTGATTAAAATCTGTGGTTGGTCTTTTTAGTATTAAAATTTGTGGCCTTTTTAATATTGATTAAAAGTCTGTACTTTTAATAACTTCCATCCCTTCCTCAGTACCTCACACGCGCGCGCACGCTTGAGATGACCTTTAATGGGATTATCACTTTTTGGTAAGTTACAGTATGCAGTCTCTTTTAATTCCTTTATAAATTAAACCATCGTAAGGATACATTTCTAGAATAAAGCATCATTCGCTACAATACTTATTCATCTCAAACTTATTATCTTATTCATCTTCATATAAGATGAATGCCAAGAATATTGTCTCTATGAAAGTTTGCATACTGATTGATATTAATTAATTACATTAATTACAATAAGTAGTTCATTCTAATTATATTGTACCGTACAAATTAATTTTATTCTCATAGTGATCATTCTTCCCGTTTGTACCGAAGATTTTGAAGTCTCTGTTTTCTCTGTTACTACAATGAATATTGAAATCACTACCTGCAAAAAAACGCCCCTCCGTGTTATGTGTCACGCTGTAGGCCTCTTCCATATGACGCTGCCCCATCCAAACAGTACTTTGTTACATCTCTGTACTCTTCCTATAAGTTGCTGTTTCACGTAGTATTACTTTACCGCTTTATCAAGGTTAATTTGTATTTTTTGGTTAAGTAAATTAACTTACCTCCTCTTTCCTTCGCTCATGCCATCTGTCTTTCTTCTTAATCTAGCCTACTTCTCATTTCCTCGTCTTTTTGTCCGTCTTTAAATCTTATTCCATCTGTCTGTCTCTCTGTCTCTCTCCCTTAAACACACACACGCGCGCACACACGCACACCTTTCTGTTCAGTTTCTTGTCACTCTTATCTCAATGACATTAAGTGCATTCTAAAATTAAATTTTACTCTTTTTCCATACGTGTGAACGGTTGCATCTTTCTACCTAGACTTAATATCTTCACATACATAGACATAATGCCTGCAATATGTCTCAATTTTCTTGGCTTATATAGCGGTTAGTTCGTTTCTGTTTCGGTTTTCTACATGTTTCCAACGTAGAATATTCGCATATGTTAGCTAATATGCCAAGTAAGCTAAATTATGTAGATATGAACACTGAATGTAAACTGCGTACTGGGTGTGTCTTTACCCATGCCATAATAGTAATTACGACTTGTACTACTAATAATTTTATATTACTAATGATATTGCTTACAACATTACTGGTGTATATTTGATTTGTTATTTGAGAGAGAGAGAGAGAGAGAGAGAGAGAGAGAGAGAGAGAGAGAGTGAGTGTGTGTGTGTGTGTGTGATATACTGTGTAATAGACATATGTGTGCAATATTGTTACGATGGTCTCACTGATCGTCGTATGGTACAGTCGAAACAAAGTACAGACACCAATGAAATCACTAATAACCAGCTTTATTTGATCACAAATAACAATTAGTAATCAACTCGTACAATAATTCAACTTAACTTTTTCCACATGCAATAATAATGTCAAGTAGTAGAGTTCCGTACTAATTATAACACAGTAAACCCTTCGCCACAATACTTCAGCCACTATTCGATCCGCACTGAGAAAATCGCTCGACGTGACTGACTGAACAAAGCCAGCCTCTGTCCCTTTTATAGGTAGCGCACCTGTTCCAGAATAATTTTCCATCCTTACTGCGGCGTGTCGCAGTAAGGATGGGTATTTCAAGTGCTCTCCAGAGCACTCTGGTACATACTTGTGTGCGGCCTTAGCAGAAACACGCACTTGCTCGGCTGGCCGATAAACATGTAGGACGACACTCTCAACTGTTCCAGATAGGTCCATCGTTACAATATGTAATATGGAATGGTATATACAACACGTAGTATACTAATTTATGTAACATATTTTTTGTAATATATAATATTGTAATTTGTAATTAACATACTACATTTAGGAAACGTAAGTAAACCGCAAGTTTGGGATTCTCATAATTTTTCCAAGTTTGTAAATACCTCATACACTGACAGTAACACAAAATCTTTGCTGCTGCATCAGGAATAAATCGAATGAAAACCCACGAAGCTGAATTTACTTTAATGTTACGTACTCGTATGTAACCTAATTTGTAAGTATTCAAATCATTAAATTTAAATTTTCATTTTTGTAGCTTTCAAGTGAATATTTCTCGTGTCAGAAAGGAGAATTCTACCAGTTTCACGCAACTGTATAGAAAGTGTAAGCAACATTTTGTAATACATACATTCTGAGAGAGAGATTTGTAACGCGACTAATATAGGATGCGAAACAGTCAAAATTAAATTACATACATTCGTGTACACCACTGCTACCAGTCACGCAACCCCATCCCCAGCTGCCGTTTAACGTGGCCATGTTGCATGTGTCCTGGCACGTCTCACATAAACAAACTGAACTATACGTGTGGCTAAATTACTTCTGTCGCTGATATAATATGGGCTGTTATCTCAGAGTCGTATTCAGGATTTTTAAAAAGAGTTGTTCGTTTCAATATAGGGGCAAGGAAATACACACACACACACACACACACACACACACACACACACACACACACACACACACACAAACGTTTTTATGCTTATTTAAGATTCATAGGATAGTTGGCAAGGAAACATACGTTTTATCAGATGTATACATTGAACACTAAACTCCTTTAAAAAACTGTTGCATTCCTGTTGATAATACTTAATTTGAAAGTTCATTCATTTTGAATCCCTGTAAAAGGTTGTCTCATGGCATAGTTTCGTTTGGTATCTTCTCGAACCAGAAACCAATTTGATTAGAGTTTTCTGGATTTGGCTTAGTGTTTTCAGAAATCTTAATAAACAGTGGAGACGTTGTATTGAAAAATAAATAAATAAATAAATATATATATATATATATATTACAATAGTACAAATTGTAACGTACCGCGAACTTTCTTACGTCTTTTCCTCTATGTGTTACGTCTTTTTGATACTCTGACTTTGTTATTTTATTTATTGTGTAATTCTTTAGTTAAAATAAACCACGGGATCCTTTGCCGTTTTTTATCTCCTTGCAGGTATTACAGTTCAGTTGTTATGGAGAGAGAGAGAGAGAGAAAGAGAGAGTTCCTCTCTTGGTGTACTGTTTTATCGTTTTATTTAAACGCGCTTTGCATCAGCTGTTTTCAATGTGATAACCAGTTACAGGTTATGTTGGCCGTTGTACTTCATAGGCTATGATGACTGATCTAACTTTCGCACTCTTCTCTGCTATTCACCGGTTTCCTGTAACAAATCTGCTATCCACAAAGAATAATACAAAGTCAATTCCCTAAAGAAAGGTATTTATTGATTGAAATTGGTTTATCTTCTGTAAACTATTAAATCCAGTTCATCGATTTTCAGTTCGACTATTATCAAAATTACAACAGTTTTCAATATAAGTTTTTCTATAACACAACAGATATATTCAATTATAGTTATTAGTAAAATTATTTATCTCAGGGTTATTTGGGGATTCTTTGAGCTATAAGAAAGTCAGAAATGCTTAGATAAGAGTATCATACTTTACAATAAATAATATTTTTATTCTTAAAATCTGAGTCAATAAGTTCGTTTTTTAGACGCCAGAGCGCAGACTACTCGGATTCATACCGATTGCAAAAAAGAAATATGGCTGCTGTGAAGTTCTAATGAAACCACGTGTTTACTGCTTTGGATTAAATAAATAAAGTTTAAAATGTTCACACTAAGTTTTCTTATAAACTGAATTATGTTGTACTGGTTTCTAGTGTTCGTTACTTGGTGGTGATGTGTAGTTTTTTAGTTAATTAAGGTAGGCTTCCTCACCAACGTAATGACAGTTCAAATTTTTCAAGCGATCTTATGGTTGGACAAATTTTCAATGTTCTTGGATATTCCCGCATCAATTATTATGTTTCAATGGATGTCTCAGACATAGTTTCTTATGCTGAATCGTTTCGTTAATTTTGAATAGTGATTGGTTCAAACTGTAGTTAATATTTTTTGAAAATTGCTGGAAATTATTCCTGTCATCTACCCTCTTGAAAATCAAATTTAACCATTTTCATCTTGTTAACGCTGTTACTCTTAGTAACCAAGAAATTGATGAGTTTTTATTGGCTAACCTAGGTACAGTTTTAGTAAATAGGCTAGTATTAAGATATTATTAGTTCTTCCATTTTTTATGAAAAATACTCCTTTATAAATTTTAACTCTAATTACATTTAATTTACATAATGTTTTTCTTCATATTATTACATAAACTTAGATACTTGTATGTTATAATTTAGTGGTTTTTAAATTAGTTTATTTCTGACGTTTATTTCTGTAAATGTATTACTGCTCTAGGCACTATTTTATCTTCCACTATCTCTTTATAATTTATACTAATTAGCAGTGATTAATTTCTTACATAACCTTGGATCCTTCAAACATAAACAAAATAACATTTTACTTACAATGATATTGCCTTTGTGGCCTAACAAAATAAAACTATAATAACTTACTACTAAACTTATTGTTTATTACAATAGTTCTGCATCTTTATCACAATTTGTGATTGATGTCTTTTTAATATATTATATATCATACTATGTTGCACTTTGTATACACTGCACTTCTATAGTAACACTTATTACACTGTTTTTTCACTGCTAAAGTGTTTATTGTTTAGTGTAAAGATTATACAAATGTTTTATAGTATGATACTTAACTGTCATTCATTTCTGACTTGGGGAATGGGGTACCTACTGACTTTTATTATTAGTTTTTTAAAATAATAATAATAGGTATTTCTTTATATTTTTTATTAAAGAATATCGTACCTTTAGTTTACTCAGTATTAGGCACTGATTATGTAATGTTACAAAATGTATAGGGTACTGTGCATTGCACAAAGTAATTAAAATAATTAATTAAAATAAATAAATAATTCATATTGTTAATAATAATAGTTCAGCTTGCAATCTGAACGACCAAACTTTCATGCTGGAACAGGTAGATCACATCAGCTGCTCTGTCTGTGTGTACACGCGTATGTTACATGTGTGCGTGAGACCTGTCAATTCCTGAAAAGCGTCAACCTTAAGGAACGCTATTAATTATATGAATTTATTTATTTTGTAAAGATGGTGTGCATAATAGCACAAAACCAAATACACCAAAATATGTATAAAAATATGACGCAAATGTGTATAAAAAATAGTGTAAAAGGATAAAAAGTATAAGTACAGGAAAATAAAAAATAAATAGAACTTATGTTAATTAAGATAAAGAAAAACGGTTTATACATGGTGAACACATAAAAATTGCCGACAGAATGAATATCGGGTTATGTGCAAAAGACTAGGCAAATCGCGAAGACGAGCGAATTAAATGTGACAAGAATCGTGTGTGAGAAGTGACCCCTTCGACAGACTCTGACATGCAAAATATTGTCGAAACATGATTTTAGCGCCCTGGGTATAAATACATGAGACGCGCTAACTTCATTCTCTTTCTCGTTCAATCATCGTGGCAGCCGGAGTCTGCCCAACAACTACAACTCTTTCTCGATCGACTACTGTAGCAGCGGGAGGCTCTGTTCCGAGACAACAACGTTTGTATCTCAACCACAGCAGCAGCCAGGGTCTTCACGACTACTCATCATTTCCGTGAGAGTACCTGCAACCTGCAAACAACCATGTACTTGTAAACCGAGACTCACACACAAACAATAATTAACGAAATAAAAAGAGAGACAATCTAATTCAAATATGAATTAATAATTTTTACAAATATAAATATTCTTTGTATAATAATTAGTGTAATGTTTAAGAATATTTAACTATAATTTTGAATCAATAACTTTGAAGTTATAATTTTGAATCTATAATTTGATATTTAAATGGCTAAAAGTAATTAGTAAAGTTTATAAGAAAGCAAAGCAATGCATATGCAGTAAAATCAAAAGAGATTAGATCATTAGAAAATAATTAGATAATCTAATCATTATCATACTAATGAGCAAGCCGAGAGCAATATTAGATAATTATAAAGATGTATTAGAGCATAAGATTGTATAATATGTCTAGGTGTAATACAAGAGTATTAATTATATGTAATAATTAGATGTGTGTTAAGACTACACACACAAGCAAATAATAATGATTGTAATTCGCAACCAAAATAAGAATTTTTGTTTAATAAATATTTAAATGATTTTAAACCAAATTAGATAGTGTTTTATTATTATTACGATTACACCCATCATCATCATACACACACGAATTTAATGTATTGTAAACGACTTCCAAGAATCTGGGGTTCGAGCATTAAATAATTAAAGTGTTGTAACATATATATACATATACACACACAACACACGATTTTTTAAGAAAAATAATTATATTATTAAATTGTGACAACAAAATTTTGAACAGAAGTGCGATCTAATGAATGCATTAAACACTTACTTCCGAAGAACTAGTTTCTTGAAAATAATCAGTGTAAGCCTGAATTTAGGCCACACTAACCTAAAAAGTAAGGTAGAACAGATGCAGTCCAATCTCGTGACTCAAATTATGTGCGGTTTTACTTGAAATGTCGCCACTCAAACTGTAACTAAGCGTCGCTGACTGTAACACTATGTATGTAATCAGAATACGAAGTCTTCTGAGATTCTCCTCGAGACTGTCCGGTCTTACGATCGGTGAGCACGTTAAATTGGGTACATTTAAGTTTAGAATTCTTATAATTTCCTATATTACTTCTAAGAATTGTCTTACCATTTACCTCTTTAGTAGGATTTTAATTTTCTCCCCACTGATGCAAATCACATTCCATATTTGAAGTAGATGATTATGTGTCTACAAGATTATCGTGCGCGATTGTTTCAGTTTCCCTAAATACTTATTGGTTGTGTATTCTAATTTTTCCAGTTATTGCCTTGGTTATTGTTTGAAATTTAACAGACTCTTTTGCGTCTGTTTAGCGTTTTGACTGTTTAGTGTTTTATTTAATTCAAACAGAACTTTATTATGATAATATTCTGCATTTCTTATAAACTGTCAATTACTACATTCACTGCTTCTACCTTCGGGTTCCGCCATACTTTTTCGGTATGATAAAAGTAGCAGTAGTTTTTCGGTTATGATAATGCTTGTAACCATTATCGCTTACTCGAGTAATATGGATTATTAGAATGATATTAAGTGATATAGAAGGCTTAGATATTTTGATCGTAAAACTAATTACCTTAATGACGTATTATTCAATGGTATATTGTCCGGGTATCTATACTCATGTATAAGCGGCAAGGATTGTACTTCCTGTGTCTACCCAATTATACGTTTGATAAGGTATCACTTTGATTTTTATAATCAAAGGAAACAAAACTTAGTAGCGCACAATGAAGTATATTGTACATCAGGAGAAACGGCCCGGCAGAGACAAATTCAAGTATCAAAACTGGATAGTAAGAACTTTTGTTTTGGACGCCAATAAGATAACATTCTGAACAGCGTACGATCTATTGGCAGGGAACATTCTTATCAGCCCGCTTATTGAAATCAGCTGTCCGACTATGTATCCTAAGTAGGCCTATATCCTGTCAGTCGTTTGTGAAGCTAGTTACTATAATTAATAAAATATTGCTGCATTGTAAAAGTTGTTGCTTTCATTTAAACATATTTTATTTTTGTTTCACGTTAGTGTGAATTGTGCGTTATACACAAAAATCCAAACGTTGTTTATTCCAACCATGGTGTTGTAATTTATATTCGTGGATTGTATAGTCACCATCCCGTTCCTTTGTGATGATAAATATGATGTAATCCCCAAACGAGTACACAAAGGTGCGCGCGGGAGCTCAAACACACACACACACACACACACACACACACAGAGTCAAAAATGACTACACAAAAAACAGAATTACTGCATCTAAAATAATTGGTGGCAAATTTTACGTCTCAAAATCAGGCAATGTAGCCACGTGATAACAAAACACAATGTTGAATTTTGTATTTTATAATTAAATGGCGCATGCGTAGATGGTATATAAGCTTACCTCTCACATAAGACTTTCTTCTGGGCAATACAGTATAAATATCGTGAAGCGGGTTACCCTGCGGGCTGAATGAATATTCGTTAAAAGTATGTAATCTTAAAAACTAGGATGAAAATTTAAATCATCCCTCAACCACATAGTAACAATATATTCACAAAAAGATTTCGTACCCACAAGAAGACGACCACGTAGGCTACCTACCTCAAATAAAAGTGTTCGTAATAATACAGCTAATTAGCTCATACATTTTTACAATATTTGTACATACATTTTGCATAATTTTTACCATACGTTTTTAAAATAAGTTTTTACATTTTCTTTTTTATTTGTCCCTCTGGGAGTCTGCATTTCAAAAGGACAGAACGGAATTACTATTCTTGCCGGTAATATGAAGGTATTTTATACTTAATGCCTTTCTGATTAAAAATCCTCCTGAGATTACCATAATGAGATGGACAACAGATATGCGCAAATATCACGTCTCAAATGTTTCCAGAGCGTTGTGAAAATTACTGACTAGCTTCTTCTGTGATACAAAGCAGGAAAGGTAGTCTTCATTGATTAACAGGTATGTGACAAATAGCGCTTTGTTATTCAATGTATTGTCCTATGAATTTCATTCTTTAATAAAAACAAAATTTGACAAAAAACTGTCAACTATGCTAAAATTTTTAAACATTTTATTCCATAAATAATCGATAGTAACAGTAAATTGATATTTCAATCTTCGTATTGTCTTATGAGGCCATCCTTATAATTTTCAATGCTTTGTGGTGCGCATTAGAGTCGGCATTTTAAATTATTTTGTGTTAGCAATACTCAGAAAAATAGAATGAGAAAACACAATTTATTTAATATTTGGTCAAACAAAAGAATGGACATTATTGAATAAAATATAATTAGCAGCGAAAAACCACTAACATTCCGAAATCGCTGAAAACATGTACTATGTAAAATTTAATATTACTTCATTTGTATGGTACAGAATTGTTTCATAAAAATATGGATGCATTTATAAATGCATACAATTACTATTAGGTGAGTAAAGTTTATTTGGTTTTATTTATAATTATTTTAGACCATTGAACGTATTTTCATTAATTCAAGAGAATAAATATCGCTTATAAAACGCGGTGGATGCGTTCACTCGGATACAAACACACGTAGGCTAATTTAATTAAAATGTGAGTTTTAAATTCAAATTAATTTGGTAATTTTTGCAATTGAAACTATTGGAAAATACCTGTGGTATTCGTATGGCTGAAACGTAATAAAATTTTAATTTGCGAAGAGGAGACTTGAATTATCGACTGCAGTTGATTTATTTGGTTCAGGCTACAAATGCAGGTAAACTGGGTAAACGAACGCACTTGGAAGATAATTGCAGTGTGCGTTAGAGATGGCAAAACAACGGTATTTTCCCAACCATAATTTTTGATAATTGGACATTAAATGCCAATTATCGCATTTAACGTGATATAGGCTTTGACCATTCCTTAGTGGTTTCTAGGATAAAGCTTAGGGCAATGTGAAAAAAGATTGGAATTCGAGGACTGTAGGGAATAATACTGGTAAGGTTTATAAAGTATCCTTTTAGAAGATAAGAGTGTGAGATATTTGTATCAGAGTAGGATAAATGCGCAATTCAAGAGTATACAACAAGTGATGATATACAGGAAGAATGGAAAAATTTACAAAAAATAGTGCAAAAAGCAGCAAATGAGGCTATGGAAAAAAGAAATAGTTTAGGAGAAGAAAAGGATTGAGGATATGGACGCAGAAAATAGAGGAATCTGTAAAATATAAGTATGAAAGGTATTGGCATGTGAGGTATCATTAAATCAGAGAAGCAAAGGCATTAATGTTAATGTGACTTATACATACTGGCGTAAAGGCGATTGGAGGCAAGTGGGGGTTACGTTGTCGCGTCTATTGAGAAAACGTTAGCTGTTTCCCTTCACACGTCTTACAGTAGTCTAAACCGGCACAACTCATGTGTAACGGTTAACAAAATATCGGTATGAAGAACCATACATGACTTCCATGTTCTAAGAAATTTATATTTAAAATCATTTTCGAAATGAAATATTTCCATAGACACTACTTCTTTCTTCAGCCTTAACCACAAGCACAGTACTGTGGTCACTAAGGTATACCACCTCACGTTAGCGCACTCGATTTTCACTGATGATGACAGTCGATGGCACTGTCGAACCGTCTGGTTTTACAGAAAACATAGGACCACGGCCAAACAGGCCGGGAAGGAATTTTAACAACAAACTACTTCTTTATTGCCGATAACTTAGTACATATATAAAAAATTACCCCCTCCTCCTTCAACTAACATCTTCATTTATAGAAAATTAACTCCCCCTTTAACTATCCTTTTAATTTATAGATATTTCATCTACATTTCTACGATGGATTATTTTGACCTTCTTTTCAGGATACTTTATTTTTGAAAATTAAGTACTTTACTCTTGTTAAAATATAAAACGTTGTAGGTAAACTACCCCTTCCCCTTAATCGATCTTCACCAAAATCAACAGGCTTTGAGTCCTCTACAACTCAGACAAATATGCAGAAAATTATTTAATTCTGCCTGAATTTGTGGCAGTTATCGTTCTCCGTAGAAAAAATTACTCTTGTTAAAACATAAAACGTTGCAGGTAAACTACCTCTTCCCCTTATCCGATCTTCACCAAAATCAACCCTTGAGTCCTCTACAACTCAGCCACATATGCAAAAAATTATTTGATTCTGTTTGAACTTGCGGCAGTTATCGTTCGCAATAGGAAAAATTCGACACATAGAGACATAGACATACAGACACACAAAGACACTTTTTGGAAAATGACTTTTCTTCACGTTTTGAAGGTAGTACAATCAGAATTAGCCCTTATTTCGAACACGATTTTTTCGCCATCACCATACTTCCATTTCCTTATGGAATATGGAAGTAAAAATTGGCTTACACTTCTTTAAGTTGATTTTAACGTCAGTATATATAAAAAAATTATTATATTAAGAAATTAATAATGCTGTTTTCTAAAGTTTTCTTTTTCACCCCAGTGATGATTCAAGTAAAAATAATTTGTTTCAATAATGTAAATTCGAACATTGCTATTTAATTCTATATTTAATCATACTTAAAACTTCTAATTATTTCCTTTTATATTGTTTTGTACTGATTGGTTTTCTATAAATGCAGCCATTTCTTCTTGACGTTTATAATTTATCTTAAGTTTCATTTTATCAAATAAACTTATCTTTTTAGACTTGTTATTTTTCATTATAAATTCATTGTTTTTTTAATTTAACTGAAAAGGATTTTAGTAGTAAAACATGAAACATTTTTATTGTAATGTTAAAATAATACTTTAATTAGCTTTGTAGTTCTTCAGCATTTAATTTGGCGAAGCACTACTTACGTGTTTGTCAGAATATTTGTATTTCATTATAGACCTACTATAAGCTTTAGTTCTTTATGGTGGCTAGAAGCTTATTTTAACAATATAAAAAAGATAAAATATAAAACTAATGAAAAAACTATTCACTAGCACAAAGAATTGAACGAGATACATTATTACAAGCCGTTCAGTGTCCCGTAAATTACAGTTTACGATTATAAATTTTTGTGTTCTAGGGTGTGGATGAAGGGAAACGTTTGATTAAGAATTAACATTTTCAAGTAAGTAACTGAAAGACTGTGAGTAGGCTTCTGTGTATAATTAGTGTATTGTTGCATTTTGTTTGTTTACTTTAAATTTATTGCCTGCTAGACCTTGTTTACTGCCTTTTAATTTACTTGCATTTATTGAACATTGAATTCAACATTGAATCACATCCTGAAGTGAAGCAGTTATATTCAGTCTTAGGAAATTAAAGCATACGAGTAGGCTATTTGTAGGATCCGTAGTGTACTGATTTGATAAATACTTTACTTATGACAGATAAGTAATAAGGAGTTTGAACTGGTGAAGATTTTAGAGGACAGCAATATAAATCTGGCGGTAGTAACGGAGACAAAGAAACTAAAAGAATCAAAATATGTTGGTAATTATGCCATGTTTTATAGCGGTATAAGTCTGAAACAGAGAGCGGCAAAAGGAGTTTCATTGTTTGTTGACAAAAAGTGGGAATCGAGAATAAAGGAGGTTCAATATGTCAATGAGAGAATCATTACTGTGAAACTAAAACATGACAGGGGGTCCTTGTTGTTATTGGGGTTTACGCTGCAGAAGAAGGAAGAAAAGAAGAAACAAAAAAATGTTATAAAACTCTCCAGCATTTAGTTGATAAATTTAATTTGACGTATGTGGTTTTATTGGTCAGAGACGTGAATAATAAATGTAGGTTTACCAAAAGTAATGGGGACATGTAGCGAAGAGATAAAAAACTCAAATGGAAAAAATTGAGAGAATTTGCAGCTTTTAATGAACTAAGCATTTGTAATATATTTAAAAAGAAGAGGGATATACATAAGTATAATTGGGCGGCCAGATTTTGTAGGTCTATAGTCGATTATGTCATAGCTAATAAGACATAGCACAACGTATAGAAGATATTACAGTGAAAGAGGATGTGATATAGGCTCTGACCATTCCTTAGTGGTTTCTAGGATAAAGCTTAGGGCAAGGTGAAAAAAGATTGGAATTCGAGGACTGTAGGGAATAATACTGATAAGGTTTATAAAGTATCCTTTTAGAAGATAAGAGTGTGAGATATTTGTATCAGAGTAGGATAAATGCGGCAATTCAAGAGTATACAACAAGTGATGATATACAGGAAGAATGGAAAAATTTACAAAAAATAGTGCAAAAAGCAGCAAATGAGGCTGTGGAAAAAAGAAATAGTTTAGGAGAAGAAAAGGATTGAGGATATGGACGGAGGAAATAGAGGAATCTGTAAAATATAAGTATGAAAGGTATTGGCATGTGAGGTATCTTCACAGTCCTACAGAGGAAAACAAAGAAGAATATAGACAAACCAGGAATAAAACCAGGGCACTGTCAAAGAAAGCTCATAGAGACTCTTGGGAGAGATTTATAGGATGTGTTGAGCATGATTTGTATGGAAGGCAATCATTGACCTATAAAATAGTTAAAACATTAAATAGGAATGAGAGAGAAAATGTGCAATTAAATGTGGTTGGGAAGCAAACCTGGATAGAATATTATAAGCAGTTATGGTACAAGGAGGAAGAACAAGAGGATGTAGGTTTGTATACATGCATTGAAGTAGACAGTCTAACTATGGAGGAATTGCTGGAGGCATTAAGAAAATAAATAAACCGGAAAGCACCGAGCATAAATGGACTTAACACTGAATTATTAAAATATCCCTATATAATGTTTCACTCATGCCTCCTACATTTTTATAATATGTGCTGGAAGAAAAAATCCATTCCAAAAGAATGGCGCCAAGGAAGGTAGTTTCTCTTTTCAAGAAACGTGATAGAGCGAACCCAAGTAACTATAGAGGGGTAAGTCTGTTAGACACAGCATACAAGGTATACTTAAGGATATTGAATGAGAGGTTAAATGTGATAGCAGATGTTTTACTGTCAGAGGAGCAAATGGGTTTTAGGAAGAGAAGGTCATGTGTGGATGCCATTTTCACATTGAAAAGAATAATTGAAGAATGACGCGAGTTTAACTGTGAAACACATTTGGTCTTTGTAGATTTGACAAAAGCCTTTGACAATGTTAAAAGGACATTATTATAGCGAATCCTTGACAGAAGAGGTTACCCTACACATCTTATATAAACTATAAAGAGTCTTTATCCAGTGTACAACTGATTATAAGAGGAAGGATGAATGAGGAAATCCCCATTAATAATGGGGTAAGACAAGGCTGCTGTATATCGGTGACGCTTTCCAATACACGATAGATGACATGTATAAAACTTGGAAATCTTATGTTGACCGAGGAATTTTTCTGAAAGAAATATTTTTAAACTCCATTTTGTGTGCGGATGATATGGTAATAACTCAGGACAGCGAGGATAAACTGCAAAAATCAATGTACATAGGCGTACTAAATCGAATAACAAATGAATATGGCTTTCAAATGTCAGGGGAAAAGACTAAAGTAATAGCATTCAGAGGGAATCAACTGGTAAGAACTAAGACAGTTATAATGGAAAGATTATGGAACAAGTCCAATTCCCATATGAGAAAGAAACTAATCTGAATGAAAAATTAAACAAATTTAGGAATATCTGTGGAACAATTCACAGCTAACTTAAAAATAAGACAAAGAAGGAAACAAGGATAAGATTTTTAACATTGTAGCGGTGCCAGTTTTAATGTGTGGAGATGAGGCCAGAGTTATGAAAGAAAGAAACAAAGCAAAGATTCAGGCAGTGGAAATGAAGTTTATGAGGAGTACTCTGGGCTGTACCATTCTCGATAGAAAGAAGAATGTGGATATAAGGATGGAACTGGGGAATCGACCCATTGTTGGAACAGCTAAGGGGCAACAAAAGAAGGTGGTGTGAACATTTGGGAAGAATGGCGGGTGACATGATTCTAGTGCTAGAAACGACCGGTAGGGGGGGAAAGAGAGAGTAGGACGGCCGAGAGCGAAGTGGGTCCCGGAACAGGTTCAGGATGAGCCCTTCTGGTTGATGATGATGATGATGTTGAATTATGACAAATAGACGAAAAAAAATTTGTATATAAGTGTGTGTACAAAAGACAGGTCCCAAATAAAAAATGTCTTAACCATTCACCATACAGAACAACATGGATGCAATTGAATTTCTCGAGTATTTAAACATACGTAGATAAATTCGCAAAGGAAGAAACAATGACTGAAATTGTGACACAATTGACTGTGATTAATAATAGAAGGAGTGAGAAGAACACTTCATGTAACAAATACAAATTCAGTTTGAGGTAGAAATATAAAACATTATTTACCTTGTGTTACGATGGGAAATGATGCATAATGATGCACTTCATAAACTGTTTGCGCGCGATTTAGACTGTTCATGAGCGACCACATATATACCAGATTACTAGACAGTTTATAGTTATTCATGAATGTCTGTATTCAAATATACGGATTATGTATAATATTTTATTTTATTTGTGTAGGTATAGGTGATAATAAAAATGTAGGTGTACACTAACGACTTTCCATTAAAAAATTTTATTCAACAAATGCGCATTTTATTGAAATTTCAGAACACAAAACTAAAATATTACTGCAGATGTAATTAGAAGCGAATGAAATGCCAAGCTGGAATTCGTGACAAAATTAATAATCAGCGTGGTCAGTAATTTGTATTCAAAGTCGTCGCTCTTATTACTAGGCAGATAAGGCCACCCGCTAGTTTTAATCTCTTACACCAATTGTACTTTTAGAAAGAAAAAAATTAAAAAATGTGTGTAAAGAATATTAGAATGTACAGCACGCACATATTGTCTAATAACTAACATCTGGCACATATCATTTAAAGTATATTATAATTGCGTTGTACTACGTGTTAAGCGGTCAATATAGGCCTAAGTTAATTTTTACCAATAATTATATTTGGTTACCCACGTGCTTCTTCTGTTAGAACTGTACAAAGAAGATTTTGAAAGACGCGTTTGAATTAGTTTTCAAGTCACTTATTGACAAAATCTGTATAATATTTACCGTATTTCTTCCGTCGTGTGACTTCGTGTTGCGTTCGATTGATTTACGCGTTCCGAAACATATGTTTCGTCTTGAGAAATAAAAATTCACTCTTAGCGAGGTCGTTAAATATTAAAATTGCAAATATTGGAAAACAATTCCACACATATCCGCGTTACATGAGTGCTAACTTACATACATATATCCTGACTAAGAGTGAATTTTTATTTCTGAAGACGAAACATATATGTTTCGAAACGCGTAAATCAATCGAACGCAACACGAAGTCACACGACGGAAGAAATACTGTAAATATTATACAGATTTTTAAAGAAGATTTTGTCTGAATTTGGGACAAATGTAGAAATTAAGAAATTACGTAAGCAATATGTAAATATACTATTACGTATTTATTTAACAATTTAGAGCAGTGCAGAATAAGTAAAAATTAAGTATACTTTACTAAGAAGTAATATAAGTACCGTACATTAAAAAAATATAAAATAATTTGTACAAAGTAATATTATAAAATAAAATATAAGCAAGCATTGAATATTGAACAACACAAACAACGAGCAAAACGAATTAAAATAAAGTTGTTGGTAACATTGTTTAAAATTGAAAACAGCAAAGCTAGAAATCACTAGCAGTTAATATCAAGTTGACATACCCTCAAATAAGCAACTATTTGAACGTAAACTTTCTTTATTTTAATAAGACAAACCATACATAATCTTTTTGTAAGTCTAACTATCCTTCTGTCTCACATTCAATTGAAAGTAAACGTAACCTGCTGACTATATGCTGCTGAAGACAAAAAGTTCACTCCATCTCTGCTACCAACTTAGGATTATTAAACAAATTACAATCTAGTCGATGCGTTGTAGGCGCAGACTTGTCTGTTCAATATTTACTGACGTAATAATTTCTGTCAAAAATAGAAGGGTTAATGAACAAAAGAAGCAAAGAAGGATTATTTTAATGGCCGACTACAGTTATATTTTACATTCTATTTTAACAGAATTTCAGTCAACATTCAGTAAGCTCGGTGTATGTTCACTTCGTATCTGTTATTCAATCGTGACGAACGAGATCCTCTCCACATACGATGTATACACACGCCCTTTATTAATGCGACGTTTTTAATACAGGGCCAGTTCAAATAAAATAATATAAACACAAGTAGAATCTACTTGTCAGTAAAAAGTATAACCGATTGCCTTCTTAAATAGTTTTTGTGATAACACGAGGAGGCACAGAAATTAATATAAGTTGCGTATACGTAGGAAATGGCTTTTAGCCTTTACAAACAAATGCGTAATTTTTGCACAAGGTGCTTAACGAAAAACCTTTAACTTGATACCTCATGTACGTAATGATAACTTTTTGTAATGCCCTATTTGTAGAACTTTTTAATGACTGAAAGGCCACAACAAACGCACAACAAATGCAATAATAACGTAAAACCGTAAAAGTTTACGAAATATAATATTTAAAATACAGAAGCCACAAATGTACGAGGTGATATTTAACCGAAGAAAATAAGCACAAGTCTGAAGCGATTCTACAGCTTGCTGAAGAAGAGGAGAGGAGAGTTTGAAATAATAAGGAGAGCAGGACAAGTTACAGAGAATGATGCTGACTGTCGCTGGGAAGTAGGATCATCAAGTTTGTCAAAGAAAGACAACTAGTTTCAGTTCTACAGCGACTTTAAGAGAACAAAACGGAGTTAAAAGAAGTGTTAAAATACTGATAGGACTACTTAATTACACGTCATAAATTACAAAATTGAGTATTTAAATAAATATTAGCGTTCCCATGCTACACTTATTTAAAATGGGTTTTTATTGATAAATAGAAACAAGAAGCCATTTTCATACGTCGCGATTTCAAGTGCCTGAGACGACAGCGCAGCAGAAGCACTCCGTTATTACCGTCTGGCTGAGTCTTAGTGCACTTATTTCTATTATGAAGTAATTTTACTAAGAATAATCTTACCTCAATGTTACTACGCGACGTTCTTCTGTAAGAATCTTCTGTCGATGAAGGTTGCACCAATTCTTAAACATACGGTGTTCGATTTTGTCTAAAATGTAGTACAACGTTTGAATATACATTCTGAAATATTCATGAAACCGTTCCTTATCAGCTTTTAACTGCGGGAAAAGGTGATGATATTCACCAAATTCTCCCCTTGACTAATTAATTTTATGAACAGAAATTCTCTCTGGTTTTAATTTTAAACCAATATTTTCTGTAGCAATAAGTAAACACGCTGCTTCTTCACTAGACAGCTCCATGATTGTGACTGGTGTACAATATCGGCGCCTGTATCCGCCTGCACTCTGACCATCACCGGCCAGCCGGCTGCTAACGCAACACGCAGATGTTTTCGGAATCGGAATCTGACGGAATCGGCTTGCACTGTGTCCGTACCCTTAGTATCAGACTCTGCACTAGCTAACGGAGCGTGGGTAACCACCGTTGGCCAACGACAACGAACCATAATCTGGCGAAATTAGACAACATCCCTTGGAGGTTCTAGCTTTGTCGGTTTGCTAGTCCAGCTTCCGCCATAAGACCCAGTTCAAACAGATCAGAATCAGCTCGAGTCGCCTCAGCTGCTTTGTCGTCATAGACATGAGAAACCGGGGGATGTGCAGGAACCTAATTGGGGCACGTGGCACCTTATCGACCCCCCTGAAGACATAAGGTGGCGACGGTTATAGCCCACGCCAGAGCGGTACTACGCTCCTGCGTTAAGGAATCCACGATGCTGCGCCCCCAGCGTGGAGCCTAGCCTCAGTAATCAACGAAATCGTCTCTTGCATGCTATATCGTGCAAAGGTGACCCGTAACTTAACTCTTTGTGCTGCGAACAAACGACCCCGCTGCACCGGAAGGACTTGGCGTTCACTGGATCGCAACGTGTACAACGCAAACACATCGGGACGTAGGACATCGGCGCACCTTCTGTCTGTCTATAAGCTGCAACCGTGTGATGTTGCTGGCTTGTGCTAGACAGAGGTTCACATGAGATTCGGAAAGTGGTAAAGAAAGCATACAGTGAGTAACTCCAGAGTAGATGTTTAGCATACGAGTTAAAAAGGAAATGAGTTGTGTAGACGGATATGGTATGAACGTAACATATTGTAATCAATGACAGTGAATAAAAAAGAACCAAAGCTTTTATACAAATATAGTATAGTTTTTAGGAAACTTCACTGCATGAACTGATTAAAGCTACATCATATTTAAAAGTGATTTCAATTATTAACAAAACATAACTAAAAACGTAAATCGCTAAATGTTTAACGATTATAACTAACAGTATGTACATTATAACAATACACAGTAACGATCGTGACGTCAAACAAACCAATAAAAATTAATTCGTTTTTTGTATAAGTAATTTGTCAGGCGTCTTGTCAAATACCATCAACTAGTTTTCGTTTGCCTCTTACATTTTAGAAAATACCGAGAATTTACATTCAGTAGCTAGTCACGTCAAGTGTAGAAACGTCAATTCTTTAACGTTCTCTACATGAAAGGTTTACTATTTAATGTTTATTCTAGTATTTAATATTTATTTCACATTCAAGTAAGGCCACCATCGTTTAAAACGTTTTGAATATATTGCTTATCGTAACAGAACTGTGTTAATAAGTCTCGCAAATCTAATTTCAATTACTTGGAATAAGTATAACAGAACGCATAATCATATTACAAGTACTGGTCTTAAGTACATATTAAATAATCGGGATAAGTCTTTGATCCTTTCCGACGAGTGGTAACTGTAAAGTACAATGCCATACGTTATGATTTTCAATGATATGTTATTTAACTGGTACAGCATTGATGTATTAAAACTGATTATTTACAACTTATTGCATTAAATATTAATATTTATTATCAGTGATAGTATCCAAAGTGATAGTATTAATATAATTTTCAAACGGTTCGACCTGTTTTAAATTATTTTTCAATTCATCGATGTACAACTTTTTACCAAACTACGAGGATTCTTCAATAGAAACACGTTTGATCGGCGCAGCCGTGACTTCGTCGCCATGGCAACGGAATTCATCTGTTTATATTGTCTGTTTAAGTACTAGTGACGCGTCTGACAAAAATATTTGCAGTGTGCTCTTTTCTAAGCGTTGTGACTGGGTTGAAAAATGGCATCTCTGATAGAAAATCCTTCCAAAGATGAAGATAAATGCGTGCCGTTATTCAGTTTTTGGCCGCTGAGGGGCGTCAGCAAATGGAAATTTATACGAAAATGAAAGCTGTATATGGTGACTGTAGTTATTCTCATACGGCAGTGGTTGAATGGTGCAATAAATTTCGACAAGGAAGAGAATCCACTAAACATTTGGCCCGTCCCGGACCTGCACGTGTTGCAGCATCAGATGAAAATGTGAGACAGCTGGAAACCGCTTTACGCGCAAATAGGCGCATCAAAGTAAGAGAACTTTCTCAAATGTTGACCATCAGCGTGGGAACTGTTCATTCCATCATTCATAGTCTTGGATATCACAAAGTTGCTGCTCAGTGGATTCCACGACTGCTTACTGATGAGCAGAAAAATTTGCGTTCGGCCTTATCATTACAGCATTTGATGCACTATGAACAACAAGGTAATGCCTTTCTACACCAAATTGTTGCCGGTGATGAGTCTTGGTGTTATCATTACGAACCAGAATCCAAACGTCAGAGTATGCAGTGTAAGCATGCGCAATCTCCGAAGGCGAAAAATGTCGGTCTCAATCTTCGGCAGGAAAAGTAATGGTGACCGTATTTTTTGATTATCAGGGTGTGCTGCTCTTAGATTTTAAAGAACCTGGTGCCAACATCAACGCTGAGCAATATGCAGACAGCTTAAAACGCTTACGTATCAGCGTCAAGAATAAACGTCCCGGGAAGCTCACAAATGGTGTCATTCTTCTGCATTATCATGCTCGACCCCATCTAGCCCAGACGGTACAAGATCTGCTTGTCCCCGTGTGATTATCATATTTTTGGCACATTAAAGAAATCAATAAAAGGACGGCGGTTCAAAACGGACGCCGAGGTAGAGTTTGCTGTTAGCGCATGGTTCCGCAAGAATTTTACCAGGAGGGAATCTACAGATTAGTGCAACAGTGGGACTGGTGGACTCCTGCCTTAATGTTAATTGAGACTTCTTTTAAAATCGTTGAATAAAAAATGCTTTTCAGCCTCTAAACGTGTTTCTATTGAACAATCCTCGTATTATGATCTTAGTACATTAAAATACATGAATTAGTTTACTGGTATTAGAGTGACAGATATAGGCTTTTAAAAATTTTGTTACCAATGATAATATTTCGAATGGTTTCTTCTGATACTAATGAACAACCATCTGGTTTATAATTACTAACAATCATTTGATAATATAGCTTACTACAACAACAACAACAACTACTACTACTACTACTACTACTACTAGTCTACTACCTACTACTACTTCTACTACTACTACTACTACTACTACTACTACTACTACTACTACTACTACTACCAATGCTGCTGCTGCTACTAATATTAATAGTACTGATGGTACCAATAATAAAAAATAATCATCAACATCAAGTCGCAAACATCACTGACAGTACAGGTTATTTCTATTATGTGTACAGTTACTGGGTTATTATGCGTTATACAGTAATAATAAGTAGATAAGTAGGTAAGTGTATCATTACAACAGTTTCCTAAATAATTAAAACCATGAATAATACTTATCATCTAAATTATATATTTCACTACTACTAATTCTATTACTGGAACTTGCTTAAAGGTGTGACTTCTCGTTTGGCTGAATTCTATCTATAATATTAATTATGAAACAACTCCGCCATTTCGGGTGTTATTTGTATGAAGACAATGTAAACAGTCACCATTCCCATGAGCACCTGCATTTTTGAATCGAAAGTAATGAATATACAAACGCACATATATTAAATTAACAAATTTAACTAAGTATAATTTTTAGTGCTTAATCACTTTTACACAAAATTTATTCCATACACTACTTAATTAACGACAACATACAAAGTACTGTGTTTACTCATTACTGTTTATCTGCACGTTTGTCAGGCTTCCTTTCAATATTCTGACTTGAGCGTATGTAGGCCTATGTGTGTGCATGTGCGTGTGTGTGAGTATGCTTGTGTGTGCAAGTGTAGATTTCCACTGACCGCTGTATTAGAATTCTTATTCTCCTGGATTTGACTTCGTCGATTTTTTGACAAACGACGTCAAATCAGTCAAATCCTGAATGACAAGAATCCTTGTATGTATATTCTAATTGTCTTTACTAAATTATTTAATATTTAGATCATTGGTTAGTAAATCATGATACAATTATATAATAGGCCTACGTAAAAAAAATCTTTGCAGTTTATAGTAACTGTAAAATTAGAATAGGAACACCTGTAAAGGCTATACTAATACCTTTTGCACAGTGGCAAGGATCTCTGTTCAACCAATTAACTACGATATATGTATAGTTATGATTACTTACGCATTTACAAAGTGAACTGCTTACGTTATAAGTACTAAACAAGTTTCTAATGCTAACGTGATTCAGTACAGTTTTGGCAACTGCTATTGTTTCAAAACATACCGATAGAAGAAAGTTCCTGCTGATGTTTAAAAATCCGCAAGCAGGTACATCTGAAGACAGTGAAATAACTTGAGTGTCCAACAGTTCTACCTGGAAAACATTAATTTTCATTTGTAATTAGAATGTAGGGAAACTTGGCGATATCAAGATGTATCTAATTTGGCTCTTTCTGAACGGCAGCGTACTGAACATGTACGTTTACTCAAATTTTACTAGTAATCCTTTCACATTATACCCACGTACCTGTTCTCTGCAAGGTTCCGGTAAGCCACGAAGTGGTACACATCTTAAATACGTAACGATCTCCCTGCTCTGTAACACGATAAATTAATCACTGACAATGGAAATTGAATGCTTTCTTCTGAAGTACGCAGTTAGTTGAGCTGGTCTTACCGATCTCTAAAAGTGTAGTAAAATAATTCTCATACTCATAATAGATTCCTAACTTTATGTAGTAATTTTCTTGGTATTTTTCTCTGTTTTGTTTTTCAAATAGTAAAATTTTTAGTGATAAGTAATAATACAAATTTGCTTTATTTCATATATATATTTATTATTATTTAAATATTATAGCACAGACAAACCGCATCAATTATTTCAATTTAGTAATTATTCATTATATATTTTATCATAGTCACGATTTTCCTGTTAGTGAAAGTATTAGAAGCGTCAGTGAAAAACAATAAATCAAATCAAAGTTTTTACCAAAACAACTGAACTTGAATTCTTAAATTCAGAAATAGGTGAGACACATCCTACGAAGCAACTCTGTTTCGTAGTAAAAAAGAAAAAGGAGCATTTGTAATAAAACATTTCAATTACCGAATATGATAATTGTAGGGCAGAAGCTAGCCATTGAGCCTATCAGATTATTCAACCACGTGAATTCAGTAAGGGGCTGTTCACAAGAACAGGATCTGTTGTTCCACTAGCTTTAACAGTTACAGTTACATTACTACCTTGGATATTACCAGAAGGTAAATTATTATTTTAAAGAAAGAGGTACAGTTATTAGGAAGAAGTTGTACACATATTGCCTCATTTTGATTTCGACGAAACATTAAATTGTGTGTGCGCGCGTGTGTGTATGTAATGCACACATTAACCTCACGAGTTAATTTCAAAGAAATATAATACATATAAGTACATATTTGTCATATATATTATAATATGATAGCTAGATGAGTGTTATTTCAATCAAGCCCCGCGATGGGGCGTCACTCTATAATATGATAGATAGAGGTGTATAGATGTCCTCTATTCAATTGTGTAATAAGTCACACGTTGTTGATGTCACTCAATGACTAGACGAGTTTAGGTGTATTTTGATTCAAATATGTAGGTTTAAAATTATTATTATTTATGATTTGTTTGTTTCAAAAAGGTTTAGAAAGCTGAAAAAATGTTCAAATTCTCTTTTCGAAGCACTGGTCAGTTTAGCTGTCACTTACCACTTACTTACTGGTGTCAACCTTCCAAAGTAGATCCTTTCATCCTGTAATATACTGAAAATAACACAACACTTTTCATACAATATTTACCACTAGTGTGTATGTGGATATAAAGTAAATAAAGTTGTTCTGTATATGAGACTGTTTTGAAATTATTCAAAATCTTGGCCGCTTATTTGCCTTACTGCCAACTTATAAAATAAATGCTCTGTTGTTGTTGTTATTATAATCTACCTTGAAATGACGGACTGACTCGATTATATGTGAAATGGTAATTTATTAACAATAATTAAAGTTCATTTAAAACCTTTTAAAACATTTCATAAAACATTAAAAACAATTTAACTCGTTAAAGAGATTCTTAAAACTCAGCTCAGGGCTGGTAACACTGGTTTTTTATATTGTATTTCGCTAACCTGATTTGGTTAGTTTTCTTATTTATAGTTAACAAAAATCGTGAATTCTTTTAGTATACAAGATACTTACTACAAAAAATGCTTAATACGATAATGACGTATTATGGAGAGTGGTTACAAAATTAGAAAAAAGTTTAATTATAATATTGGAAACTATCGTATCAGGCACGCCTGCTTTCAACTTTGCAGGTTATAGTACAGTATGTGCAATACGATTAATATTGTTGTATATCGGAATAGAATTCCTTTAATGGTTATAACAATTAAAATATAATGATTAATTTATAATTTCAGTGCAATTAAGAATATTTAGGCTTTCGTAAATTGAAAGCATAGCACTGCATTATCTGTGTACCTTTCAATAACAGGTAGGTTAGAGTGAAAATACTTCTAAGTTAATTATTGAAAATATTTAAATTAACTTCATAAAATCTTATTGTTACACATAATATTAGCTAATGACACATTTATTAATCATTAACCTTATTGACAGTCCTCAATTATTATTGATAATCGAATTGTCTTTCGTTAGTGGTTTAGTCAAATCAGCATCTATGTGCGAGTACATTAGTATTGGTTAAGTAATAATTTGATTTGCAATTCTTCTTTAAAATTAATAGTATTTTATACAAAAAAATAAAACTGAGAACTTTTGTTCAATAATGTGTTAATTCATAATCATTATTGAGGTTAGTCACGTATGAATGTACTTGACTAACGTGGTATCAACACAAAAATTATTATTTGATAATTGTTTAAAATTCATTTAAATGATGTTAATTCTAAATACTCCCTTATTATTTCACTCATCATTGCCGATATTATACACTGGCAATGGTATATTTCACTATTGCGTATCACTGTTTACACTTCACACGTTTAAGGGTATTAATACACATAAGTTAGGTTAGATAAAATTGTTTACTAACTGGGGAACGCGCACATTTTGAAAAAAATACTCTCATCGAAGAGACGTTCTGTCGGCGTTGACGATCAGTTTCTTAATGTCGCTCTCCTTAGCTACTTCGACTGGCGTCTGCTGAAATCAGCGTTTCTTATTGGTTGAAAGTCGATTAATCTCGTACCCATACGCCATAAGAAATTTTTAAATTTTATTTCTCAGCGTTTGGCTTTGGGTTGGAGAGTCTAAAAGTGATGCTCTCAATTCTTTTGGAACTGATTGAAAAATTATGATTGTTTATAACTTTGTTCGTACATCTCCGATTTGGAAACTAAAGGTATCACGTTATTTCGGATGCTCTGCTCTTCATTTTGAGTCTACACAAGCACTAATTCCGTCCATGATTAACTTATTTACCCTTTCGTCGATGCACTTTTAGTGATTCTTATTTAAATATAAGTTTTTTCCACTTTATAGTATCACATGATACTTATATCACTCACTGATAATGGTTCAAGTCATTATTTCTTATCAGTTATTCCTTAAATACTAATTATTTACAATATTCCATAATGCACTTTCAGGCGAGTAGGCGTTAAATGTCCATGCATTATTTCTTATTAGTTCTAACATATATATTATTCTAACACAATTCTATTGTGTTTGGTTTGTACATCAAATGATACTACACCTTTTGTGCAGCTTTGTATTTATTAACATAGCTTCGTTTATTTACATTGAATGGTTTTATCCCATCATGTTAGGTGTCCTGTCATATTGACACTCTTATTTTATTAATAGTTCTGTATCAGGGATATATTTTCATCCATTAATTTGTATTTAGTGTTTGTCTACATCTTATCTTGGGTATTTAGTATTCCCTGCTGTGCTAATTACTCACAATTTCCTGTTGGACTGTTACTTACATCTAGTTTCATGTGACATGTATTATTGGTTTTCATTATTATTACATAAATTTATGCATTTATTGTTTGGTAATGGTTCTCAAAGAGGTATTGAGTATTCCTGAAACTACTGCTATACTATTTTCCTCTTTCTGATTAAGTTTGACTGAGTTTTTTATGTAATTCTGTCATTTACTCTGTGGTTTGGTATTTTGGCTATTATTTGTTTATAAAATTTAAAGTATATATTTGTGTTTCTTAGTTCATATTGGATTTATTCTGTTCATTATTTATTCTAGTTTGGTTGTTGCATCATGTAAATACTTTTATCAGTGTTTTTCTAATTGTTAGTTATGATTCTTTGTTGCAAATTCTGTTCAGTTGAGGTTATGTGTATACTACTGAATGACAACAATGTCTATATGCATTAGCTTGGTTTCTTGCATATTTTCTTATATATTTACTATGATTATTATTACTATTATCTAGTACAATGGTTTTCTTTATTTTAATTCTATTATATACTATTCGTTTACATATTATTATCTAATTCTGATTGGTTATTGACATACATATTATGTGTTTACATTTGGTTTGGGTTGAATGTTTTTAATCTAATACATGTTATCTTATCTCTGATATACTAATAATTACATTCTGTATTGACTTTACTTTCCACTCTCCTGATATTTAAATGTATATTTTGTAATGATTTTATATTCAATGTCAGTCATGGTAGTTACTGGTAAGCAGTTCCATTTACTTTCATAATTGAGCAATTATTTCTTTATAACAGTTTTATACAACTGTTATCACTTATTAGTTTCACTTTTTATAAACACTACACTTTCGTTGTTTGTGTTAGTTTATTTCAGCTCGTGGTATATTAGTATTAATTAATTCACTGTAAGTAGCACACTATTATTGTCTCTGGTTGATTATTAAATTATCATATTGTCCATACTTTGTTCTTGGCCACTTTGTTTTCTTTCAAGTTCTTCCTTGTTGTGGTATTATTCCTAACTTACTTGGTACTCTTCATACTGGTAATATCATTTTCTTCATTTATAATATATTTTCCTCACTTGTTGTGTACTCTTCATACTGGTAATATTATTTTATTTGTTTATTATAATTTTCCCTCTTCTTATATATTTTTCCCTCTTCTTATATATTTTTCCCTCTTCTTATATATTTTTCCCTCTTTTTATATATTTTTCCCTCACTTATTGGATCTATTGGGTCCTAGTTGCTAACGTAGTTGCTTGGTTCACTTTTTCTTTTGTTATAACATTGATGATTCATTTAATTACAACTTCTTCCTTTGGGTGCTTATTTTCTTTAACATTATTTCTTCCTGGGTGCTTATTTTCTTTAACATTATTTCTTCCTGGGTGCTTATTTTCTTTAACATTATTTCTTCCTGGATATATAAGTTTGGCTTTGACATTTTAGTGTTGTCTTTCCTCTTGTTGGTGTGTTTGACTGTATTAGCTTAGATATGTTCATGGCAGATCTTCATTTGGGTATTTGTGATGATATTTATGTAACGATATTTTTGATGCGTTACAATATGTATATTTCAACATTACAATTTATATTTGATGTATTGGAAGAGTACTCCACGTATTGGCAATGGTCTCCAACAAGAAAATCTGGCAGTGGGCTCTCCACTATCTAGTATAATAGCAGAAATACTCTTAGAACACGTAGACACCAAAACACAAAAAATTATAAATTTATTTGATCCAAATGGTATTTGGATAAGATATGTAGATAGTGGGATATATGTATCTAATAACAAAAACACAACAGAGAAGATATTAAAACAAATCAATAACAAACATCCAAAAATACAATTCACAGAAGACAAAGAAAAACATAACAAAATCAACTACTTAGGCATAACCATCACAGGAAACAATAACTATCTACAAGATGCAATATACAGAAAACCAACCTCCACTAACATCATTATACTTAACCATTCTGACCACCCACCACGACATAAAATGACAGCTTTCTATTCACTATTCAACAGAATGTACAAAGTACCCCTAAACAAACAGGAAACAAACAAAGCAAGAAATATAATTTACCAAATTCCTGATAAAAATTGATACAATACAAACACTATACACAAAATAGAAAATAAAATAAAATAAAATAAACTGAAAATTTAAGAAATGATCAAAACGAACAACACATTAATAATATCAACAATACAAAATGGGCCACATTCACATACATAAATATTAAGATGACTAAGCTAACAAAACTATTTAAAAACACAGACATTAAAATAGCATACAAAACTAATAAAAATAATTTACAAAAACTAAATAACCCACACAACAAAGATAATACAACAACCAATGGTACAAACAAAACTGAATGCCAAGATTGCAGTAAATATCACATAGGAGAAACAAAAAACAACTGGAAAAACGTTATTTTGAACATCTGAACGCACACAAAAAACCAGAAATATACGAGATAAAAAAATTTAAATAAATTTACTGTATAAATCTAATTTGGCCACACATGTAATAAACAGGACATGAATTCCCAGACATAACCAACATGACACTAATAAAACACATACCACACAAAGGCATGTGTGACACAAATGAACACATGGGAAAATTTACAAATATACGAACACAAAACAAATACCTGAACAAATACAAATCAATACAAAACATGACACAATTTTCAAAGCACTCAATATAGAAAATACTCTAAAAGCAAATATATAAACCACAATTACACACAATAATACCAGTTTAAAATACCAAAAACCAACAGGAAACCATAACAACAACCAACGAAAACACAAGTACTCAACAAGATACAAAATTAAGTTTGCTGAGAATGGGTACAACAGGATTCCTGAAAGATGTTCCAAATAAGGGAAAAACATCTTGAGGTAAAGATATTATAAATATTAAATAAATTATATATATATATATATATATTGCGATGTACAAGGTCGCATAGAATAATTAGTCGATAATTAGATAATGGAATGTTTTCATTTATTAAAGATTTTTTTTAATTTTTTGAACTTGCACAAATATTTTACTAGTCTACGACAACACAAGATTTAACTGACTGATTCTGATACAAATAAATGAATCAATCGGTCTACACAAAATAAAATTAATTGCTACTTCTGTTGCAAAATAAAATTAATTAACAATTTCTGTTGACCTTAAATAATTTCTTTATACTTAAAATAATTCTTTCCTACACTCCAATAATATAAATCTTAGTTCTTACAAGTTTTCTGTGTCTTTTTAGTTTATAGTTGTTTTAATTAAGTTAGTATAAATGGTTTCACTTCTCGCGTTTGCTGAACGATGCTGTGTTACTTCTCTTGTCCCTGATAATCGTCGTTAGATGTGTTTCAGGTAGACGTTCAGGATTACTGATGTTCCTCCTGTTGTTCCTTCAGGATGCTTTCCAGCTCTGGGTTGGGTATTTCTACGAGCAGTGTTGAATTACTAATTTGTAATGATTTATATGATGTATTTTACAATACACTATCCGGCTAACTTGACGTGTACATAAATGCCTAAACGGATAATCTTGAACTTTAAAGTACTAGCACTCGAGATTATTCAGTCGCGAACTTTACTATATATGTTCGTCACTCTTGACAGACCTATCGCCTAAATCAGAGGTAACGATTACACGATATTAAGTTCAACGAGACTGCTTCTTCTGCGATCTAAGCTAGACTGACTTTACATCCCATCACGGATAAATCGACTGATGTATTAGCCAATTACATTGGTCAAATCGTTCCTTCACCCTTACGGCTCCAGTCCAGATAACATTCTACTTGTAAGAAATTGTCTATTAACAATTTAAAACGTGCAAATAAAACCGGTATAATTTTATTGCTTTCCTCTTGAGTCATAAAACCTTTTTTTATGGAAAACTCATATATTTCGTTCTTTTAATTATTAACAAATATTACTACCAGATAGGTCTTTATTTTAATGCTCATTCTGGTGTAACTCCCATATCAGAAATTTTATTTACATAATAGTTTTTTATTTAATCCTTTTTTATTGTTATTTCGTAACACAGTTATTCACACGCGCACTTGCCATATACCTATGCATATGTTCGCACAACTTCACAACACTCATTATTTTTTATACAGTCAAAAATCAACTTAATCTAACAATTTTGACATGAATTTTACTGTCTATATTGCAATGTTTCAACATGCAACCTTTATTTCAACCAATTCTTATTGTTGGTTGTATTGTTCAACCAATTAATGTATTATCTCATGCTTTCATATATCAAGAGTGATATTTTACATGCAAATTTCACATACTGCATATACACCTCCACTGGTTTAAACAAATTTTTTTGTTCTCATAATAATAAAAAAATGTTTTCCTCTCTCTTTAATCAACGCAAAATTCCTTCTAAAATAACTAAAATATTTAAACAAACATAACTAACACATTTAATCCAAACATAAACAATTCCTCTGAAATGTCAAATTTAAAAACTCCCGCAATAATAACATATGATATTGATAAGTAAAGTGTGCGGTTCTTATCGCTAAACAGGTCTCTTTGTTGACATTTCTCAGCTGATCCGTCAGTCAAACTTTCATCTCTACAGTACGTTTTATAATAAAACTTTCTTTATTTAAGTGGTTATTATTATATTATACTTTAGTGTTGGAAGTATTTTTGAAGTGAAGATGCGATGCGTGGAATTTCCCAATGACTTTATCTTTTTTTTTTTGTCGGCAAAATTATACGTATTTTTACCTACTTTCTCAGGCAATGTAAAGGGACCGTTAGATAATCGAAAGAACTTAGATGCAGTGTTGTCTTCACTTTTCCCAACATTATGTGCTTTTAGCAAGACTAGTTCTCCCACATTAAATGTCTGTAACGTATGTATAGCGTTGAATTCTTCCGTTCGTTTATTTGTTATCCTTACGAATCCGTTCGTTCGCTTGTACACTTTTAATCTGCATTGGTACAGGTAGATTTGCAGTATTTATACGCTTTATATGGCCATTCCAAAATCTGTTTGATTGTTTTACAGAATCCAACTCCATCGGCGTATAACCGGTGAGGGTATTGTAATTCTCATTGATAGATTGCTCAAAGAATTGTATATACTGCGGCCACCTATTATGCCGTTCATGACAGTATACTCGAAACAACCTACTTAATTCCCTGTTGACTTTTTCAGCCAGATTACCCTGTGGTTTAAATGACCTATAGTTCAGTTTGATACTTTAGAATTCTTTACTAGACGTAAATGCTTGAAGTAAATGCTTCAAAATTTTTAAATTTTCAATTAGTGTTTAAAACCGTGTTTTTGAATTTACCAACCTGCATTCAATTTAGAACTAAGCAAAAAATTAAAAAGAAAACGAACCTTAGGTAGGCCATATTAGGTACAGTTAGTTACATTGTACAACTGTTAATCAGATTAATAAATGTTGATATTTTAAACTGATATAAGGAAAAAATTCTTATTAAAATCGTGTCGTTTGAATATCGAGCTCGAGATTTTGCTTGGCCAAAACATCGAAATTCATTTAAATACGTTGTCACAGAAAAAGGTACTTCAGGGTTTACTGAAGTAATGTTTATTAAGTATTATTGTATTAACAAACGAGGCTGATAAATTAATATATTCTTTTAGATCAAGTCGGCAATCATTGTTATTCGTAATTCAATTATTTGTTCGTTTCTTGAGAACTCTACACCCCCTTTCTGTTAAACTACTTGACCTACCCCAGACTATGGTTAACAATTCTGAGTACGTAATCAGTGGTATATAGTGCAAACTGTGTGGCTGAAATTTCTTTGAATAGGCCTACCACTTACGGATAAACTTATGGCAGCAGTAATAGAATCAAATATACTATCGCCATAGCAATAGCTTGACATAAACAGTTGGGGATAACAGCATTATTTCTAAAGGAAACATTTACATCTACGCAGCAATGTTATATTTAAATTTACGGTACATATTGTTAAATCAGTTTTTATCTCTATTGTTACTTTGGTTTTATAGTATTATAATAAGTCTTATAAGTCTTAAATCTTAATCTTACCCTTCATCAATTTAACTATATCCTGTAGCCTCAGGTTGTTGATGCCAAATTATGTTCAATTAATTATTTTCTAACTATGTGAATTAAAAACTTTAAACTCTTTTATTCTGCCTTGTCTTAATTTCAATAAATTTTATTATTCTTTTCTCTTTAACATATATTAAGATTCACTAACATACAATGCCCTTCTCTTCAGTTGGTAGCTCCTTTAGGTTCGATAACATTAAAACTCTTTCTCAGGTTTAATAAAATATTAATTAAAGTCTATGTACAGTTAAAGTCATACATATGAAATAAAATATAATAATTATAAATCTGTTTTAGTAAAGTGATGTATATGTGTGTTGAGATTGGGGTTCTTTGGATCATACAAAAGAAACAACCTTAATAGGAACAGCTAATAAAAAAAAATTACAATGAACAAATAAAATTAATAATCATAATGTTCATAGTGTTTTTGTTATTTCATTTCACTGTTCTTGTGCTTTGAATTGAATAATGTTTGATCAAAGGTATATTTTAACATGAAATTTGTAGTTTAGTCTACAGATTATGTTTTGATATTTATCTTCTGGCCTTCAGTTTTCCGTGTATTATATTAAACCATTATGCTTCTCATTATTTTTTAAGTCTTCCTTCATTAATTCATTGTGTAATATTAGTTTTTTTTGTATAAAATATCCAGCTTCAAATTAATCTGTTCTGACTTATATCAAATATATTTCAACAATACCCTTTCTTTTAAAAAACTCCCGATTCAATTAGTAATGCTCTTGACTATGACATGTTTATGGGCCACAGGTTTGTTTTTATATTTTTTTAATTAACATGATTCAGTTGAATCTTGTTTTTATTAGTCACTGATTTATATAATTAGTTTCTAGTGCACTATTCCACTATTTTTTAATTATTGTACACTTTGTTTGATCTTACTATATTATCTACATAGTTGTTTTATATAAATTATATGTTTTATTCACTGCTTATTTATAACCATGTCTGTTTCCTATTCATTTTCACTATACACTGTTTATTAACGTAAATCACCGTTATTTTCATTTTCTTACGTTATTAAACTACCTAACGTTTGTGATTATTGTTTAATATTATGTTAATTGTAATATTTAATCACTTTCAGTTCGTAGTGCGTTTACACAAAACAACTGCTTGAGGTTCGCAGACCTCCCTATAGTTTAATAGGCTTATGCATTACAAAAGTTTTTTTTTACTTACTTCCTAATTTGTTAACATTTATACACTATATTTTTATTTATTACAACTATTCAATATTTATTATCATTCGATCTTCCCTCCTGGTGTAATAGTCATCGTCATGTCATTGTCTTGTCATTGTCATTAAACTATTTAATGAATAAGTTTTCATTTCCAATATTCCATTGTATTTGTTTATTATGACAATTCCCTTTTGTTTTTTATTATCTTTTACTCCTTGACATTATTATCTTTAAATAAGTTAGTTACATTTTATGTTCATTTCTTTATTTGTTAAATTGATTTTACACTTCTTTGTATTTGATTTATAAGAAAGATTGCGTTTAGGCATAATTCACAACGAATTTTGATGATTACATTATATTTACTCTAGGGCATAATCTTGTTATGTTACAATATTACATTTAAAGGCAGCAATATTGTGTCTTATAATGTTCCGTTAATAAATCAATTTTAAATTTATGACATTTCTCAGTAATGCCCAGTAAGATAAAGCTAGGTTTGATTTACCTCTTAAAACTTAATGGCAACTAGTTTATTCCTACTCTAATGTAAATTTACAGGACATAGAAAAACATTAAACTGAGTTTCAGTACCGTAATTTTTATAAGTAAGGTTTGTTAAGTAAATTTAAGACAACTTACAGCTCTGGTTAGATTCTCCGCAGCGGTCGTAATCGAGTGGAAACAGTAGTAATACGCTATTAACTTATAAACAAGATAACTTTTCTTGATGTTGGCGTAGTGGTAAACAAATAAATATAACATTATAATGCCCTGAAACATTATGTAGGCAATCATGAATGTAAGACGATTGGCATAGGCTTCAACGAACAGTTCTTTAACCATGGTAAGCTCAGAGTGTAGCAAGCGTATGGTTTCAAAGTGTGAATACTGTCTATATCTGACAATCCTTATAAAAAACCTGTGTAGTATCTGATATCGAAAACACAACTCCTCGCAGACGAATACAAATACTACAGATATGTGATACTTTGGAAAATGCATTGCAAACATTATTACGCCCTGAAAATATCCATCGTACGTGCATATTATAGCAAAGGTAGTTAAGAACATGTACAAATTTAAGAAAATATAAGACATGTAAAATCGAATGACGCGCGCACATGCACCAGTCTTTTTAATACGTATCAAATTTTTAATTTTTTCATCAAAACGTTCTACATGTTGTATTGAGGGTATAAATATTCTGTCCGAATAGGCGCAGACAAAGAGTAATATCGTTGCTGTTACAGAGTCCATTATGTTGTAGAAACGCAATGGTGTTCCGGTGCTTTTAATAAGCTTCACCGTGTGCAGGGTTATGTGTGTCCCCAAAACAAGAATCGATCGTTTGGTAAATATTTTGAACTTTAGTTTTTTTACGTTGGTAGTAAATATATCGGCAAAGCAGCAGAATCCTAAAAGGGAATTGATTACGATTACCGGTCGGAGTAAACTGTAAAACGATTTATCCTCCAACGATCTACGAATCCACTGTTTTGCTTGAAATAAATGCATTATTGTATCGAGGTAAATGAACAACAGTAATTAGTTTTGTAAGAAATTTAACAAACTGACGACAAACGATACTGTTTTCGAATCTACAGCACTCGATAAAATACGTTGTAATACTACCATGCATGTCGCAGACGAAATCCTATTTCGATCTAGTATAATCAAATAAGTATGTGTGTGTGTGTTTCAGTATTATACTAATAAAAATCCATGTCATGTTATTGAAAATTCATTCTTTTGAATTTTGTTATCAGAATCTCTTTGTTACAACACAAAACATACGTCAAAATAAACCATAAATTGAATTTCCACAAAAGTACTTCAAATACGATTAAAAGTTGATAGAAATTCAATAAGAATATAAAAGCCACATGCAGATAATATCAGTCAAAATATTGTTTACGCATACCTCGCCAACCAATATGAACAAGTGACAGTCGGGTATTTACACTTTCTACTGCTTGATATTCGTAAACTGATAATATCAACCGTCATTACAATACTCTGTTGCTTATATTATATTATTGTAATGGACGGATTTATTCTATCTAATATTCTCTATTAAATTTGTGAATATTTTTATTTTGTTAATGTTCCAGAAAACTAATTTATAACGACAATACTATGTTTTAACCTAATTTTCTAAATGTAGTATTAGGAAGTAGAAATAAAAACCTACTATTTTACTAACCAAAATTATTTATCACCCTTGTTCATTACAAACTCTTTCTTGAACAGAAGAAATGTGTAGAATTAATAAACGGGTTTTCAATTCTTCGCCTTTGAGCGCTTACCCTTTAGGAAATGGGGTTAGGTTACTTTAAATTTAATTGTACTGTACACAACGCATGCAAGCTACAATATGAAGTTGGGGACTGGAGCTTCTCTACTGTAAAAACTGAAGTTTGAGAGACTCACCACATTCTTTCAAATGGTAAATTTAATATTATTCATTTGTATTAAAATTTTGAAAGGGCAACAGACGATATTACAATAGTATATTAAGTTGCTTTAGAAGTATCTTTTTTTTATAAGGACGGAAATTTTATACACTCTGAAGGTTACATAAATTATTTTTGTTTATTGATGTTGTATAATAAATGTGTTGCATGACATACGAAATTTACGTTACAAATATTTTTAAAAACTTTTAAACTTATAAACGAACAATAAATAAATGAAAAAAGGAGCTGCAAACACTACAGAATTTATGTTTTCTTTTAAGGTAACAGTCAAAATACAAGAATCACAATTCCTGGATTTATTGAAACAATGACAACTTATAACTAAATGAAATCAACGCTGATGTTTCTGGTGAAAGTCAAATCGTTGGTGGTGTTACCCAGCGTAGTCGGTGGCATCATCAGAAATACGTATAAACATACATTTTATAATCGCTTAAGACTATTACAAAATATATAGACGTATCTGTATAAAAAATTACAAAATATATCAATACAATCGCATAGTAAAAACATTAAAAACTGCAGGAACGGATAAAGGTGTTCTTTGGGGTTACATGAATACCACATGATTCGAAATTTTATTAAAGCAAGTATATTTAGAACATGTTTTTAAAATACTGAACTAAAGCTTTGAATTATCTATCCAAAACATTTCGTACAGGGTTTTGACTTCATTAGTTCCGACGCCGCTAAATATCACTTGTTTATTTACTTGTTACTATGGTAATTAATTCTGGTCTCCATGGTGCTGACTCGACTTCAGTATTTATTTCCTTGTCTTTTAACCGTTGTCGGTAAATCCTTTGACGTTCGGCATTGGTCACTTTGGGCTTTTTGAATTCCCCATGATTTTCTCTACTTTCCTGTATGCGTTTACGATACTTTTGAGCACGTTTAGCATCCATATATACCGCGACATTTTGTCCGAACACACGAATTTTACAACTTGAATTACGATTATTCAAACCTCTTAATAATATCACCGCTCTTACGGTACACTATGTAGATAGTACTCGATGAGGCAATTTTAACGACACCTCACTCAACGTTCTATCGCATCGGAAACCGGAGAAACACTAATTTTAGTGCGCCCCGAGCGGAGGTAAACATTTCTATTTCTCCCCCCGCTCACCCCGCGCTGGATGATGCAATAGCCCGCTTATATTGTGCTATTTATTATCTTTGTTCCTTTATCTGTCGAATGGTATCTCACATAAGCGTGAATCTTTTGTCGTTTAGATAATATTTCAATTTCAAACGTGACGTGAAAACGTAACGCTCGATTTTCTGGTTCGGGGTGCCTATTGATGGCCTGAAAGGTAAGACGTATTCTACGTCAAAAGACATTCATAAGTGTAAACAATAAACTGGAAATGTCAAAGCCTCCAGTATTTATAGAGCTTCTAGTTCACAGTTTTTATAAAATTAATAGCTCCAACGGTATTAAAACGTTACATAGAAGGGATTTATAAAATAAACTGAAGAGACTAAATATTGTTTCCGTAATAGGAAACCGCTATATTGGAAAGGTTAAGAAACACAGACAAGTGCAAATATAGATTCTAACATATAATATGTATATTTTATATATATATATATATATATATATATTGTAAGAGTACCCTGTATGCCGGTCTTTACAAAAATAAAATAGTAGAGGAAAAATTTTATAAAAAATAAAATTTTCAATAAAAAAAATTTGTTTATGTTTAATCAATGTTTGTAATTTAAGAAATAATGCTGTTTTAAATGTTCTGTAAAAATTTTAAAAATCAGGAAGGTGTTTATTAACTATTGAGCACTTCTGGAAGATCTGAACCAAGTCTGGAGTTAACTAGATTAACTCCAGTCAGCAATCGATTGATGATTTTTCTTGCTGGTCCAATATCTCACTCAAAAAAAATTTTTCTTCTTCTTGAAGTCTCCTTGCCTTAATAAATAACCTTAAATTAGCCTGTGAAATAATAACAGACAAATACAATTGAAATAAATGGATTTATTAAACAATTTAATAAATAATCGATTTTTTATCGATTGAGAACAATTATCGACTCCGTCTCAGGGAATTATCGATTGTGCATACAGTAGAAAAATTATTATAAGTATTATAAAAAGGACAGGTTCTTTGAGCGATTAAATTAATAGTCAGAGAAGGGTGACGAGAAAGTATAACATTAACAATTAAAGTAAATTCTATAATTATTATTTAACAGTATTTAAATAATTCTGATATATAATGTTTAAGTAAGTTGAAGTCAAACCACATGTAGACTGACGTCACCACTTGATGAGGTAGGCAGGGCTTAGTAAATTCAAAGATGGCCGCTACTAGATCTGGCGAATTTACTGCGAAGTCGTCGTGTCAAAAAATCACAGCAAAAGTACCTTCATGAATGTTTGAAATGTTCCCGCACTGGTGTAATCTGTCTATTAGGTTGTTTGGTGTGTTCTGAAGAAGTGTTCCGTGTATACTGGTGTTAATTATGTTATTTAGTATGTGTTCACTTCTGTGGGTTAAGTTTCTCAAAAAGTGGTTATGATTTGTAGCGTGAATTAGATCAAATATATTGTTTTATTGTTTTAGATCACTCGTATAATGAAGTTAGGTGTTAGTTTTCACTATTGTCGTTAACGTTTTGGTAAATTTAGTTAAAAAAGTGTTTATTTCATTTAACTCTCGATTCACTTATATTAATGGCTAACCTTAATACCATTTTCGACTCGGTTATAAGGAACGTTTTTTCACACAACTATTCAGCTTGATATTCAACAAAAGACTATTTTAACTTAGTCAAAATCGGGCCCAGTTAATCTTTGAAAAAGTATTGTTAACATATTTCGATTACCCATACACATGATACAAAATTACATTATATATGGAATTTATATATTTTATTCATCACTTTCATGAATTATGAACCTTATCATTGGTTTAATCATTTCATTCCTTTTAAATTGATATATTATAGTCCATATCTGTAGACATTTTGTGGAAATTACCAAATTCTTTCCTTTTTTGGAAATCTAGGCTCAAACATTGATTTCCGCCTTTATACAATTTTTCTTCCATTTTAATTGTTATTAATACTATTATAATAAATTTTAATTAGTCATATTTCTCTTCCTTTCCTTAAATACATATAAATTGAACCTTTGAACTGGTTTTTTGTGTTAGTCTCTGAATTTGACATTGCTCTTTAAAATTAATTAATTTATATATTTTGAAAATTTACAATCTTTTAAGGTATATTTCCTTATTATCATTTTAACTCATAGGATCATTCCCAGTAGTGGTTAATTGATTTACCTTATCTAAATCTTGCTAGTTTACAGGATTTATAAGTGAATTATACTGGTTTATATGGTTTCTGTGAATTCACCAAATGGCCTAGAGTTTAGAATTTTACATTTCTGTCTTTCTCAAATAAATTTAATCCCACCACTCCTCTGACTTTACATAGTTATTATTACATGAAAATAAAATGGTTTATAACTTATTGTGAGGTGTAGTATTTAATTAACACTACTGTTATAAAAAAATAATTATGAACATGATTTAGCCATCTGTACAATTGAACTTATTGCTGTCATGGTTTGAACATATACTTTTAACTCCTTTTGAATTAACACAGCATACCTACTGAAACATTATTAATGGTATGTATGCTGTTATTTAGCAAACATAATTCATTTTAAACACATAATATAAATCTTATTTTCTAATAACTCTTACAAATACATTGATTTTATGGCTGTGAACAAACAGTCTATTTAAACATTTTAAACCTATGAATACTAAGTTAATGCTAGTCCTTTCTGGTGTAAACCATTATTATTTATGATCCCCTTCATCAGTAAACATGACCACCCATACTCTAGTTATTAGCATTTTTTTACAAATGTCTTGTAAATAAAGAGTTACATTAAAATAATAAAATACTGGAAATCTTCCATTTTATTATTTTATTATGCTGTTTATTATTGGATATTAAAGTTGTTATATAGCATATTGATAAGTCATAGTATCACTAACTTTAAGTTTATTGCATTTCCAAAAAACACTTACACAAATTTACTTTCACTGGTGGTTCTGATATTTTGAGTCTCACTATCTCAGACCAGACCTTTAGTAATCATGGACTGTTAAGACTTGTTTATTTTCTTTATCACACAATCGCTTTAGTCGGTTCACTTCTTATAATACTATACAACACTTTAGTTTTCTAAATAATTACATTTTTATAGGATTTTGGTATGTTATACTTTCTTTTTAATCGTTTTGGTGGGTTTGGGGTTGATGGTAGTTAATAATAATAATAGGTTTTACAACGGTGTTTCTTTCATACTATTTCTTCCTCTCCTCCTGTCTTCTTTCTTGTCTTTCTTCTTATCTTCTTTCTTGTACTTCTTCTTATCTTCTTTCTTGTCTTCTTTCTTGTCCTTATTTCTATCTTCTTTCTTGTCTTCATCCTTCTTTCTTGGGTAAACCAAGGTACTTCGTGTTATCTCGACTGATGTTTAGTTTGGATCATCTAATTTATTTACTGACACGGACCTTGTTCTTCTCTAAAGGTTTCAGGGTATTGTTTTCTTCCTGATCACAATTTTATTCTTCCTTCTTCTTGTCTTTGGGGTATTTTGGTGTTCACCACTCTTAAACTGATTCTCTTTCTTCTTGATATGGTGTTATTTAATTTGTTTACTGCTCCTAGCTTCCTGGGTAAATTACTGATCTTATAATATGAGTTGCTTTCAATACTTTCTTTGATATTTAAACAGTGGTTTTTATATAATGTAATGAGGATTTTTATTTTATCGTGGTTCATTCCTTTGACTTCATTAAATATCATTCAATATTATTTTAACATATGTGGTGTAATTAATTTTTATGATTTTATATGACTTAATAAGTAGTGGATTTTCTGTCACGCTACAGAATGCCCTTCTCCAGAAGTAATTTTTTCAGACTATACTTGCTTTGTCTGAAACAATTGCTTATGATAATTATTCTAGGTTTGTTATTATTCTGGACTTCCTTCCATTTTAAAAATTCTCTTATTTATTTTTGAGTTTATATCCTTCTCATTCTCACTTGATCTTCCTTGATAGTAATAGTCATCTGAGTTTCATATTTATTATTTCATTTTCATATTTCTTCTTAGTATTTTCTCCTTGGGATATTTCCTCCCTATCGTTCCCTACTTTGTGAGCTGGTTCAGTTCAGAGAGGCACTGTACGCTACTTCCTCTGCTGTCCAATACTTCACACATATTTGAGTACAGAGGCAAATCATCTCTGCTCAAAAAACATATTAATACTGCTGGAATTATCTACAGACAGATTAAAAAATTATTCAGAATAGTACACATTTGTTACTATTTAAAAAAATATCTTTGGGATACTTCACTTATTACTTATTATATTTCTCAGAGATTTTAATATTCCTATCTCAGTTGTCCTTCTGACTCGTTAACTGGATGTTTCTTTCATTTGATATTATGGTAGGAAGCTCTTCTATTATTACATTTTTTAACTTTTCTTATCATATAAAGCTTTTGGTGATAAATTCTTTATTACCTTCTGGTTTTTTTATTATAATCTGCATTGTTTATAGTAGCATATCTTTATGACATTTTTAGACTGTTTCTTTGTTCTTATTATTTCCACTTGTTCTATTTTCTAGAACTTTTTATAACTGTCATTATCACACTTGACATTTAATTCATAAATCATTTTATATTAATTCGTTTAATTACATATATCTTTGATATTATTCTCACATTATTCCTGTCATGGTTATTATACTTTCGAATGAATGTTTTTTATTAATTTTATAATGACGTCATAATTTCTCCTCATACCACTTAAAAGTTTCATTATCTCATAATTCCACATAAGTTTTTGTATTTTATTGTATTCAATCACTCAAATCGTATCAACTCAAATCGTATTAAAAAAAATTTTTTTTTTTTTCCTTTGGCATCATTTTATGGAAAGGTTTTTACTCTTTATATTGAAATTAGACATGATCATACTTTCCAGAATTATTTGTTTTAATTCTAAAGTCTGTTTCCTTTATTCATCCCATTATGATCCTTTATAAACATGGTAAATATATTTTATGCTTACCATAAATATGGTATTAAATCTCTTCTGTTTATCTCATCAAAGTGTTTTATTAATAATTGGTTGGTAAGTTGTACTTACTCTTGGTTTGGAAACTTGATTTATACACAATTCAGAATTCACTCTTCTTATATTATTCCATAAAGTTTTCTCAAATAATCTGTATGTAAGGTGGGCTTGCTTTCTTTTTAAATTTAGTTGTTTTCAATTCAAAATTCTTTTTATATTTCTGCAAAATGGTTTTTTCTCAAATTCTTGGTTAGTAATGTGGTCTTACATTGTTTTAAAATTTGGATGAATCAAAATTCTTCTTTTTATACTATTCTTTCCAAATAGTTTTTTCTTCAAATAATATGTTCGTAAGGAGAACTTACTTTTGTTTTAGAATTTAGGGGTTTTTAAATTCTTCTCTTATATTCTTGCCATAAAGTTTTCTTCAAATAATTTTTATGTAAGGTGGGCTTACATGTGTTTTAGAATTTAGATGGTTTATTTTTCATAAAATTTCTTCTTCTTATATTATTGCCACAAGATTTCTTTCATAAATAGTATGTAAGGTGATCTTACAGTCTTTTTAGAATTTAGATGGTTTTTATTTCTAAATTCCATTTATTATATTCCTTCCAAATAGTTTATTTCTTAAATCTTTGGTATGTAAGGTGATATTACATTGTTTTTGAATTTAGTTGATTGAAATTCAAAATTCATTTCATTTTTTCCATTTCTCGTGATACCTTTCATAAATAATTGTAATAGTTTTCTATATTATGTGGTAAACATCCATATTAGTTTCATAAATATTGTATGACTCTCTTTCTGGTCTTTTTTTCAAAAGTATTTCTTATTATTATTTTTCTTTTATACCCAGGTGTATGATTTTTATTAGGTTGCACAGTTGCTCATATTTCCTTTGTAAGGTGTAGTTTCTTAATTAATTTCTTTCTAAAAAACCCCCGTTTTGGTTCTTCGTTCATTCTTCTTATTATTTCTCCTCATGGGTAATTATTTCCTTCTTCTTTGTTGTGGTTTTTGCCGTTGTCAGTTATCATGACATCCATCCCTTTTACCACCTCATTATGTATCCGTATTCTGGCTTATCAGATCCAAACTCATCGATGTTAATCTTGGAGTAATCATTCTCCTTCCTCTGGCTGGGATCCTTTTTAGGTTTTTGGCTACCTTCTGCTTTGATATGGTTGACTTGAGCTATTCGGGGTCCTCCGTCGTTTTTTGGTTCGTTATGCAGTATTGAATGACTAGGATATTCCCCGACTACTACCCAATTTTCATTCTCGCTGTTATCTCGGTTAGGCCCGACCGGGGTGTTGGTCGGTAAACCTTGAGTGGTTGCTGGCCGCTCCATACGAGGGTTAGATGGTTGATTTCGGTTCATGTTCCGTTCTGGGTCGTCTAACCTATTACCCCGTCTGGGCAGGTTATACCTTGGATCCTCCCGTTCTCGGCTTCTCCATCGATCCTCCTCCTCATGGAAACTGTTACGCCGCTGATAGTAGTTTCTTTGTTGGCGATCGTCTTCAACTCGTATGAAATTCACTCGAGGGCGAGGAAACCTATTATTAACGGGATTACCATTATTTGGACCCGCACGATTATTATTATTATGGTAACGATCATTACCATAATTGGGGCTTCTCTGACTATTTGTGTTATTAGGGTAGGGATTGCGGTTACCCTGATAACCATTAGAGGGTCGACTCGGGTTTGGATGGTTTGGACCCGTATTATTATTATTATTGTAACTAGAATTATTAACGTTATTATTGCTATTATTAAAACTGTTATTTTGCGGGTATGCCCGGCCTCCTTGGTACCCAGTGTTTATGTTGTTCGTACCCTGGTTGTTGTTCTGATACGTCCTTGGTTCGGGCCCATCACTTCTTCTACGACTCTGTCGGTAGTAGTCTTCATTTTCATAGTTTTCGAGGAGTTCGGTCATTGCCTGGATGGTTTTTATTTGGCTGCCCCTCCTCGCACGAATTACTTCTTCATCATAATGATATGACAACTTATTTATTAGGCACTCCTCAGGTATGGCCGGTTCTAAGTGCTTGGCCATACATACCTTGCCGAGGAAATAAGCTGTCATCGAACTACCGACTTGTGGTTTGTAGTGGCCGTGGCATATATTGTCTCTTATCAAATTTTGAGTTTTCTCCGACCAGTACTTGGCCTTGAATAGGCTCTTAAATTGCTGATAATTGTCGATGTCGCTCCGGTTGGCCATCCACCAATGGTCATTCACCTCCCGAAACGACTCGTCAAGGATTTCCCTGTTCTGGACCCATCGGTTACCTCTGTGTTTTTCTAGGTATTCCTCTATGCGTGCCAAGAATTCCATGGGCTTCCGTTTATATTGCCGGAAATTGAGCCATTCTCTGTTTTCTGACATGGGGAAATTATGATATCCAGATGGTCTGTTCCTTATCAATTCTATCTCCTCCTGGCTCTGACGCACTTGTCCGGTGATGTTCGTCATAGCGGCTTCCACGCCGTCACATCTTTCGGTTACCTGTGTCCGCACTTTATTCATTTCTTCCAGGGCAAATTTCTTGTTTTCTTCCAGCTTCGTTTCCTGTTGTTCTTTGACATGTGTAATCTCTGTATGTATTACTTCCCGGACTTCCATCACTTCGTTTTCTGTCTGACGACATCTTTCGTCTACTTCCCTGATCTGCTGGTTAACAACCACGACTTCCTGTTCTAACTTCCTTACGATGGATTTCTTCGTCTCTGTTATCTTTTTATTTAACTCCTTTTTAGCTAACTCAATCCTCTCGTCTAACTTATTCATGTTCTCTTGGTTAACTTCCCTTAATTCTTCTCTCAGCAGTTGATTGTCCTCTCTCAATTCTTCCAATCTTTCCCCCATCGTCTCTTCCATTTTCCTGTTATTTTCCCTTAATTCGTCTTTTAATTGTTGGTTGTCACTTTCTATTTTCTTACTGGTTTCTTCCATCTTCTCTTCCAAATTCTTATTATTTTCTTCCATTTTCCTTTCCATCTTCTTACTCAAGGATTGGTTGTCCCTATTCAGGTCTTCCATTTTCTTATTCAAAGATCGGTTGTTTTCCTCCATCTTCTCTTCTAAATTCTTACTGGTTTCTTCGATCTTCTTATTAGTATTTTCTATCTTATGGCCCAATTCTTCCTTAGTGGATCGGTTGTCTTCCTTCAAATCTTCCTTTGTGGAATCCATTTTCTTGTCCATTCTCTCTTCCATTTTCATGAACATTTCCATTAATCTGTCCATTTTACTTTCTTTTGTTTTAGATTTCTCCTTCTCTGAGACATTGACTTCCCCTGTTTGCGTTGTTACTTCAGGTTGCTACTCGGGTGGTTCAGGTTGTTTATGTTCCACCGGTTTAGTAACACTTCCGGATCCTCCACGGGTGTTGCCTCCTTATCCCCCATGTCAACCTCTTTTTCGGCCTCTGCCGCCCTCTTTTTCGAAGTAGCTCGTCTTTGCATTTTTCTGCTGTTTTTATTAAATAATCGCTGCCAGGCTTATCTTATCAAGCCCCACGTTGGGCGCCACTTTGTACGAGTACCCTGTATGCCGGTCTTTACAAAAATAAAATAGTAGAGGAAAAATTTTATAAAAAATAAAATTTTCAATAAAAAAAATTTGTTTATGTTTAATCAATGTTTGTAATTTAAGAAATAATGCTGTTTTAAATGTTCTGTAAAAATTTTAAAAATCAGGAAGGTGTTTATTAACTATTGAGCACTTCTGGAAGATCTGAACCAAGTCTGGAGTTAACTAGATTAACTCCAGTCAGCAATCGATTGATGATTTTTCTTGCTGGTCCAATATCTCACTCAAAAAAAAAATTTTCTTCTTCTTGAAGTCTCCTTGCCTTAATAAATAACCTTAAATTAGCCTGTGAAATAATAACAGACAAATACAATTGAAATAAATGGATTTATTAAACAATTTAATAAATAATCGATTTTTTATCGATTGAGAACAATTATCGACTCCGTCTCAGGGAATTATCGATTGTGCATACAGTAGAAAAATTATTATAAGTATTATAAAAAGGACAGGTTCTTTGAGCGATTAAATTAATAGTCAGAGAAGGGTGACGAGAAAGTATAACATTAACAATTAAAGTAAATTCTATAATTATTATTTAACAGTATTTAAATAATTCTGATATATAATGTTTAAGTAAGTTGAAGTCAAACCACATGTAGACTGACGTCACCACTTGATGAGGTAGGCAGGGCTTAGTAAATTCAAAGATGGCCGCTACTAGATCTGGCGAATTTACTGCGAAGTCGTCGTGTCAAAAAATCACAGCAAAAGTACCTTCATGAATGTTTGAAATGTTCCCGCACTGGTGTAATCTGTCTATTAGGTTGTTTGGTGTGTTCTGAAGAAGTGTTCCGTGTATACTGGTGTTAATTATGTTATTTAGTATGTGTTCACTTCTGTGGGTTAAGTTTCTCAAAAAGTGGTTATGATTTGTAGCGTGAATTAGATCAAATATATTGTTTTATTGTTTTAGATCACTCGTATAATGAAGTTAGGTGTTAGTTTTCACTATTGTCGTTAACGTTTTGGTAAATTTAGTTAAAAAAGTGTTTATTTCATTTAACTCTCGATTCACTTATATTAATGGCTAACCTTAATACCATTTTCGACTCGGTTATAAGGAACGTTTTTTCACACAACTATTCAGCTTGATATTCAACAAAAGACTATTTTAACTTAGTCAAAATCGGGCCCAGTTAATCTTTGAAAAAGTATTGTTAACATATTTCGATTACCCATACACATGATACAAAATTACATTATATATGGAATTTATATATTTTATTCATCACTTTCATGAATTATGAACCTTATCATTGGTTTAATCATTTCATTCCTTTTAAATTGATATATTATAGTCCATATCTGTAGACATTTTGTGGAAATTACCAAATTCTTTCCTTTTTTGGAAATCTAGGCTCAAACATTGATTTCCGCCTTTATACAATTTTTCTTCCATTTTAATTGTTATTAATACTATTATAATAAATTTTAATTAGTCATATTTCTCTTCCTTTCCTTAAATACATATAAATTGAACCTTTGAACTGGTTTTTTGTGTTAGTCTCTGAATTTGACATTGCTCTTTAAAATTAATTAATTTATATATTTTGAAAATTTACAATCTTTTAAGGTATATTTCCTTATTATCATTTTAACTCATAGGATCATTCCCAGTAGTGGTTAATTGATTTACCTTATCTAAATCTTGCTAGTTTACAGGATTTATAAGTGAATTATACTGGTTTATATGGTTTCTGTGAATTCACCAAATGGCCTAGAGTTTAGAATTTTACATTTCTGTCTTTCTCAAATAAATTTAATCCCACCACTCCTCTGACTTTACATAGTTATTATTACATGAAAATAAAATGGTTTATAACTTATTGTGAGGTGTAGTATTTAATTAACACTACTGTTATAAAAAAATAATTATGAACATGATTTAGCCATCTGTACAATTGAACTTATTGCTGTCATGGTTTGAACATATACTTTTAACTCCTTTTGAATTAACACAGCATACCTACTGAAACATTATTAATGGTATGTATGCTGTTATTTAGCAAACATAATTCATTTTAAACACATAATATAAATCTTATTTTCTAATAACTCTTACAAATACATTGATTTTATGGCTGTGAACAAACAGTCTATTTAAACATTTTAAACCTATGAATACTAAGTTAATGCTAGTCCTTTCTGGTGTAAACCATTATTATTTATGATCCCCTTCATCAGTAAACATGACCACCCATACTCTAGTTATTAGCATTTTTTTACAAATGTCTTGTAAATAAAGAGTTACATTAAAATAATAAAATACTGGAAATCTTCCATTTTATTATTTTATTATGCTGTTTATTATTGGATATTAAAGTTGTTATATAGCATATTGATAAGTCATAGTATCACTAACTTTAAGTTTATTGCATTTCCAAAAAACACTTACACAAATTTACTTTCACTGGTGGTTCTGATATTTTGAGTCTCACTATCTCAGACCAGACCTTTAGTAATCATGGACTGTTAAGACTTGTTTATTTTCTTTATCACACAATCGCTTTAGTCGGTTCACTTCTTATAATACTATACAACACTTTAGTTTTCTAAATAATTACATTTTTATAGGATTTTGGTATGTTATACTTTCTTTTTAATCGTTTTGGTGGGTTTGGGGTTGATGGTAGTTAATAATAATAATAGGTTTTACAACGGTGTTTCTTTCATACTATTTCTTCCTCTCCTCCTGTCTTCTTTCTTGTCTTTCTTCTTATCTTCTTTCTTGTACTTCTTCTTATCTTCTTTCTTGTCTTCTTTCTTGTCCTTATTTCTATCTTCTTTCTTGTCTTCATCCTTCTTTCTTGGGTAAACCAAGGTACTTCGTGTTATCTCGACTGATGGTTAGTTTGGATCATCTAATTTATTTACTGACACGGACCTTGTTCTTCTCTAAAGGTTTCAGGGTATTGTTTTCTTCCTGATCACAATTTTATTCTTCCTTCTTCTTGTCTTTGGGGTATTTTGGTGTTCACCACTCTTAAACTGATTCTCTTTCTTCTTGATATGGTGTTATTTAATTTGTTTACTGCTCCTAGCTTCCTGGGTAAATTACTGATCTTATAATATGAGTTGCTTTCAATACTTTCTTTGATATTTAAACAGTGGTTTTTATATAATGTAATGAGGATTTTTATTTTATCGTGGTTCATTCCTTTGACTTCATTAAATATCATTCAATATTATTTTAACATATGTGGTGTAATTAATTTTTATGATTTTATATGACTTAATAAGTAGTGGATTTTCTGTCACGCTACAATATATATATATATATATATATATATATATTTATATATATTTCAATCACTTTCTGCTACAGTTCGTTTCTTGATGTATATAATACTATAATACTTTAACTATTTTACCTCAAGATATATTTTTTCCTTTAGGAACATGTTTCGGGAGATCCTGTTCTCCCATCTTCAGCCTTCGCCATCTTGCTTCTGGTGTAGTATTTGTGTGTTGGCTTCTGGATGTTATTTAGGTGGTTTGTTGGTCTTTGGTCCTTCAATGTTGCATTATTGTGTGTGGTTGTGGTATCTGTTTTTGTATTTTGTGTATTTTCGATGTTGAGTGCTTTGAATATTGTGTCATGTTTTGTATTGATTTGTATTTGTTCTGGTATTAATTTGTTTTGTGTTTTATGTTTGTAAATCTGTAAATTTTCCCAAATGTTCATTATGGTGCCTTTGTGTGGTATATGTTTTATTAGTGTTACATTGGTTATGTCTGGGAATTCATGTCCTGTGTTTATTGCATGTGTGGCTAAATTGGATTTATATATATTTGGTTTTTTGTATGCATTTCATTTAGGTGTTCAAAATAACGTTTTTTCAGCTGTTTTTTTGTTTGTCCAATATAACATTTATTGCAATCTTGGCATTCAATTTTGTATATACCGTTGGTTGTTGTATTATCTTTGTTGTGTGAGCTATTTAGATTTTGTAATTTATTTTTATTAGTTTTGTATGCTATTTTTATATCTGTGTTTTTAAATAGTTTTGTTAGTTTTGACATTTTATTATTTATATATGTGAATGTGGCCCATTTTTTGTTGTTGTTATTTTTTATGTGTTGTTCAGTTTGATTAATTCTTAATTGTTCAGTTTTTATTTTGTATTTGATTTTATTTTCTATTTTAATCATAGTATTTTTATTGTATCCATTTGCATAACCAATTTGGTATATTATATTTCTTTCTTTGTCAGTTTCTTGTTTGTTTATTTGCTTGACAAAAGTCAAGCAACAGTAATCATTAATAAAACAGACTACATCAAAAAAACCGAAGACTTCATCAACAATAATAAATGCGTACAACTAGATAAAAACCCTACAGAAAACTATCTTAAACAAACAATAAAACTAATAAAAACATTTTCAACAATAAAAACATAGACATATATATAAACAATAATCCAGAACCACCTAAAATGAACAGCCTAATAAAAATACACAAATTAAACAACCCAATACGTCCATTAATCAATTTCAAAAAAGCTCCTACATACAAAATAGCAAGAATAATAGCACAAAAACTAAAAAATAACCATCTAACAAATAACCATCATAACATAAAAAATACATACGAATTAATAGACAAACTAAAAATAATAAATATAAATGAAAATACATTTTTCACATCATATGACATAACAAACATGTACACTAATATCCCAGTAGAAGAAACAATTGACATAATAATAAACAAACTTATAGAACACAATGAAAACAAACAATATATAACCGAAATAAAAAATAGTCTCCAACTAATACTAAAACAAAATTACTTTGAATTTAATAGCAAAATTTATCAACAGAAAGAAGGTTTAGCAATGGGATCACCATTATCAAGCATAATAGCAGAAATATTCCTACAACATATAGACACCAAAATACAAAATATCATAAAAACACATGACCCAGATGGCATATGGATAAGATATGTAGATGATGGACTATATGTATCAAATAACAAAAACACAAATGCAGAGAACATACTGAAACAAATCAATAACATACATCCCAAAATACAATTCACAGAAGAAAAAGAAAAACATAACAAAATCAACTATTTAGACATAACCATCACAAGATACAACAAACACATACAATATGCAATATATAGAAAACCAACTTCCACTAACATCATTATACCTAACCATTCTGACCACCCACCACAACATAAAATGGCAGCATTTTATTCGTTATTTAACAGAATGTACAAAATACCCCTAAACAAACAAGAAACTGACAAAGAAAGAAATATAATATACCAAATTGGTTATGAAAATGGATACAATAAAAATACTATGATCAAAATAGAAAATAAAATCAAATACAAAATAAAAACTGAACAATTAAGAATTAATCAAACTGAACAACACATAAATAATAACAACAACAAAAAATGGGCCACATTCACATATATAAATAATAAAATGACAAAACTATTTAAAAACACAGATATAAAAATAGCATACAAAACTAATAAAAATAAATTACAAAATCTAAATAGCTCACACAACAAAGATAATACAACAACCAACGGTATATACAAAATTGAATGCCAAGATTGCAATAAATGTTATATTGGACAAACAAAAAAACAGCTGAAAAAACGTTATTTTGAACACCTAAATGCATACAAAAAACCAAATATATATAAATCCAATTTAGCCACACATGCAATAAACACAGGACATGAATTCCCAGACATAACCAATGTAACACTAATAAAACATATACCACACAAAGGCACCATAATGAACATTTGGGAAAATTTACAGATTTACAAACATAAAACACAAAACAAATTAATACCAGAACAAATACAAATCAATACAAAACATGACACAATATTCAAAGCACTCAACATCGAAAATACATAAAATACAAAAACAGATACCACAACCACACACAATAATGCAACATTGAAGGACCAAAGACCAACAAACCACCTAAATAACATCCAGAAGCCAACACACAAATACTGCACCAGAAGCAAGATGGCGAAGGCTGAAGATGGGAGAACAGGATCTCCCGAAACATGTTCCTAAAGGAAAAAATATATCTTGAGGTAAAATAGTTAAAGTATTATAGTATATATATATATATATATATATATATATATATATATATATATAAAACGAGGAGAATCCGCTATAAAGCGTTCATTCTAATGCATGCGGATAAGTCCATTATATAACAAAAGTGAGACGGTAAGAAACACATCATCCGATTAATTGTAAACTGGAGTTATACTGTAGAGAAAGTATAACTTAATATAATAATGATAATATTACAATAATTTTATATAATTAGTATAATACACAATAATTTCACCTTACCAAATAGCTATAACTGAGCATAATGCAAACCATATATCATTATTTAGTTCAATTAAATAAGCTTGACTTGTTTCCATTATTTTAAAACTTATTACAATGGCTTAAAACTGCTAACATTACTCACATCATAATTTCATTTTGTAAAGACGACATTAAAAAAAATTTTATATTCCAAGGGCAACGTTTTTCAGTTATGCCGTTTCAGTTACCCTTCTCAAAAGTTTCTCTCTGAAAAAAAAAATATAACAGATTCAGATATTTATCTTCATAGGCGATTGTTGTTGCTGGTATGAACAGCTTCAAATGAGAACGTAGGATTTGAAAAAAGTCCTTCGTTAGTATGCAAGCATAAATGAATGCGGCACTCGCCGAAGAAGACACTATGCATCAATCAACCGCTTAATAACAAGAATATGGCTCATTAAAACAGTAAAATTGGAGTTTTGGAAATTTCTTTATTAAATATTGTTTTATACGTCATATATTCTGATACCTCATGATACCACACACACATATATATATACATACCTCTACCTCATATATTTAGAGAAAATTACGAAGCACTATTTTTTGTAAACTAAAAAGCACCATTAAATTCTACCACAGTCTCAGACAATGATAGGAATGAAAAGTGAGTGGTATATGGCAATATGAAAGCATTTATACGAGTAGGTCTTGAGAAACTTTAAAGGTTCACGATAGAGAGTGAAACACTTACCTTTAAAATATGGAAATAGAAGTGAATAATACCACCTAATATCTCTTTCATATGCGGAAATAAATAGTTCAGCAACACTTTTTTCCGTAATGAAGAGTTATGTATGCACGTGTATAATGACATTAGAATCTGAATTTATTTAAATGAACTAGAGTGGAAGTATGTAATCACAGTATTATATATCCTATATATGCTAATTATCTGTGTTATGTTTAAATTCGTATAAATTTGTGTCGGCGTGACCTTTATGAAGTTTTTAAGACAATGTCGAATGTGTTGCCTGTGTGGAACAGTTAAAAACACCAAACACAGTTTTACATTTTCTCTAGCTAATATAGACAAATTGTGTATGGAAATTCCTACTTAAAGTCTATTACAATCTTTGTAAAAAAACACAAATGTTGTGTGCATAATTCTCATAATTATGGTTTTATCCGTTATTTCCTATTTCCCGTAATAAATAATGCACTAGTTAGTAGAGACTCCAACTAACGACTTAGCAACTTGGACTCTCACTTAAACCGTAAGTTCCACATTATCGTGAGGGCATTATATATATGTGTAGAGTGTCTGGGTCCATCCCTATGTATATGTATGTAGATTTATTTATATGTAAATGTTGTTTTTATTTTTCATTACTTGATTATGTAAACACTTTCTTATTTTCAAAGACAATTATAACTATTTATAACTATCTTTGTCTGTTCAGCGTTGTTATTTTTATTACTATTGTACATCCTGAATATCACTAAATACAATATTTCTTAGTTACTAAGAATGCTAGTTTATGGGATATTTACTAAACTTTGTAATAAACTTCTTACAGCACAGAGAGATCCGGGTAAGAGTGAATGGCATATTATCAGATAAATATAAAATCTCAAACGGAGTGCTACAGGGTTCTCCACTTAGTGCCACTCTCTTTTTAATTGCCATTAACGAAATTTCTTCTGTCAAAGTCCATCCAAAAATGTCTTTTCGCCGACGATTTAACCCTTTTGTGCAAAGGAATCAACATCCAGACCACTATGGACTGCATTCAGGAAAGACTCAATAAATTAACTAACTGGGCGCAAAACACGGGTTTTAAATTTTCAGAATCAAAATCTGAATATATAATTTTTTATCGCATCAGAAGACCACATTCAAGAAATATAAAGTTGTCACTTGGAACTAAAGAAATTAGACAATCAAATTAAATCAATATATTAGGTCTCACGTTCGACCAGCGACTCACATGGGGTACTCACTTAAGGTGACTTAAGGGGGACATTAAAAGGTGAATGTTTAAGGACAATGAACCTTATTAAATCAATCGCATCATGCAACTGGGGTGCCAGCAAAGACGTAATCATGAACACCTACAAAGCCTTTATAAGGTCAAAAACGGATTACGGAGCAATAATATATGACTCAGCTAAACAAACCATTTTAAAACCTCTGGAGACTATACATACATCCGCCCTACGCCTGGCCGTAGGAGCGTTTAGAACTAGCCTGATTAACAGCATTCTACTCGAGTCGCATGAATATCCGCATAGAATAAGAAGAATAAAACGCTGTTTGTCATTTGCCACAAGAGCAGCTTCAAATCCTGATAACCATGTAGGTCTTAATGTATTCTCAAATAGGAACAGCGACAAATTTGCTATACGCCCAACCCTACCCAAACCAGTTTATGAACGTATTAATATCTATCTACGCACTCATTTTCCTTCTGTTTTGACCCAGCAACATCCACCAGAGCCTCCTTGGTGTCGTAAACCTCTAAAATTTTATAACATGATCTCAGAATCCCCAAAAGCTACTACAACTCCGTACATTTTCTTGTCTAAGTTCTACGAAAAATTTGATAAATACACAGAGTACACTCATGTGTTCACGGATGGTTCTCGCACAGACGAAAACAAATAATGTGCAGTAATATTATCTGGACATGAATACTTATTCAGGTTGGACGGGGTCTGCTCGGTTTTTTTCTGCGAAGCATATGCAATTCGTTCAGCACTGGAAATAATAAAAGATTCCATGGGCTCCAAGTACATTATCTTCTCAGATTCTCGAAGTGTTTTAGATAGTATGCAGCAGGAGGACAGCAAAGAACCCATTATTCAAGACATAAGTAATATAACCCTTGATAACTCAACTAGACAGTGCAAGGAAATTATTTTCAGTTGGATACCATCGCACATCGGAATTAAGGGCAACGAGATGGCTGATAGGGCTGCGAAAACTGCTACGTTGAGTCAATATCATCCTCACAAACTATCCCACAATGACCTTAAGAAATATCTGCATTTAAAACTTCTGGAGTACTGGAATGATGAATTGCTTAAGTCACCACCCGCCAAGCTATTCCTAGTGAGAAAAAATATTTACGAGCAGCACTCACTTGCTACAGACTTCAAGAGAAATCAAGTGGTCATAATAAGACTCCGCATCGGCCACACGCTACTGACTCACAAGTACATTTTCACAAGAGAGCCTCCTGCGAGATGTAATCGCTGTGGCGCGGTTTTGTCAGCTTTCCATCTCGTTTCAAGAGTGCCCTGCTCTGCAGCATCTACGAAGCAAATTTAATATCCCTGCAGATGTGCGAAAAAGTTTAAACGACAAGACTGCAGCCACCAACATACTTCTCCTCTTAAAGTAGATTCAGTTGTTAACAGCAATATAGGTATGAACTAAGAAAATTATAAGACAATTAAAAATTGTGTAATTAAGTTAATGGATTGATATGTTATTATGACTTATTGTTATATAGTTGTTATATTTTGTTACTTAGTGTTATATTTATTATATGTATATTTAGTTATATTTATCTATGTGCATGATGTGTATTTATATTGTTTGTGTTGTGGGGGGTTAATATTTCTCGTTTTATTTTGCATCAGTTAAACTAATACTGTTGTTTGTTAAATATTTTTATCTATCTCATTTGTTTACACTATTTGGTATTTAAACAAATATTTACTATATGTTAACACATCTGTTTAAGAATTTGTACAAATTCATTTTTGTGGTCGCTAATGACCGTTGCTGTTGCAGCGACCTTATAAAAAAAAATTAAAAAAAAGAATGCTAGTTTCGTTAGAGTATCGTATACTGTGTATGGGTATTATTAAATTACTGTCTAGTTAACAATCCTTTGTTGAAGCCATCTGATTGTGTTGTTTTAAGAAGCAAATAAAACTTAACCATATTGAGTTACATTATGTTTTGGGAAAATTTGTGGTGGAGTGATTTCAATCCAGCTTCAAGAATTGCTAAAAACTCCAGTGATTCACTATTTTATTATAATACACTAGCGTATAACAGAAAGAGTGGGGTCTTACCATGAGATAGGCCGTTTGCGGAGAATTTAGTTTAGACTACGAATCATGCTACAACTGGGGGCAGAGATATAAACGATTTCTCTAGCAATCAGTACCCATTGCTCCGTTTTAGGTGAAGATATTCAGATGGGTAAGAATGGGTAGCGTAAGTATAAAGAAACGGAGTGTGTCACGCCGATATGGGGTAAAGGGAGGTAATGGACCTAATGTCAGTTAAGTTCTAGCCTTAACGGCAATTACAAAATTGCAAGGAGACACCTAAAGGTAAACTACTTTTCAGCAGTAGCCTATATTATTTTAATTTTTAAGTTAACAGAGGTTTGCAATTGTATTCACAACAAATATTTTACACAATCGAAATGTCTTAAGAACTTTTCATTTTTGTTTTGTTGGTTGGAGTGATTAATTTAAGCAAATAATGAAACAATGAAAAACAACAAGTCGCAATTATTTGAATAACAATTCATTACGCATCATTTCCGTTACTGTAACTTACTGCGAGCTATTTGGCAAAATATCTGGCGAATATTTTGCCGGCCACGTAATCCTGAACAGGTTACACAAATTACAACTAAAGAATTGTGAAGAGCATCTAAAATTTTTACTTGTTTAAGATATTCAAATATGCAGTTATTTCATTGTTCTAAGCCACACTTTGCGCGTGTTGTCCCACCTATGTATCCATGCATATAAACACACACGCGCGCGCACATACATGTACATGTATCATAATAAATAGTGTTATAAGTATTATAGTGCGTAAGGACGAATTACCATAATTTTATTGTGTTTACTATTTTAGATACTAATATTGCTTTGTCAAAAATGCTTCACGTAAAAAAAAATAGAATTAATAACATAACAATACAGGATAAATGGTTAGTAGTTAGGAACTGGAATCGATAAAACAATTGACTAAGCTAATTATTGAGTTTCCAGTGAACACTATACTACTCTACTGTACATTACTATTTATTTCCGTTAGTACGAGATTGCGCTGAAGCAGTCTCATTTACACAACCTGGTAAATTTTAAATTGTTCATGAGTACGAAGATTAATTTGCATATGAGTGTAGATAACAATACCCAGGAGAATGTTATGTTTAAAGTGTCAGCTGGTATTGCCCTACATTATTTTAAAGTCAAGTATCAAAAATTTTACACAGTTGGCCTAGCATGGATATTTTCTCGATCATAGCCCAATTGATCATGAAGACTATTTTTCATCCAACACAGTATTTTGTCATTCACACAAATATTATGTGCCTCTGCTTCCTTCGCTGTTCGTCCAAATTAAATGTTTTTCATGTAACTATTGCTATTAATTATTTTAAAATAAATATCGGGAAGGTCTTTCAGGGATTACCGCATCTTTAGATAGGACAAACATCCAACGAAAGTAGCCAACACAAGGTAATCCTTTAAAGCATTTGTACCTGCAACCATTTGAAGTAGTATTGCAAAATTTGCTATTTTGGATTAAACGTTTACCACCACTAGCACAAAAATTTTGTTCTTGATAAAGAAGTTTCCTTTCACCAGTAAATTAAAAGACATGATACACCAATTATTATTTGTTTTGTTGTTTTCGCCCGAGTAGTTAACGTTGACTGTGAAAAGTATTTACTATCATCAGGTAATATATTGGTGATGTTATTAAATGTTACTCTCAGTTACAGATTAATTAATCTAACAGGAATGTACTACGTCCGTCACAGCGATGTGACGACGTTATGTATCGTAATGTGTTTCATTGAGTTACTCAAATTTTTTTACTGGCTTCACGTCCTTTTACGTGTCGGTTTAATAAACGACGAACCTTTTTCAGATACGTTTGTGATTGCAGCCTAGCGTTACGTCTTAGTTATGTTCATCAAGAAGGATTGAACGTCATATTTCAGTGTTGTTCGTAAAGTTTGAAGTTTATACTATTTCTCTTCGTTCTGCAGCCATAATTAGAACCACACTTAACTAAATGTCCCGTTATATTCATTGGGCTTCTGCCCTGTCGCTTGTCAATTTCAAATCCCAAGAAGTTATCTTGTACTCTCCCGTCTCTTGCCACGTTCTCGTTTTCTACACCTTGATCGTCTCTTTCCAACATCTGCACGCTTGTTACTATTTTTGTATCTGGTCGCATCATTCATGCCAGATGTCTTACCCACTACACCATAATCTCCATACTGCCGCCTTATTTCGTAATTATATATTATGTTTCATTCAGTCTTTTTTCTTTTATTGGAATACGTATTTTCCTCTGAATTTTAGTACAGATAACGTTTAATCCATTCTTTTTGTTAACATACGTAGGGGACGACTGGCAATATGCTTAAAACGGATTTTGTGGGTTGCTTAATTAATCACACAGAAGCCTAGTTAGAGATAACATTTTGACTCTGCACGACTATGCGCTACTACCAGACATCTGGTATCTAAAGCGACAGTATACCACTCCTCAGCACTACTTTGGTTAAAATGTAGCGTTCCTTTACAATGTATGATGCTAATAACCACACACACAGCAGTTATTTAATTCTGAATTAAACTGCATGTGTTTGCGTTCTAACAAACAGTCGATACTATTAGAATGACACTAAGACTTGACATTAGCATCTTATGGCTCGTCTGCTCATCTATGATTCATGTGCTGCTTTACGAGTCATTCACCCTTTTTGATAGATACTTGGTTCTCATTGTGAATGTATTTTCAGAGAGATGATACTGGTAGATAATATAAATGGAACTTTACAAAACGACATTGCTGTCTAAAATAATTTGAATAACTAACACTTCTTCAATGTAATTTTATTATAGGCGAGGGTAGAAAATATCATGTAGAGGTTATAAAAGAAACACAGAATTTATGCAAATGATACTTAATTCAAAATTCAGCTTCATATATATAATACTCCAATATGCACTTTTCACAGTTTTCAGGATGTTTCCGTTGGATCTCTTACCATCGACCCCAATAAATATGGTTATACACTGACATTCTTCTGGCAATTCTAGTAAATTGTATTATCCAATATCTTGCCTATTGCAACAACTTATTCGCGTAGTATGAAACAAACCTGACATGCATACCGGTAGAATTATCGACTGATATCTTGAAGGAGTATCTGAAAAGATCGAGAAGGAGAGCAAGCACTGAATAATTCTACCGCTCACACAGCGCGTTCAAATCGTCACGTAGTTATCTATCACCTCAGCGTAACAATATGTTTGCCTTACATAAACTGGCTTCTGATACCAGTACAAATTTCTGTTGTTATAAAATTCTGTACAAAATTCTGTAACAAATATTAAGCTTCTTCTTCTTTTTCTTCTTCTTCTTCTTCTTCATCTAGCTTTTACTGGAATCCTGTATTGTTTCATTCTTTCTAAATGTTCTTGCCACTTGTTTCTATTAAATTTTATCTTTTCATTTAAGTTGAATACCTGAAGTTCTTGTCTAATCGTTTCATTTCTTATTCTGTCTATTCGACTACAGCCCTTAACTTGTCTTAAGAATCTCATTTCCTGTGCCTGAATTAGATTTTCTTGTGCCTTTGTCGTTACCCATGTTTCGCTGCCATAAAATATATAAGTGCGGGGACAGTCATTGTTGTATAAAATTTCAACATTGCCTCTTTCCTGGCTTTATTTTTCAGACATCGACTGACGGTTCCTCAAATACGGTTAAAAGTACTTATTTTTTAGTCAATATCTTTACTGTAATGGAAGGAAATATCACAACCTAGGTATTTAAAATGTTTTATTTGAGTCAGTGTTTTATCGTTTAAGATGATTTGGCTCTTATTGGCTCTTTTCCTACGAATACCATTATTTTTGTTTTAGGAATTGAAATTTTTAAATTGTATCCTTCTCTAATTTGCTGCAGTTTTTATAATCCCTTTTGCAATTCTTCCTCTTTTTCCCAATTAGTGTGAGGTCGTCAGCATATAAAATTACATTTAATATTGTGTCTGTGTCTAAATATATTTCCTCTTTATGTAATTCTTTGCAGTTTCGGATTATATCATCTATATAAATATTAAATAACGTGGGTGATAAACTGCATCCTTGTCTTACTCCTATATTAGTCATTACTGAATTACTTATCTTTCCGTCTAGGCTTATAAAAATTTTTGATTTGTGATATAGACTTTGAATTGTTCTGATGAGATGTGGTGGATATCCTCTTAAGAACATGATCTCCCATAATTTTCTCTGCTGACACGGTCAAAAGCTTTCTCAAAATCAACGAAAGCTATGTACGTACTTAGGTTGTATTTTTGGCGTTTCTCGATTAGTTGTTGCAATGTAAACACAGCATCTATTGTGCTTCTTCCCTTTCTAAACCCCGTCTGTTCTTCTCCTATTATGTTTTCCATTATATTTTTTAAGCGGTCGTTTAAAATCTTGGCATACATTATGTATGCCGTATCTAGTAAATCTATGCCACGATAATTTTCGCAAACATTCTTGATACCTTTTATAAAATAAGATATAACCTTGGCTGCTCTCCAATCATTGAAATATTAAGCTCTAAGTAGAATATAAAATGCTGGCACAGTTGTACGTCTAGCTGTGGCCCACGTAAGTGATAAAACACGTTGTATATGTTTAACTTATTCTAAGATTAAAGCGACATAAGCAAATTTTGACACTCAAGTTCGAAAGACTCGCAACAGCGAAGTGATGCTCACTCGATGTTTTCTAAAGGTTTAAAATTTTAATCGCACTGGCGATCACGTCCAACCACAATGTACTGTGAAGTATTACACTCTGAAACGTTGGGGGTAGGGTGGACGGTTTCGTGGCTAGACGGTAGAGGGGAAGTACCCATTTTCTCAGCCCAATTACAGAGCACCAAGTGTGCTAACATACACACTGGTATTCCCTCGCTAATGCACACGCATTAGTACAGCTGCAGGACGTAACCTTAACCGCAAGCAGTCTGTACTACACTGACGACACTGTAAGGTTTCAACGATGACTTGCGCTGTTGGCACAAAAGGTTTGAATATTAGGATATATAGGGTCCACAACTTGCATGTACGCATTAAAGCATTTTAAATTCTCGAAAAATTATTATACACGTTGTCTCTTCGTGTATATATATATATATATGACTAAATAAACATCACTGCTTATCCCTACAAATTTCTCTTTACTATTTTATATAGTACATATTTTATGACTCCGTCCATTTGTTTACTTTTTTTTCTTCTATGTACATTTGTACATTACAATGACTATAAATATAAGAAAGTTGTGTACGCCAGTTTTGTGTAGTTTATATCTACGCTTATTTATAATAATCTCTACCTAAAAGCAAAGCGATTTGTTATTGTGAACGTAGGAAACGAAATAGGCATGTATTTATAAAACATTCAAAACATTAGTATTTAAATAAGTAATCATAAACGGAGCCCTCTAGCTGAACATGCGTTTAAATTATCAGAAAGTTGCAGCAGCGACTGGTAAAGGCTATTGCAAATCTAAGGCAAATTGAGAGAAATTCAGGGGGAAAATCAGAATTGTAACTGAATCTGGCGATCTATTAAAAATCCTCTAATCTGATTAATGTTTCATTGTATTTACTTAACTTCGTACTTAGTTCTCATGAAAAACGATAAGTAAAATTTTACAATTTACAATTTCAAAATATTTCAAATATTATTTAGACAAAACATGTAGATCTACACATTAAAACATTATAAATATAAACTGTACAAACATTACAATTGTGCCGGAATTTGCAGATTTATACTAATCAGAGCGTATACGCTTTTACATGTTATATTAAAATTCCAAAATTCATTGTGTATTAGCAATAAACTACGTTTCGCCAACTCTGAAAGACATTAATCACACGTGTTTGTTCGCCAGTACAGCGGTTACAGTAGAACTGGAACCGTTTTGCTATCCCAATGCACATATTAATTTCGTTTATCGAATTTTGTGTCAGACTTAACCCAGTCGTATTAAGCTTTATCTACGCACGTTCAATAATTTAAATATACATATGTTCATTTTAAACACACATACACGAACACATATGTACATTAACTTCTTTCAGCAGAAAGTTTCAATGTAAGAAATTGTCACATAATTAAATATGATATAATTATAATTATAACTATGTAATTGTATACCGAACTGCTGTTCAACATGCTGTGGTCCCTTGTAGTTATTTCGCTATATGTTTCCGCTATGCATTTTTGTATGTGTATGAGATAAATGTTAATTTGTTACTAACCTAACAATTCTGTCTCAAAGTAAGATTTTGACAAGTGGTTTTACTAAACCAGTCTATTGTTATACTAAAATAACTATTACTTATTGATAAGCCTAATAATAATTAAACTAATTAGTATTTTATGTACTAATATATACGCCTGTGTGTGTGTGTGTGTGTACAAACGCGCGTGCGCAACCACACACACCTGACAGATACACGCATACGCACGAGCGTATACTCAGTCAGAAGTTAGTGGGTCTACACAATTTAGAAATAATTACTTGTGACAAATGTTCAGAGCACAAACATTTATTCTGAGAAAGTAGACGGAAATAAGGTATTATAAGGAAAGAACTACTGTGTTCACGATACACCGAAAGGAAAGAGTGGAAAATAGTAAAAAAAAGATTCAGTATGGTGTGAGGAAGATCAAATAACAGACAATCGAAACTACAAAGAAACATTTAAGTGTTAACTTTGTCTACACTTCAATTCAAAATAAACTTAAAATCTTTGAAATATCGTGACAGAAAAACGTCATAAAGCAGGAAAATACAGATATTAGTCTACAAAGTATTTACTTTACTGTGGAGTAATTTTGACTGTAAAAATTAAATTTAAGGAAAGGGGAAATGTTACAGGTATCTTATAACGTTACAGGTGCTTGTAAAATACTGTCTGTCACACGGTGCACTAAAGAAGACTGACATTTCTCTAAATTAATATTCACACAACAAGAGAAGGTGATCCAGGAAATGAAGACTGTCAGTTCGCCAAACATTCAGTGCCAACAAATAATTCTCCTCTGTTAGCGGAAATGAAGAATTTATACTATACTATACAACTGTATACTAATATTCTATTAGCGGTATAGTCCGTTAATTGTATGTATGTTTTGGAGGGTCTTGGTCAAATAAAATGTATCGTGTCGTTTGTTTATTATCAGAAGGAATTATACGTAACGGCATTAGCTTAGGGTAATGATAGTTACTTACTTCACAAACCGAATATAGTGGTTCTAACGATGTTTGCAATAAAACAGCTACATACTGGGGGAAGTTACTTTACGTTTCTCTGCATTTTACAACATGGGTAGCTCCTTCAAAATAATAAATCCGCTATAAACCCGATAACTACTATAAACTAATATCATTTCCCATTGCAAGCTTGAACTCTGTTATGATTTTACATAATTTCTACAGCAAAACGGGAAATTATTCGAAATACTCGACGGCTTTGTGTATGTGTGTGTGTGTGTGTGTACGTGCATGGGTGTATATTACTAACCTAGTGCTTTATGACTTAACGAGACCTCATTAGTCAGCAAGACGTATTTATACAATCGAAATATATTTTATGCAGCAATTTAAATATTTTGTGCAAGAAACTACTGAAAATATTTTAAATAAACGTTACGTGAAGCTGTTCAGTAGCTGGTGGTAGAACAGAAACACTACAGTCCAGCAGTGCATACTTTTCTTCTTTTGGAGTAAACTACTTAACAGTTTAAAAGTGAAAACATTAACACAATTTATTTTAACACAGCATTTGCATGACTAACTGAGTGTTTAAATCGCTTATGAGTGATGCTTAGGACTACCGTATAGAACGCACACTTTTTCGAGAGTTTCATCGTTCCCTTGTCAAAGTACGAGCAGAGACGAGGTTTTTTGCATAAAACGCCGTAGTATGTTTTTATTACACAATTAATTTACACAAATTTAAGCTTTGAAAACAAGCGCTTTTACTAACAGAAACAAAATCTTTATTCGTGTAGTTTTAATATATTTCTACAGTGAGGTGTAAGACAGCTGAGTTGATCTTTTCCTTTCTACACTTTCCTGTTTCACGTTAGCTTATTTACCTCTTGCAAGTAATTTTCTTACCTTGAGACGATTGTTTGCCAATTTTTCTGTATTTGCTTCTTCTGTTGGCTCCTTGTGTCCTTAATCCCTATCCCAGTTCCCTTTCTTGAATTTTTAATGTCAGATATTTTATCTTCAAGTCTTCTTGAAACTCCATGACTGAATTTATCTCTCCAGTGCTAAATCTATAAATATTTGTTTATTTGAAACTTCCTTCAACAATTTTAGATCTACGATTTCTAACTGAATTACGTAAATGTACAATTCATGTTACATAAATTATTGTTTCATATTTTAACACTACCAGTTGAAAACTCCAACATGTTGAATAATTATTAAATTATAGGCCTAATTAAATAGCACAAAATGAAAATGTCGTGTTGCTAAATTTTTTGCCGAGTTTAACAAATTTTGTGTTACAGCTAACAAAACTATGGCAGTTTATTCATTCGTTAAAATTGTCATTGTATTATGTAACAGTTAGGTAGGTATACTCTCCATACTGTCAAGTCCATTCTTCAAAAATAACGGAAGAGTAAAGAGTCAAACTAACAAAAATTATTATTCTGAACATAAAGAAGGCGATTTTAACCAATACATCTAATACAGGTTTTGCAGATCATTGCTTACAACACAATCACTTCATAGACACAAAAAACATAACACTACTCCACAATATACAAAAAGGTAAAAAAATGGATTTGTTAAAAATTTTAGAAATTAATAAAGCAATAAAAAATAACAAAAATGTAACCAATGAACAGACTGAATTTTGTGTATCTCCTTTATTAAAATCTGTTATTTAGTTTAGTTTATTTTATATTATTTTGAATGTTCATCATTATTTTAAATTTTGCATTCAGTTTACATTTAGTTCAGTTAATTTTATATTTTGCATTCATGATTGTATTTAGTTTTTAAAGACACCTGACCTTCCCTTGTCTCATGCACACACTCCCCTCCCCCTCGCCATCACAACACAGATGTTCCAGATACGCCCTATACAGATGTTCACCACCTACACTCCACTAACATCCTATGTTCAGTAATTTCATTCACTCGCTCTTTGACAATGGCTTAGTTAGTCGAAACAGCTGTCAGAGTTAATTAAAAAATCTGTGAAACTTACCAAGTGTTTTTATATATTTTACAAAACCTTTGTATTAATATGTTTCACCAAGTGCCCAACGAGTCGTCAATTAATATCGTAAAAATTATTATATTCATTAAATTTTTTTTTAATTTCGAGAGTATCTACCTGAAAGCACTGTACCTCAAAGTACTTTCGTAAATGATTTCAGTGTTAAACAGTTTTTCCTTTGTAAGTAACTCATGATGTCTTGAGTTTCTTGCAGTAATTGTATCCTATACTTACATTATATTAGCAAATAATAAGTTACTTCTGCACGTGTATTTTAAAATTTTTCATATACAATTTGGTTATTTGCATCGTGAAAATCTTTCAGTAACGTTCCTACATAAACAAATGGAACACCCTTTCCATAAAAAAGCTTGCGCTGTTGTCCCGGCAAAATTACCCTATAGATATTGCGACGAAAATAAAATACCATAGTACAAATAATTATAATTAGTTTTATTATTATTTTTACGCGCACGCGCGCGCGCCACGCACACACAATAATTTAAATACATTCTAATGCAAAATATATACAATTAAATAATATATCGTATTGTGTAATAGTGTACCTGTACCTGTATAGACTACACTAAAAGATTAATGTATGAAAAAAAACAGAGAACTATAAAGGCAAAGCAACCAGGATGAAGAGAAAGAGAGAATATCTGAACGTTTTATTTAAAAAGAAAGTACCTAAGAAAATCTTAAAATAAAAATACGGGTAGTTAAATAGAAACCAAGTAACAGTAATTTAAAATGAAAACGTTCGTCTCTTTTTGGTGGGCGTGATTGGCAAAGCAGTAAGGTGGAACGAAAACAAAATTACGTATCCAGCGAAAAAAAAAGAAAATGAAAAGGAAAAAATGAGGGCTGTGAAGAATAAAAGGCGTAGGCTACATGGCGTGGAGCATCCGAATAAAGGACGTATTAATGGCGCTACTGAATAGAAAGGGGCTGGTTAAGTGAATACAAGTAAAAAGCAGTAATACAGTATTTATGGTAGTTACTTATCGCAAGAGGAGGTTATTGTTTCTGCCTGTTCTGATGCTATTTTTGCTCAAAGCAGCAATGAATATAAAACGCTTACATAAAGTAGTAATATAACAAACATATTACACCAAACATAGCCTATTTATTAGGTAAAAAAATATTATTTTTTCTCATCTACGCAAAATCTAAGCGGATGGGAGAGGAATTTTCCTATAAATTATGATCAATGTATAATGTACGTATAATTTACAACCTAATATATAACAATAGATATATTAATAAAAAATAATTTTATTTTAAAATAAATTTTCTCATTTACCTTTCCTTATTTATCTGAAAATGCGTGATTCCGCTCTATATATTGTTTTTAAATCTATTAGCCTAGATTATTTTTAAAGTTACACACGGTTCATTTGTCTTAACACTAAAATTTTCACTGTCCACTTATTATCCTTTGTAATTTTGTGTGCATTGGAAAGTGAGTTTCTGTATACTTAAAATACTCTAAATTACATTCAAACTTTATTTAACCACGAATGCGCTAGGATTTTCACAAAGCGACAAAAGTAGCAAATGCAGTCAATCATTCGGTTTAGTAAAATAACTATAGTTATTGAACAAATAAAGCGAATCCTCAGTTTCAACTCGACCGTTTGGCATTTGTCTGCCTATCTTCGTATTTAGGTTACGTCTCACGATAAATTTTGAACGCATCGACCGAATTTCGTGAAACTTGGCCCGAGGATTCATGCTTTTACCCTACAGAATCCTATTAGTATTAAGATCGATCCGTAAAAATAGGGGTGGGAGGGAAAGATGTGGGGATCAAAATTTTGAAAATATCTCAAACTCTCATGTGGAGTATCAAATTAAAGGGCGTTTTAATTCTAATCTGAATATGTTTTTCACTTTTGAACATTTCAAAATATTTAGCCGTAAGAGCGCAAAGTGAGAGAAAAATCGAAAAAAGCATCAGGTGTATAAAACTAAAAGTAATTTAAACTAAAATCTGAATGTAGTGTTAATTAATAGAAATATAAAAATTTTGGGACGCCGGGGGCCCAAAACTGGGGCAAATGTTTGGAAAAATTGCAAATTCCATGTGAGATATCAAATTAAAGAGGATTTGAACAAAATATGAATATTGTACACACGTTTGGGAATTTTAAAATTTTTCGACTCAGGGCCAAATTTGAAAAATTGTACAAATCCTTCAATGAAAATTTTAGCACAAATCCGATTATTTGGAATTTTTAGCGTTCCTTGTTTTACTACTCTACAACTGTTACTTTACTAAATATATATTAGTAAATGGACTTCGCTCAAATTAATGAGTGAGTTCTGAAGCTCAGGGAGTAGAGTATGTTTAGGGTTATAGCTAATATGTTTATAGCTCGCAATGTATACTTAATTTATCATTCACATATATAATTATGATGTATAGTGACTTAAATATAATATATTTTAATCTTAAATTATCAATACAAACTGTGAAAGATAATGAATAAGATTTGTAATTAACTACAAACTAACCAAAAATATTGGTTCATTATATTATAGTCTCCAAGTCACGTGTATAAGTATGTAATTGCAGTATTTGTAAACACTTGGTTACTCACCGTCTTGTGACTTCTTTAAACTTCCAATAACAACGCGTTTTAAGGATAAATCCTCATCATCAGATTATAAAAACACCAATCCTTCCGGAGAAGTCGTCAAAAAATCAAAAATTATTATCAAGCATCACAAAGCACTTCACGCCACGTCGCGTCCTTGATAACGAAATATTGGTAGCGACACCGGAAGGATTGGTGTTTTTATAACCTGATGATGAGCGTTTATCCTTGAAACACGTTGTTATTGGAAGTTTAAAGAAGTCACAAAACGGTGAGTAACCAAGTGTTTACAAATACTATAATTAAATAAAAATATTGGTTTTATGAAATTAACTTTATAATTTGAACTAATACGTAGGCTAAAAATCGTGTAAGTAATAAAACGTGTTAAATTTGTCTAACTGTAGCAATTGGGGAAGAGACACCGTTATCTCGTTACAGTTGTATCGTGTCCATTACCACACAGAATACGTCAAGCGCCAAAGCAACAAATCTGTATTAGAACTACTGTGTACTCAAAGAGCCACTAAAATAATAGAATGTTATCGGGTACCAAACAACGGGGGAGGGAGGTAGAAACCGTTAGCATATTGTACGGCACGTTGAAACCTTATTTTCCTTTGCTAAAATGCATATGTTTGTAATACCACATAGAAAATCTAGCTAAATCGAATGTAAGTGGTTACGATGAAAGATGCAAAATCTTAATCCTTACATGGTGGGGACTGAACTCAATTTTTTAGTGGTATATAAATTTCTACTGCCAAAGGCCTCCAGGTACGTTTTAAGAAAATAGTCAGAGAGTAAAGTACAGACACAAAACAGCATAGTAAAAAATTATTAAAATTGTAAAACATACATTTATCTATTTCGATTAATAAAAGCAATAATGAATTTACAAGAAACAACGAAAGTCTGTAATAAAATTGGCAGTAAAAGCAAAAATACCACTAACGTTCTGAATTAGGCAAAGAAACGTTTCACGGCTTGTGTGACCATACTGCTTTCCAACGTTTCCAATTTTTTATCGCTGTAGTTCACAATGTTTGTTTGGTACATAACAAGATCCAGGAGATCTAGTCCCCGTTGTGAATATGGCTCCCGCACGTGACCTCGAAAGGTCAGCATCAACACTTCTAACAACAGTGGAACACGGCCAATTAACCCGAATGTTTTAAGTAATAACTATAAAAAATTAAAATAAAAAATAAAATCGTTGTCTACAGGTCTCTAAAAAAGAAAGCTTTGTGGTTTGTGTTTCTGTGATAAATACGTTACTGCCTTTGTAAAGCACATAAAGTTAATACAACCTGCCTGTAGACGAGCCTCGTAGTAAAACGGACACAAGGATAACTTCCACAATATTGGAAAAATGTTGGTGACGTAATCATTTTCTACGGTGTTAATCAGATTGTTCTGAACTAAAGTCTTTAGCCAATTTGGAGAAATACTGATTCCTTTTAAACCAATTTAGTAGTAATTTTTCTACATCGTAAAAATATTTTTTTTAGTTTTACAAATTTTCGTAAGATATATATACAGTATATATATATATAGACATATTGTAACGCGTCGAATTGAAGGACTCAATACGTTACATAAAACTAACATAAAAACTCCTAGGTAATTTAAGAATGACAAATGACCACAACAAGTACCTTGCAAGGTAGAGTAAAATATAATATAAATTAAGATAATGAGAATAGACTAATAAGGTTAGTAATAAGTAAGTGTTGTAAAGGCAATCTGTGATAAAATACAGAGGAAATAATTGTAAAACAACAGTCACTATAGACAAACAGGACTGTAAGTTTAGTGTCAGTGCTAGTGAACAAAATATAGTCACAAGGAAATGAAAGCAAAGTGCAATTAAAAAAAAAAAAAGTAAAGTGCGAAGGGACTGGTAGTCAATACCTTGGAGATGAACACTCATTTAATGGTGGTAAGATTTAAGTAAATGAAAGTGACATTAATAGTAATGTAAGCAAAATGTTTAATGTTCAGAGGATATTTTTAAGTTTCAACATCTTATTACTAACCATTTCCTGGTTGTTATTAATATTGATGTTTATTACAGGGCGAATACTGTCATTTGTTCCATTACAGTCAACATACCTTAACTGTTTAATAGTAATGGAAGAGTGTATAAACAAAATAGTCTACTGATAAGACAAAACAAACTGTTATTATTGTACAAGCTAGGTGACAGGGTCTTACACAATAAGATGTTATAATTTACTTAATTAGAGTGTAGTCATAGAGGCACAATATTGTTTTCATGTTTATATAATGTGTTATAAAATAGTCATAGTATATAGGCAGAACAGTATTTAATATTTGAATGTTGTGTTATGAATTAATTATAAATAACCAAAATGTAAAGGGCCAAACGGCTACTTAATATCAGAAAGTGAAACATTGTAATATGAGACAGTAATTAGTAATAGGCTAAGTTCTGCCTAACAATTATAGTAAACCTTCAGTAAACAACAACAGTAAAGTAAATTAGTAAGAGATGATACAAATGCCAAGGTAGGCCTAAATTAAATGTTAACCACAACATGTTAATAGTTTATATAATAGCATTAGAATAAGGAAAGTGTCAGAACTTAAGTATAATGGCCATAAAGATCGAATTTTGTAAGTTCCTAAATTAATTATAAAGGCACTCACATATAGCATATGAGATGTCAAAATATTTGTATTTTGACAAGGAATGTCATTATTTTAACCAAATTAAGATTTATTAAATACTAAAGGGGCACAAGTTGGAGTGGAAGGTAAAAAATTGTAAATTTTAAATAATTTCGGTCCCATGACCCGTTGACCCGGCGTTTGACCAATAGGAAATCAGCTAAATTTTGGTCAATATCGTTGAGAACAGAAGAAAAAATATTCACTCTATTGTTAGACACCAAACTATTAAGGTCGGCGATGTGCTGTCTAGAGTAACAAAAGTATAACGGAATCAAATCTTTGAAGAAAAAGATAAAAATGAAAAATTATAATACACCAGATTTTAAATGAGGTGGAAGAAATTAAATTGAAATAAAATTATAATAATCTAAAGAAGAAAAACTTAAATAATAATGATATATTCAAGAAGATACCAAAGTGAATAATTGATTCTCCAATTGGGTAAGGTTAAACATTTTGTAACATTACAGTTCAACTCCACAACACCAAGATACATTAACTAACACTTTCCACCAATAACACAAGTGAAAGAAAATAATATATAATATAAAAACAGTGAACAACTCATGTAAATTATTTTATCTGTAAAACTGACAGTGAATACATTTTCACTTATCATTAGTTTTGGTCAACAAGCGGCCATTTTGTGTTTCGTATAACCTCCATTACAGTTGCTTGTGGAAAGTTGAAGCAAATTAATTTTTGTTACATTTAAATAAAATTAACTCTCTCTAGTATTAGTAATTAAGATTTTTGAATAATTGTAATGTATGGTACTTTCCGTAACCATTTCTTACTTTTCCTAACAGTATAAAAGAACCCACGAACTGACGAAATAACATTATAAAAATAAAAATATTTGAAAAGTCGAATTAAGTAAAAGAGTCGATACGGCAATAATTTATTTCGACCTAAGGGTTGTCAAACTGAATGTGAATAAAATAAACGTTAATAAAACTAATCAATTGGTATTAAAAGAGTTTTTATTGATAAATGAAACTAAGGTTAAAGGATTTTTTAGGTAATAAAGAAGAGTGAATACATATGGGCGATTTGAACTTCGTAGCAAACAAGGAAGAAGCAGATAACATATAATTCGATATCACGTTCGATCGCAAACATCAACAAAACCACTTTCGCTATTCAAAACAATTTTTTTTTATGAATTTAATAAACAAATAAAACAAATACGAATTAATTTTTTTTAATAAATAATTTTTAACGCATAATCCAAGAGAAAACGTTTAGGTACAAACGAAGTCAGCATCGTAAATATACGTTTTATTACAGAATGGCGCCAACAACTTGGGGCTTTTAACAACCTAACTCCAGGAAGATTAATTGTAACAATATAACCACATACCATAAACAAAAAGGATAAGGAAGGAAATAATTGTCAATATACAGTTTATTACAGAATGACATCAACAACGCGGGGCTTAACAAAGTAAAAAGTATAAGAGAAGGAGGTTTTCTATTGGTATATTTCAAATTGACGCAACCAACGCGTGGCGTTTAATCAATCCTAAACGGTAAAGGGTAAGGATCTATTTTATATTACAAATTGGCGCTCCAACGGGGGGCGTAACCAACTTAACTCAAGATTAAGAATAAAATTATTTACGAATATTATTTAAGAATTGAAATTAACGAAAGAACATCATCGTCAAAATACTTTATTACTATATATATATATATATATATATATTGTAGCATGACAGATTATCCACATTATAATGAATCAAAAATGATCATAAATAAAAATAAAATTAAATTAAATCAAGGAAAATCCAAATAAAAATAAATAAGTACCACAGAAAATGCAATCATAATTTGAAGAAATAAAAATAAATTAAAAACAACTAAGCAAAACCTATGAGTAATGAAAAATAAACCAAAAAACTAAAAGATAAAGTAAGGAAATACCCAGGTAGGATAGGAGTAAGTAAGGCAAAACCTAGAACAAACCGACACCCCAAATATAAGGAATAATTTTGAACAAACAAGATAGGAGAGTAATAAGTAAGGCAACACCCAAAACAAACCGACATACCTAATAAAACTATTTTTATCAAAGAAACAAAGTAGGAGAATAAGTTAAAGTAAGGAAAACCTAGAACAAACCGACACCCCAAAATAAAAGGACTGAAATGGAAGAAACCACATGGAATAACGAGATAAAGTAGGGAAATACCCTAAATAAACCTAGTAACAAAGGAATAAAACCCCTAAAGAAATCTAACTAATGAAGGTATAACACCCAAAACAGAAAATAATGTGAAGTAGATATAGACAAAAGTGTTTAGAGGTATAAGTAAAAGTGCACCCACGAAAGTTATTTTATAATGGAAAAAAAACCTTCATAATACTCTATAAACAAGATTCTTGATCTTGGAATACTACAAAACTTATTTAGAGATAAGATCCAAGAATAACAGAGGACCAGTGCAAGTTATCTTATTATAATAAATAAACTTCAAGTGTCAGTGTTTTAAATGCTTAAACTAAGTAAATTTGTGCCTTTACCCAACTTTAAAGTTTATGTACCAACTACAGAAATAATATTTTGTAAAATATTATGATAAAAATAGACTACAAATGTTTTAAGAAAGTGCCACTCTTTATCTGACTACATTTTATAAAATGAGGTAGATAGAATAAGAGCAGGTAATAAATAAGTGGAGTGACAAGGGGTACATCCCCAATATAAAATAAAAACAGCTAAGACTGCACAAAATTAAATTTAAGAAATAAGTTAAAAAAGAAAGGACATATGTGTTTTGTTTTGTTAAGTTCAATGAACTTAAGGCTGAAATGTTTGAGTTTAAATACTATTTTTTGTTATGAAATATTTGTTAGGAGTTAATACTTATTATCAATGCTAAATGTTCAAGCAGTTAAGTAAGGTAATTTTCATTAATATTGTATTAGAATAGAAGGTCAGAAGGGGTATAAGCAAGCTGTATTATCCAGAAACTTTGTATGTAAAAACAGATAAAATCTAGGCCAAATGGTAAAAACAACAACATTATAATTGAGAAATAAGTCTAGTAAACTAGTTAAACTGATGAAATTTGTATAAGGTAAATCAAGCAGAGTATATTATAAATGAAACTATACTTTAGAAGGATATTAGAAAAAGGTATGAAAGATTATTGGAAAAATGCAAATGTAATAACTGAAAAATCCAAGGGGGGAGTCCCAAATTAAAGAATAATATTTAAAAAGGATAACTAATTAATAAGATTACAAGGAGTTAATGGAAAATAAACATGTTATTTCAATCTGAGATTTTGTACAATCATAATTATAACATAATACAAATGGCAAACCTTTTAAGAGGACAGGAAGTAAAATTTTAAAGCCTACCGTTAGAAATACAGTAAATATGGCATTTTTAGATAAAAAAAACTTTGTAAAAATATCTTATTTGGTATCAAATCAAGCATAATGAACTAAAGAAAGAGATTATGTATTTAATATTTAATAAAGTTAAATAATAATAAAAATGTATTCAATAGTATAATGTAAAAATCAGTTATGTAGCGGAAATGCTACAAATTTAGAACAATGTATTTTTAATATTAACTTGGCTAAGACGTTTCGGATGAAGAAGGAAGTTAAAACAGTTGATTATTAGACTTTGTCGAGTACACATGAGACGAGCTCTAGCTCTAATATTAACGTATATCGAAGGAATAAAAAATGGCTTTCATCAGCCTAGCCTATTCAAAGTAAAAAATCGCAAATTTTGGAAAACTTTAAAACAAAATTAAATTCAGTGCAATAAACAATTACAACTAATGAATTAACTAATATTGAACCGGAAAAGTGAATTAATTAATTTAAACACATAAAAACGATAATACTGAATATAAAGCGTGCCATTTTCGACCTTATTGACTAAAGTGCACTACAAACATTATACAACACTAATCAACGAGGTGAATCCCAGAACACTGAACAAGGACAACTCCACTAACACCAGAAGGAAATATCACTACTGCTGAGACGAGGAAACTTGGAAAAACTACTTTTATTTGAAGAGAATTCTGTCGTGAAGTCGTCATTTTAACATATGCAGTCCTGAAGCAGCCATCTTTAACTCCCACAATTCAAAGTATACCACAGCTAGTTTCGTCGTCAACGTCAAATGGTTCGTAATTTTATTTTAATAAACATTATCTATCTTGAATGGATCTTTGTATTTTTAATTCTTAAGTTATTAATTGTGAGTGTTATACTTTCCTAAACTTACCCTTTCTCTGACTATATAATATAACCGTTAAAAGAACTGAAAATTAATATTAATACTTTATGTAAGAAATAATCGATCGCCCTGAGATACGAGTCGATACCAACTGTTGAAAAATCGATTTAATATCGATCTATTTAATAATTGTTAAATAAAAACTGGAATTTCATAATGTTGACTTATATTTCTTTCAAAAATTATAATTAGCATAACATAATATAATATTTAAACAACGGACTACACGAAAGGCGGCAATTACCAAGGAGAAAGGAGAATACTATCAGAAGAAGAAGAACCGCTAATCGATCAGTGCCGTAGACAATCCTGTTAACGCGGAACTTAATTCTAGTTACCAAAAGGGGATATAATTGTCAAAAACAGTGATAACAGATTTAAAATTTTACACCAATACATTACGAAAATTAATTACTAAATAATAAAACCAACAAAAACAATTCTCAAAAAATATTTTCAAAAAAACAAACAAATTTTTCTTATTTTGTTAACAAACACAAAGTTTACATTTTGTTACAGAATTGGCGCTCACAACAGTGGGGCATAAAACAAATTAAACTCCAGCGAGAATATACATATTGTTACAAAATTGGCGTCCAACTGAAGGGCTTTAATTAGTGATTGATAGGCCACTATAATTTGCCCAATTCCTAATTTGAGCTTGGCAGCGGTTATCAAGTCAGAGGAATAAGAAAAATGCAACGTCGAGCAACATCGAAGAAACGGGCGGCAGAGGCCGAAAAGGAAATTAATATGGAAGACAAGGAGACGACGCCGGTGGAAGACGTGGAAATGTTATTACCCCCAGTGGAACCTAAACAACCCGCACCACCAGAGGAACAACCTGAGATACCCACGCAAACAGGGGAGGTCAATCTCCAGGAGAAAGAGATAGAGAGATCCAAAACAACAGAAGATACAAAGTTGGACAAAATGATGGAAATGTTTCTCCGAGAATTCAAATCCACAAAGGAAGAAATCAAATCCACAAAGGAAGAAATGAGTAAGGAAACGAAGGAAGACAACCAATCCTTAAATAAGAAGTTGGAAGATTTGAAGGAGGACAACCAGTCTTTAAAGGAAGAATTCAAAACAACCAAGGAAGAATTGGGTAATAAAATTGAAAATACAAATAAGAAAATAGAGGAAACTGAAAGAGGAACTGAAAGAGGACAACCGATCCTTGAGCCAGAAAATTGATGAATCTAATCAGAAGATGGAGGAAACCAGCAAGAAGATGGAAAGTGACAACCAACAGTTGAAGGAAGAGTTAAGGGAGAATAATAAGAAAATGGAAGAGAAAATGGAGGAGAAGTTGGAAGAATTGAAGGAGGATAACCAACTATTAAGAGAAGAATTAAGGGAGGTTAACCAGGAAAATCTGGACAAGCTAGACGAAAGGATAGAGTTGCTAAAAGAAGAGTTGAGCAAGGAAGCCAACGATAATAAGGAATACACAAACAATAAAATAGAAGAAGAAACCATAGTAATAAAACAACAGATCAGGGAAGTTGACGAAAGATGTAGCCAGACCGAGCGGGAAGTGCAGGAATTCAAGGAAGTGGTAAACACCAAAATAACCAATATCGAAGAACACAATAAGATCAAGTTAGAAGAAAACCGAAAGGAAACACAAGAAGAATTAGGGAAGGTACGTAACCAAGTTACGGAAAGGTGCGACGGAATAGAAGTAGCGATGACGAATATCACCGGTCAGGTACGGCAGAGCCAGGAAGAGATGGAAGTAATTAGAAACCGACCCGCTAACATTACAGGTATTCCAATGAACGAGAATAGGGAATGGCTGAATTTCCGCCAATATAAAAGGAAGCCGATGGAGTTCTTGGCCCGAATCGAGGAATACTTTGCCAAACATAGGGGCAATAGGTGGGTTAACAACCGAGAACTGTTGGACGAATCATTCCGTGAGATGACGGACAATTGGTGGATGGCGAACCGTAGTAAGATCGCGGACTACCAGCAATTCAAAAACCTCTTCAAAGCTAAGTACTGGTCGGAGACAACCCAGAACTTAATACGGGACAACATCTGTCATGGCCGATACAATACACAAGTAGGTAACACTATGACCGCCTACTTCCTCGGAAAGGTATGTCTGGCGAAGCGTTTGGAACCGGCCATACCAGAAGAATGCCTCGTAAACAAGCTATCATACCATTACGATGAAGATGTAATAAGAGCGAGGAGGGGTAGCCAGATAAAGACGATACAAGCGATGACCGAATTGTTGGAGAACTACGAGAATGAACATTACTATCGGCAAAGCAGGAGGAGGAATGATCGGCCGGAAATAAGAAACAGTCAGTACCCCAATAACGGTAATAACCATAACGGCAATGGCTACCAAGGGAACCGTAACAATTCAAATTATTATAATAATAATAGCTACAATAATAATAATAATAATAATAATAATAACGTTCCTAATAACCAAAACCCAAATAGGAATAATAACCACTACCAAGGTAATCGAAATAATTATTACGAAAACCCGAATAATAATAGTCAGAGAAACCTCAATCAAAATAATACCGAATGGTATTATAATAATAACAGAGGTTACCAACAAAACAATAACAATAATAACAATAGGTTTTCCCGACCCCGAGGAAATTTCATAAGGGCCGAAGACAACAGTCAACGACGATACACCCACCAGCGGCGTAACAGTTTCCACGACTATGATGATCGGCGGAGAACCGGAGAACGTGATGGTCCAAGGTATAATCAACCAAGGCGAAGTACCAGTTTAGATGATCCAGAACGGCAAACAAACCGAGAACAACCATTTGATCATCGCACGGAACGGCAGGAACCCACTCAAGGTTTCCCCACTGACGCCTCGGTCGGTCCTAACAATAACAACAATGAAAATGAGAATTTAAACGGGAGGAGGCAGTGATGAATTATCACGACCCTTCACTGCTCCTATCTTCTGGGTATCAACAAGAATTGCCAAGAGCAACTCACTCTAATAATATTACAATCATTAGTTGTTACTACCTAAAGAATATCCGAAACGAACTATTGGAGGAGGAGGACGACACTAGCCTCAATAGTCTAAACAATTAAATAATATACGTAAACGCGGAAATAGAAGGAATTTTCGCCCAATTAATGATTGATACAGGGGCGAACGTATCTATAATTAACTCTATTGAATTGGAAAGAATTCAAAAAGAATGTGGTCAAATATTGCCAATATTACCGGTGAATAACATTGTATTAATAGGTGCCACTGGCCGCCAAAACAAAACAATAAGGAAGCAAGTTTCAGTAAACGTGGTTAGCAAGGGTATAGCTTTAAACATGATATTCTTAATTGCGACAGGATTGCCCTTTAATATATTGGTGGGGTGCGATGTACTAAGGAGGAACTCCACTATCATCGATTTGCGCACAAAAAAAGTATCACTGTTTGCAGAAGGGCTGACCTGGACGGCTGATTTAGTAGGTAGCGAGACAGTACTTCCCAGCAGTATCCACCAACAACTTCGAAACATAAACTATATCGAAAATAACTCCATAGTTAACCCAATAATATACAACAACACGGACGAGGATTTATGGTCACAAAAGATACAGGAAATAAGGGATTTCCGGGGCGGAATCACAAATGAAAAATTGCCCATGCGCCAAGCGAATCAGTTAATAAGTATATATGAGAAGTACCGCTCAGTATTTTCAGACGAACCCGGTAAGGTAAAAAATTACCAATGTAAACTTAAATTTAGAGAAACAGTAGAGTTTAACCGAAAATCATATCCCATTGTGCGTTCACGAAAAGAGGATGTAAGAGCAGAAATAAACAAAATGATCAACAGTGACATCATAGAGAGTAGCCAATCTCCATTCACCAACCCTATCGTGGCTATTCCTAAGAAAAACGGCCAAGTCCGGCTTTGCTTAGATGCGCGCGAAATAAACAAAATGATCATCAATGACAGAACATCGCCCGGTGAAATAGAAGAGATCTTGAAACGATTCCACGGTACCAAGTACATTAGTACATGGGACACGGTATGCGGTTACTGGCAGGTGGAGTTGCACCCACAGAGTCGTCAGTATCTGGCATTCATATTCGAGGGGCGCAATTACCAATTCAAGAGATTGCCCTTCGGACTGTGAATTCAGTAGCCATCTTTGTGGCCTGCATGGACCAGATACTTGGACAGGAAGTACTTCAGTTTACCACCGTGTATGTAGACGATCTACTGATTACCTCAGAAACTTGGGAGGAACACTGCTACCGAGTGGAACATGTACTTGAAAAATTGGCTATAAATAATATCACTCTTAAATTAGAAAAATCCAAGTTCATAGCAAGAGAAGTTCAGTTCTTGGGGTTTAACTTGGATGACCAAGGAATATCACCGTCATTGGAAAAAGTGGAAGCGATCCAGAAACTCCCTACACCTAAGAATAGAAGGCAATTACAGTCATTCCTGGGACTCTGTAATTATTACAGGAAGTTCCAGGAACAATATTCAGAACTAACATCAAAGTTTCAACAACAACTATCTTCTAAAAACAAATGGATCTGGGGTCGAGAGCAGGACGTGACTATTCAACTCATCAAGGACAAGTTTTTGAAAACAATAATACTTCACCACCCAAGTTTTAAACAACCTTTTTTCTTAAACTGCGATGCCAGCAACATCAGACTAAGAACGACACTGTATCAAGAAGATGAGAAGGGTCAACATCTAGTGATTAGCTTTGCGAGTCGGACTTTAAACCAGTGCGAAAGGAATTACAATGTCACTGAAAAAGAATTGCTGAGTGTAGTATTCGCATGTGGTAAATTCCGCACCTATATCTTGGGTTACCCAGTTACAGTCCGAACAGACCATAAATCCATATCGTTCCTAAGGAGATGCAAATTGAGTCACGGCAGACTGACCAGGTGGATACTTGCCCTACAAGAGTACGATCTGCGATGGGAATACATCCCGGGGAAGAAGAATGTCGTAGCGGACGTGTTATCACGTATTAATGTGGAAAATCAAACTTTTGAGGGAGAGAAAGAAAGTATACTCAAGATCTACCACGTTATTAGCACCAGATCCGATTTAGCAGCATTATTAATGAACATTAGCCTCCACCAGCAATCTGACCCGAAATTAAAAAACATAATAAATCGATTAGAGGAACAAGATGAAACCATAGCTCAATATTATCATATTAATAAAGGTATCTTATTTATTAAAACTTCCTTGAAGCAGGAGACCTGGAAGGTGGGTATTCCAACCCATATTGAAAAGGAAATAATAGTCGATTATCATGTACTATATGGACATATGAGCGCCTTGAAGGTGATTAAAGCTTTGGAGGAGAGCTGTCAAATAAAAAATATAAACCGGAAGGTGAGAAGGTATATAAAATCGTGTCATATTTGCCAACTGGTGAAAGCTAACAACGAGAAAAAGGAAGGCATTATGATTCCAATAACATCCAAGGCGAAGTTGGTGAAGGTGTTCTTAGACATCTGCGGACCATTTCCCCGTAGTGGCGGTCGACATAGATATAAATACCTGATCATAATAATGGACCATTTCACTAAGTTTATAAAGCTATACCCAGTTAATCGAGCAACTACAATGAAACGTCTGGGAGTAATAACAGAACAATATATTCCAAACATAGGGAAACCATCTTCGATCATAACGGACCATGGTACCCAATTTAAGGGAAGAAAATGGCGGGATACCCTAATATCACTCGGTATTCGAACGTACAAAACATCGGTCTACCACCCGAGTAGTAATCCGGCAGAGAGGGTGTTAAGAGAAGTGGGGAGGATATTAAGGACTTATTGTCACCATCAGCAGAAAAAATGGCAAGAATATCTAGCAGCCACAGAAGAATTCCTCAACTTATCATACCATCCAGCTATAGGGATTACCCCATACTCCGCCATGTACGAGAAACCACCCCCACGAGAGATCAAAGAAATCATAGAGTTCCCTATGAATGACGTTTATAAGTTCGACAAAGTAAAATTCTATAACAAGGTAGCCGAAGACCAGGAGAAGCGGCAAAATAAGTATCAGAAGGCTACTTGGAAAAATAATAACGTATACACTAGGAGAAAAGATACTGTTAAAAACCCGTGAACTACCCAGCACGCTAGAAGGAATAACCAAGAAGTTACTACTACTGTATACAGGACCATATATAGTTTCCAAAATAAACAATAATAATACATATGAAATAAAGGAGATGGTTTCAGGAAAAATAAAAGGCGTGTATAACCAGGCTTCCATAAAAAGATATTACGAGGAGTAAATTCAAAAAGAAAGTAAGAACAATTTACTACCAACTATTTATGAACTTTAATTTTGGTAATAAAGAAACGGAATTTTGAATTAATAAAATCAGAAAAATTCAAAACAAAGTAAGACCAACTTACTACAATTATTTATGAGAGTTAACTTTAACAGAATTTTTGAAGTATTAAATACAGAAAAATCTTAAAAAACAAAGTAAGAACAACTTACTACCAATTATTTATGAACTTTAATTTTGGAAATAAAGAAATGGAATTTTGAAGAATTAAATCTAAAAAAAAAAATTAATTCAGAAACAATGTAAGATCAACTTACCACAATTAACAGCATTAAATATTGAGTAATTATTGAATTACCAACCTCTAAAAAACTATAAGGACAACTGATACAAAAAAAAATGAATAAAATTGTTTTGGAAAGAAAATAATAAAACCTTTACGCAATACAAATAGAAGCAATGACCACATAAATAATATAATTAAGGAATTAATTTGGATGAGAACAAGAGCGAAATAAATTTTGAAGAAATTAAGAAAAAATATATAAATATATAATATAACTATGATCTTAATTTGAATGTCAATTATAATAAATACAATTCGATAACAAGAATCCAGTGGAACAATTCATAAGAACTAAGAACAAAAAAATTTTTAATAATAACATATATGCTACTAATAACCAGAAGAAGATTGTACTAACTATAAGAGAGTTAAAGAGAATTCAGATGAAAAAGATTACCCAATAACTAATGATAATTATATCAACGGACTTTACAACCATGAGGAAAATAAATATATTAAAAGAGCTTCCAACCATGATAAGAATAAATATATCAGCTGAGCTAACAATTAAGAAGAACAACTGAAAGAAAAATAACTGAGATAGAAATATTAACAAATCTGAGCAAATACGAAGTGAGGTATCCAAGGATGTTTTTTAATAGTCGTATAAGAGACTGTTCTTATCTAATTTTTATTAATGACTGTCTGTAGATAATTCCAGCAGTATTATTATGTTTTGAGCAGAGATGAATTTCCTCTGATCTCAATGAGAAGTGTAGTATGGCCAGCAGAGTATATGTAGCCACAAGTGCCTCTCTGAACTGCCCCAGCTCACGTGTTAGGGAATGTTAGGGAATGAATATCCCAAGGATAAAACACCAAGTTAAGGAAAAAATAAAAATAAATAATAATAAACCTCAGATGACAATGACTATCAAGGAAAATAAATTTAAGAAAAAAAATATATATATAATATAAATTTAAGCTCAAGTGTGAAGAAGCAAAGAAAGAAATGGGATGGAAGACTAGAAATATAATATCTAACAAACATCATAAGCAATTATTTCAGACACACTCAAGTTATGGTCTGAACTAATCAGTTCTGGAGGAGAGCAATCTGTAGCATGACAGATTATCCACATTATAATGAATGAAAAATGATCATAAATAAAAACAAAAAACAATCAAATCAAGGAAAAATCCAAATAAAAATAAATAAGTACCACAGAAAATGCAATCATAATTTGAAGAAATAAAAATAAATTAAAAACAACTAAGCAAAACCTGTGAGTAATGAAAAATAAACCAAAAAACTAAAAGATAAAGTAAGGAAATACCCAGGTAGGATAGGAGTAAGTAAGACAAAACCTAGAACAAACCGACACCCCAAATATAAGGAATAATTTTGAACAAACAAGATAGGAGAGTAATAAGTAAGGCAAAACCTAAAACAAACCGACATACCTAATAAAACTATTTTTATCAAAGAAACAAAGTAGGAGAATAAGTTAAAGTAAGTTAACCCTAGAACAAACCGACACCCCAAAATAAAAGGACTGAAATGGAAGAAACCACATGGAAGAACGAGATAAAGTAGGAAAATACCCTAAATAAACCTAGTAACAAAGGAATAAAACCCCTAAAGAAATCTAACTAATGAAAGTATAACACCCAAAACAGGAAATAATGTGAAGTAGATATTGACAAAAGTGTTTAGAGGTATAAGTAAAAGTGCACCCACGAAAGTTATTTTATAATGGAAAAAAACCTTCATAATCCTCTATAAACAAGATTCTTGATCTTGGAATACTACAAAACGTATTTAGAGATAAGATCCAAGAATAACAGAGGACCAGTGCAAGTTATCTTATTATAATAAATAAACTTCAAGTGTCAGTGTTTTAAATGCTTAAACTAAGTAAATTTGTGCCTTTACCCAACTTTAAAGTTTATGTGCCAACTACAGAAATAATATTTTGTAGAATATTATGATAAAAATAGACTACAAATGTTTTAAGAAAGTGCCACTCTTTATCTGACTACATTTTATAAAATGAGGTAGATAGAATAAGAGCAGGTAATAAATAAGTGGAGTGACAAGGGGTACGTCCCCAATATAAAATAAAAACAGCTAAGACTGCACAAAATTAAATTTAAGAAATAAGTTAAAAAAGAAAGGACATATGTGTTTTGTTTTGTTAAGTTCAATGAACTCAAGGCTGAAATGTTTGAGTTTAAATACTATTTTTTGTTATGAAATATTTGTTAGGAGTTAATACTTATTATCAATGCTAAATGTTCAAGCAGTTAAGTAAGGTAATTTTCATTAATATTGTAATAGAATAGAAGGTCAGAAGGGGTATAAGCAAGCTGTATTATCCAGAAACTTTGTATGTAAAAACAGATAAAATCTAGGCCAAATGGTAAAAAACAACAACATAATAATTGAGAAATAAGTCTAGTAAACTAGTTAAACTGATGAAATTTGTATAAGGTAAATCAAACAGAGTATATTATAAATGAAACTATACTTTAGAAGGATATTAGAAAAAGGTATGAAAGATTATTGGAAAAAATGCAAATGTAATAACTGAAAAATCCAAGGGGGGAGTCCCAAATTAAAGAATAATATTTAAAAAGGATAACTAATTAATAGGATTACAAGGAGTTAATGGAAAATAAATATGTTATTTCAATCTGAGATTTTGTACAATCATAATTATAACATAATACAAATGGCAAACCTTTTAAGAGGACAGGAAGTAAAATTTTAAAGCCTACCGTTAGAAATACAGTAAATATGGCATTTTTAGATAAAAAAAAACTTTGTAAAAATATCTTATTTGGTATAAAATCAAGCATAATGAACTAAAGAAAGAGATTATGTATTTAATATTTAATAAAGTTAAATAATAATAAAAATGTATTCAGTAGTATAATGTAAAAATCAGTTATGTAGCGGAAATGCTACAAATTTAGAACAATGTATTTTTAATATTAACTTGGCTAAGATGTTTCGGATGAAGAAGGAAGTTAAAACAGTTGATTATTAGACTTTGTCGAGTACACATGAGACGAGCTCTAGCTCTAATATTAACGTATATCGAAGGAATAAAAAATGGCTTTCATCAACCTAGCCTATTCAAAGTAAAACATGTTCCAAATAACGAAAAATAACATGTTGAGGTAATATAAATATAAATTTTAAATACTTTATATATATCAAGAATCGAACTGTAGCAGAAAGTGATTGAATATATATATATATATATATATATATAACGGACATATAATTATTACTCCAAACCAACGTTTTAGGATAATTCCCATACGAAATCATCTACTTTGTATCAAATTCTATCAATGTCAACGTAGTGGCCACATACGTAATTGTAGGGCGTTGTTTTACAGTTGAAACCAAAAGCCCTGAAAAAGCTTTGATTGACCAAGACTAGAAAACAAAGCATTTACAGCCCAGTAATTTTATCTGTGAATAATGTCTGAAACTTTCTGAATCTCTTTGTACACTACAGTTTACTTGATGTATATCATATTTTATAACTTAACTAATAAACAATAGTAATTAAATAGTTGAAAAAAGAGAGGAATGTATGATTTATTCTTTCTTCTTAACAACAACAAAAATAAATAGTAAAAGGTTAAAATTTAAAATACCAGTGTATTTTTAAAACACTCGATGAAACAAAAAATAACAGAGTGATAAAAGACAGTCAGTATTGTATTTGACACGAAAATTTTCCTTTTCATCTCACTTTTGTTTACAGAAAAGCATAGTACTAGAGTCATAAAAAGTAAAATAAGTTAAGATAACTTGAAAAACGTTAAGATGCGTATCAAACTGAGGCTTTAACTAAGTTCATGATGCCAATTGCCTTATTATTACCAACATTTTATTTAAAAAATGGAAACAAAAAACTTAATCGTACATTGCGTCTATTTTGTTCGTTCCTGTACGCGAGCGTTTTACGCATCTACTTGTATGAATAGTACGCAACTCCCATGGGTCATGGAAGCGTAGAGTCCCCTCAAGCACTGGCCGCGCGCGTAGTGTGCGTTTGCCCACGATTTAATCGTCACAATCATAACGCTAAACATTTCATGTGTCTCATATATTCATAGTGGGTAAAGCCATTACCTGAATAGGCACAACTGCTTTACAGTATGTCTGTGCACATTTTAATAATTAATTAAATTGAAAAATTTAGTCGGAATTTCGCTGTCTATAAACGATATCATTGTCAATAATATCGACAATGACAGTAGAAATATTATTTTTTTTTTACTTCACGCCCTATAGACCAGAAAAGAGCTTCTTAAAGGACACGAATCGTGCATAAGTAAGCAAAGATTGTATGAAGAAAGACGAATCAAACATATTAACATAATAATACATCATACTTAGCTTGTTATTAAAGGATAAATGGCTCATATATAAAAGAACACCTACGTTCGGTGACTAAATATAAAACGTGCACACATTTTGCTAAATTTTTAAAGTACAATATTTTGCATTCATGATTGTATTTAGTTTTTAAAGACACCTGACCTTCCCTTGTCTCTTGTACCCCCTCCCCATCTCAACACAGATGTTCCAGATCCGCCCTACACAGATGTTCACCACCTACACTCCACTCACATCCTGTGTATAGTAATTTTCATTCATTCGCCTCTTTGACAATGGCTTAGTTAGTCGAAACAGCTGTCAGAGTTAATTAAAAAATTTGTGAAACTTACCAAGTGTTTTTATATACAAAACCTTTGTATACAATATAGTGTTTGTAATATTAATCTTACGGTAGTTTATCATGTTCCAATTACATATTTATATGTGTATTATTACGACGGTCTCACTGATCGTCGTATGGTACAGTGTAAAACAAAATAGAGACAACAATGAAGTCACTGATTACCAGGTTTAATTAATCACAAATAACAATTTGTAATCAACAAGTTATTCAACGAGATTATACTCGTACAATAATTCAAATTAAATTTGTACACACCCAATAATAATGTCAAGTAATAGAGTCCTGCACAATAATCACTTTTCACTAATAACCACTTGAGACCCACTGAGTAAATCGCCCGACGTAAACTGACTTCAAAGCGGCAGCTGTTGTCTATTTATAGTTCGCAGATGTTCCATAATTTACATCAACAAGCACTCGAATAGTCTAGAGCGTACTTTTGTGCGGCCTTGGAAGAAACACACACACCTGTTCGGCTGGCCGGGAAATATGTAGAATGACACTATCCATTGCTAGAGAACGTTCTGTCGTTACAATAAAAATGCAGTTTTTATACGACGTTTCGACATTTATTTTATCTCATATTCATGCCTACAACATAAAATATAAAGTAATATAATTGTAATGAGAGTTCTAATTATAATATGTAAGTTGTATGATATTAACAGTGGCATTGAGTTGTATAGACTAACTAATAGTTCTTACATATATTTTTGAGTAACAGATACACACATTACATAAAACTATACACTACAATAGTGATGTTACATAACAAATTTGCATGGAATCTCTTATTAACTGTAACGGCAACTATTACAATAATAAAAGTTTTTGTTTATAATTAACGTTTACAAAAAATGTTATTTCTAAACGTGTACCTGTTTTTCATTCTTATTTAACCTATATTTTTGAATTCAAACTATTTACGTTTTTATTTTAAAATAAATAAAATTTGCCTACTATGTAATAAGGTAATTTTAAAAATATGCGCATCAAAAGAAGCGAGCATGTTTGTACCCATGCACTCACAAGCACACTTCATCCTACTAGTTGTAATGATTGTGTTTCAGTAACTAATTGTCATTTTCAAATTCCTTTAGGAAACTAATTTCTGCGCTTCCTTTAACCGTTAACGTATAGTTATTAGCCATTTGTTTTACTAGCCATTTGGTTAATTAGTAATTGGCCATCACTTAATAGTCGTAGTTTCAATACGCCGTCCAAGTTTAAAGACATTAGTTAGGTCTACACATTTTTGGTGTAACATGTAGACTTAACGTTGCCATTACATTTGTTTTGATACAGTAATATAATAAACCAGTTTTCAAGAACTTACTCAGTTTAAAACTTTCATAGAGCTTTCTAAAACGGGTTGTCATTTTTATCATTAAAATTGTACTACTTTAGCATTAAAGAAAATGCTGTTCAATTTACTTATATCCCTTGAGCTTTTACAATAATTTACAAGAATAAATAAAATCATTGAACAGCGGAACCGTTACTGACAAAGTAATGCGATTGTACCGTACTGATAAAAAAGACACAACCAGTCTTCAAAGTGCTATGCAAAATTAACACAATGTAAGTTCTTGAAAAATGGTATATTATATTTGTTAAATAATTTACATGAAATAATTTTTGAATCAAATTGTGTGTGTGTGTGTGTGTGTGTGTGTGTGTGTGTGTGTGTGTGTGTGTGTGTGTGTGTGTGTGTGTGTGTGTGTGTGTGTGTGTGTGTGTGTGTGTGTGTGTGTGTGTGTGTGTGTGTGTGTGTGTGTGTGTGTGTGTGTGTGTGTGTGTGTGTGTGTGTGTGTGTGTGTGTGTGTGTGTGTGTGTGTGTGTGGATTCTACACACTCTGCATAGATAGATTAAGAGATAAATAAATACATTGGTACATAGATAGATAGACACATGCAGGATACGTTTTGAATTTAACACAATATCTAATAAGCTACTTGTTCGCTTTAATTCACATTTATAACGTTCCAGATTTATAAAGTATAATAATCAGTTGAAAACAACTATTCAACATTTGCAATTACAAAAATCAGCATTAATTAAGAGAAATTGTACAACTGAAAACTTTGAATGAAAATACATAAAAGCGTCAACAGTTTTAAAAAATTACTAGTAAGAGTATGTGTACGTTTTAACATGGAATCTACAGTATACTCGTTGCACTTTGAGACCACGGCGGAGATAGGAGATTTGTGCCTTATGTGAGTCCCGCGGCTACTGGTCGTGTTCAAAATATTTCCTTCTCTACTGATTTGATTTAAAATCCAGTTGAATGAAACATCATGTGGGGTAAAGCACGTTTCTGCATGAATTCAATTGATTTTATTAATTTTTTTAGAGTTTATATAAATATTAATGTTACTAGGTCTACTGTTGGACGCTTTCTTTAAATTAAAAATAATAAATAATTAATGATATAACACAGATTCGTGAAAGAGATCCAATATATGCTTTAAACATTAGAAATGTTGATGACAGTATTAGTGCATATAATCTGGACTATTAGGATCGATGTACAAAGGTAATATATGTAAGTCAAAAAATTGCTCTCAATTAATTTGCAACTATTTTCCATTAGATTGGCAAATAGTGGCAAGTAGCCTACATTCTTAGATCCATATTTAATTTGTTTCATTGCTGATATTTCAAAATATGTGACTAAAATAGTGGTAAAAAGGACAGGAAGTAGAATAGAAGAGAACTTAAGCGAGAGTCGGCATTGTTCAGAACAGAAATAGAAAAAGGAGACGCAATTTGAAAATGATTATTTGAAGTAAATAGAAAGATTACGCATGTTTTGTGGACTGGGAAAAGGCTTTCCCGACAGAGAGAACTGGAAGTACTAAGCAGGTAATGAAAATCGTACAAGTTGACTGGAATCTTAGTGGAATCTTAGTTTACGTAATTGCTGACAGTCAAAACGTTATAAACAGTACCAGTACATTCATTATTATAATTTGCTTGGTTAGAATTTGTTTACATTTTTTTTTTAACTAACGTTACATAAATTTTAATCCAACGGATTAACGCAGATGTCAAAATATTGCTACATACTGTAAGTAATTGGTACCAACTACTGTCATTGCAACATGTAATATACATCATGCTAATATGCCGTTTGCCTCTACAGACGGTGCGGGTAGTAAATCCAGTACTTCACGTCAAGTTGCAACATATATCGACATTAATAATTTCAACGTATGTGATAGTTTCCTCCTTTAGAATTATATTTTATATTATCCTTATTGCATAATATATTATATTCATATTTTATACTCCATCCGTTATAGAAAATCATATTACTACCAATCTAATATTTAACAAAATACTACGTACATAATTTGTTATAAATATAGGGCTGTTGGTTAAGATAACAATTGTTTAGCATGATGTTCACAGTGTATACAAATCTATCGTTACAAAAAATCACTCCTTGTTATTAAATAATTTTTTAAAGAAGTCAATCAATTGTTCTCAATCCCCTGAGTAAGATTTATAATACAGAAGAATAAAATAAAATTTATCGTAAAGAAAAATGTACTACCTCATTTCAACGTTTGCAGTTGCGGAAGCTAGGAAGCTACGAGGGTCAGTTGAAAAGTTCGCGGAGCGACAACTATAGCTTAGCGGTAAAACTAAAATTTTTCGTGTGCTGCAAGATTTGTATATTGTATGAACAAATACAATAATTAATTTCCAAATCGATCTATCAATTTATTCATTGTTTAGAAGCTGTTTAAAACTGACGTGTCATGCGTGTTTTGAAAAACGGACAAAATCAAACATCGTGGTGTGATTCTTTGTTAAAAATTATTTAGCGCCAACGGAAATTCGAAACGAAATTGTAAATGCATCAGGAGATACTGCGATTTCAAAACCAACGGTTTGTAAGTAGGCACGTGAATTTAAACGTGGTCGCAATGGATGGAAAAAAATGCAACATCTCCAGATGCGGAAGCCATCTTGAACAAAACGTTTTCACACAAAGTTTTTGAGTTAAAGTATGATGCACACGCTCATAGGAGATGGCTATGATTTCAGCAACGTCATCCACTCCTCAATCTGCGGTTTTCCAACACCCCATGAAATATTTTGAATAATGCCATTTTTGTTGCACTTTTTGGACGTCCACTGTTGGTATAGTCTTCAGTGCTTGTACGACCACGTTTAAACTCGACATTGGCCCACTTACCGTTGTTTCTGAAGGCGCAGCATCTCCTAACACATTTACAATTTAGTTTAACAGGCCTTTTTAAATTTAGTTTTACAAACCTTTTTAACAGAGAATTCATCACAACACGATGTTTGGTTTTGTCCATTTTTCAAAACATGCATGACACGTCAATTTTAAACAGCTTCTAAACAATGAATAAATTGATAGTTGAATAAATGTTAATCGCAAGCTCAATGCTGCTATGGTAGCTTACGTGTGTTGTGTACCGTATGATTAAATTTAATATAAACTGACCTAATTTGCTAAAGAGCAAACGCTTAAAGACGAGTAGTGTTACAAAGCATACCATAATTTACTTATTCATAGTTCTTCTGATTAGGATTCACTTAAGAAGCAGAAATTGTGATATTGGATCACATTTAAAATTTTATATGTGCTGTACTGTTTACAGTAGAGTAAGAATAGATAAAACTAAAACTTTCCATAGCTACAACTTAAGCTTAAACACATAAATCAAACCTAGTTTTACTTGATCATTATTATGAATTAAAAAACTCACAATTAAAATTGATTGCACAGACTTTAGTATTGTCGTTATAAATTAGTTCACTAGTAAGTAGAAATGTTAAACTTAATACAGACTTTGAGACTGAATAAGTCCGTCCAGTATTATTACGTAATGCCCTGGATTGAAAAATGTGTATTGAGCTGCTAGACAGTAATACCATTTTACAAATATAAAGACACAGAAAGTGAAAACGCCCGACTGTTAATTTTTTCATATTGTCCGACAAGGTGATGTGCCCCCCCCCCCCCCAAAAGCATTTTGATTGATATTATCTGCTTGTGGCTTCTAGGTTCCCACTGAATCTAATATTAACTTCAAATCGTTATTGAATTGTTTTTGCGAATATAATTTATGATTATCTCTCGTATGCCTTGTGGTGTAAAAAATAGTTATGATAACAAAAGTCAAATTAGTGAATTTACAATAACATCACGTTGCCTTTTATTAGAATAACATCAATATACCACACACCAAACGTATATTTTGATTTGATTTTGCTAGTCAGAAAGAGGTTAGGCATTTTGTAATGTTTGGCATGGCAGATGTCATTAATTATTATATGCATGGTAGTATTAAAACGTATTTTGTCGAGTGCTGTAGATTCGAAAGCAGTATCGCGCTGGCCGTTAGTCTTACAAAGCTAATTGTAATCAATTCCCTTTTATGGTCCTGCTGCTTTGCCGAAATATTTTACTACTAACGTGCATAAGCTGAATTTCAAAATATTTACCAAACGATCGATTCTTGTTTTGGGGACACACGTAACCATGCACACGCCAAAGCTTATTAAAGGCAGTGGAACACCTTCGCGTTTCTACAGCATACTGGACCTTTTATCTGTGCCTATCCCGATAGAATACTTATCTCCTCGGTAAAGTACGTAGAACGTTTTAAAGTGTAACCCCCCTTTTATTTTTCTAAGTTTTGTAATTTTTTTTTTTAATATTATTTAATTTTATTTTTATTAAGTTTTTTTTTTTTTTTAAAGGGGAGAGACATCATATTTAGAACTAGGTAAAAAACCTAGAGGAAGCAAAAGTGTGCAAGGCCCAAATACAATTACAGACATGTCCCCCCAGGTGAATGACAGGACTTGCAAATGAAAAACTCTTAACCAACAAGCGTGTGCTTTATTCAACCTGCAAGATTTTACATACATAACAAGTTCGTAATTGTGTGAGCACACCATTAAAGGCAGAATTATATATATATATATATATATATATATATATATATATATATATATGTATTTCCATTAATTCATAATGTCACAAAGTAAGTGAATTGATATTACTAATTGCAAAAATTTCTGCCTGATTATGTATGAGTCAAAGTTAGTAATAATCTCATTCATAAAGCAATACTAATCCATCAGTGTTGTATAATATCAATTAGGCTAGCCTGTTGTCTCAGCAAGCACATTTATGGTTATTCTCCCTTTTTAAATCAGTTACATATTCCCCAAAAAAAAAAATATATATATATATATAGTAAAATTACACACACAAACACATATACGACATGAATAACAAAACATCCCTCATTTCAACACTAACCTCCACATAAACCGATTCCCACTACAGTAAATAAATAAAGCCTAATATGTATAGCTAGGTACAAATATAAATGACAACGTAAATGGAATATCTCAGCTCCTAAGCATAGATTTGCCAGTATATTCACAAGCATAGTTCACACCAGAGAATGTAAGTGACCGCCCCGAAACTCAACCAGCCAAACGAACCCTTAGCTTAATCATTAAGCGTTAAGTATGTGTGTGAAAGAAAATCGTTTCTCATCTACAGCATCAGACAACCCCAGCTACGTTATTAAAACTCAGCCATGACCAGATGACATGATAGCACGAGATAATTACCTCCCTAATGGTCTTAATTAGATGAAAGTTAGATCTTACAGTAAACTGCGGATGTGTGTGTATGTGTGTAACTTCTTACACATTATACAGTTATAAGATACTTCATTAGGTGTACTGTGGTAATGTTCACACATGCAATAACACGATGATCACACATAATTGAACATGAGAGTTTGTGCTAGAGTATAGTGTTCAGAACTTCACGAGTGAGCTTCTGGCGGCTTCTGTGCATTCACAAGTTGTAGAGAGAGAGAAATAGATAATCAGAATTTTCCCACCTGGATTGTCCGGTGTACTTAGTTCGTATAGGCGCGGATCAGTGATGTCACAGTCGTGTCACCAGTCCCTGGTGCAGCTTAGCGTTGGAAAAAGTCCTTGGTGCAGCTTAGCATCGGAAAAGTCCTCGACTGACGGCATTGTGGCTATAGATCGTCTCTGCCATTAGGGGGGACAGATGTTCGTCCACCCCTGACACCCATCTCGCCCTTGGTCGAGCACCTGGACATACAATAGGTTGTAGAGGGTGTCATAAAGAAAATCACGCCACTTAGGCCGTCCACATTAAATACCAACACTAACTTTAAGCAGCAACAGCGCACACACACATCGCCACTAATTCAGATTAAACAGTATTAAGCTCGTCTAGCAATTACTTTCTTAATGTTTCCTTGAAATATTCAAATTGATTTGCTGTGTCTTTGGTAGTTATTAATTACATCAAAACAGCTGAGTGCAAGATACATTAGCATATTCTCTATTGAAATCAACTTGACCCACGACTCTCACATTCATAATTTAATTAAATTTAATTTAATTTGATTTTGTAATAGCATTAATGCCCAGATTAAAAACTGCTCTATACGCACACACACACACAAGCATAACTCATAATGAAAGCTGAAACACAAAATATATTTGGGGTTAGAATATTTTCAGAACCCTCAGACTTGCACGTACCTGGAACAACACTTTATCTAGCCTATCATAGTGATAGGTTCGGAAGTCCTGGTTAGAAGTTCGCCGCCAGCCGAGACCAGATGACAGGTTGGAGGATCAAGCAGAAATGAGAGCGATACAACGTTTCGCTCCAGCCAAGTAACCTCCGAAAGCAGGAACGTACAGACACACAGCTGGCTGGCAGCGCCAGCTGTATTGCGTAGCAGCACAACCGTCTGTGTGTATAACCGACCGACAACAAACTATCGTAGCAGTGGCCGTGCGTGACGTCAGCGGCGCTCGTTTTTAAAATACTAATAATACGCTGCCGAAGCCAGTTCGGCACACCCTCACCCCAAAAGGGCAACATGGTTGACCCAAAACAAACAAGTCCTCAAGCACGACGGCTGCGGGAAACCTGGAAAATCTCAGATTCTAAAACCGCTCTTGGTGGGTTCAGTAACACAGGAAAACGAAAAAGCAGAAGGAAGAGGTGTGAGTCAGTGAATGTGTGTCTGAAAGAGAAGGTGTAAGTGTGAGTCCTGCATGCTCGCCGGGCCCTGGTCCGCATGCAGATAGAAGAGACAGGAAAGAACAGGAGAAAGAGAAGAATCGCCGGCCGGCTCTGAGTACTGACCACCAAGGCCTCCCAAATCTAATAACTGAGATCCAGGAACCCAAATAGTGTTCCCCCCCTTTTTATAGGACAAACTGTCATCCCTAACTCATGCCCTATGGCAAAACTTTAGCTTAGAAATATGAGTGGTTACTCTTTCAACATCCCCTCCGGGATCACCCAATTTCACTGTGACGGGCGACACAAACCGAAGAATGCGGTATGGTCCCGACCAACGATAACATAGTTTAGCGGCCCTCCTATTTATGGCTGAGCTGATCGGATGGCTCTGACAGTAGACCAAGTCGCCAATCTTAAATGGGTTCGGAATTCGCCCCTGATTGTAGCGACTACGAACGCGTTCGTGCGCACGAAGCAAATTCCTCCGGACCTCCCGCCATCTGTCCACAGTCGTGACCTCAGGATCGTTCGGCAGAAGATCATCAATGTGCCACAAATTGTCCAACGGCAAACTCGGCGAGAACCCAAACATGACTTCAAAGGGTACGGCCTTGTGACTCTCGTGTAGGGCCGTGTTAAATGCCAATTGCAACCACTTTAAATTTTGGTCCCAACAATCCTGTTGTTCAGCATGATAGGCGATAAGCGCTGAACGGAGATTCCGGTTAAATCTCTCCGCGTGGGACGGTTGAGGGTAGTACGGGGAAGTGGTCACATGTTTGATGCCGTTAGCGAAACACATTCGCCGGAAATCTTTTGAAATGAACTGTGGTCCATTGTCAGAGACAATGGTGGACGGAAAACCGAAATGCTGAAAGACATGGGTCTGTAGCATAAGGATAGTTAAGCGAGTGTTTGCCTGTCGTAAGGGCAGTAGCCAGACAAACTTGGAAAAAGCATCCACGCAAACAAGTAGGTAAGCATTACCTGACTTGCTACGAGGGAAAGGTCCCACGTAGTCTATGAATAACTTCTCCATGGGTTTGCTCGCCACATCAGATGACAATAGACCCAATTTAGTGTTTTGAGCAGGCTTACTCAAGCCACAGAGATGACATGCTTTCACACGAGCCGCGATGTCCCTGTCCATGCCCTTCCAGATGAAATGCCTCCTAATACTGGAAATGGTCTTCGAAATTCCCTTATGGCCACCTATTGGGGAATCATGATAGTAGCTGAAGACCATTGGCACGAGCTTGCTAGGCAGCACAACCTTCGGGGCACGTCCTTTTCGTTCTCGGCAGCACAGGACGCCCTTGGACAGAAAATATGGTACCTGCACGTTACCCTCTTTTAGGTGTTGGATGATAGGACCCAACTCTTCATCATTTAACTGATGGGGCAACACATCAGTAAAAGCCAAAGGAAAATCCAGCAGAACGGAACAGGGTTGCTCAGAATTGGCCTCGCTGGGTTGGGAGAACATACGTGACAAGGCGTCTGCAACAACATTTTGTGTTCCCCTGATGTGTTGCACTTTGAATTTAAAGGATGAGATCTTGACCACCCAACGCCCTATTTTACCCAGCTGCCGGGGATGAGCGAGAAGCCAGGAGAGAGCCTGATTATCGGTCTCCAACAGGAACTCAGCGTGTTCCAAGAAACGCCTGAACTTATCTAGAGCGTACACAACAGCAAGACACTCTAGTTCATACACTGAAGACTTCCTCTCTTGTTGGGTCAAGGTCCGGGATATAAATGCCACCGGCTGCCTAGCACCATCGACTTCCTGGGACAGAACCGCCCCGAGCGCAACAGAACTCGCGTCCGTTTGCAAAATGAATTTTTTTGAAAAATCAGGCATCCTCAACACAGGGGGAGAGACAATCGCCTCCTTGAGGGTATCAAAGGCCCGCTGTTGCCTCTCTCCCCATACAAATTTGGTACCCTTTTTCCTGAGTTCGTTTAAAGGTACAGCAATCTCCGCGGCATTAGGGATAAATCTACGGTAAAAATTGACCATGCCAACAAATCTGGCAACACCTTTCGCATCCCTAGGGGGAGGAAAATCCCGGATGCCTTGTGTCCTCTCCGGGTCGACCGTCACACCCCCATATGAGACGAGATGCCCTAAAAACGAAATACTCCTTTGTGCAAACTTTACCTTTTCTGGATTGATAGTGAGGCCAGCACTCCTCAATCGGCACATCACCTCTCTCAGGTGACCCAGATGCTCCTCGAACGTTTTACTGTAGACCAAGAGATCATCAAGATAATTAAAGATGAATTTAAATTTTACGTCATGGAAGACAGTGTCAAGTAGTCGCGTGAGGGTTTGAGCCCCCACTGCCAGACCCATGGGTACCCTAGTATATTGATAAAGATTCCATGGCACACAGAATGCCGTATAAGGGCGGCTTTCCTTGACAGAGGAATCTGATGATAAGCGGCATTGAGGTCAAAGATGGTGAAGTACCTGGCCCCACTAAACCAATCGAACGCGGAATGTAAATCGGGAAGAGGGACTGAATCCACCTCAATATTAGCATTGAGTTTGCGATAGTCAATTACCATACGCTGTTTACCTCCAGGCTTGGGCACCAGAAATGCTGGACTTGCATAACTTGAGTTGGAAGGTTCAATGACCCCTTGTTTAAGCAACTCTTGAACCTTCTCTCTTAGGACATCCATCTTTGGAGGGGCGAATTTGTATGGGTGTGAGCGGACTACGGCGGAGTCCGTTAAACGGATCTTATATTCCAAAAGATGTGTGAGCCCCAGGTTGGGAGTTAATACAGTGGGGAACTGCTCACACAAATGATCTAAAGCATGCCTCTGGGACGGGGTGAGATGGTCTCTTTCTGAATCGGGACACACAACCTCTTGGACACCTCCCTTAGCTCCCTGGTATCCAAGGAAAGGAATGACAACCTCCCGATTGAATTTAAAATAACAGTGGTGCGCTTGAAGATCTAAAACGAGACCACTCTTGGAGATGAAGTCGGCACCCACAATGCAGTCGACTCCCAGAGCCGGAGAAACCAAAAATCGCCACACCCATGAAAAACACTCGATTTTAATACTCAGGGAAACCACCCGGGAGATGGGCAGAATTTCCCGCGATGCAGTCCAGCATACCACGGAAGACCGATCCGACCCTAATAGTAAGCCCTGTTGTTCAAGGTCCTCACATACTCTAGATGAAATTATGGATCGGGCTGATCCAGAGTCAACCAAGGCTCTGAGCTGACCCTTTTTCAACTCGACCAACAGGAAGGGGCATACTGAACTGTAGTTGGGGACAGTTCGCAGGACCTTGGAGCCGGATGACCCGGGATTAGCTATCCGCCTGGGGTTAAGTGAAACCGGAAGAGAACGGCCTAACGGGGAAGACAACTCCCGACTTATCTTCCCCGAGAATTTACGTTTTTTGAAAGGTTACCTTTTCGGGAAGTCCCTTGACGCAGTCTAGCATCGTTACAATAGCGCGCGACGTGACCGGATCTATGACACCTAGAACAGAATAAGTCTTGTACTGCACAGCTCTGAACCGGCGCAGGCCTAGGACCCCAAGACCCGGGCTGCCCGACTAGTCGCTCGAAATTAGGGCGTTCTGAACGCCTCCTAGCCTCGCGGGCTCTAATATCGTCATTACCCTGTATAGTGGTCGACTCGGCGCACAGCCGGTCTAAATCAATAAAACTTTGGGGACGGGCAGCGAATGTCAAACGTGACCGTTCCTCCGGCGTCACGCCCTGCAAAATAGTATGAATGACATCAGACTCTGACAACCCCAGCCTCAGGATCCGGGCCGCGTCTTTAACACTGGAAATGAAATGAGCAAGGGACTCTCCGCTTGCTTGAACTCTATAGAAATGTTTGTGTCGTAACCGGTCATGTAACCTTCCCGGTACGAAAGCGTCCAGGACTTCCCGATGGAAATGGTCTATGCCACCACCATCCCTAAGGGTACTTGTCACGCGCTCAGCCATAGATCCCCGACAATACGGGTAAATGAGCTCAAGCAAAGTCCGCTCCGACAGCCCAGGGAAATCGGCCAACTGAAAAAATACGCGCAAGAATCTCAAAAGCGCCTCAGGATCCAGACCATCGACAACTGGAAGACGCTGAATGACATCCGACAGTGGGTTAGGAAGCTTGTGATAGCTTGCGGTGGCCATATCGGAAAAGGCAGGAACATGCACAGGGGGTTCCACCCTGGCTGCCGTCTCAACAGAAGAAGAAGAAGAACCGGAATTCGGATCTACGTGGCGACGCTGGCCGAGAGAAAACTCCCGCAATGCCATCGCCACTTGCTCCCTAAGAGTGACAACATTTTTCTCTAATTCCGAGGTGGTAGCCTGTGATTCAGCATTCTGTAAACGGCATAGAACGTGTTGTAAACGTTGGCGCACCCTCTGTCTAGCCGTAGAGGTGGGTGCCGCCGACTGCAGGCCTTCGGCCAAATCGCGCAGTTCTACAAATTTTTCCGAGCACAGCTCCACCTCGGCGGTGACATCCGTAAGTAATACTCTCCCACTCGGTGCCTCACCGGAGGCAAGAGCCTCACGGAGTTGCTTCCTTAATGACACAACAGTCTCCTGCGGCTTCCGTCCCCGGAACCGGACCTCCCACTGGAGCTCATCTTTTACAAACAAATCCACATTTACCGAAATGGACATGACCGCGCAATCCACACACACACCAAGTAAAAGCAAGAATTAAAGAGAACGACAGGAAGAACTTGATCATACAAGTGGCTCCAGAATGCTCTAGCGATACGACGAGATGGGTGTCATAAAAGCAGAGAAACAGCCATGCAAAATGCCCAGAAGAGAACACAACACAAAACAACCAAACTAGCTCACTAAATACAACACACAAAGTACACATAAAATTCGATATAATCGAAAATATAAAGTATCACATCCATGCCCTTGGTCGGACCATAACCGCATTCAAAATACGATACCGCAACGCAACGCCCTCAATAAACAATTACCATATAACTGGGATGCTACCAAACACGTTGTCTAATCCAAGAGACAAGTCATAATCAAACTCAACAAGTACCGACGGCCCTCATCATGTCCAGACTCCGTATGAGCTCCAGGGTATGTGCAAGTGCAACCAATCAGCACACATTCATTAAAAAAAATTAATCACATTCTCATAACCCCTTTTCAAAATTCATCTCACACTCAACATCACAAAATAATCACTTAAACACTAACACATATTAAATTATTTTAAACTTCATTAACCCCTTATTCATTTTATAAAATGTGCTCTTTTTTTCTGGTTGTTCATTCTGTTAATTTATTACACTACCATTAAGTTTTCTTACAACACTTGGATTCTAATCAAAAATAATTTGAAATAATTTGCAAGTCCTAACACCAGCTGACATGTCTGTAGCCACACTAAGTTTCATTTAAGAAAATAAATATAAGTCCCCAGATTCTAAAATTTCTCAAGTTCAACAGAGAAAATAAGGCAGAAATAATACCTACTATCCATCCAGAATCATAAAAACCACGCTCTGCTACCATTTGTAACCCCCCTTTTATTTTTCTAAGTTTTGTAATTTTTTTTTTTTGAATATTATTTAATTTTATTTTTATTGTTTTTTTTTTTAAGGGGAGAGACATCATATTTAGAACTACGTAAAAAACCTAGAGGAAGCAAAAGTGTGCAAGGCCCAAATACAATTACAGACATGTCCCCCCAGGTGAATGACAGGACTTGCAAATGAAAAACTCTTAACCAACAAGCGTGTGCTTTATTCAACCTGCAAGATTTTACATACATAACAAGTTCGTAATTGTGTGAGCACACCATTAAAGGCAGAATTATATATATATATATATATATATATATATATATATATATGTATTTCCATTAATTCATAATGTCACAAAGTAAGTGAATTGATATTACTAATTGCAAAAATTTCTGCCTGATTATGTATGAGTCAAAGTTAGTAATAATCTCATTCATAAAGCAATACTAATCCATCAGTGTTGTATAATATCAATTAGGCTAGCCTGTTGTCTCAGCAAGCACATTTATGGTTATTCTCCCTTTTTAAATCAGTTACATATTCCCCAAAAAAATATATATATATATAGTAAAATTACACACACGAACACATATACGACATGAATAACAAAACATCCCTCATTTCAACACTAACCTCCACATAAACCGATTCCCACTACAGTAAATAAATGAAGCCTAATATGTATAGCTAGGTACAAATATAAATGACAACGTAAATGGAATATCTCAGCTCCTAAGCATAGATTTGCCAGTATATTCACAAGCATAGTTCACACCAGAGAATGTAAGTGACCGCCCCGAAACTCAACCAGCCAAACGAACCCTTAGCTTAATCATTAAGCGTTAAGTATGTGTGTGAAAGAAAATCGTTTCTCATCTACAGCATCAGACAACCCCAGCTACGTTATTAAAACTCAGCCATGACCAGATGACATGATAGCACGAGATAATTACCTCCCTAATGGTCTTAATTAGATGAAAGTTAGATCTTACAGTAAACTGCGGATGTGTGTGTATGTGTGTAACTTCTTACACATTATACAGTTATAAGATACTTCATTAGGTGTACTGTGGTAATGTTCACACATGCAATAACATGATGATCACACATAATTGAACATGAGAGTTTGTGCTAGAGTATAGTGTTCAGAACTTCACGAGTGAGCTTCTGACGGCTTCTGTGCATTCACAAGTTGTAGAGAGAGAGAAATAGATAATCAGAATTTTCCCACCTGGATTGTCCGGTGTACTTAGTTCGTATAGGCGCGGATCAGTGATGTTACAGTCGTGTCACCAGTCCCTGATGCAGCTTAGCGTTGGAAAAAGTCCTTGGTGCAGCTTAGCATCGGAAAAGTCCTCGACTGACGGCATTGTGGCTATAGATCGTCTCTGCCATTAGGGGGGGACAGATGTTCGTCCACCCCTGACACCCATCTCGCCCTTGGTCGAGCACCTGGACATACAATAGGTTGTAGAGGGTGTCATAAAGAAAATCACGCCACTTAGGCCGTCCACATTAAATACCAACACTAACTTTAAGCAGCAACAGCGCACACACACATCGCCACTAATTCAGATTAAACAGTATTAAGCTCGTCTAGCAATTACTTTCTTAATGTTTCCTTGAAATATTCAAATTGATTTGCTGTGTCTTTGGTAGTTATTAATTACATCAAAACAGCTGAGTGCAAGATACATTAGCATATTCTCTATTGAAATCAACTTGACCCACGACTCTCACATTCATAATTTAATTAAATTTAATTTAATTTGATTTTGTAATAGCATTAATGCCCAGATTAAAAACTGCTCTATACGCACACACACACACAAGCATAACTCATAATGAAAGCTGAAACACAAAATATATTTGGGGTTAGAATATTTTCAGAACCCTCAGACTTGCACGTACCTGGAACAACACTTTATCTAGCCTATCATAGTGATAGGTTCGGAAGTCCTGGTTAGAAGTTCGCCGCCAGCCGAGACCAGATGACAGGTTGGAGGATCAAACAGAAATGAGAGCGATACAACGTTTCGCTCCAGCCAAGTAACCTCCGAAAGCAGGAACGTACAGACACACAGCTGGCTGGCAGCGCCAGCTGTATTGCGTAGCAGCACAACCGTCTGTGTGTATAACCGACCGACAACAAACTATCGTAGCAGTGGCCGTGCGTGACGTCAGCGGCGCTCGTTTTTAAAATACTAATAATACGCTGCCGAAGCCAGTTCGGCACAAAAGGAAAAATAACAAAAATCTAAAATCTAATACATATTAAATAGCTGGTGTGTTTCAGAGCGTCTTAAGATTTTACATCTCGTTTTTTTCTTTTTAGTTTGTATACATTAGTTACATTTATTTTTTAGGAATAAAACTGATAGTAAGTTAAAATTTATTAATAATTGTGGAATGTGTTGATACGTTTATTAGTTTGGACTCCAAATTGCAGGAGCTGATGGGAATGTGACTGCCTACATTGTCTTCATGTAAATAACACCTGGAATGGCGGAGCTGTTCCATCATTAACACAACAATCTTGGAAGCAAAACAACAAAATATGCAACAAGTAGTATGTCTTTAAACAACTCCAAGTAAAAACAACAAAATATGCAGCTAGTAGATATGTCTTTAAACAACTCCAAGTAATAGGATAAATAGAAACGATATGTATACTTGAGATAATGACAGATTTTTCAATAGTTAAGAAATTATTGTGGTGTATTGATATATCTACTTTTATTGTTCATAACCATAATAAGTGGAAATCTGACTAAAGCAACTGTAGCGTCATTGTGTTTGCGATTTTATATTAATGTTCACAGTAGTAGGTATAGTAGTAATGGTAGTAGTAGTAATAGTAGTAGTAGTAGTAGCAGTAGTAGTAGTAAAAATGAAATGCTATGCTAGATGTGTTATATGTGCAGAACATTAAACAAACTGACGTGACAAACTAGTGAGTGTAAATCCTTCGTATTTGTTTGAGGCATACGGAAAGTAATTACAGTTATTACACATCACTGTAAAATTATTTATACGAAAATGAATTAATTTTTATTGCTTTATCGTCATGACATCAATAGCAAATCGTATAAACAAATAGCAATCGTTGAACAAAAGTTACATATTTGTTACTCAGTTTTATGGATTTTCCAACTTTAATCCGTACAAAGATTTTGTTTTCCTTTCTCTCCTTAACGGTACCATCGATTGCAGTGCATATGTAAATTTATACCACTTATGTCTGTCTGCACATTTCTTGTTGAACTGTCAACTGCACATCTATGCTCTATTGGTCTCACTGTACGCATATACACTGGTTATATAACACTTTCCTTACTCAACATACAAACGTCCGCAGTTCTTACAGTAAGTGTTTTATTATTTTACACCTTCAGTAAAACAATAAAAGGAAAATCTGCAAACGGAACAGAGAAATCTCTAGTGGATTTAGTGGGATCGTAAAAATCACTTGTTTCAAACTGTCTTCTGTAAAGTAAATTCGTTTTTTGTCACACAATTAAGTTGATAAAATTGAATATACGACATATTCAGTATCCTTCACTGTGTAAAATTATTGCTTATCTAAGTGTTTTATTTTGACAGTAATCCATAAACCTTTACTGTTGCGTGCTAACCAAGTGAAATGAGTATGGGAACCTGGAAGACTCCCTCTATAGTGATGAGCTGGCAGAGCCAACACCTATATGAAATTGCTACGCACGGAGTTAGCTAGGTAATAAAAACTACTTAACAACTTGTTGCACAATGCAAAACAATGCGAATTGTGAAACACAATCCTTTATCAGGGTATTCTTAATCCTAATTCAAGAAGAATAAACAATATCTACATTTATACAGATTATCTACATTTATAGATTTAATAAAAAAATTGTTTGGAAATAATTAGAAGGAAAATGTTGCTTATTTCTTCTTTGTTATTTTATTGAAATAAACGCATTTCTTCAATGTTTCTATTTTTGGTAACAAAAGTATTAAATAACGAACAAAATAAAAATATTAATAATTACAACATCCGGATTTTAATAGTCTACTAAATAAATATATAAAAAACATTCCGTACTTCCTATTCAATTTAATCAATAAAAATCTATTTTTCGTAGCATTTTAAGAGTAGCATAGAAAAATCAACAATTTTTTTGAATATTCAGTTAGTTTGTGGCGTTTATTTAAGTACCAGTATTTTAACACATCCTTTAAGTCAGATTTGTTTTACTGACAGTCCTTGAGTTTCTTATTCTTCTCATTCATAACGAAACTTAATGTTAAGCGAAAACAATAGAGAACTAAGATATTTAGATTTAATAAAACCCATAGGCATACGGCATACGTCTGTATATAGTCTGCATATAATTCATGAAACGGAGTCTTTTTAGGTTAAATGTGGCTTTAATGTTTACATCTCGTAGCTAGTTTGCAGTGATCTTTCCTTAAACTGCAGTAATCAAGTTACACGTACTGACGTTCACGTAAACATCAAGTAATTAGGTTAACGCGCACGCCGCTTGCAACGGTTGAGATACACTATGCCTTGCCTTGCTGTGTTGTTATTTAAGACGCTCTTTAGTAGATACACACACCTGTTCGTAACTGTAGTACAGTCTTCTGAACTAAATATGGTAAGCGAGTTACTCATATCAACATGTACGTATACGGATACTCAAGTGTACTTTCATTGCTAGCAGTGAGGTGTGAACTGTGAACTATACAGCCCGAATTGCGCAGTGAATCCGGATAGCAATCGGGGGTAGGGTGCGCCAGAAAAAAAAATAATGATATTATTGAAAATATTCATTTGAAACAATAACACGTACAATTAAATGAAGTCCGACACGAAAATACGGCTATATTTGTTTATTAACCCCTCTGTTTTCGACAGAGATCAGTAAATACTGAACAGAGAGAAATAACCATACAGTGGCACATACTGTCAGTGTTTTAAATAAAATTAACTTGGAAGCAGAAAAGGAGTGAGTTTTGTGACTCCAGCTATATACACACAACAGGGTATGTTTACTTTCAGTTGAGTAGGTAATGGGATCGTTAGAATTACAAAAAGATAATCGACGGTTTTGTGTCTCTGAAATTAAGAAAGTTTACGTCTAAATAGTTGCTGATTTATAGGTGTGTACATTTCATAACTCCTTGTCACATCAAAATTCAATCAATTTTCAATTTTCGTCGATATTACCAACAACTTTATTTTAATTACTTCTAATGTTTTGTGTTAGTTAATCAGTTGTGTCGGTTTTGTGTCTCAGTTACAGTTGAAAATTTTAACAGCACTTTAAATGAAACATATTCTTTATAATCTGAATGTACCTACATTTGTTTTGTTTATAAAACATAATGTATTTTATATTTACTGTAAATTGCTCCTAATTTAATAACTGCATAATTTAATAATTTTTAAGGCTGCACACATAATTAAATAAGTTTTATATTTGCTGTAAACTGGTCCAAAAAACGACAAATTCAAAGTTTTCTCCGCCTGAAAAAATGTCTTTTTCACGCAGAAAAAACATCTCTTTCTTTTTAAACAGGAGAAACACTTGACTAACCAAATATGAGTATGGGTACAAATTTTATTGTCTTGATTGATTAGCACGTAGTACAATGCAATTATGATATAGTCTACGTTAAATTTTATGTGAAAGACAGTAGTTATTAGACAAATAACATCGTGCTGAGTGTTTTAACATTCAGTATATATAGTTTACAATTCTTTTCTTTCTACAAAAAAAAAAAATGGTTTAAGAGATTAAAACTATCAGACGACCTTATCTGTCTGGTAATAAGTGTGAAAGCTTTGAATACAAATTACTGACCACACTGATTATTAATTTTGTCACGAACTCCAGCTTGGTGTTTCATTCATTTCTAATTAAATCTGCAGTAATATTTCAGTTCTGCGTTCTGGAATTTTAATAAAATGCGTTCTTGTTCAATTGAATTTTTTAGTGAACAGACTTGAATTTACACCTACGTTGTCATATCTACATCTGGCTAACTTCTGTTAGGAGATTGGTGATTGTATTAGAGTTGACTTTGAAAAGCTCTCCATTCAGTTTTGTAACCTAAAGTTAAGGTCATATTATGATCTCAATGGCCTACTTCATTATTAGTGGTAATGCGTATCAAATATAAGAGATGCGGTTTTCTATCATTATAGTATAGGCTAACATGTTTGTAGTTGGTAATAGTATTTACGACTTGAATACCATACGTTTTATATTGTTACCATATACAGTACATAAATTAAATTAAATATAATATTTTTACATGTACTGACGAATACTGGAATTTAGGATTAACTATAACTTATCTAGTAATCTGAACTATAGGGCTATGCGGTCGCTCATTGCCATAGTTGCAATAGTTGTGCGCGCGCGATACACGGCAGTGCTGCGTCAGTTCTCGTCCTGGCACTTGATACTCAACAGACTGTGATACAATAATTGTGATTGTATTTTGTCACGTGGAATGTTAGTTCAACTACCTCTAAAATTAGTCTCAGTTAATTGTATCACAATTTCTCCGTTTGCGAATTTTCTTGTGTTTAAGTGCACGATACACTCAGTTACATCCATCTTGTTGTGTACAGAGAATTGTTAAAACGTTATGTAATGAGAACAGGCCTATATAGAATTTTTGTTCTCCTACTTATCACAATTATTTATTACATTAGTACACTACGGATCCAATAAATCCTTTCGTGTTGAGTATGTTTTGATATTTTAGAAATTTCTCCAAAATCTGAACATGGTTGTCTATCTGCAGGATTTTACTCAACGTTAACCCAGCTCAAGATTTAGTACGCAGTTAAATAAATATTAAATACAGAGAAAACAAACAGAATGCAACAATACACTAATTTCTGAATCCAATCACAATTTTTCGATTACTTACTATTGTCTTACTTCCTCCATATCTCTAGAACAGTGATGATGCGTTGTGGTTGAACACCTATTCACATAATATAAGAACTTATCAAGAGAGTTCTCGAAGCCTCTCTCACTCCAATTCCAGAACTTAACCTACCAGAGGTGCTCTGTTAAGCCGAGTAACCCAGTGGAAGGTTGGGTAACCAATCCCAGCGGGGAAGTGGGTCGGCGAGCTAATTGGTGCTGGGGGTTGAGGATCAGTCATTTAAAGCAACGGATAAAACTTCTTTGGAAATTAATACCCCAGGTGGCAGATCAGGGACTCTGGAAAATCAACCCTCTACGGAGGCCGGCCCCATGGATTCTGGGGGGGGGGGGCAACTGTTGCTTGAGAATGATTCTTTTAAGAGAAGTTCCAAAGTATTACGATCTCCAGGAGCAAGTGGTTTACAAAGAAGTTCAAGTGAAAGAAGCTCTTTTAATTTGGAGGAAGAAAATAAGGAACTCAGGAAAAGGCTGAGTGAAGTAGAGCTTCTAATCGAAAAGTTAAAGAAAGAAGTACTTGATCTCAAATCGAAAAATGAAGCACTAAAAACCGTCCATTGGAGGTTGACAAACCCAAAAAGACGATTGAGAAGAAGGTACAACAAGAGAAAGAACACAGAGTTGACAATGTCCAAGAATACTATACAGATGAAGAAGAACTCGCTAAGGAAACAGAATGGATTAGAACCAAGAATGTAACCAGGAGAATGAAAAAGAGAAAAGCTGAGTGTACTCCAGAAATTGAAAAAACTGATGACACATTACCTATTAAAAAAGTAGAACTGAAGAAGCTTAAGGTACCAAAAGAAAAGCAACTTCCACCAATTAATATAGTTGGCATTGAAGACTATGCAACAGTAAGGGCACTATTGAACACAAACAAAGAAAAAATAACCAAAATTGTTTCCCTCAATAATAATATGTGGAAAATCAACACTCAAGTCTCAGATGCTTATAGATCTCTAGCTACAAAATTGAATAAAGAAGGACATCAATGGTACTCATAAGTTTATGAAGATAAAAAAGACAGGCCCATCAAGGTAATGGCTAGAGGGTTTCACCCTACCTGTAGTAAAGAAGAAATATTAGAAGAGTTACAGCAGAAAGCAAAATTGAAAATAGTTTATGCTGTCAACATTATTAAAAAAGAAAGGAAATTGGATAAAGATGGAAAACAAATAATTTGCAAGATAGAGCTCCCGCTATTCATGCTCACGTTTGACAATAAAGAAGATGTGGAAAAAATTGATAACATTAAGTCTATCCTACGTATGAGTGTCAAAATTGAACCCTTAAGAAAAACTACAAACCTGATACCACAATACAACAATTGCCAAGGTTTCAACCACACAACCAAGTACTGCCACAGAGAACCTAGATGTGTAAAATGTACAGGGAAGCACGCTACAATTCAGTGGAAAATAAATAAAGATACTCCACCAAAATGTGTAAACTGTGAAGGCCAACATCCAGCAAACTATCGAGGGTGTGAGGTGGCTATTGAATTACAAAATATTCGGAACAGAACCAGTGGATTTCAGCAAAGATATAGAAAACAAGTGGAAAAAAGTATGGACCTGACGCACGTGGTACAAAAACCTCAGGAAAGTAAAGAAACTGGAAGCAGAACATTCCCTCAAGTGGTCCAGTCTAGACAAGTTAAGGGGAATGAAATAGAGGAATGTAATGTATTAGAAAAAATATTAAGAAGGCTACAGAAAAGCGTCTAGACTCTAATGATAAGAAATTTGAAGATTGTAGATACATGAACCTTGTAGATATAAATAGTTATTTTAGGTAATATGAGTACACCCATATGTTCTTAGAATATCAACATAGAATGCAAATGGATTGTCACAACATATTCAAGACCTAGAAATATTTTTGGATTCAGAAAAAATTGATATTTGCTTAATATCTGAAAGTTATTTCACAGAGACATCATATGTTAAGGTACATGGTTATCTCTGTTATTCTGCTGTCCACCCAGCAGATAGAGCAAGAGGAGGATCAGCAATATTTTGAAAGAGAACCTTCAACATTATGAAATTCTCAAAGTAGAGGAAGAATATTTGCAAGTTATAGCCATTAGGATTCAAGCTAACAGGTACAAAGAATACAGTGTTGGTGCAATCTACTGTCCACCAAGATGTAAGTTGAAGCGAGAAGAGTTTATACAACTGTTTGAAAATTTAGGTGGGAACTTCATTATTGGATGAGATTTTAACGCCAAACATTTGTACTGGGTATCAAGAGTAATTAATCCGAAAGGAAAAGAATTACTGGCAGCAGAAAAAACACTGGGGTGTGACTTGCACTCCGGAGGTAAACCTACATACTGGCCTGCAGATACAAGCAAACTACCTGATATTATTGATTTCTTTGTGACAAAAGGGATTTTTGAAAATTATATTGTAACAGTACATATATTCACCGTACATTAAATAACAAAGATAAAGAAGGAAACACCCACTAATTAACCCAAGAAAACCTAAGAGAGGAATGATAAATGAATAACTGTGTACTAAGTCTTATATCCGGTCCAAGAACTAAGTAAAACAATTAAAATAATTAACTCAGAAAACGAAGACTAATAAATAGTGATGAAGAAGAAAATATAGAAGACAAATAATAATAATGTGATTAACCAAATGACCCAATAGGTATTCTTGGATTTCGTTGTCCATGACGTGTCCGTTACTTAACTAAATATCACTATTACATTAACGACTCGGAACACTAGGTTCTTTTATAAGTATGGTTTTACCTTACAGCCTGAACCGGTTTTCTCCTTTAAAAGGCTTCTTCAGAGGCTGCCGCTGGTAGCCCTGTCCGTCTTGTTGTGGGCGACGGAATCGAGTTTCGAAAGATCGATGCTGTGTGTGTGGGGTGAGATGTGTTCGAATAATGCGTGCGATTTGAATTGTGTCTGTTCGTTTAGGATGTCGTTTTTATTTGTTTTTGTGTGTTTGTATATTTCCAATTGTTCTAGAGTGTCTAGTTTTCGGCCTTTTGTGTGTACGTGTAGAATGTTCATGTTATTGTCGATGTTTTTATATGTGTGGTTTGCTTCAATGAGGTGGTTTGCAAAGGTGGATTCTGTAGTGGAGTGGAGTGCCTTTGTGTGTTCAATGTATCTCTGTTTGAAGCTACGTCCTGTCTGGCCTATGTAGAATTTATTGCAATTTGAGCAATTTAGCTTGTAAACACCGGGTAGATCGAATTTGTTTTGTGCTTTGTGTGTGTGTTTTGATAGTGTGTGTTCTGTCTTGTTAGTAGTTTTGTAAGCGATTCTGTACCCTGCTTTTTTGAATTTTTGAACAACCAGCCTTAACAAGAGACTGAAGAGAATATAAATAAACACGAGTAAAATTATAAGCGAAGACGAATTAACAAATATATCATACAATGTGCCAATATGTATACTAATAGAGAATGAAACTAATAAAACAAGGAATCTACAGAAGTAAGAAACAGTAAAGAGACACAGACATAGACAAACTATTACTAAAGACAAACCACGACAAAAACTCTTTATTCTGAGATAAGAATATAATTAATTAAACAAATAAAAACAATGAAAGAGGATAATGAAAGATAAGAATGAATTAGTTATCTTAGTAAGAATAGAATACCATGCATGCTTTTAATACAGGCAAATCCACTTAAAATAAGTAAAAGAGAACCTAGTAATCACCAGTAGACAGGTAAAGATAACGGAAAAATAATAAATAATAGTTAACCAGAGTAAAAGTGTACAATAATAACCTTTAAAACATTGAGAGCAGGGAGAATAACATAGACCATTGTTGTCAGAGAAGGGGGCCCAGGTAACCTCAATTCTGGTACAAATCAACTTGTAATTAGCATAAATTAAGGATAAAACAATGTAAACTAGTGTAAGTTATACAATAATGAAAATAGACATTATAAAGACGAACCTAGTGATACGATTTATTAATTAAAAGTGGTATGTGTGGTGTTTAATGCAAATACACAGACTGAAATGGGACAGAAAGATGTACACATTAAACACACTCAAAATTTCTATAATATTGTAAACCAAAAAAGAACAATGACATAAATGTGCAATACAATATGTATTACCACTATTATAGTATACAATAATTATAATGAAATGTTAATTTAACCAGCATTAAGAAAAATTAAGGTAACTGTCTGACTACACTAGATGCAAGAAGTATTAGTGAATTATTATCAATCTCACATGTAATAATAAGAGGCTAACCATTGTAGAACAATCTTTAGACGGTAAAGACTATTTGTATTTGAACCTAAAAGAACCACTTAAAATTGGGTATATCATTAATTTTGAACTAAATCATAATGACACATGGCATACTAAAACTGTGAACAATAAATGAGACTAAAAACTAGAAACTAATTATATTTGAGAAAAAAAACTGAGTTGTCCAGAAGTTGTAATGGACATCTTAGAATCAAACTTAAATTAATTACAAACTTAAATTTATTCTGTATCACTGTAAAAAAGTGAACAGAACAAATTATGTCAATAAATAGAGTGAATTAAATTGACCATGCTTTAGGCCATAGAAAGCATTGGTCAAATATTGTAATTTTATTAATTTTAGACAATCATTGTACTAGATATTATCATAAAGGGACTTGAGAGGAACCATATGATTGAAATGTAATCACCATTTGGTCAATTTCAATAACTAATCATGTAAAATCATAAGAAATATGGCATAGTCGTAAGTGAGAAACATTAACTATTTAATTATAACACTCACACATGTCATGTGAGGACTTATTTTAAAGAACAAATCAATTGTAATAACATGGTGTGGCTATATTAAGTATTGCTCATATAACAAGGACGTTAAACCAATTTTAAAAGTATTCTATTTATTTTGGACAAAAACGAGAGAGTAACAATGATACTCTCCACACCAAAGTCGCTAACAATTTTCGACAAATTAATTATTCCGCGAAGTGAGTGACCTCGCTAGATGGAATGGCAGCCTTTTTAAACCAATGGAATCGATCAAAATCGACCGGGGGTATGTGCTCCTAAAATTGGAACAGCGAAGAAGAATAAAACTTACACACGCTTCACCTCAGACTAGCGACGCGAGACGACGGCAATTTCTGTGCGCGAAAGTAATCGTTTTCAAGTCAAATCAGCTGTGCGGGTATAAACGTAAACATATGGGGGCAACCTAACCCATAAAATGTTTAGTGTCGAGTGTATCGATAAAACGCTTTGATAATAGCGAATTATAATTGCAGAGTGCACAATAAATCTGCAATAAAGTGAATTAACAGGAAGTATGGTGTTTCATAATAATTATTGAATACTAACTAAAAAACAGAGATTTTATGATTTTTCATTTTTTGAGACATGGAAGGAACCATGATATATTATTGAGAATAAAAGTGAATGAATAAAATAAATAACCGTCATTCACACACATTGATGAACCTTATATAAATATTTTATAGAAACAATAAATAATTTTTGAGCGATACTACCAAAATTGAACCACTTAGAAAAATAAGCAATGAATAGTAGGAGTTCGAAGAGAGGTTATCTGAACTTCTGATTTCGATTGTTATCATACTTAAACAATCAACAAATATTGTGATGAACACTAATTAAGTAACAAATCATAATTGTTTGACTAACTAGAGTGCCACATCCAATGGACATGATAATAATTAACGAATATTAAATGAACTTATAATTTAATCACTGATGTATTTTATGACATTTAGATTAAGTAGCTACCTGATATTTTGGAATAGTTAATAATTTATAGCAATTCAGTATGCCTGAAGTTGTAATCATATTGACAACCGTCAATTTAATAACCATATGTTATTGATTGTATAAACGTTTAATGTTATTTTGTTTCTGAATATTTGAGTCAGTATGCCTAGAGGCAATTCAGTGTTGACGATAGTCAATTTTATGACCATATGTTAATAATTTTAAAACTGTTTCAGGTCATTTTTGTTTGTAAAGAGTAATTCAGTATGCGTAAAGCAAATGTAATGTTGACCATAGTCGACGATGTTATTCCATGTTAATGATTTGAGAAAACATTTAATATAATTATTGTTTATAATAATTAATTCCGCCTACTAATGTTAAACAGTAGCGCAGACATTTTGTCTTGTTTCTGTATCTTGCAGGCTCAAAGGAACCACTGAGAATTTGTAAACATAATGAACCAGTTCAAAGTTCTATTGTAAAGTTATGTTAAAATCTAAATATTTTCAATTACCCTGAGATTAAGAGCTAAATAAAAAATAAAGTCGATGACTAACAAGGCAAACAGCCAGTATTAAAATATAAAGCAATAATTTACAACATTCATTAAAAATTGTTAATAAATTTAAATTGATAACAGAAAAAGAGTTGATGACTTTTCTTGAATAGACAGTACAGTTACGAGTTAGATTTTCAGCAATACTTCCACAGGTGGCACCGTGTAACACTGACCTATGAGAATCGAGTTACCGATTCGTTTGTTGACGAATTTGTTAACAGACTAGAAAGTCGAATACAGTAAGTACATAACTTGTGTTTATTTCAGCGATCTACGCCTACCCACGGCGCCTGCGAGAGAACCGACTCGAGTAATTCGTCGTCAGACTTTTTCATTACACTTCATAAAACAATTAAACAAACTTAACTAATAAAAATAAAATAACTTAACTACGAACGAGCATCACAACAAATACAGCCACCAAAAGTAACTTCACAATATTCATGTAGAAAATGATGAGAGCCTTTCCTCAGACCACACACCGGTTATAATGACAATTAGTGAATTTATAATTACAAACAAGGCATCAGTCCCAAAATTAACAACTGGTAAAACTGACTGGTACTTGTTCAGTAGCCTAGTAGAAAAAAACACAAACCTGCATGTACATATTAAAGATCCAGTAGAATTACAAGAGGAGCTTGAGAGATTTATTGAAATTATACAATATGCCGCTTGGGATAGTACTCCTATTAGTTATAAAAAAAGAAATAAAGAAATTAATTATCCTGTTGAACTAAGAGAGCTGATTAAGGAAAAAAGGAAGGCACGTAAAGATTGGCAGAGAAATCGAGCACCGGATAATAAAAATTGTTTTAATAAATTATGTATTAAAATAAAATCATTCATAAAAGAATTCAAGAAAGAATCAATTAATAGGTACTTAGAAAATTTATCTGCCCAAAAAGGCACAGATTATTTCTTTTGGAAGGCAACAAAAGGAATCAAAAGACCTAAAATGCAAGTTCCCCCAATAAGAAAAGATGACGGATCTTGGGCTAAAAATGCTAAGCAAAAAGCAGACCTCTTTGCGGCATACCTAGAGGAAACTTTTCAGCCTCTCCCTAGACAAACAGCTGAAGAAAATATTTATCCTATACACAAACGTGATGATCTAGAAATAACTCCTGTGACACTTCTGGAATTAACAAATGAAATTAGAAGTAACATAAATGCAAAAAAAGCACCAGGTTACGATTTGATTACTGGCCAAATAGTAAAAGCTCTACCTGAAAAAGGACTTAGAAAGTTATTGTACTTAACTAATTAAAATATGTTCCTTTACAGTGGAAGATAGCTGAAGTTATTATGATATTAAACCAGATAAGCCACCAAATGATTGGAAGCATATAGACCAATTTCTTTGCTTCCAGTAATTTCAAAATTGTTTGATAAACTGCTACTAAAAAGACTTAAGCCTATTATTGAAGATAGAAAGCTTATCCCTGATCATCATTTCAGATTTAGACTGAGGCACTCAACGATAGACCAAGTGCACAGGATTACGAGTATAATATAAAATGCACTTGAGAATAAAAAAATATATGTACAAGTATCTTTTTGGATGTAGCATAAACATTTGATAAGGTATGGCATGAAGGTCTGGGAGTGGAAATTACAAAGAGACCTACCGAAACAATATTACAAAATACTCAAATCATACACAACTGACAGACATTTTCGAGTGAAATATGAAGGAGAATATTCTGAACTGAAGAAAATAACAGCTGGAGTTCCGCAGTAGTGTTTTGGGACCGGTCTTGCATTTTATTATACAAGGGACCTTCCTACTGTAGAAGATGCAACCATTGCCACCTTTGCAGATGATACTGCAATTCTAGCGACTGGAAATAAAATTGAACAAGCTGTAGTGAAACTTCAAAGAGCCTCTGATGCTGTGAGCAAATGGACCAAAAAATGGCACATTAGATGAAATGAGATGAAGTCAGTCAATGTAAATTTTACAAATCTAAAGATTGGTCATCGGATACCAGTTATAATTAATTCATTACCAGTTCCTTAGGCTAATACAGCTAAATATTTAGGAATGGCATTAGCAAAACTTAAATGGGAGGAGCACGTCAAAAAGGAAAAGCAGGAGTTGAATCTAAAGTTCAGGAAAATGTATTGGCTCTTGGGAAGACAATTCCAGCCATAATAAATTGGTGTTATATAAGCAAGTGCTAAAGCTTATCTGGACCTATGGGATACAGCTCTGAGGCTGTGGAAAGAAATCAAACATAAATATAATTCAAACAATTCAAAACAAGGTGCTTCGGTGCATTGTTGATGCACCATGGTATATAAGAAACGGGAACTTACACAGGGATTTAAAAATTGAACTTGTCATTGAGGAAATAAAAAAGCAGGCAGTGAAGCATGGGCAACGCGTCTAGCAGCATGTACACCCTGGGGTACGGCGACTGCTGGATACAACTAATGCAGCTAGAAGACTGAGACGAACTAAACCACTTGATCTGATGGATATTAGTTAAATGGGGAGATTATAGCCAATGGGTTATATCTCTTGATTAGCGTCTTTAATTATTAAATGTAAAATGTAATGTAAATGTAAACTAGATGGGTAGTAGGCCTATTCAGTTGTAATAAAAATAAATAAATAAATAAAATATCTCTAGAACACAAAAATGTAAAAATACGCACACTATAACAGGGTACAGGGCAACTAATTGTGATTATTTATCTATTATTTATTTCAATCGACGTTTTATACTAGCAAAATCGCCTTTGTTTGTTTTTACATTTTATCCTTTTTTATACTGTTACGTTAAGCTTACTATCAAAAACAGCAATCTGGAGTGTAACGAAATACAAATTCAAAAGTTCTACAAAGCTACAATTCTAATCTAAAATAAAATAATATTATTTTAACACTACATCAACAGTGTTCCGTGTTTTAATATTAACATTGGCGATTAAAATTGTTACCATAAAATTTAAGAAACAATAAATTAATTTATTATAACAAATAACGATGTCACTTAGTCTAAAAAGGTATGTTTAGTTGGAAAATGAATCTTAAAATAAATTGTAAATATGACTAGTAAATAGCTGAATTTTTGGTAGACTTAACCAGTACAAAATAATAAAAAACAAACGACTTGTTTTTACTTGAGTCATAAGTAAGGTGAGAAAGAAAACTTTCTAAAACCATGTAGATCATGCTTTTTCAGATATTCAGAAGTTAAAAATAATTTTAGAAAATTCATTAGTTTTGTCTTAAGATTAACACATGAGCTGTGCCAGTCTAGAGGAAGACATTAATGAGAGATTTTTATGAAAGCTAACTACTGTGTTCTTCTGAATAGACAATGTTAGTTAAAGTCAATGCGAGTTTTATGAATAGTTACAACAATGTTATCGCCACTTGCCACCAAGCGCATTCTCACACAGAAATATTATTGCCTTTATTATTGCTTTGATTGTTGTTTCTACCACTGCTAGCGAACATTGCAATTATGTTTCAAGTGTGTTTCTTTACCCTCTTAATGTGAGCATCGCCTGCATTTGTAACGTTAACCAAGAAAATCACTTGTAGTCGATAACTCAAGCCTTTTATATTAATCGTTTTTCTTTGCTAATTCTGTTTTATTCAACAATATCCACTCTATTATTTTCAGAGTGCATATAACATAAATTATGTTTTCCATCTTATTTTTCTCTTTACTGCTAACAAGAAGTTAATTTGAAATGTCCTACTTGATCGCGTATCAAAAAGCTTTGACAATTAAAAGTATGACCTTATACAACAATAAAAAGGCTGCAATAATCATTTACCTTTACCATTGTTTTGTCGTCGAATAGAATATTTTGAAATGTCTGCATTATTGACATACCTTCATCAAATTTTGTTCTTACTAGGGAAAGAGAAATTCGAAAACATCTTAAATCACAATCATCTGTTAGTCACAGATCATTACTTATCAAACAATGCAGACTGTCTTTCCTGCTACGCATCACAAAAGAAGATAGTATAAAATATTCATGTTTGACAACATTAGAGGCGTGCATTTACGCAAATTAATTGTTCAAAGTTTAATTCAATTTCTGGTTAGAAAAACATGCTTTGACTTACATTTTTTCTAGATAACTTTTGAAAAATAGGAACCATATAAAAACGGTTGAAACTAATATAGGTATGATGTATACTTTTAATCGAATATGATATAATACGCTTCAACCCCAGCAGAGTTATTTAATTGCACAGTCTAAGTGTTTGCACTTCAAGAGTAAATTCTACATTTCTCTTTGCGACGTCAAAGAAATCTTTGCGACCAAAAGCTAAAATCTTTTTGATTGGGTGGAGGCCTGGTGATAAGATAGGAGACGAATCACTGGGTGTCCACAACTGCCCTTGAAATTCTTTGGTTTATAAGATGAGTTCATATAGCTGAGGGTTCAACGGCGTTGCAAACAGTATGGAATACGATGCTTGTCAAGTCAGTCTACCATCATTTGTTACTGGCTGTGTGACACAGGTCCACTATCACTTGCGACAGTGTGATACAGTGGATTGTCCATCAATACAACGATTTTTGATGGAAGGTTGGATAATAGTCTTTGTCCGGAAATAATATTGGATTTTTAAACCAGTAAGTAATTGAGTATAACATTTTCTTAGTACCGGCAGGAACAATAATTTGCCTTTGTGCTTTGGAAATGGGTGATTTAAGCCCATGCTTGGATCCACGTGACCATCCGTGAAGTTTGTGTGTGACTATGAAGGTAGTTCTCGTCTACACAATGTTGTCTTCCTGCATAGCAAAAACTCGTGGACGTATATTCAACTCTTTTCGCGCGTAAATCGTCTTCTCTATCGTTTTGTATACATATCTTCTGTTTTCCTCCATTTATGTTTTTCTGAGAAACCACCTTAAGTTTCTCTCAGTTATGCAGGCCTCTAGCCCTACAACTTTTTTCTTCAGTGATGACATTGTCGGTTTTCACTGTTCTATTTTGTGATGCCTATGAATCATCCTTTTCTTATCACACAGCACAAGTAAAAATCACGCAACGTTCACTTAGTAAATTTTTGCTTTATTTTTACCTGCTGAGAGAAATGAAGTCGTGCCGTGATGAGGAGGATCGCGGAGGACAGGAAATTCTGAATGCAGCGACAAGCATTTGCCTCTAAGGATTTAAATAAACAAAACAGTTTGATACGTAATCAGTCGTATAAAATTCAGACAACGATTGTATAAAATGTTATTAGTAGACTGTAGACCCTTTATTTGTGACACCAATTGACAGTAGAATTCTACGTGGACTTTTTCCAAGTTGCCAACGTCTGCAACAGTCCTCTGACTCACAACAGTCGTTTCGGGTATTCTTTTTACAATGTTGATTGCCTTAAATGCTGACCTGTTGTCTTTGTTAAATCCGTCTCTTTCTATAAAAATTTGTGACGTTTTTTCAATTTCACGACATTGCCGACGCAGTGGTAAAAACCACTTCCAATATAGGGCTAACGAATGGCATTGTTAGCTACTATGCAAATAAATATAGGTTATACACTCCACAACAGTAAAAGAAATATATGCTCAGAAGAAACATTAACTAATAGCAATTATTTGCAGACAGATGTAATAAAACAGACAGATGTTTTCATACTCACAGCATTAAAGAACGCGACGTTTTTTACTACAAGAGAACAACTGACAACATCTGTAAGCTTTCATGTCGGCTCCTCTACTACAGACATAGCATATAAGCAACTGGCTAAACTTTTTCTTATCGTACTATGTAATCATTTACAACACTCCAGCGACATTGTGCCTCATTTTGAAAAAGTAAAATTTGGCATTATAATTCATGCGATAATAGTTTACAAGTTTATTTTTTAAATTTGATAATTACTTTTTATTTATTAATTTTTGATTGTGATTATGTGTGTGTGTGTGCGTGTGCGCGTGCGTTTTTGAATGTCCACTTTGAGAGACTACAACATATTTGCCTTTAGAAAAGAACCAGACGGTGACTATATACTCTATGAATATAACACCAGAATCTATGTTCGAAATTAGTGTGTTACAACCTTGATGCTAAAGGTGAACAAAAGTCAATTTTGTAAAATGTGTAAAATGAAAAGTGCGACGATTTTTGCTAAAATTTATTCCACATAGTAAGTACATTCGCAAACGACTGACAGAATTTATATTTACTGACAGTTTAATTTAACAAGATGATTGACAAGAACGGGTGCAACGAGGTCACGTGGTCGCAGCTTATATATGTTACGATCTCTCTTTTTCATGATATGCGTGCCAGGAAGGATTTGCGTGTTTGGATGGTTCCGTTATAAATTGAACGCAGTTCCTAGACTCCCTTGAGGTCAATATAGGAAGCAGCCACAGGATTGATCGTGAGATACCCGACCACGATTCATCCTTTGTGTGTGTGTGTGTGTGTGTGTGTGTGTGTGACTGACTCCACCGTGTGAAAACGTGTTTCATAACGTGGGCCGTTAAATTGCGTTTGTAAAAGCCCACCTCCGAATTGACATCTATCAAAAGCATCAAACATGTCACTTCCACCACGCCGAGTGGTCACAAGTGCGGCTGTCTGAGACTTAATGTCCATTGTCACAAATGGACGAACAACCACGTTTGAATTCAACAGAATATGTCCTCACTGTTGAAAACGATGGTAGTGAGTATTCCAGAGTCTTATCCGACTCGTTTCCGTGGGCTTTAACCATTTATAACAAATATTTTGTCACTGCATACCAATAGATTTTATGGATTTTTTAACAACACAAACCTGTTTACTTTATTTAATAACAACAATCAAACAAGTAAATACAACTATTTCAAACGTAATGGTACGCCATCTGAGGGATCAATCGTGAGAATAATCATAGCTAATTGACACTTCTGGCGCTATTCCTGTCTCAGGATACATTTTTTTTCAAATACTCTCGTAAAAAATCTGTTTTATTCACTTTACTCTTGTGAAAGTGTTTCATTTAACTATTACAAGCCACTATGTCGTTTTTCAGTCCATGTTCTTTAGATTTTGCTAATAGTACATCCGGGTGTTTGGTATATATTTATAGTTGTGTTTTTATTAAGCTTTTAGATTAGGCTTTTAAATTTAGCTTTTTTATTAAGCTATTTAAATGTAATTAAATTGACTTATCAAAATAGGCAAATAGGAGGAGACGGGTAATTACAGAACAATAACTCTTTTATGAATTTTTTCTAAAGTAATTGAGAAGACAATGAAATCAAGACTCTTAAACTTCCTTGATAAAACTAAATTTTTGTAGTATAAAGTAATCTCAGTAGAGTGTCGAGTTTTAGAAATTTGCAAGTTAAAATTTTGAGAACATAGTCGATCCTCATATGGGGCACAAATTATGAGGAATTTTATTCGAAACACAAACTTGATATTTTTCATCATTTGACAACATAAATATCTTCCAACACAGTTTGTAAAATTTTGGATCGCCTTCAAAAGTTTGTAAGCTATGCCTGCAAACATTTACATATTATTATTGATTATATCTCTTTACTGAACGTATTAAATTTAGGCTAATAGACATCTATGGAGACATACATGAACTTAGAAGCTAAGACTATACTATTTGTTATTTGTGCATAATGGTTGTAAATTTAACTAACACACTAACGTAGTGATTCAAAATTTTAGTGCTTATTGCATGACTCCGTGCTTTACAAATTATTAGTAAGCATTAGTATTAGTATTAATATAAAAGTATTAGTATAAATGAGGTTTTCGTAATTTTTTGATAACTAAAAAATTATCTAATACTGAAATTTATCTAATAATAAATGTGCTTCCTTCAAAACAGTGGGGAAGTTTACAACTCAGGGAAATTATTAGTGTAATATTTTTTTGTAACACATTTATCGATTTGTTTGCATATGTAAAGTCTTTCATAGCCACAGAGGACCATGCACGCAGAGGTATGGAATAGTAGTATAGTAAATTAAGTGATGGATAGTTTAAGATTTAAAAATTGTTTTTAAATAATAACAATATATTACTTATTATTATTATTATGATATGTATGATTATTTTTGTAACGTACGTATACAATTGTTAATTTGACGAAATAAATTTTTAAATTTTATATGGGTGCCATTTTATTATCCGCAAAAATTGGGTAATTAATAAATACACAAAACCAGTCACATAAGTTTGGCCTTCTTTGTTTTCTAGATAACTCCCTAAAGTGTCTTTTAATGTATACAGTTCGTAATTACGAGATGTCGTATATACTGTTACAGGTCTTACTTTTGATTCTGAATACACCAGTACTTATGTTAGTAAAATAAAGTAGACTCTTCCATTTATGGAAAAGCATCAAGCAATAATGCTGATATGGTATCGGTGGTGTGGCATTCGCGGAAATGCTTGTGCGCCAGTGTGAGAGCGTGTGTAAACCAGAAGAAAACGCGCGAAAGATTGTGTGGAACTGTTATCTACGAAATAATTGGCTCTGTAATCATCGTAGTCAATAAAGACGTGATCGTGATAAAAGAAAAAATTGCTTCATTGTACTTAAAAAATGTTTCTGGGAGTAGTTTATTTGAAATTTTATTGGAAGGACGAACAGACGTCTATCACCGTTCATGAACCTGTTTGTCCTCAAAATCCTCATATGTAGGAATTAGCTTACTCTTAAGAAATTATTCGCTTCCTAGCAGACACCTTCTTCCAAAAATACCTTATCCCTCGCAATGGTTTATACATAGAGGATAATAAAAATTATATATATATATATATATTGCGACAGTACAAATAAGTGATGTACTGAGCATTGAATATAAAAATTTAAATATACCTAATAAACTGTAAATAATTAATAATATATTAGAAATAAGCATGTCAGGAATTGCAAGCTTGGCTCAGACAAAAATATGAACAGGTGTTTCGACCTGAATCGACGTGCACACACACACAAATGTAACTGAAAGTGTGTACACCAGTATTTTGCTAGCGTGTGTGAACGCAGGTCTATGCAGGCGAGTTTACCACCCCAAGATGAATAATTGCATAATTACTGTTTTTCCGTAATTATTCATAAACTATAATTAAAGAGTAAAATCCAAAAACACAATAAAATGTAAGAAAATTTACTAAATACTGTGTACGAAAACCATGTGAAAGTGCCACACCGTACGAGTGTAATAGTGAAATAACTGTGTACAAATCGAAAGGGTTAAGTTGCAATGTCCAAAATTACAGTGAACATGTGTTGTAAAAATAGTTATAAGATAAGTATAAGAGTATACTTACAGGACTCTGCAATTCGCAGAAATATAAGAAATAGCGAAATTGACAAAGAGTGGGGGAACTGAATCCAGAGACAGTTTCTGACATGTCGATTTCGTACCACTGCAGGTGTCGACCAAGACATGGGTATAAATAGGACACACAAGCTACAGTGGTTCTCTTTCTTAAATCATCCACGGTGCAGTGGGAGCTTCTGCCCGTCCACACAGAATATTTAAATTTTTGTAAATAATTTCATCCTTCCAGTTACATACAGTTATGTAACTCGATTGTCAAACCAACTGTTTTTAAATAATAACAAAATTACATAAGAAGATCCACATAAGAAGATCCACTGACGTCAGAAACAGCACGAGGAGAAGTTCCAGAGAGCGAGTCAACGCTGGACAGAAGACAGAGTCGACGCTGGACAAGAGGCGAGTCGACGCTGGACAAGAGGGGAGTCGACGCTGGACAAGAGGCGAGTCGACGCTGGACAAGAGGCGAGTCGACGCTGGACAAGAGGAGCGAGTCAACGCTGGACAAGAGGACGCTGGAGTGCGAGACGAGGACGACTACAGATGGATCAAATGATCGAGTATGATTGACGACAATAAGGTGATAAACAACTTATTTATCTCTTAATCGAACAATGAACTCAAAGACAATTAAAGACATTCTTATTTTATTTAAAAGTAAGAGCCAATGTTTATTTTAAAGTAGAATTAAAATCATAGATGTTTTAGAAATACGATTAACGTAACAAGAGCTCAAATTAGTATTGAAATAAAACGAATACAAAGAATTTAAATGAAAACAATTAGTATTTGATATAAATCAGTACTGAGAAACAAAAGATAAATTTAATAACTATTAATATTTTGAGTACATTACAATATATAAAAAGATATTTAAATATTGATATTTTGAAACACATTAATTGACTGAGTAGTCTGAAAATGAGATTTTTCTTTAATACAATAATTAGTAGAATAGAATGTTTAGTCAGTAAGGATGTATATAGCATAAGCCTTACGGCATAATAACAAATAATAACGAATGTTTTAAGTCGAAGTAAGTGCTAAGTGCACAATTTTATTAATATCAAATAAATTTGAAATACCGTTAAAAGTTACATAGAGTTCTTATTGCAGATACACCTGAAACCCAATTTAAATGCTATTTTGTTACATAATTTGTCAATCTTGAACGTGAGACCAGTCACGCCTATTTTATGTATATCGTATTGTTGCATATTAATTATCGCTTCCAACGTGGAGCATCACAAATGTAAATTATATTATATTTACAACGTTATATCGTTGCATAATATGGCGTCCCAGATCGTGGGGCTCCGCAAACACAAATAAATTTATATTTGCAGCGTTGTATCGTTGTAATATATATATATATATATATATATATATATATATATATATTGTGATGTTTTCAATTTAATTTACATAGTGTTTTTCTTCATACTGTTACATATGCTTAGACACTTATATGTTACAATTTAGTGGTGATAATCCATAGTTTTTTTATTAACAATATTCTTGTTTTTTTGAGGAACTATTTTCCCTTAACATTATTTTCTCATACTAATTACATAAACTTATTTAATATACCCTTCTGTCATCATCTGAAAGTGTTTTTTATTACATTTAGTTTTCTTTTATATTTTCAGTTTACTAGATGTGTTTAATTAGTTTATTTCTGACTTTTATATTGGTAAATGTATTACTACTCTAGGCCCTATTTTATTTTCCACTATCTCTTTATAATTTATTCTAATTAACAGTGATTAATTTCTTCCCTAACCCTGGATCTTTCAAACAATAAACATAATAACATTCTACTTACTTTGACATATTGCCTTTGTGGCCTAAACAAATAAAACAGTAATAACTTACTACTAACTAATTATTATATATTACAAAATCCCTGCATCCTTATCACAACTTGTGAATGATGTCTCTTTGACACCACTAATCATATTATGGCTTACTTGGTGTACACTGTATTTTTATATCACCACTTATTACACTGTTTTTGCACTACACAAGTTTTTATTATACACAAGTTTGTATTAATAATCTACTACAAAGGTATATATATATATAGCGACAATACAATCATATGCTGTACTATGCATGTAATAGATTATATAAATATTTAAATTAAATTAATAAATATGTAATAAATAAGCAGGTCTGAGATTGAAAGCTGAGTTGATGTTAAAAATATTGCATGTAGATATGCAGGAACCGACTTGCACGATCACGTGATTATCGCTGAGAGTGTGTACAGTAGTAAATAGTGTGTGTGCGTAAGGCTGGTTCAAGCATGAAAGTTTGCATTCTCACCCTAAATAGGTGTTAAATTATAGTTTTTATGTAATTATAAGAAACCATAAATGGTAGAAAAAATTCAAAGACTTCTAAATATGTATAAAATTAACACACATGTGCAGTGAGAAAACGGCGTGAAATGGACGTACAGTGCGAATTCAGTGCGATTTTAAGAGCGTAGTAATTACACGAGTTATGCGATAACGATGGTAATTACATTGAACATGTATAATTAAATTATCCATCGTTAGAGCACCTTGTAATACACATTAGACATTGCAATTGGCAGAAATGTGCAAAAATATGAAATTGGACAATAGTGGGGGAAGTGACGCCTCCAAGCAATTTCTGACAAGCTGAATTCTGTCCGAACAAGTGCAGTACGATGCTTGAATATAAATAAGGGCACGGAAGAAGCCAAATTACTCTCAATCAGTCTTCAGTAGCGGCGGGACGCTATGTCCAGTATCGACGCGAATTTTAAATTACTCTCAATTAGTCTTCAGAAGCGGCGGGACGCTATGTTCAGTATCGACGCGATTTTTAAATTTTGTTAATTGAACTGTAAAGTCGGATGGACGATATGTTCATTTAAGTATCAAACAGTAACTCATGGTTTGGTTACGAATACGATTATAGAACATACTCTACGATGTCTAGATACACAAACGTCCGTCACTCAAGACAAGCAACGAGGTTACATCAGGCAGAGGAACGCTATGCAGAACAATAGAGGCGTCTGCTAGAACAACAGCAGCGAGTGCATAGCAACATATCACTCTACACTACAGCAACCAGATGGGACCATGAGGGACGAGTAACTGGAGGACGACGAGTGGAACCGGAGGAACGTGCAGGGAACTCCATCAGAAGAGGACCTACGGATCAACGGAGGACATGGGTACGATCTACAGAATCGAGGTGACAAATAATCAATTTACAATTTGTAAATGAGAGAATAAAGACATTGAAAAGACACTTTAAAATTTAAAAATAAATAAGAGTTATGTAAAATGTAGATATAGAGATAAGAGAATCTAATTTAAATTCAATAAATATTTGCTTTGATGATTAACAATTAATTTAGTAAATTTAAATTTTATTTAAAGTTTGTAAATCAATAAATAATTAAGATGTATGCAATGCATAAAGTAACGTAGTGAAAGTTATATAAAGATAATAAAACTGCAGTAAAGCACACAATCAGACTGAGCAGTCGAAATTTTAAGATTAACAAATAAAGACTTAGAATATAATTTTTTTACTGTAGGATATAAGATTTAGTTATGATAAATGTACTGCAACGATTGAACGTTAAGCAAACAATAATGAAGGTTTATAGCGAAGAAATGAGATTTTAAAAAAAATTTTGTGTTGGTTTTGAATAAATTGATAAAAACTTATTACAATTCAATCAATGACTACTCTTATTACTATTACACCAAACCCCAGTAATTGGTACACTTTACCAGTAATGTTGTATGAATTTTGTGGCTTCACAAAATTAAATTAAATTTAAATATGTAATTTGTACTGTTATAACATTACAATCTTGTGAGCTCAACGTTCTTGGGAGCCAAATATTTTATAACGTTATTTGTTTCTGTTGTATATATCGTTGATGCCCCCTGTTGAGTAGCACAAATATTTATAACGTTACAAATTTTCAATGGGTGTAATTCTAATAATAACAACGTAAAATTGTTTAAATAATTAAAACCTTTATTAATTAAAATTTTAAAATAAATTTCGAATTAAAAGTTTCATTATTATCGCATGTGTATGGGTAATCGTAGTACCCATACTTATTGATTACATACACGTAATATCGCATATTCCATACAAACATAAAATACTCTTATAATTACAAATACATTGGATTATTAGTAATATGGCTCTCGACTTGCTCAGTATTATTATGAGTAATTTATTATACTCTGAAATCTTTCCTTTTTACAAAATAAATCTTATTGTTATTGCATGTGGATTACTTTAATAAATTTCTCTTCTTTCTAAATATTTTCAATAAATTATTATTCGTATTGATTAAATTAGCAGCCATCCTTACTTTTCTTTTATAGAATTGCTAAACTGCTATAATTGTTTTTATTATTTAGACAAAGCTTTTCGTCATTACTGACATCTTCAGGTCTTAAACAACGACTTTCAGAAGACTAACAATGTTCTTGTATTTGGATGATATCATTAAATCACTTTTATATTTTGGCAAAAATACCATGAAATACTTCGTGACTGCTGGCCACTGTTCTAGGAGTCTTAAACCTGCTGACTCCAAAGATAACCAAAAATAAAGATTGGTTGTTTAAGACCTGAAGATGTCAGTAATGACGAAAAGCTTTGTCTAAATAATAAAAACAATTATAGCAGTTTAGCAATTCTATAAAAGAAAAATAAATTATTAATTAAAAAATTATGCTTTCATAATTACTATACAATTTAAATTTACATATTTTCCAATAAATTATTGATTCAGAAATTATGCTATAATTACTATACAAGATATTTATATTTACAAGTTATAAATTACACTTTTATAAATTATTGTCTTTCTTTTGACAATGTTTATCTGTCTTTAATTAAATCTTTTCTCATGAGGAATACATGACTTTCTTTCACCTTAATTGTAGTGGTTCCTCAGCGTACCCTCTTCTGGTCCTGAGTCACACACGTTGGTACGTTGGTAAATCCAGCGTAGTCGTGAAGTTCTTGATCCTCTCCTGGTCCTCTTGGAAATCCGATGACTCGTCCTCTACGTCTGGGGAATTTATACCATGTAGTGTGCTGCTCCCTCGTCCTCCGTAATGGTCTCTGGCTGCAACGGTGGTGTCCTGAGAGTGATGATGTTGTCAAGCATCGCCTCCGGCTGCCGTTGTAGTCGAATAAAAAAGAGTTGAAGTCATTGGGCAGAGCCTCCGGCTAACTCTGTAGTTGAACGAGAAAGAGAACAAGGCTACTGTGCCTCGCGTATTTATAGTCTAGGGCGCAAAATTCATTTTTCGACAATTCTCTGCAAGAATCGGTTTGTCGTGGCGTCCTTTTACAAACACGATTATTCGTACACTTTTTTCACTTGTCTTCGCAACATGAGAAGTCTTTTGCAAATTACCAGGTATTCATTTGGTCGGTAATTTTTATGTCTATAAATGTGTTTAAACCGTTTCTCGTTATCTTAATTATTATGGGTTTTACTTATGTTTATTTTCACTGTATTCGCACGTGTTATTATTTTCGCACCATTTTTATATACACGTGCGTCTTTATTTTATACACACTATGGCGTATTTGGTTTTGTGATATTTATTATACACTTATCACCATTTAAATAAATCATATAATTAATAGTGTTTATTTAGGGGTGACGCTTGACAGGAATCAACTGGTCTCACACACACACACACACGTCAGATACACGTGTACACACAGACACAGCGAGTGACGTGACCCACCTGTCCAAGCATGCAAATTTGTTGTTCACTTTACAGTTTAGATTGAAAGCTGAATTATTATTACTAACAATATGAATTATATATTTAAATTATATTAATTATCTTAATTAATTGTGCAATGCACAGTACCCTATACATTTGTACTGTTGCATTATACTATATATATATTTTTTTTAATTATAAAATATACAAAAAATAGTTTAAAATATTTAGTAATTGTTAAAAATATTTCAAATCTGGTAATATTTGGATTGTATACTGTAGATTTCAAGTAAAACACACTCGTAAGCTGAAATCACGATGCTGAATTGTACGTGTGACAAGGTTACGTTACCTTACACAGTGCTATGAGCTAAAATGTGTACTCTCCAGCTATTACTATTTTCGAAAAACTAGTTCTTTATAATAATATTATAATCATTAATAAATTCAGTTTATAGCACTTTTTTATAAATTGTTATCAAAATTAACATACTTACATATTTTTATCTTAGAACCGTAAATACATATTTTTATATAGCCTCATTTATAAATTTTTGTTGAAATGATATAATTGACTGTTCAGGTGTTTCAGAAACACTAATCAACCACAATAATTGCGTAAAGATAATGCATTCAACTAGTATTCCGTACAAGCGCATGAAAGAGAATTTATTTTTAGCAACAAAACTGAGATAAAACAGTATCTGACACGCTAAGAAATCAAACCCAACATATGTCGTTAGAACACTGTCACAAAACGAATGGATATGTAAAATAAAGAATACTCAGCAGTGTGTCCAACACTGTTTCAAGGGACATTAAGATTCAATGTGTACATCTGATAAAAAAAAGTTTTCCTACCGACTTCCTTATGAGGGGCATAATTACTCCAATAAGGAAACAAAACAGAGATATCTTTATAGTACACTTTTCGTCGTCCTTTTATGCAAACGTAAATGTAAGCTCTCTTTAAAATTCCTTAATAACACTCTGAGATAACAGCCCATGGTGCGATTGTATCAGCGGCAGATGTAATTTACCCCCACGTATAGTTCAGTTTGTTTATCTGACACGTGCCAGGACACATGCAACATGACCACGTTAAACGGTAGCTGGGGATGGGGTTGCGTGACACGATTGTATGTAATTTAATTTTCACTGTTTCGCATCTTACATTAGTTGCGTTACAAAATATCTCTCTCAGTATGTATTACAAAATGTCGCTTACCCTTTCTATACAGTTACGTGAAATCCAGCGAATCCTTTTTCCTGACGTGAGTTATACTCACTTGAAAATTTTATATAAAATAAACATTAAATTTATACATTGTTTTTCCACTTAAAAATTGTGTTGTAAATAAACCTACGAGTGCATAACAATTAAGTATATTCCACTACGTAGATTATAATTGAATTTATTTCATGTTACAACAGCTAAGCTGGTTGTGTTACTGTCAGTCTTAGTTATGGCCTCTTTAAAATCGTAAAAATCCTGAGAGGGTAAAACCTACATACAATTACATCATATAGTCTGTAAAATATAAAAAAATTAGAATGCTGAACGTGAGTTTACTTTATACGTGTTTCCTAAATGTAAGAATATTTCATTTTACAATACTATGTATCACATAACATAATAAATATTATTTCTTGCAATAGGGGTAACATTGTAAGCATCTGCCAATATTATATATTGTACTACGAATATGACATTTGTAGTATAAGTTGTCATAATTAATACATATTATAGCACGGGTAAATACATACCCAGTACGTCTGCATTCAATCTGCCTATCAACATAATTTAGTCTACTTTCCCCATAAACTCACACGGGCACACGTTCTTCATTCATAAAGACTAATTATTAAATTTTGTTCTGATTTTATAATTAATTAAACAAATACCCTTATGTTCATATATTAGTTTATGATTTAACGCGTTCCTACACACCGCCAGAGAATGTAATGGGTGAATTCGCGTTGTTACTGACTGATTCCCGCCAGCCGTAGGCGACTTGACAGTAGCTATACACACACGCGGGGGAGGATTTACAAGCCACTACCAGGAGGGTTTAGGTGTGAATTCAACCGAATAATGTACGCAGCTGTTTCAGGAGATGCCTTTATGTGTCCAGAGAAACCTGAAGATGTCGCGTTGTTACGGCCTGAGACTCGCCTGCAGTCGTCAAGTTGCCAGTAGCCATAGAGTCCCATGAGTGATATGACGCGCTACTACACACGGCCAGAAAATATTAACTTGGAATTAAACCGAATAATTTACGCAGTTGTTAGCAGGAAATATGTTTATTTGTCCAGACAAACCTGACGATGTCGCGTAGTTACGGACTGAGGCCTACCTGCAGTCGTCAATTTGCCAGTAGCCATAGAGGCCATAATTTTTAATACACGTGAATTTTTAATAGCTTCCAATACTTTGAATGAAATTAAATGTTATTGAACAGGAATACTCTCGAGTCACACGGAAAATTTGTGCACTCTTCAATTCACATTTTAGTAATGAGTTTATATTATACTGATATGCCGCTCGTACGGGCCCACCGTCTTTAAACAGTACAACAAAATTGAGAAATCATTACATAAAATTGAATAATAGTTCCAATAAACAAGGACATTTGTACCACTCACTTATACTTGTTTCACTCGTACACACCAATCCTTCAAGTCACAAATTATCCAACACACAGTACATTAATGCAAAAAACAAAAAATCGGTATGGAGAACCATACATGACTTCCATGTTCTAAGATTTATATTTAAAATCATTTTCGAAATGAAATATTACCATAGAAACTACTTCTTTCTACTTACTGCTTCAGCCTTAACAACAGTACTGTGGTCACTAACGTATACCGCCTCACGTTATCGCACTCGATTTTCACTGACGATGGAAGTCGATGGCATTGCCGAAACGTCTGGTTTTGTAGAAAACATTGGACTACGGCCAAACATCCCGGGAAGGAATTTTAACAAAAACTATTTCTTTGTTGCCGATAACGTAGTACTCATATATATATAAAAAATATGCATAAAATTAATGGCTTGTATAAGTTAATGATTGATCTCCATTAAGTAGTGCTCAAGTTTCCAAAGTTTTAATATTATGATGTCCGTAATTAAAATATCAGAGCAGGTTTAGTGTGTATGAGGGTACACCGTGGACAAAAATTTTCAACATTTCCTATTGAGCGTTGCTTAGAGTAAAGCTGCGAATCTACAGTGTACGTTTCACAGAACAAACACGCGGAAAAGAAGGAGCGCTCCGAAGTCACTCATGGACCCTCAGCATATTGCAGAGGGTTGATTCCCCAAAGACGAAAATTCTGTCTATGAATCGTTCCTCTGTAAACACGTGCAGTTACACTGCCCAGCGATCCACAGGAAGCAAATCGCTATCCACGCTGGACACTTTTTCGGCTTGCACGCGTTATGTTGGTGTGGGTTTCGGCACTTTCCATTTAAAAAGCGTGCAAATGTAAGAAAATAAACGTGAGTGAGGCCAGAATTAACGCGAATTGTGTGTGTGTGTGTGTGTGTGTGTGTGTGTGTGTGTGTGTGTGTGTGTGTGTGTGTGTGTGTGTGTGTGTGTGTGTGTGTGTGTGTGTGTGTGTGTGTGTGTGTGTGTGTGTGTGTGTGTGTGTGTGTGTGTGTGTGTGTGTGTGTGTGTGTGTGTGTGTGTGTGTGTGTGTGTGTGTGTGTGTGTGTGTGTGTGTGTCTTCCCTGCCTTTTTATTGCAGTAATCATAATAATAAAATGGAAATGTAAACATTACATAATTGAGATATGCTTGCCTGCCACGAACGATATATTTTCACTCATACATGATTTACACTAAAATGAAAAAATTATAATTTTATTGCCTGGTAACAAAATTATTTTATTTTTAACAATTACCATTGTTTGAAAAAGTTTTAAATGAATTTTCAAGTACTTTACTGTTGTTAAAACGTAAAAGGTTGCTGGTAAACTACCCCTTTCCCCTAAACGATCTTCACCAAAATCAAAAGTCCTTGAGATCTCTACAATTCAGGGACGTATGAAAAACAATATTTGATTCTGTTTGAATTTGCGGCTGTTATCGTTTGCCATAGAAAATTACCCTTGATAAGAAAACGTTGCAGGTAAACTACCCCTTCCCCTCAACCGATCTTCACCAAAACAACAGGTCTTGAGTACTCTACAAATCAGGGCTGTATGCAAAAAATTATTTGATTCTGTTTGCATTTGCGGCTGTTATCGTTTGCCATAGAAAATACCCTTGTTAAAACATAAAACGTTGCAGGTAAACTACCCCTTTCCCTTAACCGATCTTCACCAACAACAATAGGTCTTGTGAACTCTACAATTCAGGGCTGTATGCAAATAATCTTTTGATTCTGTTTGAATTTGCGGCTGTTATCGTTTGGCATAGAAAATACCCTTGTTAAAACATAAAACGTTGCTGGTAAACTACCCATTTCCCTTAACCGATCTTCACCAAAAACAATAGGTCTTGAGAACTCTACAATTCAGGGCTGTATGCAAATAATCTTTTGATTCTGTTTGAATTTGCGGCTGTTATCGTTTGGCATAGAAAATACCCTTGTTAAAACATAAAACGTTGCTGGTAAACTACCCCTTTCCCTTAACCGATCTTCACCAAAAACAATAGGTCTTGAGAACTCTACAATTCAGGGCTGTATGCGAAACATTATTTGATTCTGTTTGAATTTGCGGCTGTTATCGTTTGCCAAATAAAAAAATTACCCTTGATAAAAAAAAAGTTGCAGGTAAACTACCCCTTTCCCTCAACCGATCTTCACCAAAAACGATACGTCGTCAGTACTCTACAAATCAGGACTGTATGCAAAAAATTATTTGATTCTGTTTGAATTTGCGGCTGTTATCGTTTGCCATAGAAAAAATCTATATATAGACAGACAGACACACAGACACTTTTCGAAAAACGACTTTTTTTCATGTTTTGAGTGTAGTACAATCAGAATCTGCAATAATCTCGAACACGATTTTTTTTGCCATCACCATACTTCCATTTCCTTAAGGAACATGGAAGTAAAATGTCACTTAAGTGACACTGTAGGGATAAGTAACACAAGTTGTCAATTATAGGTGCTCACAATTGTGTCCGTTCACATTTATCATTTTACACTAAACCGCTGTAAAAGCTCACGCACCGAATCGCAACTCACAACTAGCCGGCCGTTTTCAAAACACCTCTATTTATATCCCGCTGAGATTGCGATATGACTTCATGGCTTTCGCTTTTGCGGCGTGGAGTAAATCGCATAGTCGAAGGCGCATAAGAAGTACTAGAAGATTTTAAACTGACATCTCTGTCAGATATATGACAGACACGTCGTGCAAGTTCCCTATCTCGTAGGCGTAGGAATGTGTACAGTTAGAAGCCTCTATGTGTATTGACGTATGCACTTACAAATTTACATATATTGAAATTACTTCATTAACGGCATAATATTTACAGATATATAGTACAACTCGTCTGGTAATTTTGTGGGTAATGTACAAACAAGAAAGGGTTAAGACTGTCATCTGCCTCAGTAGAGCCAATGTGGGTACCTCATTGCAGTAGAAGGAAACGTTTGGTTTAACGAAATAAAACGACATGAGTTAAATTGAAAAACAGTGTTGTTATTATCTCTCCACCTTGCTATCTCTTCATCAATTTCAGTACTTTGGAGAGAAGCGCTTACACACATGAGGATCAAAATGTAATTGTGTGATGAGAATTAATATAACCAGGTTACAATTCGCTCAGCATTTCAGTTTAAACTCACTTCACAATGTATTCTTATGAACGCAACACACTGTTTTAAATGGAGATATACACAAACGTAATTCGCTTTCCATCCATGGCGTACCTAGTCCACTGGAGGCTCGAGGCGGATTTCTTTCTGAAGCCCCACTCCCATAAAACGGGTGTTTATAATCCAGTTTATCTTTAAGTAACACATAGCAAAAACACTTTACTGTTATATATTTATTGTTTAATTACTGTACTGATACATCTAGTTAGGAAACTTTATAAGAAGTTGTAGTAACATTTGAAATAAAAACTTTCATATTGTAACTACAAATTTAAAAAAAATAATAATAATAATAGAAGTAGTATTATTTATAGACCCAAGCAATATGTGACGCACTTTTTTCTGAATTCGTTACTTCAAGTAACTGACCCGATTTCCGCACTCCGAATTCTCCACTGTTCGGTAAAAATTCTGATGAGAGATTTTAAATAAATTGTTTTGTCCTGAAATGTTAAATATTGTTCACTGGTGTAATCTCTTTCAGCGGTGTAATCTCTACATGTTAACCCCCGTTATTTCTCTTCGGCGTTTACATTTTTGTACCGAGAGACACGACCTTCTTGAGTAGCTCCCCGTGCCGCTGACGTTGCCGTCCGTGCTGTTTGGAGTTCAATTTGTGATTTCCGACTTCGTGGTGAGTCATTGACGCCAGGTACAATTGACGCTTGTTTTGTAGTATGAATGTATTTCTAATAATAAACGTACCTTTATAAGTTTTTTTAATACCTATAAACAATTTACGAGGTAGGGTTGTACGCTAGATTTCAAAATGATATGAACAAATATTTGGAATCGATCGATTAAATCCTGGAGCTCTCCTAGTGTTACGTTTCAGGACGCGACAATAGAACATTTGCACATAAATTAAACAATTTACCAAAAAACATAATTTTCCAAATCTGGAGGCCCCATACGAAGTGGGGCCCGGGGCGGCCCGCTCCCTCGCCTCCTTTATCCGCTACTGCTCTTCATTTCTCATGTTGCAGGCGGTCTTTACCCGTATTATTATGTATACGATACATTTTTCTTAGTATTTCCATAAGACTGAATTTTTAGTAAATATATAGACTTAGATTGTATAAAGAAACAGTTCCTTTGGAACAAAGGAAACAGGAACAAACATGGAACAGGATACTAACAGAATAGAAATACGTTTGCCTTTCGTATTACATAATGACTTTTTCGTCAACTTTGTCTCGTAATCACGTTTACATAAACCTGAGTTTATGTAAACATAATGAAACAACCCGTTTTAATGAAACCTAATCAAGGAATGTATAATATCATTTGCTTAAAGAAAAATGTAAAAATAAGACAAATAAGGGAAACACTTCAATTTAAGTAGCCTACATTATATTACATATGCTACGCCGAGGAAATAGATAAGGCTGCATTCCTCTGTGACTACATAACGCTTTACACGTTTGCATAGTGTGCGTGGCAGATTTACGAAGCGCTCTAGATCACTCAAGACGCCCCTTCCAGACGTTGCTCGACTCCAGGCCTGCTGTGTCACTACAAATCTACACAGCATGGGTATAAATAGAGCAGCAATCTGCTGGCAAAGTTAGTTGAGACATGACGATATTACGGTATGGTTCGGAGTGATTGTTGCGGTTTAATTGAATGTGTAATTGTGTGTTACTTAATGGGAAACTGTAATAAGGGCCATTTATTATTTGTGACATTACTATTCGTTGGACATTCTCTAGTCTGAAGAACTGTTGAATTTCAACGTTTTCGTTTATTCCTAAAGTTGTGTTCAGTGACTTTATCCGGTGCCAGTTACTCTGTTTTCACTGTAAAACACGGCGATTCGTGCAAACTGAATATCACCATTTTATTGTTGTCTAATTTATTCTGCAGTGACAAGTGCCCTTAAATATACTGCTGAAATATTTTCAGTATCATACACGAAAATATTTTACTAAATGCAAAAAATGTTATTTTATATTTACCACTAAAAATACATTAAAAATGTATTGACCATTGAAATTTGATAACTTGTAACAATTGCTTATAGAAAGAGTCAGAACAATAGTAGTGCTTACAGTCAGTTATCTCTATCGTTGCTCGTACTGTTAATAATACCATAGCGTCTTGATACAAGGGAGAGGTTGAATCACAGACGTAAGATTAGAAAAATGCTGCTTCAAATATATATTGATAGTTTTGTCTGTAGTTAAACACTTTTCCTTGTAAATTACGCTTTGCGAGATACCTAACATTCTCAGACGATGTAAGACTGTTATGAAAGAAGAGAAGAAGCAACTGCCTAAAAATAAACAGAAGAAGGTTGGCTAAAAATTATAAGAACTCGGTGAATACAATACGAAAATACAGCATTTAATAATTTACAAAATACAATTATTTTTGTTAATTTAATGTTTTTTGTTAAATTTATGTTAATTTTTACTAATAAAATATTAGTTTTAATTCTTAAATATAACTTGGTCATTATCTTAATAAGTGATATTAACTAAATGAACTGACATCACCAGCACTGGTACCACCATCCCCACTGCCATCACCATTATCACCATCATAATCATCATTATCACCATCATGATCAACTAAAACGTCGTAATCAACATTATTTTTGTTTCAATCATAAATCCTTCTAACCTGTTACAAGACTGGTTTCCAAGTTCTAATCGATAATTCTACGAAAAACCGATACTAGCTACGTGTCCGCTAGTGTTATCATGCTGGAACATGTCAGTTAATTATCAGCACACATGATGGAGTCGACCATCCTAAATACATATAAAGTAATAAATTCTCCAAGAATGAATTAATTGACATGTAAACCATAAAAATAAACACAATTAAGACATATCGCGGGCATTAAGTCTAAGCACGCCTCGGTATTAAGTCTAAGTAGAAAGGCACAGCCATCCATGTGTGCGAAGAAAGAGGGTAGAGTAATTTTAGAATATATTTTATGTCACTGAGATGATAATAGCAAGAACAGACTGAACTGAGTGTCTGAGAACGGGAGATGGCGATGAGAGGGGGGAAGAAGCAGTAAGAGATGTGTGCACGGGCTATGTATTGAGAGAAAGATAAGAGAGGTTGTGTGTGTGTGTGTGTGTGTGTGTGTGTGTGTGTGTGTGTGTGTGTGTGTGTGTGTGTGTGTGTGTGTGTGTGTGTGTGTGTGTGTGAGAGAGAGAGAGAGAGAGAGAGAGAGAGAGAGAGAGAGAGAGAGAGATACAGACAGACAGACAGACAGACAGACGGGCAGATAAAGATAGAGTTAAAGGAGGGACAAAGAGGACAAAAAAGAGACGTAGGTTAAGATGAAAGTCAAACAGCATAAGCTATATAATTTAATTAATCAGGAAATGCAAATTTATGCTTGTAAAACAGAATTAGGAAAAGTGCCGAAACATGACAAGATACTGTTTTGATTGGACGATCTCATATGGAATATAACATGACACACTACACGAAGGGACGGCTTTGTCTCGCAGCGTTTTCACTTGTTTATTGCAGTAACAAAGAAAACAGAGGCTTTAAAAGGTTGGCTACAAACAGGAATAATGGACGGTATGAAATTAAAACTAGTTTATGCAGTAAGCCTACAGTGTAATTAAAATAAACTATTTATTATAATCAATTATAGCAACTAATTAATAATCAGCAGATTGTACAGTCTTTCATAGGTAATATTCTCGGGAATCATCTTATCTCAGGACAAATAAAATACGAAGTTTGTGATGAATACGTTTAGTAGGTAAATTCAGGGTTATTCTCAAAAGGTATCGTTTTATAGGATAACATATTATATAGGAACGAAAACATTCTGCGTACGGTGACTTACTATACGGTGATAGTTTCATCAACTTAACCTCTTTGATGTGTGTCAGTGTGTGTGTATGTGTGTGTGTGTTTTTTTTTAAATTAAATTTTACGAGATGGATTGTTTTAACAAATAGCAGCAAATGTGTTACTGCAAAACACGCTAATGGTATTAAAGTGTTTTTACACAATGTGTACAAGAAAAATCAATTCAGTATAAAACATACTTAAACGTAAACTATTATTACTCTTCTCCATTCTGTCGGCGGTAATGTGTTTGAACGTTCAGCATTCTATCATATACCCGTCGGATAGAAGAATATTTTGCTCTCCGTACCATCATTACCTAGCGGCATGATGCATGGAGCTGTTTTCAACAAAATTGAATTGTCAGATACGTTAAAATAAGTGAAACTTTAAAACTCCTTTGAGTAATTGAACTTGAACGATGTTAATATTGATGATGTTGTTAACTTGAGATATGTGTTTTCAAAATTTTAATATTAAGTAAATTCTAGAATGTTTAATACATTTATGACGTCATTTCCTTTCCATTTCACTATCAAATACTGATGCAAACTAACTTTGCTCTAGCGTAATACACTTTATTTTACAGTACCATCCATCTCCATTACCATTTTTATCTCCAGTGCGTCTTAATGAATTCTAAGAAGTCATTTTTATTTAAAACTCATTCTCAGTTGGTCTTTCCTGTGTGACGAATTGTAACTTGAAAACACGTAAACGTAACTTTTAATAACAAATGCAACTGATTACGAATCAAGGATGAAACATCAAACAAGCGCGTTTGTTTTATCTAGCCGATGGATGGAAGGAAACGGACTGGGCCTTATAGTATAATAAAAAGAAAAGATTACTACAGCAAATACACATGCCGCTGAACAAGTAAAATGAAATTTACTGTACTTTTGTTAGTGAAGCAGTGGCATATTTTTTCATAGGTTTCTCCTGCAAGATCATTATCAGTATAAATAATATTTTATTATTCATAGAAAAGTAAATAGTCATTCTTAAAATTGGTTTTTCAAGATAAAGACGCGGGCCGCCAATTTGAAATATCACTGCACTAGAATAAATAATCCCCATAAATGTGTTGCCGTTGCTACGTAACAAAGCTGATACATGATATCAACTATCGACTACGTAGCCTTGTCACATGATATTTGTTACACATCATTACAGGAAATATTTTACTATAAATTATATTATTGAAACATTTTTGTTTTAAAATATTACAAGAATATATTGTAATCCACAGTGAGTGTGAATACAGAATTTCAGTTCACTAGCTTTTTAAGAAGTGTATGAAAAATATATTTCAAAATTTTAGTCATAGTGAACGACTGACAAGTATGGAAGGATTAGACAAATACGATCATTTGTCTAGTTTCGAAAATTCAGAGATATTTGCTGTTTCTGAATGAGGGAGTGCTGTGCTTGTCTAATAGTAACTGTGTAACTGTGTAATAACTGTGACTCTGAATTGTTCAAATAACTTAATTTTGAGGAATTATTTCTAATATTAAGAAAACAATAAGATTTAAATAGCGTAATTTTCATAAAATTCGGGTGCCTGTTGTGTTACGTTTACCTTTTGGTGTGTCTACGTAAATAAAATTTTTGTAAACATTTATGAAATTTGTGTGTCAGAAATTACAATTATTTTTATTGGCTCAGTTTCTTTTTGAAGTTTTGTTGATGTGCATAAAAATAATGAAATTATTTTATGAATTTTCATATTAGTAGATAAATGATTAATTAGGTAGGTTTCCACGGTTATTAGTAGCTTAGGTTATTAAATATTGATAAACAGTACTATATGTTACGATAATTGAGATACATTTCTCTTATTGTAAGCTTTTAGGAATTGTTTAAAACATTTGTTGTTTTGGTGATTTTGTATATTTCGTTTTATATTTGTGATTTGGTATAATGGAGCCCAACAATTGTATACGTTATTTACCATTTTATTTGTTATGGGGTTTTATTTGAAACATGTTTGAATTTTGCCAAATAATAAAGAAATTACCTTATTGCTAACAATAAATAGGACTATTAATTTTTGTTACCTAGGAAATGGAACAATAATGTCTGCAAAAGCAGAAAATTGTCAGGTTGTCAGAAAGCAGATTCGTAATTAACGAACTTGTTCCGCATCCATCCTTTGTCCAGTTGGCGCAAGTGTTTCGAATTCTTGTACAATTTTTTGTATAATCCTCGAGGAAATTTTCTTTTTTTCGCACTCATCACCTTGGAAATGCTATTCCTATTTATTTATGTTAAGTGTTCTTTGTCTATGAAATACCCTAATTGTTTTCCCATAATTTAACGTATCATAAAAATCGCATATTCTAGCATATTCTGCGGCTTCAGTCTTTGTATCTTCTTAGTCTTGCCAAGATACTTGCCATGTTTCTCTAATTTTTATATTATTAGATCCACTTTGTACTAAAATTAACATACTAAAACAGCAGCTTAAACTCGCCCTATTGTCTCGGGTGAACTGTTGGTAATTTCAACAAATTGTTAAGTTTAGAGTATAACAAAGGACAGAATTACAAATGTGGCTATATCTCATTGTTCACATGTGTAAATGTTATGCTTTATTTACGATTACCCTTATAATGTGTAACTTAAGGAATTTGTTTACTGAATTCTCTGAAATCACTCATATATTTTAATCTCCTAAGTAGATGTGATTTCAATTTATGTTACATTTAGTGGGTTACTAAATCATGAGTTTGTTGCAATTGTACTCTCCAAGAAGTGGTTAACATAAGCTAAGCTTTGTGATTTCACACAGACATTATGTAGGTTAATTAGAGCAACATTACGTCACACTTACAACTGTACACACTTAACGTTGTGTGTAGTGGTGTCGCTGTAGGTTAGTCATAAAAAGGCTCGTTTACACGGTTCAAGTTTACTGGCTTCAAGTACCTGAAATCAAGTAAACTTGACATCTGAATTCTGTCTACACGGGGAAAGTAGAAGCGTCAAGTACTTGACGCCACTACATTCATTTTTGTTTGAAATGTCGAGTAGAAAGGTGCGTGGTATTGCAGTTAAACTGTTAGTGAACTCATTGCGCAAAAATCTACGGGATGATACAACGGAAAATGTCAACAGACAGAGAAAGCGAACTCGGAGGTGGGTGAGAACATGGATAGCTAGAAGGGAAATGTATGGTGCCTCTTCAACACTGTTACGCAAGTGGGCAGATGAAGATCCTTCGTCTTACAAAACTCATCTAAGGATGACAGTACAGAAATTTAAGGAGCTATTAGGAAACGTTGAAGCAAAAACAAGTAGAACAAGTACTACCATGAGAAATGCAATTCCCTCAAGAACAAAGCTGGAAATCAACTGCGTCTGCTGCTTTAAACCAACTTAATTTTGGTTTATATATTTCATTAGTGGCCGCCCCACTCTTTTCGGACTTTAGGATTTTTGCAAGTTCTTGGCGATATACCGTTCTTATGGTTTTAATTCTTTTACGCAATAGTTCAGTAGTAATTGTGACGTCTAAACCTGTTTCTTTAACTCCATTGACAAGTTTTTGAAAAGATACATCCCTTACATTTTTGTTAGAATAGTCACTTCGCTTAATATTCCACAAAAAGTCATATTTTCTGTATATAGCAAGAAACTCGTGTAGGCTATATCATTTGCATTCCACTACTCATGTTAATAATAAAATTAATGACTTTAAAATATTTTAACGAGGACTGCAGAATCACCTCACAGAGAAAACAATACACTAAAAGTCGACTGCGCACTGAAGACGTAAGACCGATTCCCTTGACTGCTTGAAGGCAAGTAGTCAAGAAGCCGTCTAGACGGAGACAGTAGGGCAGGAAAGTGAGTCACGTGACTTTCAAGTGGCAACAAAACTTGACGCTAGGCCAACTCTACTTTCCACTGTCCGGACAGAGGAAAGTTACTTTCCACAACCGTTTACACAGGGATAGTATAAGGAAAGTAGCTTGACTTCAAGTGGTTGAAGCCAGTAAACTTGAACCATGTAAACGAGCCTTAAGTTCTTGCTCCTACACTGCATCTGTCAGAGCAAATATTAACCTGTTTTTAAATTCATGTAATTTTAAAAGGAATCTTAGTGCTCAACACTATCACTGTTGCTTGGGTATACGAGCGGCACGCGGTGAGACAAAATAAGATTTTTTACAAAATCTTCTTACATAGTGTACTTTTAACAAATTTCTAGCCTTACTTTTTACGTAATATTAGTAGCAGGTATACATTTAATCAATAAAATCTGTACTGAAAAATAATATTTAAATACTCGTAGAATACTACTAATATTTTTACTATTAATCTTCTACTAATGAGGCCTACTAATCCTCTTTATAGCTAATTTTACAAATCTCTTTGCGGTACTCATGTAAATTTGATTGAATACAATCTATGGATAAGTATTTTCAACGATCAATACACTTATACTGTCCCCGCCTTTATTCCTCAAAAATTTTTTAACCAGTCCACACGTTGAAACAAAAGAGATTATTTAAAAAATTAAGATTCAAACCTATATTTTTTATATTTTAAACTAAAATTTAAAAAAATATCTTGCATTCCTTTGTAATGTTTTCCTATGTATACTTTCATAAAATTAAATATGCTATTTCTTCTTCCTAATTTTATTAATTTCGCTTAACTTTTATCAATTGTATCACTTAGTTTCCTTCATTTCAGTAGGAAACCCAGGACAAAGGTGAAATAAAAAGTAATATTGTAAAATATTACAAGTAAAACGTTTAAGGTTAGTGCTCCGCTTTAGACTTAGTTTTAGTAACGTCTTAATACTATATGCCAAAACATAGTTTAAAATTTGCCTCGATTCCTACAATTTTTGTGAAAAAATGTACATAGAGTACGGCCATGTTTAAGAATTAATTTTATCGTATGGCACGTTTACGTTTGACAGTCAACAAAGTGGCTTTATGACGCAGAAAGTTTGGTCACCATTGAATCATAGCCTACAGTAAAAGAAAAGTTAATTGTTTTTAAATTAAAAAGAACATATAACTTGCAACAATTGTCTTAATCTAAAACATTTTAAATTTATAACGTACTTGAATGTACTATGAGTGAACGGCACGCATGTGGTCTGCAGAAATGGGAGTTTTGTTGGACTCTTAGCAGAAGCATTCCTCCCTTGTTGCCTGTCTAACGATTCTGTGCAAAACGACTATTTTAATGTTTTCAAATATAATATTTAAAAAGTAAATACGCAATCGTTAAAACAACTAGATGTTCGTTATAACGTTTTGATGTATAATTCTTATGTAATGAAATATAATACGTAGAATTAAGACACACACACACACACACACACAGTGTGGTAAAACAGCATTAATAATAACATCGATATCAACCATCCAGTCTAGCAAATAATTGCATTTTTTAATAATGCGGCCCATTTAATAATTGTGTACTATATAGGTACACATATTTATTTAGAATCCTCACATGCTCATTAAAAATCACTAAAAAGCACGCTCTTTTTCCTTGTCTCTGTCTCTCACACACACACGCGCGCGCACGTCTGTTCGTCTCTCTTCTTCTTCATTTTAAATTACAAGATTGTAATTTTTTTTCGTATCGGCCGTTTAAGGACCACATGCCAATTTCAATTCTTTACTATTTGTTCTTTTCTTTTTTTCCAATATTTTTTCATCTTCTCACTGTGTCTCTTCTTCCTCTCTTCAGTCCACTTGAACCTGCGTTTTTTATCTCTCCTACTCTGGACTCCCTCCATTTTCAACACTTTTGCCCGAAAACGTCTCTGTCCATTGCTTCTTCTGCGTGTATATTATATTTTTCTAAATCCTTTTGGACTTCTTTAATCCAACTTGATGTTGACTTCTTCCCCCACAGATATCTGAAGATTTGCTTTGTCAACCTATTGTCGTCCATTCTATACAAATGTCCAAAAAATAATAGTCTTCTTTTTCTCATTGTTTCTGTTATATTTTCTATACTTTGATATATTTCATCATTACTTCTTAATTTCCAACCTTCTTAAGTTTTTCATGGGCCTAATATTTTCCTAATAATTAGCAGTAGCAGCAGTTGCAATGGAAGGAGCAGGAATATTTGTCATGCTGCTCCTTGAAAATTCAATCATTACAGTGGAACAGGTTGTAGTTATTAAAAGACACTGGTTATCGGTCTATTTTAATCTCACATAGGATATCTGCTTCGTAGTGTTAAGTCATACATAGCTGAATTTTATGTAACGAGAAGATCAATACTTCTATGTATTAATTGTGTAATTTTATGTAACGAGAAGATCAATACTTCTATGTATTAATTGTGTAAGTATGGTTGAGAATATCATTTGCTCAATAACGAACACCGTTCCTTTGACGTGTTACCGAGAACCACGTAATAGTTTCACGATTACCCCAGTACGAATAATAAATTACTCTTCTCTCCATTTTAAAACCACCTTAAAATTACATGTATGTATTCATCATAAATTATAAACGTAAGTACCTATGATTAATTGAGTATATTCCAATACGGTTCAAATTAAAAAATAGACATCACTCTTAAAAGAAAGAAACTTAATTTTCAAATTTACAAGCCTGTTTCAAATCCCATAATACAGGGTGTCCCGGGAGGAGAGGGAGATAATTTGGGAAATGGTTCTATAGTGTAAAAGAAGAAAAAAAGTTCATATAAACATATGTCCGGAAACGCTTTGTAAGCGAGTTACGACTAGCGAAAGATTTCGCCCGGGTTTCGGTTCCCCCGGGTAAATGAAGACTTTCTGAAATTCTGGGAAGGTAAATTAAGGGGCGAATTCTGTTGTTTCTTATGGTTTTTGACCTGAAAAATCGAATAAAACAGGTCGCAGAACTGTATCTCCCATAACGTTCATGATATCCGACGTAAAACAGAAAAATCTTTGCCTAAAAACGTATTGTATTGTTTTTAACCAAAATTGGAATTTTTTGTTGATTTCTATTGACTTTATTTACACCATTTTTCTCAGAATTAAATTCTTTACAAGTTTTGTTTTTAACTTTTATGCATTTATTAATCATTTAACAAAGTTATTGTACTTCTAACCTAAAAAAACGTGTTAGCTCTGCTATTTATTCTTCAATGTTTCAATCGTCCTACTACTAGCCTACCAGCCTGCACGCCACATTTGAATTGTACGTGAACATTGCTGCATAGAAACTAATACGTTTTCAGTTGAAATTGGTAACACGTTTAACTGCTTAATGTTTTTGTAAATTATTTTACAGTTTAAATATTCCATATTGGTGGTTGTGCAACGCCGCAACCATAACTCTGAAGGAATCTATAGCCTAAATGCAGACACGGCAGTAGGCTACAAGACGCGTAGTTAAGTGTTCACTCATGACATTGACTAATCGGTCGCCGACCTGAAAACTTGAACATACGGTCATTCAAAATTTTCTGTGACGTATTTGATAATTCTGTAGGCCTGGTTAGGTTTTATTTTGAAGAGACATTCTCTGTGATGTGGTGGAAATTGCAAGTACAGGAAAGAAGTCATGAGGCACTTAAATGTCAAGGACCAGTTCCAATATAATTAAAGACGCTATTTTCTTTAAAGTATTGAAATATTTATTTCTAAATATTTAATAACTACTTATTATAACTACGTTAAACGCGTGTAATTAAGATTGATTTTAAACGTTATGTGAAGTTGTTCAACAATTGGAGGTTGAATAGTAGAGTGGAGCACAGAAGTGTATACACTCCTTCTGTGGAGAAAACTTTGTACAATTAAAAAACCTTGTAAAAGTATCAAAGTGAAAACTGAAAGCCGATTAAGTTTAGCACAGTAGCTAAATGACTAATGGGTGTTTAAAACGGCCATGCATGTTGGTGACGAGTACAGAACGGTCACTTCGTGGACGATGTGACTATGTATAAAATGATGTAGGCTACTATGTTTTTGTTTGCTATTAATTTTAATACACACGCCTTCGCAATTAATTAAAAACATATTTAAAACTTGCAAGTAAACGCTTCATATTAGTATAAACAAAACTTTAACTAACTTAGTTAATCCTAAAATAAGTCTACCGTGAGGTGTGAGAATGCTGAGTTGATTTTTACTTTCCACTCTTTCCTGTTTTACGTTAGCTTATTGAGCCGATTGCTCCATTTTTTCTTGCCCATTTTTCTTGGTCTGCGTATGTGTTGACTCTTTGTATTCTTAATTCCTGTATTCTATGTATTTTACTGGTGAGTTCCCCTTTGTCATTCAATTTAAATTATCCAACCATGCCAATTGCCTTCCTTGGATCTTAATTAACATTTTTTCTTAACTCTACCCTGAAGACTTCATTTCTGATTTCTTAAATCTCTCAGTTTTCTTAAATGTGTGCTGTTTTGATTTATTCAAAATTTAATTTTATTTTATTTCAGCAATGTACAGGTCAACAATTTTTAAACTAAATTTTTAATAAATTTTCAAATGTATTTTTTATATAAAAATAATTTGAGTTGACGGAATTTTATAACTTCAGTATTGCAACGTGCTATGTAATAATGTATATGATACATGAATGTATATGAATACAAGATTAACATATATGGAATATAAACTTTTCGAGAACATTGCCTCGATTTAGGAGCTTTATCTATGTTTAGGAAGGATTTTGCGCACTGTTTTTGACCTGGCAAATGGAGTAGGGGCTCACTGCTATTGAGCTGAGTTAGGTAACGGTGTAAATGTCTTGCTTTCGCTGTTGACTTGATTGTCTTCTCTAACTCTTTATTCTGCTCACTGTCTTTCTCACCCTATCTATTACTTCCGCTCAACATTTTCTCTTCTCTATATGTACTGCTCCTTGTCGATATAATTATTACCACCTTTAATCGTTAATATTCTTATATTACCATATTCTTAATATTATTTGACTAGTTGTACCACCAAGTATACATAGACAACTAGTAAATTTGCTAGTTGACAAAATTTTAGGTAAACTAAGGTATTTATAGAACTATTTACAGACTTGCTGCTGTAGTGTTGGGACAAGAATAGGAGACTCTCATGACTAGAGGAGGCACACGCGGTAAAACTAATTTAATCTTACAGTCGTCTTATTTGAATACGTTTTATCTTACAGTAAGTTACACGAGTAACTTAATATATATATATATATTATAACAATACAAATACAAATCTATTTGTGTTTGAATAGCCCCACGATCTTGGAGCGCCAAAATTATACAACGATAATTTTGTGTACAACTTTAAATGTAATTTGAATTGTATAGCCCCACGCTTTTGGAAGACAAATTTATACAACGGTACATAACATAAATTTTATATAATGTAATTTATGTGGCCCCACCTTCTTTGGGACGCCAATTTATACAACGATATGTTTTATGTATGCAGGTTGTAATAATTATAACGATACCAGGTGTAACTATAATAAGAGTAGTAAATTTATGAGTAGTTAAAATTTCATGTTTATTGTTTTAAAAAGCATTATAAATAATAAAACATTGTTAATAATCTCCGATCAAGATATCACTCATTATTAAGTTCATCCCTTAAGCTATACGGTGTTACACACATTTAAAACACTCTTACATCTAGACATGTTAATAATCTTAATCTAGACATTTATTCCTTTGATTTAATATTATAAATAAAATTTAAATGTAATTAATTGTTATTTTAATTGAATTCATTTAACTCAGATCTGACCTCAGCTTGCTCAGTCTATACCAATGTTTTAAAAATAAATTTAAAATTATATTAATTTCTCTTAGACTGGCATTTGTTTCATATTCAAATTTAAATTATTCTTTTCTACAAAATGCAAATATCAAATCATTTCAATTATTTTACTTTGATAAAAAAAATACTATCTCAAAATTAAACTCTTTTTTTTCTTCTATATTTATCTATATGCGATCGCTCATTCTTACGACTAAAACATTTACATAAGACTCTATTACATTATTTCTAATTATAAACTTTTTTGTTTTAATTCGTTGTCTCTTTATATAGTCTTTATGAGCTCTTTAAAAAAAATCATTTATAAATGCATTCTGCATGTCACCTCGAGTTTTGATGATCTTACGACTTATTGACAGGGTCCAGCGTTGTCCAGAGTTGGGTTTCCGTTACTCCTGGCTTGGCGTGGTCCTGGATATGTCCAGAGTCCAGCGTCGTTCTCCAGCAGTGTGTGGTCCGTCACAGAGAATTACTATCGGCTGCGATGTGGCTCTCGTTCGGCTGTTAGGCGTCTAAAAAGCATCCCCTAACGTCTAGCATCTCGCGTCGCTCTTTGTAGCTTCACTTTAGATACTCTTGCTGACGCAAACGGTCCCGGTACTCTACGTTTCCCGAAATAGTGTAAACATAATTACTGAACGTCTTTATTCGTTCGTAGATGAGACTTATAATAAAATAAAACTGTTCTGCCGACGGACAGCGTGTCCGACTGCAACTGTGTTTTGAAAAGAAGAGAAGGGTTTTCAGTCGAACCCTTAATTTATACCCTCTCGAGATTCCGCACCTGTTGGTTCCGAAATTGTCCTGTCGAGACCTGCAGATCACATGATAGCCCCCACTCTCCAACCTTTTCATATATTTGCAATTTTCTGCAAATGGCAATATTTTTTATGGAATTGAGATAGCACAAATCATAGCTAATTTGATTAAGCACTCACTGTATTAATTTGAGCGTCTTAGTGTAATTTGCGTATTTTTGGCACATTTATTTCGCACTGACTTCGCGTAGTGTGTCCTACTAACGTCATTTTATTACTGTTGATAACTATAAAATTTACACACACTTTGGTGTCTTTTGTTTGTTTATACACTAATTAGTTTTCACACAGTGAATTAAAATAATTATTTTAGTAATTACTTGGGGAGGGTTGCTGAGATTCCTGTCTGTACATGCATCACTAACACACACAAGATACACGCGAAACACACATACAATCGAGCAGGTGTTACTTGCCTGTTGGAACAGGTTAAATTCTCCCCTAGTATAACAATGAAACATTTTTACAATCCCAGACATGTCCATTTACCCCAAACCTATAATAATTTCACAAATTTTACATTTATTTAAATCAATGCTCAATACAGCATATGGCTGTATCGTTGCAATATATATATATATATATATATATATATATATATATTACAACATTAAGTATTTGTGAAGCCCCCAACTTCTTGTGAGCCATTTATGTTGCAACATTACTTACGCTATAAAATTATGACAGGTGTAATCGTGTTAATAATAACACAACGTAAAATGGTTTAGAATCATTTAAAAATTTATTAATTAAAAATGTTCTATTCTGTTGCGATTTAAAAATATCATTATTATTCGCATGTGTGTAGCCGTAGCACTTCTAGTTATTAACATATAAGTAATAATCTCGTATTACACATTGAACATAATATACACTCTTATACTACAATGAACATTTGTTATTATATAATATTGCTCTCGACTTGCTCATTACTGTGATAACTATTAGGTTATCGAATCTCTTTTTAATAATCTATTTTCTTTTTATTATATTGCATATGCATTGCTTTGTTTTCTAATAAAAATGTACTATTTATTTTCATATTAATTTAAATATCATTGACTAAATTATTTATTCAAGATTATAAAATTTACTCTTTACTTTCATATTACTTTAAATATCATTGATTAAATTATTTCTCAAAACTATACTTTCATGTGTTTAAACATTACTCTAAAACTACTATACACATAAATATTTATATTTCCAAAAATTATAAACTAATCTTTGAATTACATTGTCTTTCTTTTTACATAGTTAATTGTCTTTACGTGAGTCTTTTTGTTTTTACAAATACATGGTTTTGTTTCACCTTATTTGTCGTGGTAATACTCAGCGTATCCTCCTCGGTCCTAGGTCCTCGATCCTGGATGCTCCTCTGTAGTCGTGTAGTCCTGGAGTCCTTGATCCTCGTCCTTCAGATCCTCTCCGCAGTCCGTTGCCTCGTTCCGTACGCTGGACTCTATTCCATGTACTTGGCTGCTCCCTCATATCCCGTCATGGCCTCAGGTTGCAGGTGCTCTCACGAAAGTGATGAGTAGTCGTGAAGAACCTCCGGCTTCTGCTGTCGTTGATAGAAAAATAGTTGTTGTCGTTGGGCAGAGCCTCCGGCTGTCACAGTAGTTGTACGAGAAAGAGAAATAAGTTAGCGCGTCTCGAGTATTTATACCTAGGGCGCAAAAATCATGTTTCAACAATATTCTGCAGATCTTAGTCTGTCGTTGGCGTCCCTTTCTAAACATGATTATTTTCACACTTATTTCGCTTGTCTTCGCAACATGCGAAGTCTTTTGAAAATTACCCGATATTCATCTTGTCGGTAATTTTTATGTGTTCTCTGTGTATAAACCGTATTTCCTATCTTAATTAATATAAATTTTATGTATATTTATTATCACTATAATCGCACTTTTTATTATTTTCGCACTATTTTTTGTACACATGTGCGTCTTTATTTTATACACACTGTGGCGTATTTGGTTTTGTGATATTATGTACACCCTCTTTATAATTTAAATAATACATGTAATTAATAGCGTTCATTTAGGGGTGACGCTTTACAGGAATCAACTAGTCTCACACACACATGTAAAATACACGTGTACACACAGACACAGCTGCGTGGTGTGATAAACCTGTACAAGCATAAATTTGGTTGTTCCTTTTATAGTTCAGATTGGAAGCTGAATTATTATTACTAACAATATGAATTATTTATTTAATTATATTAATTATCTTAATTAATTGTGCAATGCACAGTACCCAATATATTTGTACTGTTGCAATATATATATATATTGCAGCATAACAAAAAATAATTGCATAGATAGATATAATGAAAACATAAATACAGAGTCTACATCTGGAGGTAGAAAAATGTATTAACTAACACAATTATTATTTCTGTCTCATTCAGGTTTTAAACATAAAATTATTTATTTGATTATTTGTCTTTCACTAAAGAGTTTATTGAGTTCTTATTTTTACAATAGATTGTTAATTGTGTGTCGAGTTCCACAACCACCTACTACCTTACACAAGAGAGGAGTATTAATTAATATGATAAAATCTGTTGTGAATTAAATGCTATAGTTTCAACTCTTGGTTTTGAAGCGACTCTTAGGAATTACCTCAGGGCATGAAATAACTTGTTAACACAATTTTAAATAGCATAAATTATAAATTTAATAATTTATTTGCATTTGCTTATTACAAGTACACAAGATTTTTATATGATTATAATATTGAAAATTCAGCTTTCTTAGCAATTGTCTCTTTGATAGTGGATTCTTTTAGACGGATTGAATTGTCAATATGAATATGATAGATTTGACATGAAATATAATATGAATTTGATTGTTCAATTATGGGTTACTTGATTGTCGAATTCCAGTCTGCGCTGAAGGTTATCCGCTCGAAGTGTACTGTCCTGGAGTTCTGATGTCCTCTGTTGCGACAGTAGATCCTTGCTGGTGGCACTCGTTGATTATAACACTTTAGATATACATAGGCATCACTTTCACCATACACAATTCACAGCTAATACATTATTTAAAGCAAGAATATGTTGTGTTAAGCACTATATTTAACACCTTTGCATGTATATTAAATTAAGCTAAGTGCTAGCAACACGGATCGTTCAGGCCGATACCGTCAGACGATTTACTAATTTTCCGATTCACGTTTACTTCCGACATGAACTTTCATACTGTCTCAAAGTATGGATAAGTTCCGACATGAACTTTGTGCCGAGTTACAGTAGCTTCTACAAAGACTAATCACTTTGGATTGAATATTAACTGTTCCCGTTCATTAAATTATCGATTACACTTTACGCTTATAACTTCTCCGACAATTTCTTCCAAACTTACGATTATATAGTGTTATTAAAATAATGAATACTGGTATAACTGTTACAATATCTTCACTGAATTAACAATTATTACACGCCGATTACGAGTAATATAGTTATAATATTTCCGATTTCCTAAATTATGGTTACGATTTTACTAATACGCAAATTACGAGTCTTTTAGTTGTAATACCTTCGTTGACTCCCCACAAATTTCCAAACTACGTTTTTTTTATACCCTAACTAATTCTACCCTCACTTAATATTTACATAACACATTAAATTTTTAGTATTAATTTAGTATCAAACAACAATAAATATTATTATTGATTTAATACGAGAAGAAAAGTAACTATACCCAGTGAATACTTCACTTGATTCGGAATCATTCTTAGTAACTAAGAATTTTCTGATGCATTAAGTGTTCTCTACAACTTTAGCGTCATTTATGACATCTGTGTTATTCAAATACATGATTCAGTTAGCTACACCTCCCCATATTACCTCGTTCGATGTATCAGTCTACTAAATAGAGGCAGTATTTGTGGACTATGTGAAGAGTAAAACACATTAAAAAACTGCCAATATTAACTTGAATAATTTTGAATAGAATAATCTTCACTTTCGAAGAAAATGTTTTTATAAAGGGTATACATATTGAAAAACTACGTATCTTATTACATACGAAAAATTAATAGGAAATACGAAATTATGTAAAACATCTGTAAAATATCGGCAGGCAATGTTCACTCAAGAAAATTATAATAAGTACGTTATTAATAGACCTGTAACTATGATTTATAAAAAACACAGTTGTATTTCAAAACATTGATAAAGTAGATTTGCTAGATCCAAGATTGCTAGTTGTAAGTTTTTACTTTATGTACTATGAAAAAAATGAAAAATTGAATTATCTTTAATACGTGTAATTATATGATAATAAATTGCAGATAAATAAGCAATGATGAATTTCAGTGACGTTAGATTGGTACATATGTTTAATGGATGAACATATATTGTATTACCCATGGTTTATAAAAAGGTTAAACCACGCAGTTTATAAAGTTGACGCAGTTTAACTAATCCATGAAGAAAAGCCTTTATTTTAAATATGTTATTAAAATTTATTGAAAAACGTATCATTTAATACAGAAAAATTAATTCCGAATGCTTTTCTGCAAAATCGATAATTTGATTCGACCGTGTAAGTAAATGTAATTGTATATCCTTCTATGTTAATAAAGTTTTTGTGTGTACGATTTAATGTCAATAGCAGTAACGAAATAATACTGTAGAACCACAAATCTATAGCCTCGATTGACACTTTTAATGCGTAGTTTAGGGTGTAAAAAGCTGTTACAATATGTGACTTTGTTTAATGCTAATGCTAAAGTGTTATTACTGTTGATACAGCTCAAATAATCACTAACATATAAAGTGAATACCGGTACAGACCTGGATGAGAATGTTTATGAATTAATGTTTGTGAAGTATTGAAGTACATATGTGTGTGTGTGTGTGTGTGTGTGTGTGTGTGTGTGTGTGTGTGTGTGTGTGTGTGTGTGTGTGTGTGTGTGTGTGTGTGTGTGTGTGTGTGTGTGTGTGTGTGTGTGTGTGTGTGTGTGTGTGTGTGTGTGTGTGTGTGTGTGTGTGTGTGTGTGTGTGTGTGTGTGTGTGTGTGTGTGTGTGTGTGTGTGTGTGTGTGTGTGTGTGTGTGTGTGTGTGTGTGTGTGTGTGTGTGTGTGTGTGTGTAAAAGAGTGTGTTCCCTGTGTGTGTACGCGCAAGGTGAATAAGGGGTTTATACCTATTGATTATTTGACTGCTTTTTAAAAATCTGAAATAAAATTTTTCTAAAACATTTTAATGAATCCAAATAATTCGATGATAAGAATGTGGTAATTCAAAGTTTTGATTTAAACTGCATAATGTAATATGAAACACTAGTCTCATATGATTTACAATTATATTATAATTTTAAATATTGTACCGCTGTAAATTGTTACAGTACATAACCCTTGTTAAACTAGTTGAAAATATTTAAAATGCACCAACGTTCTTGCTATCCTAGTCACGTAGGAATAGTAGATTATAGATAAATAAATCACCTTGTATCCGTAGTGTGACTTCGTTGTACGTCGATTAAAATGACGCGTTTCGGAACATATGCTCCATCATCAAATTGTCCTATCGGCTTCGCTGTGGTGCGCACCATTTAGAAAGCGAGTGAGTTACATTAGTTGACAATTATGTGTAACATGTGATTTTAACTGTTAACGACCTCAATAGAGTGATTTAATCTGATGATGGAGCATATGTTCCGAAACGCGTCATTTTAATCGACGTACAACGAAGTCACACGACGGATACAAGGTGATTTATTTATCTATAATCTAGTTGAAAATAGTAAAGCTTCTAAAAAGGTTAATTTAGAGAGACGTTTAGGACATATTCTATTGGGCGAAATATCAAATATAGTAGAATTAAAAAGTATGGTAAATAATTTAAAATAATCATAATAATGTAATATTAATTAATGTATGTAAAAATATGGAAATAACGTAAAATTATGTATGTACCTAATGATGCAAATAAGCAAAATTCAATTAATAATAACGTCTAAAAGTTGAAGTAGTTTATAAGAAACAGAAAATAAAATCATACATAGAGTTAATTAAGGAATCACAAGAATTATGTGAAGCTAGATAGTAGCCTACCGTAATAAATCTCATAATTTATAAACGAGTTTAAAATATCAAAAAAAGTATAGCCTAAATTATATAAAACAATAAGTGTATTTAAACTATTGACTGAACATAAAAAGCCGTGTTACAGACAAAAATAATATTTTTATAACATTATAGTATAAGACGAAACCAAAGACAGAAGAAGTGTCTCTAGCATTAGAATATTCTAGAAAGAGACGCCACTCTCTCTCTTATTTAAGCGTCTGATCAGAGAAAGCGTCTAATACATGAAGCGGAAGAGTGCCGTGTTTTAGTAAAATAAATATTCAAAGGTATCATTGTAGAGAAGGACAGTCGTAGTGAATTATAATACTGTTTAAAAAGTTTCAAAGAAAATATAGTTAACAACCTACAAGAAAATAATTTACAAGACGAAATATACATAACAACGTAACTGCAAAGCCTAGTGAAAAATAACTAAGTAATATTACGAATAATACGCACCAGGCACATTATATTGAATAAATATATTTAAAACACATTCATTCGAGATAATCTTAACTACATTGCAAACACAACACTTGGACTCTTGATATTTCGTCTGCGTAACTTAGTGACAAAACCGAACATTAAAGCAATATATTTTATTGTGTGGTTTTAATATTATTAAATTATAATTAGTACTCCGTGAATTTAAACCGTTCAAAACAAACATTCACGATTAAACTATAAATGGAAAAAATTGTTGGCTTGGCGTCTTTTTGGCGTCGTCCATTACATCAGAATTTGACGTTTTTAAAATATTATAAATAAACTGAACGTTAATAAATTGTTAACAGTAACAGTAAACAGTAAGTGAAAAATATAAAAATTAATTGAATTACATTGTTAATTTATAAATTGTTTTATTATGTGTGCTACATGCCATGAGGTTGCGAATCTACATGTGCATGGTGTGAAAAATAAATATTTAATTCATATTAAGCATTTTGTTTGATTTCAAACAGTAGTAGTAGCACAATATTTATACGAAAATTTGTTATACTATTATTTTGTCTTGTTGAATTCGGTTACCACTTGTAATATCGTAAAAACCATTTTATACACTTTTTTTTTTTTTTTTTTTTTTTTTTTTTTTTTTTTTTTTTTTTTTGAAAGAGCAAGGAAGAAAAATCTTAATAAAAAGACCGTAGTAACCAGTTACGTGAAAGCAATAATTTGAAGTGTAAAATGAGGTGGTCAACAATTCAACGGAAACTTTAAAAGAGATTATTGCAAAAGTACTAGCTGGTTGAGTGGTTATGATGGTAAAACTTTTTTTTGTTTTTTTTGTTCTTGCTTTACAGTGGGGAAATCTCTGGTTTAAATTCGGAATGAACAACAGTTATATACTAAGAAAGCACAGTTAACACTGCGCAGTAGCTGGGCAGTGAATACAAGCGTAATATTGTTATGAACAACACAAAGTTTGCAGGTCTGTCTACTGTTTAAATTTGTCCCTTCATCCCCTCGGCCACAATCCCCACGTAACCAGTGGTATAATCATGCGCCACTGCAACAACCAGAATTGGAAACTACCAGCCACTACTGACGTTGAATAGTAATTTAATTAAAAAACTTCAGATAAAAATCTTATTATTACGCACTGGAATACAAGAATAACATAAAATGCGTGGGGTGGTTCATTCTAGTGTGGGCGATTGTCTATTTTGAAATAGCTTTAAAAGTGGTGAATACACAATTGATCGCCAAAATACGTCTCGTCGTACTTGTTGACGTCACTAATGTATTTATAACGCCATTGATTACACTTCACAGCTTTCAGCCCTTATCTACGTTTACAAACAATATCAGGAGATTCGGTTGCTGAAAAATTAGGCTTTGTCTTTAGTTCAGCTAAGTACGGGACTAGCACTGTAATACTCCGTGTACGGGGAATGCACAGAGTTACCTAACAGGTGCAGACAAGTAAGGTGTATATATTTGTAATAAACGTTTTACACTATCGTCTAATAGTAAGAAACAAAGTGAGAAAATAAAGTTTAGAACTATTCATGTGCAAACATCCATTGATATGATATATAAATTATATCGAACAGTTGTCGTTATCAATTATCTTCTTTTTTCCTTCTTTTTTCTACTTCGCCATTCTAATGGTGTTACCTCCTACTCTTCCCACAGCATTGACCGTAAGTATTCATCTTCAGTACTCTTTTCTTCGTGTTAACTTTACAATTGCAATCTTTCTTTGTTCTAATCTTGCCATTCAAGTCTTCATATTCCGTTATTTAATATACCTCAATTCTTTTTAGGAAAGTTGTAGTATAACTTTTGGGCTAATATTTACTAATTAGTTTTGTTTTTCAGCAGATCCATACATTTAACATCTGTTACTCTATCACCCAAGTGTTTCCAACAACGTTATATTTTTTCATCAACTAAATACTTATAACACTAGATTACGGGACTGTAGAAGTGACAGAGCAGTGTGTATTTATTTACATAACGTTTACCAAATTATCTTGTTCTCTGAACCTAATTTTATGAGATAAGATTAAAGAACATTGAATCGCAAGATTTCTTATTTTAGTTTATCTACGCCTTGCTTAGTTTATTTAAAGCCACTTTGAATTTTACCGAAAAGATAAAAATAAGAATACTGGCTATTTAAATACAAACCACTTAGCGGCAATTTAAAATGAGATACTTGTTTCTTTTCGGGAGGCGTGATTGTCAGGACGGTAGAATAGAATGAAATAAAATTACGTACTCAGTGAAATAAATGAAAATGAAAAGTAAAAATGAGCGTTGTGAAGAGGAAATGTGTTGGCAAAATGGTGTGGAGCATCTGAATAAGGGGCGTTTTAATGGCGCTACTGAATAGAAACGGGTTTGTTAAGTGAATACAGGTATAAAGCAGTAATAAATGTGTTTATGGTAGTTACTTCTCACAGACAGGGGTTTGTTATATCCTAGTCCTGATGCAATTTTTGCTGAAAACAGTAAAGTCTTACCTATCTTTGAACTCTGAAGAAGACCAATAGATAGCGTAATAACTCTAATGTCTCTGCTCAGACCACATCAAGTTTTTCTGGCATAAAATTACGGGGGTGCTCTAGACTGTAAATTACTAAAGTCTACAAACAATTCAATTACACACCTTACCCATCATGGCAGACACTTCCTAGTACATCTTGACCAAATCTAACCATTTTTGCATGACCTACAAATTTATTACATTACTGATGCTGTAAGAATTTACGTAATTGCGTAAAAAACCACAACGCAGAGCACAGCAACGGCCTAGTCAAGGCACTCCCTACTCGACAATCGAAAGAATTTGTCCTGATCCTGACCAACAACCTGAATTAGGAAATTGTCCTAACCGACAACCGACCTGATTCTGAATTATCGCTGGATAATACCCACCTCCTGTGAAGTCTGTAATAGATAAGTTTTACTCGAATTAAGTTTTGTCCCTGTTATACTGTAAAACCGTAATTAATAAATATACAGTGAGTTTAATCACTTTGTTATGACCGACTGATTATCGTTATCCACATAATGCCACTTACATGACTTTTGTCATGACTTCAACAGACGTTTTAGTGTTAGTAGTTTATCACACACATATAAAAATATATCTCTATACGAAGTATTATGAGAAAATCGGAAACGTTTCCTTTTCTTCCTTTCATTATCAAGTAATATACACGTGGTTTGGTAAACATAAAAAACTGAATAAACATTCTTTAAAATTGTGAAATTATAACACATAAAAACAATCGCTATTATCGTTAGATAATACATTTATTATCAGTTAACGCTTTTGTCAGTATAACTACTTCAGCTTTCTTTGCCATTATCTCCTTAGCTTCATATAAGTGTTAAGGAATTGGATTTAATTTTTAAACCTAATTTTGGTAATAGGATTAGTTACTAAATAGCTCTCATAGTTGATTTATAATAAAATAAGCAGTTTGCATGTATATCGAACCTGTCTACATGTTTATGATTATTTGATAACAATTTGTATTTCATTTATCATTCACGTATGTAACTATAACCGACAGTAACTTAAATTTAAACAGCTGGTTGTCATCGTAATTAACTTATCAAGATAAAGATGAAGGATAGTGTACACGATTTGTTATTAACGATGAACAGTTAATATATTGTTTTATTGTGATATTACCTTTATATTTTGAAACCACGCATAAATAAAATTTATCGCATACACAATAAAATCTGCTAGCTCTGTTTAATTGTACCAATTGTTAGAGAGAATCAAAAGAGACAGTTATCTCGTTACAGGTGTATTGTGTCCATGACCCAACACGTTAACCGCCCAAGCCACAAATCCATATTTCTACAACTGTGCAGTGAAAGAGCCATTAAAATAACAGAGTGTTATCGGTTACCAAGCAACGGGGGTTGGAAACCATTAACTGATTATACGGCGTTTTAAATTTCATGTTTTTCGATCCTGTCATGCACGGTTCTGTACTATGACATAGCAAATCTAACTACTCTTAATATAGGCGTAAGTCGTTATGATTAAAAATGTAAAATCTTAATTCTTACAAGGTGAGGACGACTAAATTTATTTTATTATTTTGTACATTATTGTTTTGTTTTATTATTGTTTTATTGTCCAAACACTCAGGAAAATATTTTCATAAAACACTCAGGGGGTGTATAAAGTACAGTCACAAAACAAAACAATAGAAATTACTAAAACATATTTTTATTCATCTTGATTGATGAAAACATCAACAGTTTTTCCCAAAAAATAAAAGTGTTTAATAAAATTGACATCCAACGCAAAAATGAGTAAACATACTGAATATAAGATTTTACATTTTTAATCGTAACGACTTACGTCTATGTTAAGAGTAGCTACATTTGCTATGTCATATTACAGACCTGTACACGACAATATCAAAAAACATGAACTGTAAAACGCCGTATAATCAGTTAATGGTTTCCATCCCTCGTCGCCAAACAAATGGAAGGATTGGCCATAAATTTAAAACACGGCGTTTCTAGATCTAAGTTTACACCTAATATTGTTTTCATTATTTTTATGGGGCTAATACATCTATGAAGAATAGTGACAAACTTCGTGTAACACTCTGGATACTATAGTTTTCTTACTCTCTGTTATATTGTACTTGTGTACAAAATAATTAGATCGTGTTTAAACAAAATACACCATTTTATGAACCACTTTTAAATATAAGTGCCATTTCTCTCTTTAACCGGATAAAAATTAATAATAACGAGTTTAATACTTAAAACACGTTAGTATTTACAAAAATTCCTGCAGAAAATGGAAAATGAGAAAAGTGGGAAAAAACACTCAGTATTATAATCGTTAGAGAATTTTGCATTAATTCCACCCTCATTTTAAGAATGCAAACTTATAAAAGCAAGACTGTCGAGTTTACGACAATAATAATAATAGATTGTCAAGTTTAACATTTCTCAGTTCATAAATACAAACGAATTTATAATACTGATTACCTTAGAATTATTATAAAAATTTTATAAAATGTTTTTAATCAAGACAAATTGTTGACTATACCATGCATATTTTGTGCGGGCGCGTACGCGAGCGTTTATGCACGTCCACTCCAGTCAATGGAAGGCAATTTAACTGGTGAACGTATTAACTGTGTTATTCCCGAGTCCCCGCATCTGCTGTGTGTGTATAGTGTACGTATGACCACGTGTATAGTGTGCGTCTGCCCGTGAGCTAATCATGAAAATCATAATATTAAACATTCAACGTGTTTCAAATATTCATAGAGGGTAAATATTATTATCTGCAGAGGCTCCACTGCACTATGTTCGCTCACACTGGCAATATGAATTAATCTGAATAATTTAATCTAATTTGGAGTGTCTAGACAGATATCATTGTCAACAATTACAGAAGTGGTAATGAAACTATGTTTTACTTCGTGTGACAATCATCACATCGCATTTGAAGGTCAGACCTTTAGATTCCTAAAGACATATAAAAACCGTCTCTGCATGAAAGTACTTTAGGAGTAAGACTTAGGAAAGGCCATCGTTGCAGCCATAGGTTCCGATCTTGAGTCAGTCTCTTCAATTCAGCGAAAGACCTTGCAGTTCATTCTACTGAGTAAGTTGTTAAAATAGTAAGAAACTCTTGGTCGTATTATCACTCTCTTTCCATCAGTTATTACTCAGAGATATTACAAAAGAAGTCACTGTCCCGCAAAATGTGATTAACAAAGGACCATTGTATCAATTTTCTTTTTTGTCCATTTTGTTCAATCTGTTTTACGCCAGATCTATATTTCAGATGCTTCTAGCATTTCTTTCTCTTGCTTGACCAATATCCGACTTTCACATTCGTACAGAAGCATTCCCCAGATAAATGTTTTTATGAATGGCTTTCGTAAGTTGACTCTGTTGAGTTTGTTGGTGAGCAGAGGTTTTTGGTTTTGAAACGCTTTCTTTGTCATTGATCTTCTTTTTCTTACTTCACGTATGCTTCTGTTGTTCTGTATGATCAATATTCCAAGGTAGTAAATTTGGTTAACTTGTTCAGTTTTTCCACTCTCTATCTTGATGCTTGTTTGGTGGATTTGGCTTATCTTAAAAACTACCACTTTCATGTGAAAAGGAGTCAGAAAATACAGCTTTCAAAAGAAGAGGAAGGCCAAATTGTTACGAAAAGTTAATCAACGATATTAACGTAATAATTCATCATACATATTATAAAGGAAACAAAGGTCACATATTAATCAATACTTACATACGTGCAGACATATAGAACGTACAGTAATTAGCACACATACAATTTAAAAAATTTGTAGAGTACAATATAATATTTGTTCTTAATCTGACTGTATTCATTATGCTATTACACTCATTATGTATGTTTTAATCTTTTATTTTATTTACTTAACTATATTTATTAAATATTAATGAAACTTCTCAGTGCAAAGAAACGTTTTTTCAGAAAACAAGTTGAGGTCTAAGCAAAATGTATTCTATAAACATGTCTATGAACAACACTTGATATTTTCCTAAAAATGAGTTTTCCTTCTCTGGCAGAAACTTCGTAATTTCAGGAACAACTTATCGTGACTCAGATATTCCCAACTTTTTATTCGTGACAGATATAGTTTAGTTTTTGTTATTTCAGTCCAAATTGTTTATTAAGATCATTTATTACCTTTAAAGAATGATCGTCCATTTTTAAAATTACTGAAAATATTCTTTTACCTGGTTAATATTTTTTGTTTCCCAGTAATAACTTACTATTTTTTGACTTTCAATGGTGTGCTTATTTTGATCGGATTATCATTATTATTTGTAATACGTTTTAGCCCTCAAGAATATATTTTGTTCTTATCGTCCGCTTATTTCCATCTACTTGTACACAAAAATTACTTACCAAAAAGAAAATAAGTTCCCCGATAGATGTATCGATTTTGACATACTCATCTAGGCTCTTATGCTAAACTCACATATACTCAGATTTAACTTTGCTAATCTCTAACACGTCTGGATTGTAGGAACTAACGATTTACAGGTAGTACAATAAACTATTAAAAAATATTAATCTATCAATTTTCAGATATATGACACAACACAGCAATATGCTGTTTTCTCTTTTTATGTTTGGATATACTTGATTTTTAAATAATGTTTTAATCTTATTTATACCGAATTGTCGATGGAAATTGTAAACGTATATGCATGTCGGGTTACATAGTATGTGCAGTTATTATGGTACTTCTAACAAATTAATTTTTGTTCTTTTTCTAAAAAAATACTCTCGTTATGGGCATAAACTTTAGTAAGTAGACAGGCATCACCACAAAAGAAAGCTGAATGATAACTCAATGGACATCAAAATTGCTTTTCCTTTGACGGAGTTACGAACTTTTGTGTTTAGAATTGTTTCCTTAATGGTACACAGAACACAAAATACAAAATCAGTAAACTCACACAAGTCTTAAAACTGAAAAAATCCAAACGTCAGTACGTGAACATGCCTTAATCGTTTGACCTATGGTTCCACTTGTCCGCAGTCGTTTTACCATAAAAAGAAAAGATTAGTTTACACAAATACTGAATGTTGTAATTGTGTATACTTTGCATGTATTATCTGTCGTGAATAATTTATGTTAGCATTGTAATAGTAAATAATGCTCAAACAGCCTAAGTTTTTATTCTGTAAAAATTCCGAAACCAAAGCGAACATTCTAACTTTTCTTGCATATTTTAAAATTATTCAAATCATAAAACTAGTATTACATAGAGCAATTATAGCTAAGGAATACGGAACAAGGATGTCAGTAGATAAATTAATTTATGTATGAAAAATACTGAATGAATATTAAAATAAGGAGACATACAAACTATAAGTAGAGCGTGTGAGAGTTTCTAGAGAACACAAACTATTAAGCAGTCCAGAACAGAAACGTTGAAAGGATCCATGGACTTGATAATATCCTTTCGTTTGTAGGACTCTTTGTCGATTTCGTGAAAATAATAAATAAAAAATTTTGCGTAATATATATTTCTCTTTTCACCTTAACATGAGGAACAATTACCTGCTCTGCATTAAGAATCACTTTAACTTAAAAAGCAAAAAACAAAACATTTTACTGCCAGTGAAAGTACATTGAAGTAACTAAGAAATTTCATTATTCACTAAGCCTACAAAACCCCACAACACATCTGACACGTGATGTGTCATTCCTGATTTATTACGTATATCACACTAATATTTTATTAATTACTTTGATTTTTGTAAAGTAGCGCTTTGTAATTCATACAGCGTAACTACTTTTACATGATATTTATGGTCAAATCTGAGCATTAAGATTTTTTCTACGCAAAACTTTTAATAGTTTTAATTTTTGAATAATTTTAGAATATGCAACAAAAGTTAGAACGCTTGCTTTCGTTTTGGAATTTTTATAGAATAAAAACTTAGGCTATTTGCATGTTATCTACTTCCTGTATTTCAATAAATATACTGATTTATAAAGCATTACTGTACAAAAGTATGGTAATAATAAAAGATTGTATAAAATGTAGACCTTAGGAGATACAGTACACCGAGGCCTAAATATAATATCTGGTAATTGTAGGTGTTTATTAAAACACTTTACAATTTTTAGTAGTAATTTTAAAATTAAAAGATTTAGTTTAGTGGTAAAACTGTAACAAAAATTCGGTATTTCTAACAAGAAATAATAAATCTAACTACCTTAAACGGGTTATTGAAATTGATTGGCAGCTTGTCAAATCAGATTTTACACATAATGAATGTAAATTGTTAAAAACAAGAGCAGGCACTAACTTTATATGCATTCATAATTGTTAACGAAATCTGATGATTCCTTAGGTATGACGAGAAACAAAGCATCTCTTTAAAAACAGAAAGGTTCTTTTCAAATCTAAACAAATATTTGTAACGAATATTCTTTGTGAGCTAATACCAGATTGTGTAACTAACGTTTCCGTTATTAATTTCCGTTTTATCATACGGGCTTATCAGATAAAAAATGGTCATACAAAAGCTGGACATAATAATATGCGGAAACGTAAAAATAATATTATTCTTGTAACGTATGTCTTGCTTGCTACATATTTGCGGTTTAATGACAATATTTATTTTATTTTACTTTTTTTATTTTACTTTTACCTTAATAATACATACAACAATGTTAGTTAGTTAAAATTAATTGTAAAGAATATCTCTCACAATTACTAATACTAATTTTCGATTTCCAGTCAACATCTATCCTAAATTCTCAATAATTCTATTATTAAGTTCTCTGTTAAGTTCTATTAACTAATTTCTTTTTCGTTGTGCTCTTATTTTAAATGAATGCAATTAATATATCGTTTACTATGATTACCACACTAATTTGTTTTCTTCGCATTCATTGTTTTCATTCAGACTGTACATTTGCTAGTGCCTATGTCAATAGAACAGTTCATTAATTTCACAGAATTTTCTTCCAAATTTGTATCCAATAAAGGAAAAGAATTCCGTCGTGTAGGGAGACTCCAGTAAAGATCACTAGTTCTGAACTCTTAAGGAAATACGCCTGCCAGTCAGTTTAGAGCTTACTTCGGTTATCGTAATTAAACTGTGCCATCGAACATTATTCATTCTATACTAATCAATACTCTGATGACTCAGACGGTTTAATGTTTTGCCTTGTTTTCGTTCCTTATTTTACAACATTACAAGTGTTATTTTGTCATTCCAGTTTCTCCCACATGAGACTGTGAATCTGAGGTGAGTAAATTTTTATGATTTAATATTTGTGTGTGTGTGTGTGTGTGTGTGTGTGTGTGTGTGTGTGTGTGTGTGTGTGTGTGTGTGTGTGTGTGTGTGTGTGTGTGTGTGTGTGTGTGTGTGTGTGTGTGGTATTTTACTTTATGTTAGCATAAATAAACATCTTTCAATTAACTTCATTTTAGACATTTTTGATATAACTTTTAAAATTCTAAAACAACTAAAGTATATTTAAAATGCCTTATAATATGTATACGTTTTTTACTCTTACATACGTAGACTTTGTCAAAATGTTTTAAAGCTCATCAAGTCACGTTTTTAACAAAACTTGGTGCACAAAAGAACATGATGAAAACGTAAATTCAATAATAGTCATTTAGGAAGGATAACTGTAAAGAAAGAGTAACTTCCTATAAAATAGTCACTTACTGATTACCTGTAAAAAGTAGGGATACTATATACGTACTATTTATTAACAACTGTCATATGATTCCTTTGACGAATCATCTGCAGTGTAAATATAGAACTTCCTTAATTTTTATGAGCATTTATGGTATAATTTTCATATTTTTTACAGTATTTTTATTATTGTTTATTATTAACTAACCATTATGAGTCAATAGGAAAAATCCTGATCGACAATTATTTAATGATTGTTTATCTTAGTTCTGAGTTTACAATCTTCGTTGTGTATATAAAAATAATAAAATCATTTTTCCTGCTACAAGTAGTCGTCACATCAGATTGAACAAACCTGTAAGTATTATATTAAAAATATCAATAAAATATGGTTGGCAGTTGAAGAAACTATGTTGTAGGAAACATAATTTATTAAACTGATTTATAAACTTATACATGAGTATCAGTTGCTTAACAAAATTATTACATGCAAGTACACGGTTCCATAAACTACGGTTTTAATTACTGGAGAAACACTAAAATTTAGTTGTTCATTACGTTAATCTTATCTTTTCTATTTATATTTTTGTAAGTTCTATGTTTGTTGTTTGATTTCAGTTTATTAATAATTCTCTCGTGAAATCATCTCAGCAAGATCTGTTCAGTAGTTTCCCTTTACGAAATCGTAACAATACGTTTTCATAGAGATAGGTCGTAACCCCATTGCTCAGCCCTCTTGATGATTAAAGTACCATTAAATCTGCCTTGACTGCCTAACTGTCTTACCTAAAATATCCAGTTATCGCCATTTGATGTGAAAACCATGTATGCTGCTGTATCAAAACGTAACATCAAATCGGATATTAATAATACCAATAAAAAAATTGTACATTTTAATTTCTGATGGGAAAGGTTAATAATATTAAGGATTTAAACGTTACATACCATAAATTTTATGTTAATAGTGTAGGCCTACTTCAAAGCTTATACAGTATGAACAACATAAATTATATTTCTTTGTTGTAGTCAATTTATACAAATTCTATGTAAAATATGTTCCATACACTGTCGTTATATGAATAGTAGAGTCTACTAAAAATACAAACACACACACATACACACACACACACACACACACACACACACACACACACAAATCTAGTACCGTGGTTTCTTAGCTGAAGGAATACAAGCCTGAAGTAATATTGTTACGACGATAGCGGCGATCGTCGTCTCAGTTAGTGGAATAAATAACGGAACACCTTTAATAACACTTTCATTATTCACAACTTTAATAACAATTTTCGTAAATAAAGACGCTTCTACATAACAATTTTCCAAGTCTACAGTTGTCCACCATATAATATCCCACAAATAATAAAACTCACCAAATTTCAAATGTCCGCAAACTATAATGAGCAATTAATAATTTACACTAATCAGTCATCAAATAACATGTTTATCGCTTTCATTCGCAATCTCAATTTACAAGTTCGACTCAACTGCGGCGAGCTGGTTTTTCTCTATATGTAGCTGCCAGAAATATCGCAATTACGTATCGAAAATCTTTCACTATAATGTAGATACTCGGAGGATAATCGGGCCGGCTCTACAATGGGGCAGAAGAATCGAGAATGTTTGAAAGCATTAGTCATCCTGCTGGACACACAACGAGTGCAAACCGCTGCAAAGCAATGCCTGTTGCATACGTATGTCCTTAGCGTTGACACTGTCGCTTCTAGTGCATCAGCTATTTTTACTCTTACACTAAGTCCTCTGATTGCTGAAATATAAAAATTAACAGAAACTTTTTATTGATTATTAGTTATTTAAAAATTTTGAAAATTGCCTAACATATTATATGAAAATATACTAAAGAACGGTAGAGCAGAGTTGTGGTAGTTTGCGTTCCATGTTACATAACTAATAAACGTCCCGGCGTTTAATACAAGTGAAACATTTTGTGAGTATACAAATTATACAAGAATTAGTTTTGTGCACGCGATAAGACATCTCCTGTGGTTAACGTAGGAAATTTATTTTCAGTCTGTAGGAATGACTTCGGAAATATAGCAGCAACTCACAGGTACGTAGGTTGTGTTGCCGTGTAAATGAATCGCTTTTCCTGTACCCTTGCTGTCCCTGTCTGTCGAGTCCTCCTCACACTACAGTTTTTCCTTTCATACACCATTTCCCTAGTAAACATTCCCTCTGTCAATATCTCTCTGTTAATGCGTCCTTTTGGTTACAGTTCCTTTTTTAACATGATATTACAACATATTTTTACTACACTAATCAACTGTCGTGTTAACTTTTAAATTGATTGCATTTTTGTTTATATTAAGACGGTTTTAAAAATTTAATATTTCTAAAGGTGTTATTTTCAGAAATCTCTTTGCAGTCTTATTTAACGCGCTATTTATATTTAAAAAAATGTACGTTATTTTTCTACAACCAATGTTAATGATAAATTTGTCTACTATGAAATAATATAATATTAAATCCTTAAATTCGTAGTGACCGTCAATCAATGAATTTTTCAGTCAAGGGTTAGTGAGGATCGGTCAAAAATAACACAAATTTTATCTTACTTGTGTCGACGTTTCGACAATGTTTATTGTTATCATCAGGACAATTGTTGCTGACGCCAAACACACGCCAATTTCACAGTTGTGTGTTTGGCGTCAACAACAATTGTCCTGATGACGACAATAAACATTGTCGACACGTCGACACAAATAAGTTAAAATCTGTGTTATTTTTTACCGATCCTCACTAACCCTTCACTTAAAAAAAATAATATTAAATAGTTTTTATTTACAATTCCAGAAGCAGACACGCTTGTACGCATGTATTCACAAGTACACTTAATTATAGTAAGTTATATAATTATTTTATTGGAGTGACAACTTTCATTTTAAACTTTCTATAAGAAACTATGTGTTGCACTGCAGTTAATTCTTAGTTATTAGCAATTTGTTATTTCTTAGAAATAGGCCTATAGGTAAGACCAGGCTGTTTTATAAGCAATGTTATAAAAGATTAATGCAACAAATTTTGTTATTTTAAGGTTCCTGAGTGTTTATTTTGAAGGAAAACTTTTATAGTTTTAGAATACAATTATGTTACGTTTTTGAAGCTAATTACTGTGTGGTATAAAAACACTGAAATAAGAACAACAATGTGAAATGCATTAAACATATGTGGAAATATAAATCTATAGGACACGGATATGTGAGTAGACCCAGGAGGGCTGGAGGCTCTCTGAAGGCGGAACAGGCAGAATGAAAGACCTTGTTGAAATTTATGATCCCCTTTTGCGGACGTTTTGTATCATATGTTTAACTGGTTACCGCTACAGCTTACAAACGTACAAAAGCTGTAAAACAGTTTTCCTAAATTACATTGTTTGATGCAATTATTTTATTATTTTAAAGTCTGTGAGTGTAATTTTGAAATAAAACTTATATAGTTTTTCAACAAAATTATGGTAAGTCTCTGAATCTAATTATTGTGTAGTACATACAAAACAACTTAAGTAAGAACAATGTGAAATGCATTAATATATATTACTGGACGTTACTTTTTAATACCAATTAGTTATACTTAGAAGTAATTTAAAATATAATAAGAAAATAGGGCTAATATTTCCGAGATTATTATCACACATAGGGCTAATATTATCACATTTCCGAGATTTAAAACTTATCATTTGGGTTCACATAAGAATGTCAATTCCATTTAACAAATAGAATTACACTGGATTAATATAAAAATATCCATTACTAAATAAATGTTGGTAGTACTATAAACGTTGATAATGTAGGCTTTAATAATATCTGTAATTTGTTAATTTTCAAGTGTTTCTATTTTTTTTTAGTTTTCGTTGAATTATTTTTCAAAAATAATTGTTTATTTTGTGGACAAAATTTGTCAAACTATGAAAATATTCTAACGTTTTTTTACATATTGAAAGGTGACAAAACAATCTCGTATGCTTATGAATAATGTTGTACGCTTAGAGAAATAAACTGTCTTAGACGAACTTAATTAGAACAGCGTTTAACTAAAAAAAAGGCAAACGTCTTATGATTAGTCTGTTACGGCGAGGCGTATGCTGTATTAATAGGATTTACTTACCTTTACGGAATAAAGGTTTAAATAAAAACAGGTTAAGTTGATAAATTGTTCTAAGATAAGCTTGCACGCTTACACACACACACAACCGTAAAACCATAATACAACTCCTGATGGTCATACAAAAAATAAAATACTTTTAAATAGGCATTTGACTTCTTTTACCTCGATTTCTAATGTTACTGACACTAATAAACGAAAACCATAATTACACCGGATTCAAAGAGAACATGGAGCCAATACATGTTTGTAATAAAGGTCATTTCCTGAGTGCTTTAGAAGAGTTTGAAATATACAAGGCATCCAAAGTAAATAAAGAGCAGTTACTCAACGATCAGCTATCATTTAAATCCAATAAATTATATGATACCGCGTTGATGATTAGCAATGAAGCACGAACACGGGCTAGTTGACGATCGGAGGTCGACCGGTGCACTGAGTCGCTTTTAACGTGTTCATGTGTTTGAGTTATATGTTAATTTATTCAGTGATTTTTGTGCGTGTGTTTTTATGTATAAACATTTTAATCATTTCGACGACCCCTATGTATTAGGGGAATAATAAATTTTTTACTGTACCTGAAGATGGGGATTTAGTCCCTGAAACATGTTGTATGTAAAAAAACTGAGATCGCATAGTGGATTATACAAGGTAAAAAAATTCTGAAGTTAACTAATTAAACGTCGTTTCTTTAATATTAAAATTTTTCCGAAACTGCTATTGCAAACAGAATCTAGTAGTCTATTTTGTTTTATTATCTGCACTTTAATTATTTAACTTCCTTTTATTTTAGTACATAAGATTAACAAATTAAATGTAACTTGTATTAAGGGGATCCATTAACTTAGATTTAAAGTAAGAATCATAAAAATTACAGAAGATGTAGACGTTTAATAATTAGGTACTTTACAGTATAAAATTGTTTTACAAATAGAATGTGCAACATAGAAATATCGGAAATTATAGGATATTACGTATATCCTACACAATTTTGGTGTAACAACATTTTGCATAATTTGTTAAAAACATTGCAGTGTTTGGTTGTCTCTGTGCTTGGTTTGCCTTAGTTTATTTTTGTTTAATACCTGCATGCATTCTTACGTAACTCAGAAGGGTTCTAGTTGCCATGTACACGCAGCCACACATTTGGTAAGGTAGGAGTTCGCAATTCTAAATCACACGACATAAAAGTTTGAAAGTTGTATTTCGAGCAATACAACCTTTAACTTATAAAGGATTAAGGAATTAGTGTGAACCTATTAAAATCTACACTATATTAATTTCCCGACTATATGCACCCAATGACGGTAGTTAAATGCTATTGCCGTGTTATATATTGTGATTAACGTTAGTATCGGAGGAACTATTTACACATCTACGTTTAAATTATTTGATACGGCTACACGGTTTTATTTTTTTCTTTGAATGTTTTATATAAAGGTTTTATATTATTTTACATACATTTTAGAGCGTAGAATGAAATATATCGTACATCAGGAGAAACGACCCTGCAAACTAGGTTATCAAGAATGAAAATTGGGTAGTAAGAAGATTCGTTTTGAGCGCCCATCAGATAACGCTTTGAACAGTGAACAGGGAATCGTTTTTATCCCTGAGCTTATTGAAACCAACTGTCTGATTGTGAACATAAATTCTCAAAGTATCTAGGCCTACTATGTTGAACAAATTATTCCAATAATTTCAACATATTTTATTTTTGTTTGTTATTAGAAAAAACTATGTTTTATTTAATATCTCCAGTTTATATAATCACCGTTCTGTTATTTTGCTGTGGCGACTATCTGTAGTTTTCCTAATAGCATGTTTGAAAATACGAGCCCGTGCACACGCGGCAAAGGTAGTAAACACAAAATAGATTTACTACAATTGCATAGAATCTGTCGTAAAACTATAAGTTTTTCGATTTACAATGTTAAGTTAAATGTTTCTGAAGATTAGGTACAGTGTGGTTGAGTTTAGTGATTACTTAATGCAATAACAAAACACAAGTCAGCTGATTTTAATAAGATACATCTAGTACAACATAGGATTTTACAAGAAAGCAGGAACTTTATTCATGATTCAAAAAACTAAATAATTATTCGCAGACAATCAACATTATCATAGCTGTCAAAATTGTAGCGCCAGTGATGGTGAAGTGTCATGTCTTTCCTTTCATTTGCACACTCTTTATCCAGCTACCTTGTTCTTCTATTCACCACTAGGACTTATTCCTGTTTTTCAAAGTAGATAATCATTGCGCAGAAACATGTTTTGGAATGAAACTTGCGTTGAAACTTTTTAAATTAAAACAGAATTTTGGTTGTTGAGATCGTCTTCAGCATACGAATAAACCACGTCAATTAACACTCTACAAGCTACTAATGATAGTGTTACGACGGTCTAACTGATAGTGGTATGGTACAGTGGAAAACAAAATACAAGACACCAATTAAGTCACTAATCACCAGTTTTAATTGTCACAATTAAACAGTTTGTAATCAACAAGATAGTATGTTTAATATCTTACAACAAATCAAATAAAAATTGTTCACACGCAATAATAATGTCTACTAATATAAAACACAATTGTATTACAATTGTCTCGCACAATTATAAAAGCACATAACACTTCGTCACTAATAACCACTTGAACGCACAGAGTAATCGCCAGACAATAACTGTACTAAAATACTACGAACCGGATTCCAATAAATCGCAACTCAAACTGAAACTGAACGTCGCTGAGTACTTGTATTTATACCCCGCCGAAAATCCAGAACATTCCACATACTACGCATTAGGTCTACGCTACGACGATTGCGGCCTTGACACAGTGCGCGGGGCTGGCGACGTCCAGAAAAGTCTCGTGAGCGCATTGTTGCATTAATCTCAAAACGAAGATAGACTAATTTTTCGGTTCTCATAACGTCACACTACGTATCTTATAATTTTCTAATTTTCTGTGCCAAAAACGGTCTTTTCCATAACTTGTGAATTAAATGATAAAATGAGTAATTTTAAAATAACTACTAAAAAAACAATTACTAAGTTACTTGAAAAACAATACTAAATAAATTATCTTTAAGATTACCCAATATTATAAACACTCTAAATGATAAATCTTCTACCAGTCAAATAAATGGTAAATCTTCTAACATAAATTATTGAAGTAAGTTTAATTAATTTTTACAGGCAAAATTAGTATTTAATTTAATTTAAATTTAATATATTTAATTTAATTTATTGCTACGGAAAAAGCATTAAAAGTTAATAAAAATAAGTTTTTTAGAAATTCTATTAAGTATATCTTTGGTGCTAACTGTAATTCACGTACCAGAACTACTTAAGTCTCTTACTGTGTGTAGAGACAGAAACACGTAGACATGGTTGTCAGTGAAGGTCATATATGCGAAACGAAAGTTGATTGACACTGAAATTTAGAATTGCGAGACGTCATTGTAAGCCTAATAACGTGCTGGCGACTCATATAAAGTAACATTACGTGCTTGATTGTTGTCAAAAAACTGAAGGGGTTATACTGGGTTCCTGCGAAGTCGCAATACTAGCTAGCTACTAGCTAGTTACTAGTTAGCTATTGTGAGTTGATGAATTTATTATTATCTATCAACAATTCTACAAGCACTATCAACTTGAAATTATGCGTGTTGGATTGTCGTGTTTCTAATAAAGTAGGTCAGGATTGTCCGAGTCCCAATTTTTCCATTTCCCGATTATCGAAGATACTTTCTTCTTTATCTCACTTTTGTTAATACACATACATTTTTAATATAACACGTTGAATAATATATTTGTAATGCATAACCTTTTTTTTGTTTTGTGAATTAACGTACAAACATGCATTGTGTGTCGGGTTATACGCATTGTACAAAAAGTCCAACATCAAACTGAGTTTATGTAGGATTCAATTAATGGAAAATGTCCCTTGCCATCCCCTTTCCAAGAAGCTGGAATCAGAAGCATTTAAAAATCAAATTTTTGCCGCCAAACTTCACCTTCCTCGTTCAGCCCGTCGATCAAAACATTCAAGCGATATTATCGCCGACTTCTCCGGTCGTCTATTTTACAAAACAGTGACATGCTCACAGTTACCGAATATTAAAAAGAAATATATTTTTAAAAAGTGGTACAGGATACAGGTGGTACAAAAAGAGATACAGGAGAATAGTTTAATAGTGATGGAAGAAACGCTTTAATGACGAAGAAATTCGTGAGAAAATTTCGACTGCGAAAACGAAAGGATCGTGTGATGAAGAAAGTTCAACTCCCCACATTTCACATGCACACTGATTGGCTGTTTTAGAATTTGTGTTACAATACGTAGGACAGTAATACAAAGCTCAAGCCTCTGTCTTAATTTTATTAAAAAAATGGAGACGCGTAGCAACGAGGAGAAGAGTGAATACTACTTAGAAGAAGACAACCATCACATTTTTTGATATTGTATTCTTATACACATAATTAGATTTTTCCTTAATGTGCTTTTAGTTCTTCTGCATTTACTTTAATCTGACAGCCTTCTAGTTTTCAAAATTTTGAATGTGAGCATTTTATTGACAAATAAACATTTTAAACAACTTTTTTTCATTTTACCGATTACTCGAGGTAGTTGTGATCCACATTAATTTGTACAATCGAAACTCCACTGTATGTTACATAATTGAATTATACAAACTATTTTTTACATTTAGAGAATTCCCAATAAATTTGTAAGGGTATGTTATGTTTGATGACTATTTTATTTAGGCCTTCACTGTTGTAATTTGATCGCGTCTTCGTTTCAAAATAAAACTTAATATTTTCAAAATTACTAACATTTTAAAATACCTACAAGTAGGTTTATAAAGTATATCAAACTATTTAAAATATTACTTATTTTAGTGCAAGTCCATTCAGAATCACATATTTAGTTGAAGTATCACAAGTATTATTAGTGTGCAAGTTGTATTTTAAATATCGCATTTTACAAATGAAACTGAATTAGTATCTAATATACGGTAAAATGCTTCATCTATTGTGTTAAAAAAATTAATTTGTTGTAGGTTATGACAAGTCGAGAAATGTCTGCCAGTAAAGTACGATTTTATGGTATAACGGTTTGCGGGACTATGATTCACACCGCGTCAGTAAAATGTGTTGTACTCCACATGTGTTTATTTTATACCCGACCAAAGATTTATATTGTTTCTAGATTACAGGTTGTACAAAAATATCACTCGTGGATAAAATATGGGACGTTAGGTAGTCTAATTGAAAAGGATCTAATGAAAATAAAAATTGAATAATTAACGGGTAAATGATTTCAATAGTAGTATTGTGGTTTATCGAGTTCTATGCAATTTTCTAATTGTAACGATAAAACACGTTTTCTTGTCTAAATTATAATCACTCGCCGAATATTGACGTATTTTAGTGATTAATGATGTCGTTTCCAATAAATAGGCAAAAACAGTTGAACTACATTTGGAAAATATCGTTGTTCTACGGTACTTTAATCGTACCTCACAAACCCACCAGTCTTCCCAGCAAATAAAGATCCCAAGCTGTTCAGTCTTGCGTTCTTTTTAACACTTTGTCATTTACATGGTTATAATCAGTTAGTTTAAAGTTTGTTTTGAAGTTAATATTTACGATTACGCGTTGTTTTCTCAGTTAATACTTATTGTCTCCATGCAACGTTTAGCTGTAACCAGTAACTATTAATTCATATAGCAGCCTATCAGTTTATTTCATGTTACTAACTGCAATAGCTAACGTTAATTCACCACATACTTAATTATGGTATGACAGTGCTGTACAAACCTGATACATTAACATCTTGAATCTGTTCAACACATATCCGTACACTTACGTAAACACACAAACCACTCATTCATAAGTAAACACTTCACTAAGCACAGGTGAGTTTTTGTCTGCCCTTCCTGTTTGAATTAAATTTGGACGAACATGCACTAAGTATGGTCGGTTCTAGTAGAAGGCCGGAACATTAAACGTGGCAACGTTGCGTCTGAGGCCTATACGCATAGTGTAATAAAATGGCTGAAGTGAACATGTTATATTTGATATAATTTCATAGCGCAACTAAAATCATGTTTAGGCCCATTTATAGCTAAATCTAAATTATAGGTCTGTGCGCACGTTTAAGTTGAAGAAATTAGTGAATTAGTGTTAGGCCTAATGAATTAATTTTGTTCGAATTATTGAATTCGTATTATATGAATGAGTTAACTATTATATTTCTTAAATAATATAACAGTATTTTATATAATAAACTTTTAATTTGCAAAGAATTAAGAATTATAAAACTTGTGTTAATCTGCAATTAAAAATGACTCGATTTGATTATTAAAATACATAAATTTAAGAGATCGTCTATTCGGTCTCAAATATCAGCTGGTTTCAATGTGGCAATGTGGTTTAATATTCCGGCCTTCTACTAGAGCCGGTCATTGTACAGTAGCGCGGTAATTTTTGCATTCATAGGTTGGCTAATCTGCTCTTTTAATTTGCTCAATTCATGTCTGTACATCTGGACAGTGCGTTACATACGTTCGCTAGCGGCGGTCGCCCTTGCGCTCGCTGCTATCCTGTCACATTCATTTCTTCTTTGTCGCGACAATTAATGTAGGCCTTAGGCCCAAGACTTTATATATGGCCTTCTAGGCTTTCTCACTAAATTAATTCTTCAATGTAACATTTTACGACTTGTATTTACGATGCGCTCATTAGCCAATCTTATATTCAAAATTGACACCTAACCATTTCAATGCTGTAATAATCTGAATAATTTTCAATAAATATATTAACTACAGTCCACTCTCTCTTCATCATTTCTGCATCCTGGTGAATTAATTACAACAGTAAATCGACAATTCACGAACACTTCATACTTAACAGTCATGAAGCTCAATTTATTTTATTACTGAGATGCGCCCAATGGCTCAAAAAAAGTTTTAAATTAGAATGTTAAGTGTAAGTTTTTCAACTGTTCCTCTCCGCTACTTTCTCGATTACTCACGTTTAATCATTTTTACTTCTAGTTACTTTTTATTAATTTCACTTAATAAAACAAGATTAGTGACTCGATATAATCGACTTGTTGATGTAAAAAATTTGTTGTTAACAAACAAACAAAACATGCTTTTGTAATCACATAAGACTATTTTCTCCGAATTTTACGAAATATGTCACCCTAAAATATTTTTGTTTCTGAAAAATTTTGGAAAACTTTTTATGTTGTTAAACCTAAAATCATACACATTCTAAAACTCAGCTTATGTACATATTATCAGTAATGGTAACAGTGTAACAGTGTATAAAATGAGAGCAGAATATTAAAATAGCGTTTGAGCGCAAGCAAGCACTAAGACAGACACTCGTATGATTTCCCACTGGATGCTGATTCACTTAAATTGACCACGTTATCGACTGCAAATTGAAGTAAGGTATCGACACGCAAAGGTAATGCTATTTTGTGTGCCGAGTTCGAAAAAATTCCAGAGTGGTGTATATTGAAATACACAAAACATAGTATCGTCGGATATTCGAGTATATGTGGTTACGTTACACCACTAGTAGATTATGTACTTTTTACTAAAGAGACTAAAATAATAATGATACTGATATAAAACTTTTAATGATACTGCTTAACTTACGGGAACCAAACCAACCACCAGTGTGCTACCCTAGTACTAACTATTAAATAATAGGGAGTTTTCTGGTATTTCTGGCACACCCCCAGACTTACAATTCCTGTTACATCTCCTCTAGAACATGTTCTGCTAGAAGCATCCAAGAAAAGTCTCTTTCTCCGTTCACTGACTACGGATGGGATAAAATCCTTGCCCTATTCGTAAATTGATTCATGATCGGATTACAACAGTTTTCTCACTTGGTATTCACATATACACACTAGATACTAATTATGTAAGGTGCTATTCACGAACTTACTTTGTTTCAATTTTTCATAGCGCTTTCATGGACCGACCGTATCTTTTTCGCCAGTGCCCTCCATTACTTTGGAAATAACAGAACCGATGCTCTATCTGCTTCAGGTCCTTCCAGTTTGCAATTTATAAGAAAGAACGAAAGTGGATTCAACAGCAGTTTCGTTGTTACCAAAGTAGTGTAGTTCTATTGATGGAAAAGACACATTTAGTCCTCGAAAGCGCTGTGCAAAATTAAAACTAAGTTCTTAAAAAAAAATGGTTTATTATATTAGTATAATAATTTAAATCAAGAATACTGAAAAACGTGTAGCGGAAACGCGTGGAACTGTACACACACACACAGGCGTACATATACAATATATATACAAACACATACAATATATACGCGTGTCCAAATCGATATGCGTAACGTATCGATAATAGTTTTTTTACCTGTATGCAAGAAAATAGATAATTGTTTCATACTGGAAACGTCAAATGCGTAATGTACCCAATATGTAATTGTTGTAGCCAGTTCTATAACATAACTATTATTTAAACTATGGAAGCATAATTAACCTACGTGTAGCGGTGTACCGTCTTACTGATCCTAATGTCAGTAATTCAGGTGTGAGAAATTTCTAATTTAAGTAGTTTCCAGCAGGTCCAAAACACGGGGTCTGCCATCTAACTCTTACATAATGTACAAGATAAATCCTCCTTACTCCGCTGGGTTTGATCGCTCCGTGGGGAATCTGGGTTAATCTGGAATGGGCCTTAGTTTGAATATTAATGAAAGTTTACGTATAACACCGGTAAGCCTCTGCTGAGCAGCTTAAATTATATATTACTGTCACGCTGGATATGTCACATATCAATCAGTTTAACCTGAATTATCATGTCAATTAGAATTGTAATTAGTATAGTAAAAGTATTTATTCATATATATCTTTCATAGACAATAAATCAGTACGTTCTTCACATCTGCTTTATTCTGGTAAACCACAATTATTTTTGAAAATACATTACCTACAAACTACTACTACTACTACTGCTACCACTACTACTACTACTACTACTACTTCTACTACTACTACTGCTACTACTATTAGTTTAAAAAATTAATTTTTTTGTATTGTTTTGCTAAAATATAATGACTCGAAATTAATTTTAAAAATAATATTATTTTCAGTGAATATGCGATTAATAATAACAATAATGTAATTAAGTCAGTTTACAGCACACATCAGAAGGCACATAAGATCATACTCCTTTTCTAATTACATTATTTGTGAGATCACAGATTATGTGAATATTTTTAACTTATTTAAAATAAATAAGTTACTTCATATTTAACGTAAGGGTATGAAGACAAGAAATTAAGTTGTTTCACAATTAAAGGTATTTCAACCGAGGCACTATGTTTATAGTTCACGTTCATACTAAAACATTTAATTGATCATGTTTCTGTTATAATTAAATTATTTGTAATTAACTTTACGTGACTCTGTGTTCGATGTAGGCTATTTACTCTTACCTTCATATATAGTACAATGAATGACATAGTAATTCCATATGCCATTATATTCACGGCAAATATGAATCTGCTGTACGTAATGCGTCTCAGAAATATAAGTTATCTTCGTAATCAAAGATAACGTGTACAAACTATACATTTCAGATACAATCTGTGATACTAAAGCCTGTGAAATCGTTGTAGAAACGTAAATATTAAAAATTTCACATGAATCCAATAGTTCAAAAGTTTTTACTGACACCATTTACAAAACAATATTTAGGTTTGGAGAAACTGTATCACTTGACATTTAATAATAAATATTAGCCTATCGCTTGAAGATACTGTTGTTATAAAGATTGCACTAAAACCCAAGTTTACAATTTATTACATTTTTAGTAGTAAATAGCTCTACATTATTTTCAACAAGATTAAATTCAGCGGCTACTCAGTTTTCCTCACGACATTGAGTGCACGCCATAGGAGCGTGCTATTAGTACAATACAATACATTATTATTGAATTTACATTACTGAACTCTGAGATCTTAAACTTTCTCAGTTACGTTCAGACTTGTTGTTACGAATAACCTACCTTCGAAGAGAATATGCGTTTTTTGCGTCATAACTAAATTTAAACATGATCACAACTAGTTCATTAAACATTAGATAAACAAAATTATGTAATTCTCAAAGCGTAAACGTAAACAAAGCTGTAGTTTGTGTGTGATGTCCGTGTGCATAATCCGTGTAAGCAGGCGTGTTGTGGTCTGACCCAGCAGATGTTAACGGAGATTACTAATCAGTATCGTAAGACAAGTGTACAAAAATACACTTTAAGCAATTTAGAATATTATTTTGATTTTGAACCCTTAAAGAGGTTAACGCTTTGCACTTCCGAGAACAATCCGTTAGCACAATTATTAGTAGTCTAAAATTGTCAGCTAATAATAATTGAAAACATGGAAAATTTACGTATACAATTCTTTTTTAAGAACATATTCAAATCATATACGTATAAACAACAAACTCGAATGTATCAAAACAGTTTTCTAATCATAAATAAAAATCTTGTCATACATTGTTAGACTATTTAAAACTTCTTATGAAGTTTAGCTATTCCGGTTTATTAAAAATATATTTTTGGTATTAAACCTTTTAACATTGAAAATGTTTATAAGGACGTGTCGCACATTTGCGGCCGATCGCTGGTGCGTTATCGAAAATGGGAACCGGTGAGTTTCCATAGAAACTACTTCTTTGTTGTCAATAACGTAGTACACATATAAAACTTCGCTTATGAATGCGACTACATTTAACTTATAATCTGTACACTGGTAAATGAAGAATGAATTCATTGATTGGTGAATGAACATAAATATATATATATTAGATTTATTGAAGCATTTTCAATGCCCTTCTCTGTGCATTGTATTTGTGCAATGGTGTAAATTTTTTGTTGTAGTTAGCGATTTCTTCATAGTCAGATAAATATCATACCTTCCTATCATTGCTTTCTATAGTCAGCTAGCTGTTTTTTTTTTTGTAGTAGTAGTTTAGTGTATTTAAATTCATTGGTAATAGGCCTAGTTGTAATCTGCATACGTGACATGAGACGCATATTACTTAAACATACGACTATTTTTCTACACAATGAGATTATTGTGTATACTCAGAACGTATCCAAGTTTTAAATTCTTAATTAATATCACATGAAGTTTCAGATTTTGAGATAAATAAATAATTAAGTTATATGTAACTACGCGGACACTATACGTTATACGTGTACTACTTTCTACGTGAGCATGTAATGTGACATTTTTCAGTCATCTTCTACTCGATTAGCTTGTGATTTACGCCGTTATCGATAAAGGGTCTTTCCTTCGTTTAGTGTTCATGCAATTTTGGCTCTAGCCACCACTTCTATAATCGGTTCTTTCGTAAAAAAATTACCCTACCTTATATGTCGCGGTGGAAACAAGTTGTAACGTAGGAAGTCATTTTCGTTAGAATAAACTTCCATTACCGTTTTGAATCAATAATTTTATGTTAGACATGTCTACTTGAACCACATTGCCAATGTTTCTAGACCTACAAAATATCTCTAGGGAGACGATCGGATAGTACAGGCCGTTTCCGACCTGCCAATGGGGAGGAGATACATTACGAAAACCCCTCCGCTCTGACGGACTTCGCCATGCAGTGCACACCTGTACCTGACAGGGGACCTGTGTAACATTTTGGTATTGTATGGCTTATAATAAAATGGAAGTATTTATTCCAGGAGATATCTTCTACAAAACTAAATGTTAAAATTAATGTAAGGAGAACCATTTGACACCATCCGCAGTGCGGATGTGATGTAATTTCCCTTGCACGTCAAATTCAGAATACTTGATAAATAATAGTTTCCAGTAAGTTAACAGGCAGGTGACGGCTGCAGCTTCCGGGCAAGAGATTTGCGGTTGACTGATTGCTCCTTTCTCGTCCTTAAAGTCCTAGGAGAAACAACCTTTGCTGTTTGTTTCTGCTGTACAATCAATTACAGGATTTCGTTGGTACTTATCTTAAAAAAAAAAAAATAAGGAGCAGATAAAATCAGTAATTGTTGATTGTTGACGTGTTGACATATTCCTCGAGAAAATAATGCTACGTTTTCTACATATTCGACTTATCTTCTTACAGTTTTTTATCATCTACTTTTATAATGTTCATTACAACCATTTACCAATTTTTGCAAACTGGTTTTCTAATAATTGCCATATAAATCAGTACCACTTTTTTGGTTTCATATGAGGTTACACGTTTATCTCTCTCTATGTATATACATTCTAGTTTCTGTTCAAATAATCGAACCCAAATTTATATATCTGACCTTAAACAAGGGCAATAATCGTAATGAGAAAACTACCTGGGACCGATTCCAATATTAAAATTAAGAAGTGAAGGGAAAGTGTATCTTGTGAAAAGGACTAAGTGTAATACATATTCATATTGCTGTCACAATTAAAACATTTGGCCGTTATACGACGAAATCTTTCCCATTAAGATTTTAAAAAACTTTTAATACAGTATAATGCTTACTTCAATTGATATTAATAAACAAAAAACTTGTGGCATTATAAATTATGAAAAATTTATATTTGATAATTGTCAAAAAATTTACAGATCATTTATGTATTAAACACTACATAAACTCTGCATAAACTCTACTAATAAGCAGGCCCGGATTTAAGTATCCTGCCGCCCCTAGGCACTATTGTTAGCCCCCCCCCCCAAACAAGTAACTTCTATATATTCAATTCTCCTTGACTGCTGAAAAATAGTTGCTGAAAATAGCCATTTCAACTATCTCTATTGCAAATACAGTATCTCATTTGCAAAAAACCTAAAACATGAAATTTTAACAAATAATTTTTCACCTCGTGCCGCCCCCCTGAGCCTGCCGCCCCTAGGCACGTGCCTAGTGGGAAATCCGTGCCTGCTAATAAGTACATGATAAATAAAACATAAAGAGGTAATTAAAGCACTAACTCCTTTTAAGCACAGTTGAAGAGTAGTATTAGCAGTCGTAGGAATTCTTCTTTAATGAGATACATCTAATTTTAGCGATTGGTTAACCTGTAGTTAATTGATGTAATATCTAATTTATCCACTCTACAAAAACAACTTTTGAACAGCCTAAAATAAAACGAGAACCAAGTTAATTGCTTTTGTATGTATATAGGCCTAATACAGGTTATTTTGGTTCTGATACAAATTGCCGTCAGAACATATTGTTACGACGGTCTAGTGATCGACGTATGGTACAGTGGAAAACAAAATACAAGACACCAATTAAGTCACTAATCACCAGCTTTAATTATCACAATTAAACAGTTTGTAATCAACAAGATAGCCTCTTACAACTAATCAAATAAAAATTGTTCACACGCAATAATAATGTCAACTAATATAAAACACAATTGTATTACAATTGTCCCGCACAATTATAAAACACGTAACACTTCGTCACAATACTTCGAAACGCACTGTGTAAATCGCCCGACAATAACTCAACTGAGCGTCGCTGAGTACTTGTATTTATACCCCGCTGAGGTTCCAGAATACACCAGAATATACTAGAAAACACTATAACGTAATTGATTGCGGCCTTGCATACAGCGCGTGCGGACTGGTATGATCTGGAAAAGTCTCGTTGCGGACGCGTGACAAGTGTCACGCAATTGTCTTTCATCTCAAAGTAGCAGCAATACGTACGCACACACACATTATAGCTGGACTCCGTCCGAGAAACACGTAGCATGTTCTGTAATGTCGTATCAATATTACTCACGTTAGCTTTTTCTGTGACAACTGCTAGGAACACATTCGTTTAATAACATCTGCTGACAGGTACACCTTTTTTCTGTAAATATCATGTTTACGTTTTGGATACAAAATTTTCTTCAATATCAGGAACGTCACGAGCTTAGCTTATTATACTTTTTATGCGTTTTTTTATTCGAATGAAACTTCATAGGGGCTTAGTAGACCAACGAGTAGTAGCTAGTAATCTATAGGCCTTGGGTTCGATTCCCATGAGCATCATAAAATCTATGTGACACAGCATGTGGATGTGAGTATCTGATATCTGTGATAACATCCTAGCTTTGACCACATATTTTACTCGTATGTCGAACATTGACATAATTCAGTCTACCTCGGGAATGAATCTTTTTATCAAGAAATTTTTAATAATTTATTAGATACGTAAATTACATTTTCAAGGATGCCGTTTACTGGAAATTAACAGTCGTTTCTTACATTATGCACAGTACCTGCACGATACCTACGATTTTACGTGTACTCTACTAAAATGTTGTACTCGATTTTTCAATGACATGCTGGGGGCGAATCAAGCCCGAATATTGTACACTCACGCTAAAAGCTAACTGCCGGATTACAAAATAAAGCTTACAGAGTAAATGCGACTTAAGTTACAAAACTAATTTTTGAACAAGTGTTAAGTATTCAATGTTGTTAACCTCCCATCTAAGTTAATGGTTTGGTCGTCAAAACGACGAATTATATATCACACGCAACTTTGTAGAATAAAATAACAACAGTTCTACTAAAATAGGAATAATTTAAATATTTATTTATAGAATTTGAACTTTTGTCATTTCAAACAAAATTAAATTGACTGAGTTACCTACTTCATACAGAGTGTCTTCAATATGCCAAACGTAGTTAAAATGTGTACATTACACGTCATAACTCTTGTTTCGCATCTACAGTAGCCTACACAGAGGACTGACCAATCTGACCAAGTTCGCTGTAATTAATCTGAACTGTTTATTTGTGTCCGGGCTGTAAATTGTGCAAACTTGATAAATTAGTTATCAAAGCCGTTAAATAATGTGATATCAACACTACGTAATTAAATTATAATAACTAGCGTTGGAATTATTACCGTTATTATTATTATTATATTATTACTAGCGTTGGAATGGTAGGAATTATAATTCCTTACCATTTACGAAATATGTTACAAATAATATGCCTTATAGATCTATATAGTAAACTACTGTATAGTAGTTTAATTATTAAATAATAAAATTTGAAAATTAAGCAATGAAGTGAATGTTACAATATTATAGTTATATAATTTACAGGACTGTATATTTGTATTATAGTTGCTCTGTGCCGTCATTCAATTTTTAATAAGTTGTAAATCCTTGCCATGTTATTGGTAGCAACGAAATATATGATAGCATAAGATGCTTTCTTGTTTTGAAACAATATCACATAACATGTTTTGTAAAAATTTCAGAAATCAAAGATTTCTGTATACGTTATTAAAACATTAAAGTAAAAATAATTATCTTTTACAGCTATGAGTTTCCTTAATAATCTGTATAAAATATATTCTTTGTTGGTATAAACTAAACGTGAACAACAATCTATGTAAATTGGACGTGGTAAACTATAAAATATAAACGTGTTTCAATATGTTAATATAAAAACATCTATGCTTAACTATAAACTATTAAATGGAACTAGTAAAAACATTCTTAATTAACACGATCTAAATGTTGTACGCAGGTACATGTTGACCCCATGTGTTACCAAAGTGCTTTACTACTGGACGATGGGTTAAAGCCTATGCATTATTCAATGCTAATTATTAAAAACTAATGACATATTACTCTGTAAGAAGGTTGAGGTTTGCCTGTGAGGTTAAAATTATGGGTATGGCGAGATTTATGTACAGTATATTTTGTTATAGTTTGTAGGGACAGTTAGAATAGTTTACGGCTGTAAAGATGTTCAAGCGGTAAATATCTGTTTGGTGTAACTCTTTCTCTCACCCTTAGGTCGTCAGTCCTGGACTGGTTCGTACCGCTCTGCATATTCCCACGGTGTGAGTGTTTATTCTCTCATACGTAGGTCTATTTGGTCCTACAATGTAACGCCATCTAAGTAGACAGTTTTACTAGGCATGAATACCACCCTCGGTTTACCATAGCTATGGGAGGGGAGAATATAAAAACCAAATTTTTTTTTTCTCAAGGGGAGTCGAGCGCAAGTCTCGTGTAGCTGGTCAGCACATTCAACGTGACCTTAAACAACAGAACTAGTGCTAAGTTGTGTGTCCTTCGCGCCGTACCTACTTGCGCGCGAAGGGACGACGCGCGAAGGCCCGTAAACGATTGACTACTGAAATTGTTTGCGCTATGTGTCAACATGCAAATTTGTCATGAGCATGATGTATATGTTTATGTACTTGTGTATTAGAACGTAATATTTATGTATTAATTCAGATAAACATTAATTAACCACTTAGAAATAAGACAGCGCTTTGACAATGTTGCAACGGAGTGTCCGTGTGTAGCGAAGTAGCATGACGACGTGGAGGGAAGACACAGGGACCATTTTCCCGATAGGTTCTTTTGTTTGTGGTTCTAGTATACACCACGGCTACTCACACTTTCTCGATAAACACGTATTGAAAGAATATACAGGGTATGTTTCTACCAAATATGAGAACAATTACATACAGCACCTTACACTACACTGCAATATAAATAATGGAGCTTGCAAAAGTGAACAATTATTTAATTTTCGTTGATTCTACAAATTTTTGATGTGAATATAATGATACGATGTACAATGCCGTCGTATTAACGTAATAATAATTCATTTACTAATGTAGTGTAGTATCTGCTGGTTGTCAAATTAAAAAAAAGGGTTCTTCTCAGACTTACAAACGTATTATGCAATGTCCAAAATAGCCTAAAAATATACTACTAATATTATTTTAAAACCACATATAGATGTTGGATCAAACAATCTACTGAACATTATTTAAAATGAGTTTAAAGTTTTCTAAACGCTTCTTCTTACAGAATTTTGAATGAATGCAAATATCGCTTTCCTTTACCATCTCATTTACAATTTATAGGAGTCAAAATTCTATACGTGAGTCAAAATACACAGCAAGTAAAGTATTGGTTACCATACTGTACTGATGCAAAATACTCCAGTAAGGCCTAAATCTGTGTAAAATTGAAATATTAATAATTTACAAATTAATATTGTCAGCCATATTGAATGTATGTTACAGCCTAGGACCAAGCTTTGGCTAGGTATAAACATTTGATGTATAAAAAAATAATTAAAACCCTAAAGTCATTGTAATTATTTATAAAACTCATTTATAAGTTGAAATTAATCAGAAATTGTTTTAAATAATATGGAATTAGTTTAATTATAAATTGTGTTTTGATAGAATGTCATAGAACAAATGGAAAATATTTGTGAATAACTAATCAAGTTTACCTAGAGTTTATGAACAAATTTTGTATTATAACAAATTGGTAAATCACTCAATATATGAAAATTAAAAGTAACAGGACTATAACGATGTAAAATTCAGTAAGGCTAAGTATTTTTAATGAATCCAAGACATTAATAATCGCTAAATATGCGAAATTATAAGAGTAATTGTTGGTGAGGAAAACGTAAAGCTTTCTATTTCCGGGACGCTTAATTATTAGAAGCGTGGGTAGAGAAAGCGTCACTCTTGTTTTAATAGTCAACCAGTGCAGACGTATCATGAAGAAGGGAAATAATAATTAAAGTGTTCGGTAATATCAGACGTCGATATAGAGTGGAAGAATCAAACTGAAATTAAATAACTAACTCAAGAAAAAGAATATAACAACGAGAAGAAAAAATAAAAAACTAATATTAAATTAATAGCGAAGTGAAGTGGTAAAGTGGTCAAATACTTATACCTAGCCAAAGCTTGGTCCTAGGCTTTAACATACATTCAAATTTAGCTGACAATATTAATTCGTAAATTATGAATTTTTATGTTACACAGATTTAGGCCTTAGTATGTACTGGAGTATTTTACAGCAGTAAAATATCAAAGACGCAGAGTTTAAAACATCTACGATTATACTGTTCACATTGATACAGAAAGTATACAACACCAGGTATAGAGAGTAGGCCTGTATAGATACTGACAGCACCAGGTGACGATGAATTGATTTACTTTAAATAAAAGACACTATAAACCGAGACAATTCCGAAATACATAATATTAACATACAAATTCGAAAATAGTTGATGTAAAAATCTGGATAAAGAAGAATGGATGTTGAGTCATTTTATATAAAGAATTACTTAAGCGTAAAACGCTAAATATTTACATACATCTTTGCATGTACATTGTTTTCTTTATTATATGTTTGCAGTTTGGAAAACGTCTCATTCTAAATATTTTAATTTATTTTTAGTGTTTTAATATTACTGTATTTTCTGACAGTAGATCGCCTTCACCAGGATGGCTTATTGCAGAAAAGATATCAAATATTCGTTTTGACGTTTTATATACACAGGCGAGGCTAGGTACTACATCCGTCGGTTGTCATTAAGTTAAATGAAAAGTTCTTCGTTGTTTGGCAACTAAATCACACATACGGTTGATGTCTTTGGCTAAACTGATAAGTCGTTTTAACAACAGTTTTCACTAACATATGACGACTAGCTTTAATAAATAGTTTTGATAAATGAACAACGAAATAGTTGATTCAAGTTTTGTAATGTTCGGTAATCATATATTGGAATTAAAGTTGCTCGTAAGCCTTTCCTTGTATTCTGTGCGACTCAAGCCGGCAACAATAAGCTACTTCGCTGATACAAAGTCCAATCAATTTAATAAATAATTAAATCGCTAACAGACTCCAATTTCATTTCAAGCTGTTTGCCGCCTGTGCAAACAGTAAAGTTAACTAAAAGTTACATTTAACTTACTGACAACGAGAAAATAATAAACGATTGAATATTCAGTGATCATGTTGATTGTATTATTTTTGGCATAAAGTGTGTGTGTGTGTCCAAGTGAGATTTAAATACATGTACATAAATCGTAAGGTACATGTCAACTGCGTTTTAGCCACAGAGGGAGCGTATTGTACAGGTAAATCATTGTTATACTCGTTGTCAGTCGTGCACTTTATCTAAACGTATTGCCCTGGTGAGTTCCATCAATGTAATTCCTGTATTATTCAATAGAGTTTAACAGCACAGTTGTGGTCACTGCCATTTCGGTCTGATAACGCCTAAATAATTAACGGTGGCCGCCCAATTAATACAGTGTACACTTTAATTTACTTACGTTGCTTACAATTTATTGTACATCACCACGACTAAACACGTAAAGTAAGAGATATCGTGTTCATACAAACTACGCGTATGTTTCCTAAGCAAATATTGAAGAGCATGTGCTAATTTAAAAATAATTTAATTGAATTATTCTTCTGCTTTTCTAATTAAGTACTACATCTCAACGTGAGCCCTAGCTTCCAACGCCAATCTTCTCCAGTGTCTCCTATCTATTGCCCCCTCAGTGTAACCCCTCATATCCATTCTTCTTAGATGTTCCAGCACATCATCAAATCACATCATAGGTCGGCCCCGCTTTCTGCTTTTATATACTTGCGCCCTCAGGATTTTCTTTGGCATATGCTGATCATCCTTCCGCTCTAGGTCACCTAGCCATCGTAATTGTTTAATTTAATTATTATTTATGTAAAATATTTTAAGTGTTATTTTGATTGATGTTTAAAATACAGAAGGGATAGTACAGGATAGGGTACAAATTTTTGTCTATAATTTTATTGTCTTAAATAAATAGTATTATTGTTTTACTGAACAAAATGAATTACTGTATTATGAAAACCCAGTAAGATTTTTAACCTATTTAATTTTTAAAAAACTTACATTTGTAAATCATAGTTTAATGAGTACAATCGGTAATATCAATAAATAGGATGGTGTCCTACACAGCATGTATATTTGAGTCACACTAAACCGTATGATGATAAGACGAGAATATAAAATGTATAGAGTTGCATGCATAACTATAAGAAACCATTTTAAGGAACAATGTAGTTACGGTTATAAAATCAGTAGTTATAAATAAAAAATGTGCTGCAATACATTAAAATGTGTGTAATTATTGTAAGTTTACGTTGATAGTAGAGGACACTCATGCGTGTGTCGCCTACACATTGTAATAGGACGTTTACGTATGGGTTTAATAGCCACACGTTGATTGCGTCACTTTGTAATCAGACGATACGTATTACCGTTAATTAACTTCGTCTTTATTGGGTTAATTTATATTTTAAATTTTATTTTTATTTTTGTTTATTTTAATTTTAATTAGGGTTCGGGTTAAAAATTTAAACCATCCACATTTAATTATTTCTTACTCTCCTCTTAATTTCAATCGTGTAGTAGAATTTAATTTGAAGAAATGTTTTGCGTCAGCTGATTCGATTTGACAATCGATTCGTAATATAAGAATTACCTACTCCTTCGTTTCGCCCAGCTGATGTTATTCTTCGCAAGTGTTCCTTCTTCTATACCTGAAATTCATCTAACTTACTTATTTTTATAAATAACACGCAATTAATTGATAATTAATCTCATGTAATGCAAATTGAGCAATTAATCGACTCTAGGGTCGATAGTATGATTCCCGGCTCGACTCCTCAATCTCAGGTCGATTGCAAACAAAGGTAATTTAAATAAAATTAATATAATTGATTCGGGTTCTTTGAACTGTTACTAAAAAATCAGAAAGGAAATTTTTCTAATAAGTACAATACTTACAAATAAATTCTTAATTATTAACACATAAATATTTGATTTTTTTTGTTAGTAGGTATACAACAGTAATTATACGTTTATGTGACCAAAGCTTAAAGATGGCGTCATTGAAACGACTCGGTCAGTTGAGAAAATGGCTGCCATGTCACACCTCAAATTTTATGTTCATAGTTTTTGTCACTTTTCCTTAAATAAATGATTCTTAAATTGAGTATCCACAGTTATAATAGTTGTTAATCACTTTTTCTTCGTTATATTGTAATTGAAACGGTGTTGTGAATTTATTATAGTGTGGTGTTAGATTTAACAGTGCTTTAGGTTAGTTAGTTCTGCTTACCAAACGAGTATATAGGAATGTTCACTTTCAAATCATACTTTACGTTTTCTTTTTACGTTCTTGATTTAAGGAATTATTATATCTTCAAATTCATATTAGTATTATCTTTTCTTATTTTTCGGCTGGTTTCTTCTCAACATATATTTTTATTTATTTCACTTAGATCTGATGATTTGACATTGTAGTTTTTTCAGTACAGAGCTGACCCGCTTGTCTTGATGTCTAACAATCCACTCTTCCCGTTTCTTCATCATTCAAACGGATTTGACCAGTTTTGTCAAATTCTGATTGGTTCATTGGGATGAACTCTTGAGTCATGGGACTGTGTTTGTTCAAAATAAATTGACCCTTCACCTCCCAGTCTAATTTACTCTCTAGTTATAATACAATTTTACTTAATTTATTCTACTTAGTTAAATTCCTTATTTTATTCTGAACAATTTGATACTAAACATTATATAATTAGCCTCAATATTAACTGATTTACTCCTTTTACAAAAGACTGCTTATAGGCTTTTTTTAGTCATTTGACTTATATAGAATTATTCTAAATTTCTTTAGTTGTCTACTAAGTTGTAGTTATTATATAAAAAGAAAACATTGAATTAACAATTCTTGCTCATTTCATTACTTAACAGTGGTTTGATAATGTATTATGTAATTTGAACATTACTTTTAATGTTTGATCTTTTTTAGGCCATAGTTCTTTAATACTATTGAACCGGTCTAAAATTATCGTGTAAACCCCTTGATTACTTCCAAAAAATATGATTACAATTGTAATAGATAACCTATTTGTTCATTTTACAATATTGCATGGATTTACATTATTTTATCCCCTTGTTTACTATTTATTTACAATAGTTATGGGTTTTGATATTTACCTATGTACTGATATTAGTTTCATGAACAAGTTTACAATCATTTCTAATTACAGTTACCCTTTCTGACTGATTTACTAAGAACCCTTAACAGTTAAGTTGTTACATTAATAACCTTAATAACTATGAGAACCAACTTAATGTTATATAACAATAGATTAACAGAACAAATTATATCTTATCCTATTATTGTACTTTCAGGCCTACATAGCTCTAAGTTTGATTGAACATACAAGTAGCTAAAACACAAATCTTACTAAAACTATACTATTAATTAACATTAAATAAGAATATTTTATTCAGTTCACATTGTTTTTATATCATTTCATTCATTATTTTTGTTCTCACTTATGGCATCCCCTTACCTTGTACATAGTTATTGGTCTATAGGTTTTGGGGACTTGGAATATAAATTCCCATTGTAATACTAGTTTCTCACATGCTTTATATTTGCATTTTACTGGTGATATTAAAAGAAAAGGAAAAACACTTAGTTTCTTGTGTTATCACTAGTCAAAATTTCACTGATGTGGTTTTGTTTGTCACACCATTAGATAAATGTGTTCGCTCATTTTTTTAATTTTATTATCTGGCCCCTTCCTTATGTACTTATGATTCCAATTTTAGTTACATAGTCTTATATCTAACACTTTTCCTTAACCTAAGGTACAGTGTTTAATTCTTTAATCGTATTGTACTTTTTGTTATACTATAATGGGTTTACTCATATTTCTATATTATTTTGTTTATTTGGTAGATATTTTCTTTATGTAATGGGAAGGAACGTCACGTTACAACGTTAACTGGAAAACATTATAGCGCCCTTGTTAATCAAGATTTTGAGTTGGGGCTTTGACAAGAATGTAGTTAGCATTAGAACAAACAAAATGCCGCAATTAACTGTACTACTCATTGGATGTGAATATTTTTTAAAAATAATACTACATATAACTCATATTTGGAAAGACAGAAAAAGAAGATAAACTCACTGGTAATTTATCCGAAGGCTCAGAACTGTACGTGACTGTCTTAAACAATTCGTGACCAGATTAGATTGATAATTATACGATATGCTTACTGACCTAAGACAGATCTAAAGTTTCAGTAAAATTCTGGGAAACCTCACCTTAATATCGGTTCATCTCGTGATACACGTCGTAAGCTATAAACGATTAGTTTGGAAAAAACTACCAAAAATCCACGAATTCACCGTATTGAACGCTACCTAACTCGGGAAATAACCACTATTTAAATATTCTAACAAGTTGCCCGCAGATTAAATATTCTGTTTTAATTTCCCGCAGATTAAAACAGGATGCTTTTCGTAAACTGAAAGACTCTCGAATAGGATTTTCGGAAAGACAATTGCAAAGTACCGGATTTGGTGCAAGCCTAAACACCAACGTTTACTTTATACGAATACAATAATTCGTATCGAGTAGGCCTATAAAGCCGTAAATACTCTTACCAATAAACAACCCTAAATCGAACTTGAGAAGCTCTACTGTATATTCTATAGACGTACAATACGATTACAATAAGAATCAGGTACTGATCATCAGGTCACCGGACCCCCCCCCCCCCAACGATGGACCTCGTTCTTCACTCTACGTATCAGGGATATGCATATTATAATACATTTTGTGACGATTTAAAGGCAATTTAAATAGCACAAATAAATTTTTTTTTGTTTTTATAACAAGTGAGAGTATAATCCACTCTCCCTCTGTACCTAGATACCTGTATCAACTTGTAAAAAGGCTAGTACGAACATGCAAAGTACACTGTTATTAAGCGAAAACTAATAATCATTCTATTTAAATAAAAGACGTAATAATAATAAATGAAATACCTAACTCCTAACTAAGAAAAGGTAGGATAATTTATAGTAGTTAATTAATGGACAATTAATAATAATAAAAGTACGAACTACTTTTCTCTCGGCGTGTAAACTGCGCCCGCTTCCCTACTCTCTGCCGCTAAACTAACCCCAGTCGACCGAGAATCTCTGACATGTAAGCAGCTTGAAAATGTGTCGTGAAGTTAAACTTACGTTTATGTTGCTAAAACGATGTAACAAGAATTTAGTGTTTCTCATTTACATAATCCACATGTAGCTAAAACGAAATGAAACTTAAAACTAGTAATGTAGTTCAGATGTTGAGAAAGTATTATTAATAAAAAAAACTTAGCCGACACATCTCTTTATGAAAAGTAAGTGGTAAGATATGTTCCATACCATGTAAAAGGTAACATGAGTGCTGTAAAAAAAAATTAAATGTGAAAAGTGAACACCAACGTCAGGAGTGAAGTTACGACAACTGTACGAACTCCAAGTAGCAGAATCCCAGCGTCATCACCTACATCACAATTCTGAAACAACAAACTAAATGGAGGAACCAGAAGGACAACGAACTACATCCAGGAAAACCTACTGAAGAGGATCATCAAGACGACCAGCCGCAGATTCACGTTATACTCAGGTGACACTAAACCGTAACTTCTGTGCATATATTGTTTTTTAACATCCTCAACAAAAAGAACAGTAAAGTTTCTTGTAAAGACTCATTTAAATCACATAAATATTAGCATATTAATGTTTGTAGTTTCTGTAATGAGATAGCAGTAATCTGATGATGGTTAAAGGTAAAAGTTAATATGAAATTACATCAGACTATTCTTCAAATAGTTTGTATGATGTTGAAGTATGTTAGAATATTATAAAGTTAGAACCCGGATCCGTGGTAATCAAAGTAATACACAGCTGTATGATTTCGAGATAATAAGAGTAACACTTTAATGAGTATTTGATGCAGAATCTATAAGAATTTTCTTTTAAAGTAAAGTAAAAACAAACAGATGACCATTAAAGGTATTATGTTTAAACCCGTAGTTAAGATACAATAATAAAGAGATGTTTTTGCTAATATCCAGAGAGTGAATAAATTTATGTAACCTTGGACAAATTCCTGATATATACATTGTTCTACTTTGTTGGTAAGTAATTTTTACTAACTACGGCAGCTAGTTTAATTAACAGCAACCAATTAAACTGGTTCCCTATGTTATAATGTCTTAACAGGAGAGACGTTATAAAATGCGCCACTCTGCTTTTGTGTAAAAAAATTTATTGTGTACTATCTGCTAATTAATTAACAGTAACTTGCTAAAATGCGTAAATTTATTCACTCTGAAATTGTGAACAAATAAATAGAGTTTTAATTATAAAATAATAATATTAGTATTAGGAAATCGCCGTAATAAGCAAGTTCCCGCTTGTAAAAATATTCCATTTTAAACCTGTCGGTATTTACAGGCTATTTCATGTTAGATCCGTGTCGAGGAATGTACGCTCTGCCCCGTAAACAAAATAAGTTGTTTGAATGGCATTCCCAAGTGGACAAAATACGACAGACCTGAACAGGAAATAATCGTGTTCCAGATTGTCCGTATTCACCCTCCTTTTGTTAACAACACATTGCCAGGGTAAAAAATAAGACACCCTAACGCATACAATAAGACTCCCCAACAGCTGATCTATTGTGTTAGTGTAAATACAATGAACTCTCCGTGTGAAATTTCTTTCCACTAGAAAAAGATATTATCACTTTGTCTCGACAGATAATTGCTAGAAGTACATAAAGTTGAATTGATTTGAGATAATTTAAATTTGATTAATTAGTATAAGATTCTTATTATCTATATATGTGTGTGTTTAAATGAATTCAAATTTCATAAGTGTTTAAAATAGATGATATAAGATTTGTCGTACGTAATACTGAGATTATTTAAAAGTGATTATTACCACTACAATGGCTCAATTTAACCCCGACTTGTTGCTGAAGGACGAACTAAGCTATGAAGCTTTGTTACGCGGTCTCCCTTACACAAACGTAACTGTCGCGGAGCTGCGCAAAACATTACGCGCGAATAGACCAGAGAAACCCTCACTGTTGAATCGTTTAAGTGTGTTAGACTTCGAAAGTGAAAAGGAAACATGCTATCATAAATATGGAACGAAGTTCGCGCAAATTTGAGAGCGAATCTACAAAAATCGCGGAAATATCATGAGCAGCATAATAGGAAAATAAAGTACAAAGTAGGTGATTTAGTCATGTATAAAACTCACCCTACGAGTAAAGCCGTTAATAGGACCACTTCCAAACTATCATACCAATGGTGTGGCCCCTACAAGATTCACAAGTTCATCACCCCCGTGACCGTAGCGCTGTACGAATCCAATACAGACAATTACGTTCGCAGAAGTTGTGTCTCAAATAAAAAATTTTTTTCTTGTGAAAATAAAGAAGCACGACTACGAGAAAGATAGTAAACTAAAATACTACCTAAGTATTAAGATTAAAATATAGGCAACATCCTATATCGTAATTGAGTCTAAACTCAAACACCTCGTACGAATAATAGCTAGGCCTGATCAACCTTAGCTCATATTCTGCGAGAATAAAATAAATAATGAGAAGTCAGCTGACGAACAACAAACCCCTACCTCAGTAAACTAAAGGTAATTCTATTGTTATTACAATACGTTATTGTTATTAATAACCTATAACATGTTACTCTTTGCGATGAACATGATAGTAGTAATACACTAAATTGTAGTCCACGTTTGCGACTAAGAGAAAGACAAAACTAGGAAATAAGAGGAGTAGTCGACAACAACAAAAAGTTAAAATAATCAGCGATTCGACGCGTTGAATATCATAAAGGTGCAAAAACCCTTCTATAAGAAAGTTAGAGAAACCCTACGCTTACAGCAATTGTGTATATCTGTAAAAATTTAAACCGATACACACGTGAATACCTGAAATATGACGAAACCTACTCATGAGTGTAACTCCTTAAAACGAGTGAAGAAACTAAGCAAAAAACCGGTTGTAGATTTAAGAAGTAGAAATAAGGTAGATTTATGTATTTGTGTATTTTATGTGTTGTATACGTATTGAATTTTAAGTATTTTGTATAGTATGTAAGATGATCGATCGATGAATCGAAATAACCTTGTGGAGAGAAATTTCAACACGAAGTTCCGTGCCAAATATAATTGTATTTCATAGATATACTTTAATACTCGCTAACGTCGCCCCGTCGTCTCCTTTAAGTGGAGGAGGATGTGACGATTTAAAGGCAATTTAAGTAGAACAAATAAATTTTTTTTTGTTTTTATAACAAGTGAGAGTATAATCCACCCTCCCTCTGTACCTAGATACCTGATCAACTTGTAAAAAGGCTAGTACGAACATGCAAAGTACACTGTTATTAAGCGAAAACTAATAATCATTCTATTTAAATAAAAGACGTAATAATAATAAATGAAATACCTAACTCCTAACTAAGAAAAGGTAGGATAATTTATAGTAGTTAATTAATGGACAATTAATAATAATAAAAGTACGAACTACTTTTCTCTCGGCGTGTAAACTGCGCCCGCTTCCCTACTCTCTGCCGCTAAACTAACCCCAGTCGACCGAGAATCTCTGACATGTAAGCAGCTTGAAAATGTGTCGTGAAGTTAAACTTACGTTTATGTTGCTAAAAAGATGTAACAAGAATTTAGTGTTTCTCATTTACATAATCCACATGTAGCTAAAACGAAATGAAACTTAAAACTAGTAATGTAGTTCAGATGTTGAGAAAGTATTATTAATAAAAAAAAACTTAGCCGACACATCTATTTATGAAAAGTAAGTGGTAAGATATGTTCCATACCATGTAAAAGGTAACATGAGTGCTGTAAAAAAAATTAAATGTGAAAAGTGAACACCAACGTCAGGAGTGAAGTTACGACAACAACTGTACGAGCTCCAAGTAGCAGAATCCCAGCGTCATCACCTACATCACAATTCTGAAACAACAAACTAAATGGAGGAACCAGAAGGACAACGAACTACATCCAGGAAAACCTACTGAAGAGGATCATCAAGACGACCAGCCGCAGATTCACGTTATACTCAGGTGACACTAAACCGTAACTTCTGTGCATATGTTGTTTTTAACAACCTCAACAAAAAGAACAGTAAAGTTTCTTGTAAAGACTCATTTAAATCACATAAATATTAGCATATTAATGTTTGTAGTTTCTGTAATGAGATAGTAGTAATCTGATGATGGTTAAAGGTAAAAGTTAATATGAAATTACATCAGACTATTCTTCAAATAGTTTGTATGATGTTGAAGTATGTTAGAATATTATAAAGTTAGAACCCGGATCCGTGGTAATCAAAGTAATACACAGCTGTATGATTTTGAGATAATAAGAGTAACACTTTAAAGAGTATTTGATGCAGAATCTATAAGAATTTTCTTTTAAAGTAAAGTAAAAACAAACTAATGACCATTAAAGGTGTTATGTTTAAACCCGTAGTTAAGATACAATAATAAAGAGATGTTTTCGCTAATATCCAGAGAGTGAATAAATTTATGTAACCTTGGACAAATTCCTGATATATACATTGTTCTACTTTGTTGGTAAGTAATTTTTACTAACTACGGCAGCTAGTTTAATTAACAGCAACCAATTAAACTGGTTCCCTATGTTATAATGTCTTAACAGGAGAGACGTTATAATTTATATTCATTCAAATCATTAAATTTAAAAGATATTTTAAGTTATGAAATTTGTATAAATAAAAACTATTGCAAGACAATTTTGTGTTGATCAACAGACTACTTTGTAAATTAAACCAGGTGTAAGAACATTTAAAATTTTGACCGATGTTCGAATAATTCGTTTTCAATAAACCTTCATTCCCTAATATTTGTTTTGGCAATATTGATTTATCTATGTTTATCCACGACATCACTCTAGTGTATGTGTGTGTTTGTGAGTCGCAAGAATATAAAATTTCATGTAGACTGTACAAAGATGAATATGTAAAGTTATATCGAACACAAAGTGTAAATATTTAATAGATACCCTGTAATTTGAGCAGCAAGCGCAAACAGGTGTATGTCATATGATCTTACATCGTGGGGGGGATGAAATGAAGCTGTGTGAGTGCGTGTAACGTAGGCATACTCGTAAGTATGCGTGAGACCTGCACTGACAGGAAATTTGACACTTGCAAAAATTATACGTTTTATGCAAAATGTGCAAAACTGGACAATGCGATGCGAAAATGAAATATACCAACAAATAATGCGTAAATTTCCGCACAAGCAGACTCGTGGTTGGGCAGATCCCTGCATCAATAAATTGAGAAAATAATTACTTATTAATAACTTTGTTAATAAAGTAATTGAAAAGTAAAAAACACTATGACATAGTTTCAAACGTTATTAGTATGTTGTAACCACTGGATTGAACATAAGGATGTCAACTGCAAAGCGTAAATAACAGCGGAGATTTCCTAATTATTGAAAGTTCTAACAATCTTCGAAAGGATCAAGTCTGATAAATCAATCTGTTTAATCAATTCGTATTACGGGAATGGAAACCACAACGTGTACAGTCTGACTTTGGAAGACCGTTCTCTCTCTCTCTCTCTCTCTCTCTCTCTCTCTCTCTCTCGCTCTCTCTCTCTCTCTCTCTCTCTCTCTCTCTCTCTCTCACTCTAGCTCTCTCTCTCTCTCTCTCTCTCTCTCTCTCTCTCTCTCTCTCTCTCTCTCTCTCTCTCCTGTAATTTGGTTATCGATGCTTGGACAGTATAGGTTATCGTGGCTTGGGAATTCGTCTTCAGACTGTGTCGAGATAGCTGGAATGGCTGGAGGAAGCACACGCGCGCCCAAACTATGGTAAATTAAAGAAAGAATTTCGACGAAACCGAAACATCGAAGCATGATAATGTTTTTAGGCTTTAAAAATAAGATTTCTAGACTGTGGGGAATCGAAAGTGTGGAAAAATTATAGTGTTAACATCACCTGGAGCGTTACATTTTTCGATGACGTTACACATTTTGCATCACGCATTTTGTGGAATGACCCCCAGCCTAAAAACATTATCATGTTAAAATGACCGACTGCACCATGTGAAACGATTCACTTAAATTAAAAAAACATGATACACAGGGAAAACTGCGAAATACACAATTTTCAAATGCAAATTTATAAACAGCTGACGTAACAATTTACAAAAAAAAGAATGGGTGTTGAGTAATTTTATATAAAGTTTAAATGAGCTGAGGTATTTATATGTTCTATGTGTGTAAATAATTTATGAGTTTATAGTTTGCAAAACGTCCTGATTTAAGTATATTAATTTATTTGAGACTTTTAATACTTTTGTCAGTCACATAATGCAACGTACTTTGTATATATTTATTGTGTCTTAATATGATTACATACTTGCAAAACTAATTTTTAATATATTTTACTATGATGACAGGTCACTTACAAATTTTAAGTACGTGCACAGTTATAAAAATGGGCATGTTAGATTTTTATAATAAAATATAATTTTATACTATTTTCCAATTTATATAAAATTATTTAATTTCACGATGCTCTCTCCCCTCTGCATTATTCACTTTATGTGTTGTATATGGACGAAACATAAAAAAACTCAAATAACAGGACCTGGTTGGATATGCAAATATATTGGACGTACGTTGAAAACACACAGACGTGCAGAATAGACGTATCCAATACGCTACAATACGTGTGTGTGTGTGCGTGTGTGCGTGTGTGCGCGCGCGCGAGCCTGTGTCTGTGTCTGTGTATCGCACTCAATTACAAACAAATGTACAGTACTTGAAATTTTTATTTTTTTTTTACCATTTATTTTACACTGAAACCTTTTCATTAAATTCCAGCTGCTGAAACATTTCTTATTGAATATATTGATCTATCAATCTCAGTAGTGCCCTGTTTTATTTCCCTCTCATTCTTTAAAAATTTTATTGGGAATCCGTTTACTGGGACTCTTCTTAATTAATTAAAACAATTTCAAAAACGCTGTGACAATCCTATTTTAATCCCTTACGATGAAATACGTAGCTCTAGTTTGCAGAAGTGCTTTTATTATTTTCATCTCTCTAGCTCTGTCTCTCTTGGCCTGTTTGTCTATTACTTCTTTTTATTTCTTCGAATTTAGCTCTTTACTGAGTTGCACGTTTGATGTACGGTACGCGCGCGATTGTGATGCATTAGAGAGAGAGAGAGAGAGAGAGAGAGAGAGAGAGAGAGAGAGAGAGAGAGAGAGAGAGAGAGAGAGAGAGAGAGAGAGAGACAGAGAGAGACAGAGAGACAGAGAGACAGACATACAGACAGAGATCATGCGTCATACGTGTTATTTATGCACCAAACACGCGTGCGTATTGCGAGTCCATATCGGGACAGAACAGGTCGAATATAATTGTATAGGCCAAAACTGTCATGTGATTTATAACTGACAATAAAATATTCAGACTAGTAACTTAAAATGTTAAAAATTGTTTAAACTAGACACACGTTTTTTACAAATTAAATATTTTCTTTGGTATCTGATCAATTAACAGTTCTTTTAAAAAAGTATAGTAGTCTCTTCTCTCTATTTGAAAACAATTATTAATTAACACAATAATTATTTGTTTTAATTTTACACCAGTGGTTCCCAACCGGTGGTACGCGTACTACTAGTGGCACGCGAAGTGATCCAAGGTGGTACGTAAGAAGATCTAGCTATTAAAAAATTATTTACATAAAAAAATTAATAAATAAAAATTTATGTTCAAACAAAACAACATGATTTAAAACCCTTATAAAAACAAAACTTAAACACTTTGCGGTAATATTTCATTAGAATCTAACAGGATGTCTATAGAGCGTGATTTAAGTTTAAAAATAACATCAATAAAACTGACATTAACTCTCGAGTACAATAGAAGCAGCAACAAGTTTCATATTAATTGTTTTCGTTTTAATAAGTTGTTATTTTTCAGTACTAACAAGAAAATCTGTAATGAAAGTAACAACTGTCTTTTAAAAAACGTTATTTTCAATACTTTAACGTAGAACTAACCAGAAATTAATTTTTAAAAACAGTTCCCGTTTTGTAAATTTTATGTATTAGATTTAAATAATTATATATATTAGGAATACTATTTATGTTGTATCAAAGTTTTTATTGAGGAAACCCTTTCTTTAAGCTAATCAGATTTTATAGACTAATTACACAATAACTATTTATTTATATAAAATGTATTCTCATGTGTTTTCAATCCATCCAAATGTTGATTAAAATGTTTGTAATGAGTACTTGGTAAAGCTTTTGTGAATAAAGAAGCTCAAATTAAGTAAAATTATTAACAATAGGTCCTTTAGAACGCTTACTAGGGTTTAGGATAGAGGTACATCCGGTTATCTGGTAACTGTAAAGTAGTAATCAAACTTAACTCGTAAAGACACCTTTCTATATTTCATGATGCCCTTAATATATACAATTATGGGATTAAACAGAAATAATAAGACAGCAATGTTACTGTTAAAAGTCAGCAATAATACATTACGGATAATAATAATTGTTCTCGACACTGGATATTTTTACCGAGAAACGGAATGGAGAATAAACAAGAAGTAGGCTAATCCTGTATAGAGTATTCAATATAAGGATATGTGTGTTGATATTTAATTGACCTTACAATAGTCATCACTATACACATTGTAGCAATTATATTTTAGTTACTTATGATAACTCAGAGAAATTGTGTGTGTGTGTGTGTGTGTGTGTGTGTGTGTGTGTGTGTGTGTGTGTGTGTGTGTGTGTGTGTGTGTGTGTGTATGTGTGTGTGTGTGTGTGTGTGTGTGTGTGTGTGTGTGTGTGTGTGTGTGTGTGTGTGTGTGTGTGTGTGTGTGTGTGTGTGTGTGTGTGTGTGTGTGTGTGTGTGTGTGTGAACGCTTAATCTTCTTGGCTTTTTTGTTACAAGGTGCAAAGAGAGTGAAATTGTACGCCAATCCTTTCTGAATCCTTAAGCCTACTGTTTGTATTACTGTATCACAAAACGTTTAGCTGTAGTAGCGTAACAGTTCTCATATTAGAGACAGAAGTATATGTAATGGGAGAAACGTTTTGCACTTGTTATATAAAATTTAGTTTTCCCCAAATTTACTACAAATATATTTTATTTGGGTGAGAAATTACTTATTAAAATTTTCCTGCATTGTATTAGTTTTGCCCTGTCACTTTAAATTTTACTGTCTGTATTCTACTATAAGCAAACGAATTATTAGTGTTCATTCAAAAATGAATGCCTTGAGAATTAAATTTAAAAAAGTGATAGTTAAGAAACGTAATTTGCTGTACAACTAGAAATGTTCACTTTTTACGACCCGATTTAATTATGCTATTTAGTGACTTAGTGACACGATTTACTGATTGAAATTACTGTAAATTTTAACTGTACCTTACCAACAAGTTAATTTGTGTTTGTGCATATTATAAATGACTCGTGTGTACTTAAAACACAAGTAATATAATATAATTCAGTGAATATAATTCAAAGAAAAATGAACTGACAAATTGAGATATGATTTTACATTTATATAATTAAACTTATTGTGTTGATAATCACAAACTGTATTTGTACCTTAATTCATTTCTATTATTTATAATTTAGGCCTTAAAGAATGGTTCGACTTTCCATAGTACCCCCAAGTCAAATAGTCAAATCGCCCAAAATGTCTTGCTGGATCAGCCCCTGGAATGAAACATAATTAAGTCTGATTAAAAACAAGAAGTACATAGAGATTACAATTGTGCTAAACTCGTATTTATAATTACACATTGATATATACTTTAGAGTCATGACAAACCATGAATACAGTTTGTCATGGTTTGTTGAATTACAACTGTATTCACGACAAGAGATATTTATGTATATTCGAGTTCTGTAATAGTAAAACCTTTTACAGATTGTTAAGAGCATTGTTCTTAAATTATCAGTAAAAGAAAATAATTATCGTATGCTCCGACAAAGAGAAACAGACAATTTTTAGAGACACAAATGCGCGAGCAAATAAATGTATTTTTTTAATAGTAATAGAAATCCAAATTAACGTTATAACAAAAAACAAAAAGCATAAAATAGAAAAAATAATGCTAACAATCATTACGTTTGAATCAATTTGTTTATAGCTACTGGTGAACACGTAACAAAACTGATCGAGTGCACAGTTTAATTATGGTAGCCGATGTACTGTAATGGCTATCATGTGGAACCAATTGAAATTCGATTTTAGTGATGCCATTTACTGGCCTCCCACTGCGTGAGGAATTCCCATTACTCATTGCTCGCAAAAGTTAGGAAGGAATCCAATAATAAGTTTTATGGTATTTTTTAATATTAGAAGCACTAAACTTACACTCTTAAAGCATATAAGGGGAAATAATGTTCTAGGGGGTTACTGACTTCTGTCCAGAATGGCACAATAGGACGATGTTTATCGCTACAAAAATCAATTAGTGGCAAAGAACGTTTTATTTTGTCGTTTTCTGACAAAGTTGTTAAAACGAAGCTGATTTTGACTAAAAACTTTAAGAATGGATGGCATTAATTTAAAATATATCAATAAATTTAAGTAAGGATAAAATAATGAGTAACTTCGGGTAGATACTCTAGAAACAAACATACTTATTCAAAATTTTGCAACAAATCTGTTATTGTATCAATAATAGTAAAATACATAGGCAAAACAATTACTAATTTTTTCTATTATTGGTAATTCAACAAAAATTATTATGAAAACAATTCTTTTATGACAGTACATTTCCAATTTTATTTTAACTTCCCACAAATTATTAGACCCAACTTTATCTGTTGTTCGCCTATCGTCTGAAACTCGTTTAGGTAAACGTGAAAATAGTCATAGTTCAGCTGTCTTTTATATATATTTTTAATACAAATAAAATGTAGTAGAAATTAATTTGTTGAACTCAACATGAGACCCTTTATATAATATATGGAAAATCTATTTCACATTTATGACGGCATTTACACTTTCTGTTTTTCTCTTAACAAAAATTTCATGTTAGAAATGTATAGGTATATTAGTCCGTAAGAAATCATAAATTTAACAGTCTGCCACTCAGCTCTAGATGAAAAAGTCAAGTAAATAGTACATAGGCAGGAAGTCGGTTCTTCGATTTTGTTTGCTATCTACAATTTTAGAGTTATGGATTTTTTACAAAGAAAAGTACATGTGATCAATTCATAACATAGTACGCGTATGGGCTATAGAGTAGTAAAATAATCGCTTTAATCGCTTACTTTCTATCCTATATCTTTCTCTTTACCCTTCTTTTTTCTTATCGCCTTCTTCTCTCTCTCTCTCTCCCCCCCCCTCTCTCTCTCTCTCTATCTCTCTCTCTCTTTTTCCTCATTTAATTATGATAAATTTGTCGTCTCTAACTAAATTTGATAGGTGCTACTCATAACTAAAAACTGAAATGTATAGTAAAGATTCTACGGATCTGAAGTATGTTTTCACGGATCTGAAGTATGTTTTCACATATGTTTTCACGGATCTGAACTAGATAATGCACATTTTCAGTGCCTTATACAAACTAATGGGGACAGTTTTTCAGTTACTCTGTTGACTTTTGATAACAGCAACTTACAGACGTTACTGAACTTACATGAAATCGTTTTTTTTTTACAGTACACGTAGTGCTATCTGTATGAACCAAATTACATTTTCGTAAGTTGAGGTAACCTCACAGCATCGATATCTGGAAGAATATACAATGTGATAGCAACAGGTCAAAACATTCTGTATCAAAAAACGTGAAAGTTGTAAGTTGTCACTTATCTCGCGGCAAAATACCTGTAGGCTATATTGTATTCCTTGACACTTTCAGTAAATCGACGGTTTTAATCCGTTGTCATCTCATATTTTTTTTAAATTCATCGTTGTAAATATCTTACAAAGCTTTTAATTGGTTTCAAATCTTAACATTTGCACTACCTTAGTTACCTGTTACTGAGTAAGTTATAATGATGGTAACGTGTTTCTGCCAGTATACCGTCAATTTCTAAAATAAAGTATTTTAAGCTATGATTACGCTGAGAAACCGAAAAATATTCGCTGTAGTAAAACACAATGAGCAATATCAATAATACTTAAACCTTTTTACATATGCTAATTGTGAAGAGATACACATGGAACAACAATGAGAGGACAGTACGTGAGCCAGTTGAACAAAGACTAGTTAATGTATACCACACCATTATATGGTGGTTGTATACGATATTATGAAGATTGTTGTTTACACAGTGCAAACTAATTTTACTCCATCTTAGAGTACAAAATCTTACATGGATATGGCGGATGCAAATGGGTAATACGAGGGAGAGTTCAGTATATTGATAGTAATATATTTCATAATTGATAACATATTTTAGAAACTTTGTCTTTATACAATTTTTATTCAGAACACCAGACACGGGGCAAATTTTTAATTATTCCAATATTTGAAGGGAATTTTCTTAAAATTGAAATAAATTTTAAAATTATACTAAAGCTTTGTAAATTTGCTAAATAGTAATGCTGTCGCACATTGCGGCCATGACAGTATTCAAATATAAACCTTCATAAAGTTTCAGACTTCTGCTTTTAATAATTAAATGTGCCAAATATTATAAAATGGTATTAAGTGTTATTGCAAGAGAAGGTAAGAACAATTTGATTTCACTTTACAAAGTTTCATTTATTTTAGTTAAAAAAATATTGTAACGTTACATATCGTCACCATACCTTTGAACCCAATTTTAAAAATAACATAACCATTAGCTGACACATGAACCACCAAGTATAAGGAATTGTGTATCAAATATTACATTCGGTTCAAGAACTAATAAAACAACAAACAATGAATAATATAGTAATGAAAACAAAACAAAGAAGAAAATATATTAAATGTGATTAACCCAATTACCCAGTAGATTAGGTAGGTGAGTAAACTAAAAAACAGGGATAATGAAAATGAAAATAAGTGAAGGGGCATCGTGAAAAAACCCAAATAAGAAGATAAAGCACGGAAGAGATAAAAGATCTCCAACACTCTATACCAAAATGAGTATAACTGTGAGATAAATAAAATAAAATAAGAGAACTCCAGAGTGAAGGAGAGTTGATAACATAAAAATATTAACAGACTATTTTAGATGACTTAACTATGACTATAACTCTGAGTTAAAATAAAAATATAATCAATAATGATCAGGAGAGTGAAATTAAAGCTTGTATTAGTATAATGTAATAATATATAAGAGACAACAACAAGATTGTATCTTATCTGTTATTTATGTAATTGATATAAACCCAGGAATATCAGAAAGACTGGTAATCACCAGTAAAATTGTAAATAAGATGTAAAAGAAATTGAACAATAACTACCAAAAGAAGAAATGATAGTTAATACTATTATTACATTAGGATAATTGAGGGAAGTGTATAGAAACAAAAAACAAAGTAAACACATTGTTGTAAATCAGAGTAGGGGACCCACATAACCTAACTCAATAAGCATGTTCACTTATAATGACAATCATTAATACTAAAAATGTTATAAAACCATATTCTCTTATACTATACTGAAACTAGGTATTATAAGGACCATACTAGGACCAAGATTAGTGACTAAGGGTTATATGTGTTGTAATTAATGTAAATTAACAAACTGAAATGGACAGCATAGAATTTACCCACTAAACACACTAAAAAACCTTAGAAGTACTAATAAAAAGAGAAATAAATTGATATCAGTATAAAAAATGACATGCAATATAACTAATATGGTGTAAACCAATGATAATTATCACTGAATTAAGTCATAATAATAGAAATAAAATATATTTGTCAGACAGCGCTAGATGCAAGAATTATTACTGAATTACCAGCAAATGAGAATATCCTGATGTAAACCAAAATATTGTAAAACGTTATAGTAACTATAATGGTTATTTACGTCGAAGATAAGGACTTAAGAACAACTGTATAATTCAGAATAAAGATAATTAATATAACACCTGGTAGTGCAGAACTATGGGTGATTATAAAGACTAAACTCAACAAAATAAAGGGGTATTAACATAAACTGAGGTGACCAAAAGTTGTAATGGTCATATGAGAGTAATTATGACATACTAGAAATTGTTCAGAGTCAACTATTAAAATATAACAAGTGAATCTAGTTTGTAGTGCTATAGGCCTACTGAAGCCTAGGCCTAACTTATACGTTTTGTGCATAATTATAATGTTTTGAATGTTCATCTCTTCTTTATTTACAGCACTTAATAATTATTAGTGTTGATAGAACTTTTACATGTAAACTTACTTGCTGTTTTCACTCATACGGTCGTTTCGGAGTGGTGTGCTCCTTCGTCAGTGAGTTTGTTGGATACAGAATGTGCAAGCTGTCGGTAATTCTATGTGTAACGGTATTGGTTAACAGGTTGTGTGTGGTTGGAGGTGGAAGGGATTGGCGCAGGAGTTTGAATTGTTGTACTCTAGGTGTTTGACACAGTAATAAACAACATAAGACTTTAATAAATGTCTTAAATGACTTAGATGTAATAAACATCTAAAATGTCTGACTTTGAAGACCATATTATTAATTTTAAATATTGTTTACATTATGAGTAGGAATACAATACTACATATTTTATTTGTTAATTAAGGAAATTTTAAATAATGTTGTATTAAAATAAGAAAGTCAGAAGGGGTATAGAAACAGTATTACGCAAAAACGTTATATGTAAAACCAGAAAATCTAGGCCAAATAGGAAATTCCAATAACATTATAATTAATTAATTAAGTTAAATAAACCAAGTAAACAGATGGAATTTATATAAGGTGAATCAGTCACCAAATACTATGACTAATACTACACTTTAAAAAGATAATATAAAAGGATATATATAATTATTGAAAATTTTGTAAATGTATTAACTTAAAAATTTCAGAGAGGGAAGTCATAAATTCATGAATTATATTTAAAAAGATAATCAATTGATAAAATTGCAAGAAATTAAGGAAAGATAAACCTATAGGTAAATCTGAAATTTATTGTAGTCCTAATTATGACATATTAAAATGGCTAATGTTTGATGAAGGACAGGAAATACAAAATTGAGCCTACTTTTCCAAAATGAAAGAAATATGGCAATTTTAATAAAAAACTTTGTAAAATTAGATTAATGGGTATCAAATTAAGCAGAAGGAATTAAAGAAACCGATTATGTATTTACTATTTCATGAAAGTAAATAATAACCAAAATATATTCTGAGTATAATGTACCTTTTTTACATGTATCGGAAACGAAAAAACATTGAAACAATACTTTTCTAATATTAAATTGGCAAGATATTTCAGAATACGAAGGAAGTAAAAGAGTTCTTAATTAACATTCGTCGAGTACGGTTGATGAAGCTCTCGCTAATAAAACCTATATCAGAAACGTTAATGGCGTATAACAGTAGAGCATAGCCTACAGTATAAAAATCGAGAGTTACTGAAATTTTTACTTTAAACTTAAATTCAGTGAACACAACCACCACAAACATTGAAAACAATTACTACTGAACTAAACACAAGTGATATAAAGACTCAAAACTGTACAACAATAATTATTCTTAACCAAACGAACTTAACAATTTTCAACACATACATAGACAGAAGTGAACACATATAATCCAACACATTTAATCGCAGTGAACACAGAACACATAACCAGGACAACACTAATAACAACAGAAGGAATTCTCCATACTGCAGAAACGAGGAACATGAACGAGGCATCTTTTATGTGAAAGAAATTTCGTCTGATCGAAGTCACATTAATTCCAGCAGTACGTAAGGCGGCCATGTTGGCTCCCGTCATGCATAGCGAACTCTACTACTAGGATTCAGCTCGTCACTGGTATAGACGTTTCAATTTATAAACATTATATATCTTATTAAATAATTTTGTATTTATTAACTATTAAGATTTTTATTGTGAATGTTATACTTTCTAGCACTGCCCCTTCTCTGACTATTAATTATAACCGTTAAAAGAACCGAAAACCTTTATATTCAATAACCTGTATTAACAATCGATCGCCCTGTGAAAGAGTCGAGCAATAATTTGATAATCGATTTTAAATCGATCTTTTATAAAATTGTCAATAAAATATTGTAATTCAATTATTTGGTTTTAAATTTATTTTATAAATTTAAAAAATAGAGTTTATTTAACAACAGGATTACAAGAAAGGCGACCAGTACTCAAGTGGGAGTAATATATACGAAAAAGACGAAGTATCGCCAATCGATTAATGAAGTGAGACAATCCTGTTAACTCTGAATTTAATTACAGTTAATCACAAACAAGATTATTGACACAATTAACTTAAAGAAACATAAAATTTCAACACTACACCCTTACAAAAATTATTTACTAAATTATTAAACATTAAAACATAAAACATAAAATTTTTTTATTTTCAAAACATAATATTTAATTTTCATAAAAAATTAAATAACACAGTTTTCATTTGTAACAACGTTTCGTTACAAATTGGCGAACCCAACAGTGGGGCTTAACGTTGACAAACGTTTCGTTATAATATATATATATATATACTGTTAATGATTTCGTAAGAATATAATGATATACTGTTAATATAATTGTAGTAAGACTATATTTTAATGTTGTAGGCATGATTATGAGAAGAATAAATCTCGAAACGTCGCAAAACTGAGTTTTCATAATTAATGACCGAACCTCGAATTCATTAACAGTATAATAATACGGTCGATAATTAACATTCCTATATATATATATATATATATATATATATATATATATATATATATATACTGTATATTGTAAATTATAGTCTTTCCCCTTTTCTAACGTTAATAGTTTAATATTTGATAATGTTTATGTTATTATTATTATTTATTTATTTTTATTTTATTTTCGTTACTTTCGTATGTGTGGCAGAATGAACTTGAACGGGTGCGCACCCAAATCCGCGTACGGTTCATATGCAATTCTTGACATTTTAACTTTTTAACGATCTCGCAAGAGTGACAGTTTGAACTTTTTAATATCTGATGATGGAGCATACGCTCCGAAACGCGTCATAGACGAAGCATAAGAAATCACACGGCGGATAATTAAGGTAATTAATTTATTAATTTTTCTAGGTTTTTATTGTTTCTTCAAAACATCTTATTGGAACCTATAGGACACGAATTTAAAAAAAAAAAAGCATTAAATACGATACTACTTTTTTAACATTGATTTTATTTTAGTTAATTGTAAATCCAATAAAAATATCGGTATGGAGAACCATACATGACTTCCATATTCTAAGATTTATATTTAAAATCATTTTCGATTTTTATCTAAAATGATTAAGATCTCTTATCTTTCTATCAGCTGATCACTTTCACTTTCTACTGGACCACAGCATCCGCGACTTTTTCGCGTATATGCCGTCTTTCGCGAGCCTAGATCACTTTCACTTTCTACTGGACCACAGCATCCGCGACTTTTTCGCGTATATGCCGTCTTTCGCGAGCCTAGATCACTTTCACTTTCTACTGGACCACAGCATCAGCGACTTTTTCGCGTATCTGGACCACAGCATCCGCGAATATAATTTTTTATTTTTTTATATGCCGCCTTTCGCGAGCCTAGATCACTTTCACTTTCTATCAGCTGGACCCGCAGCATCCCAAATGGACCATAGCATCCGCGAATATAATTTTTTTTATATGCCGCCTTTCGCGAGCCTAGATCACTTTCACTTTCTATCAGCTGGACCCGCAGCATCCCGACTTGATGCATTATAGTGTATATATTAAATATATGATCAGGGTTACCAACCTTGCATGAGTTCAAATTTGTTGTGTGTTATAATGTATATTAAATCTATATGATCAGGTTTACCAACCTGTGGTGGGTGGTGGGTGGGGGTTTCCGACTTGATGCATTATAGTGTATATATTAAATATATGATCAGGGTTACCAACCTTGCATGAGTTCAAATTTGTTGTGTGTTATAATGTATATTAAATCTATATGATCAGGTTTACCAACCTATGTATGGGTTCAAACTTGATATGTGTGTGTATTAAAATATATGATCAGGGTTACCAATCCTGCATTATTGTGTGTATAGAACAGATCTGCCAACATTTTTCTTCGGTGGGAAATTCAAACTATATTAGCAGACGCATTATAGTGTATAGTAAATTATATGACTGTTGACGACTTCGATATCAACTCTCTCTCTCTCCCCTCCTCTCTCTTTGTCTCTAGACACAGTTATCGATCACGATATAAACTCTCTCTCTCACACTCTCTCTCTCTCTCTCTCTCTCTCTCTCTCTGTTTATGTCATCGGTTTTACATAAGCGTCGTGCTACTTATGGATTATTGTAAGTAGCGATACTAAAATGTAATCACCAGGAAATATATTTATCACCTACCTCGTTGCGTCCTACTTCTAATTTTGACACATGACAGTCATTGACCACGATTTAGAAATTAATATACTGCCAAGTCTGTGTGTGTGGTAAAGTGTTACGCATAAAAAAATCTCCTTGAAATAAGGTATATTCAAAAGTTTTGTGTACACATACACATACACACATTGTGTATGTCTCTCTCTCGCTGCAAACGTTGACAAGAATTCCCTTATTCAAAGCGATTTGTATGTGTACACGAACTTAAATATGGTTTACAGACCATTGTAATTTTAGAAATTCATTTTTGCATTAATTAAATATATATCGTAAACAATGAAATAATAATAATAATATTTCGTCATTGTAAGATTTTAATAAAACAATTATCAGTTTAAATAATAATTTTCGTGATTGTAAGATACAACCTGCAAATTATTAAAATGTCTCTCTCTCTCTCTCACACATTTCTGATTACTATACAAATAATTGCATGCATATTCGGAGGTTTATAATGAAATAAATTAAAATAAACCATAATTTGTTTTAAATAATTAAATATATATTTACAACACTGTACACAAACTTAAAATATAGTTTACAAACCGCTATAATACAATTATTCAAAAAATACATTTTACATTGATTAAATATATATATATATATATATATATATATATATATATAGCACAAACAAACATTGTTATATAAAATAAATACAATGTTAATAATAATTTTGACATTGTAAGATTTTTAAATAATAATTTCACGGCTGTAGATACAGTTCACAAGGAAGTTTATCTGTAACATAACAATACAGTCGATATTAGAATCACTGATACGATAAATATTCAATTATCACATGCACACACACACACACACACACACACACACACACACACACACACAGTTAGTGGAAAGAATCAAATGCGTTAAGGAAGTAAACTTTTTCAAGTATGTGTCATTTTTCATAAGTTAATGTACTTTCAAATAATTTCTAATCAAACCAAATATTATTCACTGGAAATTTGTAAATACTGCTTAGAATCAATGATACATTTATCACATAAGTTAATGTACTTTCAAATAATTTCTAATCGAACCAACTATTATTCAACGAAACTTTGTAGAATCAATGATACATTTATCATGTACATACAAATTCAATTATTAAAGTGTTAAGTACAGAGAGTTGAAACTACACACACATACACACATCAATAAATTGTTTGTTAACACGATTGCTACTTACGACGTTAGATACTTACTACTCGATACACTAAATGTAGTTCTTTAGGTTTGATATGTCTGAGCTCCTCATTCGTGAAGACACCTGCATACCTCTTGGGAAGATAGACACGATACTGGTGTTCGCCATCCTCCAACGTAGCAAGCACAGAGTTCCCATATTTTGTGTCCACATTTGTTAAGACCATGATAGGATATTTTTTATTCACTGTCAATTCTGACCATCGTTTGTACTCGATAGCACTTACAGCATTAAACTTTACAAGAAACGACATTATTAGAAGAGAGAGAAAGACACTAGTGAACACGTCTGTATCAAGCGAGAGAGAACCAAACAATGACAGAATATTCGACACAAAGGACAGTACAATGTGATAGTGGTGGTGGTGGTGGTGGTAACGTCGGTGTCCCACTTTCATTTACAGCTTTGCATGTATGAACATGTCCCACAGACGAAATTAGAGACACCAAAATATAACAATGTCATTAGGAAAGTCTACATTCCACTTTCATAAGGAAATAGTCACCGCTTACAGCTATGCATGTATGTACATGTCTACAACAGAATGAGAGAGATATAAATGTCATCATTCGCTGTGACCTACTTTCTAAATTTGTTACATTAAAAATGTTTGTTTAAAGCAAAAATCATGAATCATCCATTCCCGAATAGCATGCACCTTATAGTTGGCACATCGGTCAGAAGAATTGAAATGTCTACGACATTCTGTTCCATGAAATAGTACGGTATGTTTTTAGGACAACCAAAGTCATCGAGATTGATGATATTATTGTGTATTATCTTTGATTGCAAAAAACGTTTTTTCTCAAAACCCTTCACAAACACATATTTATATATACGTGTATGTGATGTTAACAATGAAACAAGATTGTCGTACGGTGTCTCTCCTTCGCTCCATCTAAGTCTATGATAATTTGACGTTAACCAGTGGTTTGTCCTAACGTATTTTGGATTCGTAACGGATGTAGCAGGCGGAGTCAAAATCCAATGTCTACCAGCAAATCTCAGAACGTCCATGATTGACAGTTCCTTCACAATATATTTTCCGTTGTCGTCGAAAAAGCACTGGAAGTCAATTATAACTGCAGTGTTATCCATAATACTGTAAGACAAAGAAATCACACATTACAAACTCTATATATATATTATGTTTAAACACGCAAATATCGTTGCGATATTAATATGTGAACTTACGTTATAGACGTCTGGACTGAAGCACCGAGAGACGTCAACTGACGAAAGAAACAAGTGTTGAGGGGGGGGTTACTATACATGGAGACAAATTTTTTTAGCAGGTGGGGAGGTGTCGTCGTTCTCCATGTTGATGCGTTGTATTCGATAATGACCGTATGCAAGCGTATCATGACCATTGTCTAGTATATAGCGCTTATCATCATACGGTGACAACGCTTGCTTATTTACGCGCATCGTGTACAGCGTATGATGATCGCTACGTAAACAAAGTGCACTGGTAGAAAATTGACAATGATCAGTGAGACACTTACGATACATATCGTGTCGTAGACTCCTCTTAATCGCAACTCGAGGCACACCTTTACATACACGTTTTTGACACTCTTTGGTAGGATCTTCGTGGGCCACAAGGAACGAATAACATTTCGCACGGAGACCCACGAATTCTCTAATAGGACGACCACACGTTTCATCCTTGAACAGTCCGACAACCTTTTTGTTCTTAAGGCTATAACAAGGATGAGACGTAGGGTAATCCGATGTGTCAAAAACGTGTAGGTCCTTCTTCATATCTCCATACAAGTCTGATGTTTGAATACTATACATCAGACTGTCTGTATCTGTCATTAACAATTTAACGTTGCAACCGTACTTGGCGACAGCATAACGATAATGAAAGTCGTACATTATCGTTTTGCTAACGTCAAGCACCGTGAAGCCGACATACACGGGACGGGAAAGAACAATGGATTTTTTACGGAGTGAGAGCCCCACCAGATCGTTCGTATAACGAATCATACGTTTTAGCCTAGGTGTGGAAACTAGTTTTTGAAGCCGTCGTTCATCCGAGACTAGTTCAAAGTCTATATGTTTCCGTACGTTCTCCAGCGACTTACAGTATACGGCGTTGTTCATCAGTTTGAAAAGGTCTTTTTCAAAGCTGTTGACGGCTGCTTGCCTCTTGCGGGTGTTGAAATCGATAAACGGTTTCAACCAAGCGCTTTGCTTAAAACACAACACCTTATGAGTCGCTTTCAGCTCTAAGCCAAGACTTAAATACAATTTCAAATTTCGATAATGGAGAACGTAATTTTGTTTGTCCTCCAAAGTTGTTAACAACTTCTCTACGGATGACCCTGATTCGTTATACGATGATCTGTATATACTCTCGTGTAAACGTTTGGAAAAGGGAGAAAGGATATCGAGTGTTACGCGCTGGCGCACAGGTGCAAGTGGGTAGTCGGAATGCAAGTCGTGTAAGGTATTAGGATAGTGTAGGTCGACTTCGAGGATGTACCCGATGTCGGAATCATCACTCACATTACGTACGTCCAAGGACTCGATTTCGTTACGATCGAGCCATCGGAAGTCTGCGTAAGGGAGTGGTTGCGACATGGCTGCACCGTATAAATTATTACAGTCCGTATACAGAATGAAGGAGGTCGGTTTCGATACATCGTACTGATCTGGAATCAAAGGATTGTTAGCGACTGCATGACGGTTGGATATCATCGCGCAGCCTCCGCGAATCCCAGACTCGACGAACAGATGTAGATTTATCTCTGTTAACAGCTCTAATTCGACCCCTGTCATTTTTAGCATCGCGTTCCAAGCGAGTCCGGGAAGCGAGTAAAAATGACACGGGTCCAAGCAGTAATCGCGTAAGGCCATGTCTCGGAAACTTTCAAAGACATCGGCCAGCAGCATTACGTCTGTCAACAAATACAAATCGTGGTAATCTCCAAACGTACGCAGATTGAATGCACTCCACACGTTTTGTGCGTGCTCGTAATCTGCGTCCGAAATAGACGATTCCAACAACCGGTTATCAAAGTGTTCACGAGCGGGTAGACTTTTTCGTTGAACCGATCAATGCTGTCAACGTACTCGTAAGGGTATACCCCTTGCGTACGAGCAGATTGGTCTGTTCGTCGAAACCCCGTCTAAGCATTTCCTCTCTGAGCAAAGGAAATTGGCTCCCGGACGTGGACAGATTGGTAACGAGTGTGTCCAGAGAGCGATTAAGAAATTGAAAGGAGTCTACGAAACGCAAGGGACCCAGGGAGAACGACACGTAACGCTCACTAGATGTTGCAATGCAGGATACGTGTTGGTCCTTATATTTTCCTAAACCCTCCATTAAATGGTGGCAGTCGTAGCCACGAAGGTTGTGAAAGAAGACGGGGATATGACGAGGCATCTTGTAGCTTAGATTACAGCTATTGTGGGCTGCTCCCAAGAATTTCCCCGTAAGATGACAATGATTGCGTACCTTGTCATCGTCTGTCAAAGGGCGCTCACACAAATGACAAACGGCGGCGTTAGTGAACACAACATTGTCATCATCGGACATAATTATTTGTACGTTATGTCGTACTACCTTCATCATATCCTCGGCGTTTTTCATCAACCACGAGAAGAAAGTGTCTACGACGTTTTCACCCCGATAAACTTTAGCCTCTCTCCAGAGTCTGTGTGTATGATCCACGATAGCATAGGAGAAACCTGACGGAATATGCATCGCTTCGTATGATGTGGACAATACAGGAGGAGAAGTTATTTTCTGACGGACACCGTTGCTATCGACTGAGTAGAATTCACCTAACTCGTGCACTATCGTCGGGACGTTGTTACCAGGTGAACACGATTGAAGCGGAGTGATGAGGGACTCGAAGTCGGCGTAGACGGTAAAGGGTACTTTAAGACAGTGCGCGTAATTTTTAAATGACATAAACTTCTCCTCCTCTGTGGGCATTTTGGTTTTCTGCTCGCCGTAAGGTGTGCAGTAGGGGAGATGATCGGACAGACCATGTTCTGTGGAGAAACGATGCAGGCAGTAGTCGCAGTAAAATGATTGGCCGTCGTGTTTTGTAAGGGATGATAATAATCTACTCATGTTACTGATAAGACAGTAATGTTTTCGGCTATTTGTATCGGACAGAAGTAAAAGATTAACATGATGTAATCTGTCCTTATTGGGGGTAATTCTTAACGGATAAACCTCATTTTTTGATTCGTTTCTGATATTATCGTCTATATCATAGCCGAAAACGTTTATAGAAATGTTGGGATTCTGTGCTTCAAATTTAGAAAGTGAGTTTATAGAAACAGGGTACTCGATACCGGACATATTTAAGGTGTTTTTGAAGGGAGCGTATTTTGAAGCACGTTCTTTATTACGTTCTTGAGGGTGTATGTGAGATAGTACGGACCATAGAAAACACATTTCATCTTGGGGGTTATTGATGTTGACTACTGCCCTGGTGAGTGCAAGTTTTCGCGGGGTTGGAAGATAGGAGGACGCTGCTAGAGGCCGGTACCGTCCAACAACTAGTTCCAGCTTCAGTACAGCATCCACCGACCATCCGCTCCCGTCACGGGTAAAATTGGATATGCTATTCATGATTTTATCATAGGATTCATCGAGTAGACAGTTCAACTCGTCGTTGTCGTCCGTGAGCAACGTACGACAACGTCCGTGGAAGACGGCGTCTTTGGTTACCTCTTTTTCTTCGCCGCTGTCACCATCTAACACAGTTTTAGTGAAACGTATCCTGCACGCAATATGCCATTTGATACTGCGTAAACGTGCTTGTTCTGCCAGAATATCCTTGCACAATAAAGGTCGCACCTCAGTCATTATCGGTAATATATCTTGATCTTCTTCTTCTTCTGTGTCCGTGTACACAGGCAGGTAATTAAAAGTTGTGAGGGATCCTCTAATACTAGTGTTTCGCACAATATAAAATCGTGTCATATCTGAAACAATAGAAACACATGTATTAGCTAATAGGAATGATGAATAACATACACACACACACATTCATGTTTGTGGTAAATAAATATATAGTACACGTTAGTAATACGTTAGTTTATTGCAAACTGTGAAGATGGCAGCTACTCCTGATTTTAGCATTGAAAGTGAAAGAAGAAAATCGTTCAAGTATTGGGAAGTGACGTTTGTCAGCCCCGACGAGTTAGCGTTTGCTGGGTTTTACTACTATCCGCTAAATTATGATGTTTGTGGACATAGTATGTCATTCATAGACGATAGAGTTAAATGCTTTTGTTGCGGAATTGAATTAGTTCATTGGAGAGAAGGTGACATACCTATGGTGGAACATGAAAAATTTTCTCCGTCATGTCAATTTCTAAACGATGTCAAGAGACAATACATTGGGGAGAAGGTAACAAACCTATGTCAGAACATAAAAAATTTTCTTCGACATATCAATTTCTAAACAACGTCAAGAGACTATCTTGTACAGGTTAGACAGAGTTAATTCATATCAAACAAATTTGGTTTGCTACATAATTATAGAGAGAGAGACAATTGGTATTTTAAAAAAAATTTTACCTTGTTGAGGATGTTCCTGATCCTGCTGATGTTGTTGTTGTTCTGGATTCTGTTGAAGGTCGGACATGATGATATTCAGACGTGAGAATGAATACTGAAAAACAAAGAAACTGTTATAGATATATATAGTATTTTTAACGCTGGTATTATGTTAGTGTATCTTAAACCATGAACAACGCACGCAAGACTATAGCTCTAGAGCTACACAGAGCAGCGAGAAGGAATTTTGTTAGGCGCGCGGTTGAATTGAAGGGTCTACACGACTTGTACCAGGCGGATCTTGTGGAGATGATACCATACGCTCGAGTGAACAAAGGGTACAAGTACATGATGACAGTGATCAATGCGTTTAGCAAGTACGCGTACGCTGTACCATTGAAAACAAAGACAGGAAAAGAAGTAAAGCACGCACTAGAGCCTATACTAACTGCTAATCGAATGAAATATTTACAGACGGACAACGGGAAGGAGTATTACAACAGCACAGTACAAGCGTTGCTAAAAAAGTATAATGTGAAACATTACTCAACCTACAGTGAGAAAAAAGCTTCCATAGTGGAACGTTTTAATCGCACACTGAAGACACACATGTATCGAGCTTTCAGCGAACAAGGACACTACCGCTGGTTGGATCTACTACCTACATTACTGAAATCGTACAACAATACAACAAACAGAACCATTGGTATGAAACCTAGTGAAGTGAATGACACCAACGAACATATAGTGTTGGAACGAATAAGGAAGAACACAGCGCCTAAAATCAGTCCAACGAAACCACCCAAATTTAAAGTCGGTGACCGTGTTCGTATAAGTAAGCACAAAATGACGTTCGCCAAAGGTTATACGCCAAATTGGACTAACGAAATATTCACTGTAGATAAAGTACAATCCACTACCATCCCAGTCACTTATCTGCTAAAAGATCATCTAAACAAAGTGTTGAAAGGTGGTTTTTACGAGCACGAGATTAGTAAGTCCAAAGTCGGCGACGTATACCTAGTGGAAAAGGTGTTACAACGCAAAGGTGACAGAGTGCGTGTTCGTTGGCTCGGTTTCGATGGTAAACACGATGCATGGATACATAAGAAAGATCTAATATAAAAAAGGTGACAGCACGTGCTGAAAACAGTATGCTTTCGGTATTCACAAAGATGAAGATTGTACAGCAAGCAAACAAATTACCAATAAAGGATATGGACTTTTTGGCTGGTGACGAAGGCAGTGCTAATCGTAAACATGGCCCGCTATTACCGAACAGTATTCGCTGTATCGTTACAGGCCCAAGTTCCTGCGGGAAATCAAATGTGCTATTCAACCTACTGTTTGATGCCAACGGACTACGTTTCCGCAACGTATACGTGTTTTCAAAATCATTATTTCAACCAAAATACAGAATGCTAGAAACAGTGATGAAATCACTAGCTGATGAAGGTTTAGGTTATCATGCATACAGCGAGAACGAAGAAGTCCCGCTACCGAGTGAAATCACTGGTCTCGACTCTGTTATCGTATTCGATGACGTATCGTGTGAAAGACAAAACAATATTCGAAAGTATTTTGCTATGGGGAGACATAGCGGTGTGGACACATTCTATCTATGCCAGACATATAGCCAGATACCGAAACAATTGGTACGTGACAACGCTAACTTGTTGATATTGTTCAAACAAGACGATCTAAATTTACGACATGGATACAATGATCACGTTAACATAGATATGAAATATGATGCTTTCAAAGACGTCTGCACGGAAGCGTGGAAGGATCGTTATGGATTTCTAGTCATAGACAAAGACTCGTCAATAAATGAAGGTAGATATAGAATCGGCTTTGATCGATTCATAATTGTTTCCGACGAAGTATAAAAGTGGTTGCACTGTAGTAATGTAATCAGTCCTCTTGCTAACACGCGATGGCGATGAATAAGGAGGAACGACTTGCGTATGATATAGATACGATAAGCGACAACATAAGGAAAAAATATCATGCATTACAACACGGTATCAGAGAAGGTGACGAGAAGTTTAGAAAAAATTACAGACCGATTCTGGAACCGTTAGAAGCTATTTCACGAAAGTTAAGTGGTGATATGATGGAGGAGGAGGAGGAGGAGGAGGAGGAGGAGGAGGAGGAGGAGGAGGAGGAGCAGCAGCAGATAAAACAAGAAGAGTCTAAACAACAACACGTAATAACGGAAAACGAAAGTGGCACGCAGAGTCATAACGCTTCTCATTTCAGTGACGAGGACGCCTGGAAACCTAACTCTTCACATTTCAGTGAGGATTCATTAGCAAACAAATATATGCGTTTGTGCGAATCGGCGGACTGTAAACGGATTATAGATCGTATGTATGGTGTTCGATACGAAGGTGGTAAATTTATGATAGGTGATTCAAATGTGAAAATCGATGATAACGACAACTTTCATGTCAAAGGAAAAATTTACGAGGGTACACCTGGTCTGTATGAACTTTTGTTTATGAAACTACCGAAAAAATACAATAAGGACGATATGAGGAAATATAAGTCCATACTACTAGCAACCAACGGACACAAACAAAAATATAAACACAATACGCGAATAAACAGTAACAGTGGCGTCAAGTACCGACTAGTAATATCTAAATTGTTTGCACGAAAACGTACAGGGAGTGGCTATATGGAGATAAAAACCGAACACTGCAATCGATTACGTGCATTGGGATGATCCTAACGAGTTGGTTAATAGATTGAGACTGTTAATGGCGTCTCAAAATAGTGGTCATACTGGTCATAGGAATGAAATCGTTTCGATATTGGAAGAATTACGCGAAGTCGGCATTATCATATAAAAGCAGACGCACCGTTCTATAACCACCAGTTCTGCATAAATATGAGTGTAGACAAGTTCGGCAGTTCTGCATAAATATGAGTGTAGACAAGTTCGGTAGACACGACAGCGCTGTAAGAGTGCGAAAAGAAACTCATCGAAGTCTGCGTGAGGATATCGGTTTAGGAGTGACTAACGACGGTCACTTTGATGTGAAAAACAAAAAGATACGCAACTTGGGTGATCCTGAAGAGTTGCACGATGTTGTTTCTTTACAGTACGTAAAGGACGCATGCTTACAGTACAAGAACGACGTTACCGTAGACGCAAAAGATCATCGAATAATAATGCTAAACGATCCGCTTAAATCAAGAGATGCAGCCACAAAACGATATGTAGACGAGAAGAGTTTGAAAAAAGATCGTGCAGGTAACGTAATCGTTAATGACTGTCGACTAACGCGCGTGCAAGCACCTGTTGACTTCAAAGACGCAGTGAATTTAGAATTTTTACACGCACACACAATCAGTTTGCAAAGCGATGCTTTCTCCGCTGCCGGAAGAAAAATTACGAATATAGCGAACGGTGTCAATGACAAAGACGCAGTCACTGTACGACAAATGCACGAATTAAAATTACATATAAAGACCGAATTGTACAAGGTCACTCAGGTATTTCACGCTCATATAATCAATCTAATAAAGTTTGTCTATAAATATCAAGACAGCGCGACACAGCGTTCAGTCCTGTCTGAATATATTGAAGAGGTGGGGCGTTTAATAGACGTTCTCGATACGGAAACGGAAATCAAGGATTGGAGATCTGTTTACAAGAATCCACGTACTTCGTAAGAAAAGAATGGGGGTGGTGTAATTGGAAAAATACTTAAAAACACTGTGCCCGCTATCGTTTCGTCAGTACCTACTTTGATTAATCGAGCGGTGGACGCATTACCAGTAGAATTACACCTACCCGGCTACCGATTCTGTGGACCTGGAACAAAACTCAAAGAGAGATTGGCACGTGGCGAGCGCGGAATCAACGAGTTGGACGAAGCCTGTCGCGAACACGATATCGCCTACGCAAGGTACAAAGACAACAGTCGAAGACGTATAGCTGATCGCGTTCTTGCCGACAAAGCGTGGGAACGAGTGAAAGATTGGAATTCCGGTGTTAGTGAAAGAGCGTATGCTGCTGCTGTAGCCGCCGCAATGAAAGCGAAATCGGCAGTGGGTGGAGGGAGCTCGCGTAGTGGTTGCAGAAAAAAGAAGAAGAAGAAGAAGGGTTCAGGAATTAAACGTCAATCCGCGAACAAACGCAAAACGACCTGCAAACGCAAAACATTCTCAAGGCATAAACGTAACAATAAAAAAAAAATAGCGTCAGGTCTATACCTACGTCCTTACAGACAAAAAAACTAATTTGCATACCAGTGCGTGCATTGTCTGACAGTGATTTGTATGTGTACGCAAAACTTTTGAAAATACCTTATTTCAGAGGAGTTTTTATGCGTAACACTTTACCACACACACAACCATGGAAGAATGAGAGTGCAGTTGTTAATCTGGACAGTGCAGAAGGACCTGGTGTAACGTATCGCCGCGTTACAAATCCAGGGAACCCATCTTAACTAAGCTCCGTCAATTAGATGGGCTGCCTACGTTGTAACAAAATGTATCCACAAATAATTAACTTAACAAATTACTTACTAACTGTGTAAGGAAACAAGGGAAGGTAGACTATTGATTTACGCACTCATTATATGTGTGTAACAAGACGACTTCTCTTTATTTAACATTTAAAAACATTTACTGACAGATCCCATGACATTACTAATTAAATTATTAAAGTTATTTGAATGCTTTCTTTAATCTTTGTGATCAAAATTGATTTTATTTAGCTATACCTCGGATCCGGGTAACCTTCGGTATTTAGTCATTAAAACTTTTATTATACTCAATTCATGATATTAGCTTGCAAAACTTTCTTTAATTTAACCATTTGAAGAATGGTATTATTACTTGAATTATACTACGATACATTAACATATAAACTGTTACAACGTATGATGTTTGAATAGTTACATTAAAATTCTTAGATTTAATCTTTTAATCTTTACAAAGTTAATAGTCTCTGAAAAGTCTCTTTTAAGGGGTGTTGTGTAACAAATATTAGTAACCCTCGATAGACAGGCTATCGAGTCACCTTTAAGTTGGTATGTAGAAACCTCGTCCTGGGGTGTCCGTCTTGGGAATCCTTAATAGCGCCGTCATCATCTCGGTCTGGTCTTCGTCATTAAAGGGCTCAAAAGTCCGCAGGGTAGATTGAACCTTCTACGATGGTACTTGTAGATTCTCGGACGTCCTGATCTGCATATTCTGTCGGGTCTACTAGATTTTGTAAGTTCTGGTAGTTCACATCTCCAGGTATGATGTTGGAAGTGTTGTTAGTTCTTGAAGTTAGCAGTCATCTTGTTTACACCATTTTTATATTTCGTGTTACACTTTAAGTCTCTTGTTTTTTTTACATAACTATACTGATTAATTCATAACATATGCTTTCAGCAGCAATTTCTTGTATACAACATTAAAGTAAAACAAAAGTATCGGCAACATAGTGTAAGAGCTTTTGCTCGTACGTCTGTACTGCATGAAGTCAACATAGCGAGAGAGCGAATTTCTGCTCCCTTCGACTGGTACCTAACAAATGGTAGAGGGGCAATTACTGCGCGAGAATATAGTCCCTGTCTCTCTTTAGTAAACATTTTTATTTATACAAACTATCCCTAAATAAATATACATAATTTAAATAAGTTGTTTTAGCGACTATCTGTGTCTTCAGATTTTTAATTATTAACATTAGGTTTTTTATCTTATTCTAAATTACAGAAGACTCGGAAAACATGTCGAGTCCGGAATTAACAGGTCAGCGCCTGACAACAAGCAAGGGTTAAATACGACAATAATAACTATTTACAATATGCTTTTTTATTACAGTATCTTTGGGCTTATTAATTACTTCTTCCTCTCATACTGAGTACATACAGGTTTTTATGTTATTATAGTGAGATTTAAATGGCTTAATGGCTCGCAACCTTAATTTTTAAAATTTCTTTATTTTTTTATTATTGTTACAATTTAAATCGTCACACTGGTACGCACTGGGTTTGCTACAAGAAGCGAAACAAACAAGTTTACTACTATGATGCGTATGGTAATATGCAACCACCTCTTGAGCTGACACAGTATTTTGGAACCGACACTGACATTTACTACAATTACGAGCGTGAACAGCCACCACACACAGTCATCTGTGGGCATTTATGTTTGGACTTCTTAACGCGCGAGTGATCAGTAAGCGACAAGATGTCTTCGCTGTCGGTCACCTTAACAGGCACGAATGCTGCTGCTCTTGTATGTGACTTTTTCCCGCCTCTCGAACTAACAAACGGCGAATGGTATGTAGGTTTATTGGACTTTACTACATACAACAGTATACCGAACGTGATTGATGGAAAAAACAATGTGTTTCCAGTACTACGGGACGGAACAACGTGGGACTTGATAACGTTACCTACAGGTGCTTATGAAATCGGCGACATAGAAGCCTTCCTCAAAAAGCAGTTAGGAGACTCAAAGATTAGTCTACGTCCTAACAACAATACACTGAAATGTGAGCTGACTTGTGCACTGGATATTGACTTTCAACAAACAGTGTGCGGTATCGGTGATATGTTGGGTTTCAAGGAAAAGCGTCTGCTTGAAGCGAATAAAACTCACACGTCTGACGCCACAGTTAACATTATAAAAGTGAACAGTATACTGATAAGGTGTAATATAGCGCAAGGATCATACAAGAACGGTAAAAACGAGCACACACTGCACTCGTTCTATCCGTCAGTCGAACCAGGATTCAAAATAATTGAATCGCCTACAAACGTCATATACCTACCTGTGAATGTGAGTCGTTTGGACAACATAACATTATCTTTACACGATCAGGACGGTGACGTAATAGATTTTCGCGGAGAAGTCATCACTGTGCGTTTACATCTAAAACGCCTATAGACATGGGCTTGTACTTTGTTTCTTCGCCACCGCTGCTACCACAGTCGTCAGTAATAAAAAAAGAAGAAGAAGAAAGATCAGTTAGGAAACGCATCAGTACTCGTTCGAAACTGAAACGATTAACATCAGTTAACCGTCGTTTCCTGATTTCACTGGGTTTTGTTGTTGTAAACAAGTAACATGGCGAGTGGAATATTATCTGTGGAGCAGCAACCGTTCTTTGAAGACAGTATCACACACTTTTCATTTCACTCACACGCACCGTACGCAACAACAAGATATGGAAACAATGATGAAATACGTGTGCCAATACAACAACAGGACGTCTTTACACTGCCGTCAGAAAGTTTCCTCTACATCGAAGGCAAGTTGGTTAAAAACCCTAGTGTGGCTGCAGATACTGCACTGAATGTGGAACTGGTGAACAATGCTATAGCATTTCTCTTTGAAGAGATTCGTTACGAGTTGGCCGGAGTGGTAGTGGACCATACCAGAAACGTCGGTGTTACGTCAACTATTAAAACTTTTCTATCACTCAACAACAACACACGTGACGCAATGGAAAACGCAGGTTGGGTGGCGCCGACCACGAACATGTTAAAAGTGAATGATGACGGTGAATTCAACTTTTGTATACCACTGAAAATGCTAATGGGATTCGCAGAAGACTATACACGCATCGTGCTGAACGTGAAACAAGAACTTATACTCCTACGCACATCTACCGACATAAACGCTATGGTTTTAGCAAGCGGACAAACGACTGCTAATTGTGTTCTTGAACTAGATAAAGTTTACTGGAAAATGCCTTATGTACATGTAGCTAATGCGTACAGATTACCACTGTTACGACTCATAGAGAAAGACCACCCGATAACTATGCCTTTTAGGACCTGGGAGTTGCACGAGTATCCTGCCTTACCACAGACTAAAAGGCAGAATTGGATTGTCAAGACCTCGAGTCAGCTAAAAAAACCACGCTTTGTTGTGTTAGCGTTTCGGACAGCAAGAAAGAATGTACTGGCGGCACATGCCGATGAATTTGATCATTGTAACGTGATCAATGCGAGACTGTTTCTAAACGACAAGTATTATCCTTACGATAATTTAAACTTGGATATTGGGAAAGACCGTTTTGCATTATTGTACAATATGTACGCCAGTTTTCAAAGTTCGTATTACCACCGTTTAGACGTCAGCCCAGTACTGACACCAGAATTATTCAAATCAAAAGCCCCGCTGTTTGTATTCGATTGTAGCAAACAAGACGATGCGCTTAAGTCTTCAGCAGTTGATGTACGTTTAGAATTTGAATCGTCAATGAATTTTCCTACACAGACGACTGCCTACTGTATGATACTACATGATTCGCTTGTACAATATACACCATTGTCCAACACAGTACATAGACGTGTTTAAGTCTTATTTTATACATATTTTTGTAAATACTAGTTTTAAATATATTTTCATATTTGTAACATTATAATATTGGAGCTGTGTGTGTGTATGTATTTTAATTGTAAAACTAGTTTAGATATATTTTAATACTTGTAACTGTGTATGTTTTTTTTTTTTTATTGTAAATACTAGTTTAGATATATTTTCATACTTGTAACAATATAATCTTGGAGCTGTGTATGTATTTTTAATTGTAAAACTGTTTAATATATTCTTGGAGCTGTGTGTATGTATTTTTAATAAATGTATATATTACACACACTTTATTATTATTATTATTTGTATAACCCACTCCATAATGTATACTTACTTACTTGCAACAAACTAGCGAGCGTTGTCCACACACACACACACGAATCCTTAAATGACGGACGTTGTATGCACGCTTAAAATTCAGCTATACCTAAAATATATCTTCAATTAGAAGTGAGGCATAATAATTTGATCATACACATACGCGCGCGCACACACACACACACACACACATGTATTAAATTCAATAAATAATAATGCGCTTGATAATGTTTTAATGCAAATAATTTTAGGAAAGTCTACATTCCACTTTCATAAGGAAATAGTCACTGCTTACAGCTATGCATGTCCACAACAGAATTAGAGAGATATAAATGTCATCATACGCTGTGACCTACTTTCTAAATTTGTTACATCAAAAATGTTTGTTTAAAGCAATTTTTCAGAAAAAATTGTAACAGACATAATAATTTGATCACACACACACACACACACACACACACACACACACACACACACACACAATACACACACACACACATACACACACACACATGTATTAAATTCAATAAATAAATAATGCGCTTGATAATGTTTTAATGCAAATAATTTTTACGTTTAAATAAAATCTGCACATACATTAAAATTAAATAAAATCTGTACACTTACCAAAACTAGTATGTGTTGTCTACACACCCTTAATGATGAAAGTTGTGTGTATACTGAAGACGTACAAACAGTCTTTCAACTATTAAAAAAGATGCAGAGATAGATTTCACGATGTATCAGCACATGCAGACGGTCAAATGAGAAATTGTCACTATAAAAATACGGTAAGAATATATTTTCAGAAATTGTAATTTGATCATACACACACACACACACACACACACACGCGCGCGCGCGCGCGCGCGCGCGCATGTATTAAATTCAATAAATAATGCGCTTGATAATGTTTTAATGCAAATAATTTTTACGTTTAAATAGAATCTGTACATACAATAAAAATTATGCTCAGTTATTAACGTATTCAAAATGTTTCAATAATGCGCTTGATAATGTTTTAATGCAAATAATTTTTACGTTTAAATAAAATCTGCACATACATTAAAATTAAATAAAATCTGTACACTTACCAAAACTAGTATGTGTTGTCTACACACCCTTAATGATGAAAGTTGTGTGTATACTGAAGACGTACAAACAGTCTTTCAACTATTAAAAAAGATGCAGAGATAGATTTCACGATGTATCAGCACATGCAGACGGTCAAATGAGAAATTGTCACTATAAAAATACGGTAAGAATATATTTTCAGAAATTGTAATTTGATCATACACACACACACACACACACACGCGCGCGCGCGCATGTATTAAATTCAATAAATAATGCGCTTGATAATGTTTTAATGCAAATAATTTTTACGTTTAAATAAAATCTGTACATACAATAAAAATTATGCTCAGTTATTAACGTATTCAAAATGTTTCAATAATGCGCTTGATAATGTTTTAATGCAAATAATTTTTACGTTTAAATAAAATCTGCACATACATTAAAATTAAATAAAATCTGTACACTTACCAAAACTAGTATGTGTTGTCTACACACCCTTAATGATGAAAGTTGTGTATACTGAAGACGTACAAACAGTCTTTCAACTATTAAAAAGATGCAGAGATAGAGTTCACGATGTATCAGCACGCGCAAGCGGTCAAATGAGAAATTGTCGCTAATTTTCTGTGCGTATATATATTGTACACTGGTAGTGGGAGAAAGCTTGCATGTCCGTTTTTAGAGTAAATACTTTCTAATCCATAATTAATCCTAATTACTGTCAACGCTGCTAATGATTGACAGGTGGACGCCCGATTTAGACGACGTACACAAGGTTAATGACCTCTGGTTTAAGTTAGCGAATAATAATAACTATATCTAATTCAGTATCGTTGTGTGTGTGTGTGTGTGTGTGTGTGTGTCTGTGTGTGTGTGTGTGTGTGTGTGTGTGTGTGTGTGTGTGTGTGTGTGTGTGTGTGTGTGTGTGTGTGTGTGTGTGTGTGTGTGTGTGTGTGTGTGTGTGTGTGTGTGTGTGTGTGTGTGTGTGTGTGTGTGTGTGTGTGTGTGTGTGTGTGTGTGTGTGTGTGTGTGTGTGTGTGTGTGTGTGTGTGTGTGTGTGTGTGTGTGCATAGACTTGTTTCGTTGAACCGATCAATGCTGTCAACGTACTCGTAAGGGTATACTCCCTTGCGTACGAGCAGATTGGTCTGTTCGTCAAAACCCCGTATTTAATTATTTAAAACAAATTATGGTTTATTTTAATTTATTTCATTATAAACCTCCGAATATGCATGCAATTATTTGTATAGTAATCAGAAATGTGTGTGAGAGAGAGAGAGACATTTTAATAATTTGCAGGTTGTATCTTACAATCACGAAAATTATTATTTAAACTGATAATTGTTTTATTAAAATCTTACAATGACGAAATATTATTATTATTTCATTGTTTACGATATATATTTAATTAATGCAAAAATGAATTTCTAAAATTACAATGGTCTGTAAACCATATTTAAGTTTGTGTGTTTGTGTGTGTGTGTGTGTGTGTGTGCATACATAGTTAATCTTTCTATCACTAATTACCACACTGAATATAACTTTCTAATGACGAAATATTATTATTATTTCATTGTTTACGATATATATTTAATTAATGCAAAAATGAATTTTTAAAATTACAATGGTCTGTAAACCATATTTAAGTTCGTGTACACATACAAATCGCTTTGAATAAGGGAATTCTTGTCAACGTTTGCAGCGAGAGAGAGACATACACAATGTGTGTATGTGTATGTGTACACAAAACTTTTGAAAATACCTTATTTCAAGGAGATTTTTTTATGCGTAACACTTTACCACACACACAGACTTGGCAGTATATTAATTTCTAAATCGTGGTCAATGACTGTCATGTGTCAAAATTAGAAGTAGGACGCAACGAGGTAGGTGATAAATATATTTCCTGGTGATTACATTTTAGTATCGCTACTTACAATAATCCATAAGTAGCACGACGCTTATGTAAAACCCATGACATAAACAGAGAGAGAGAGAGAGAGAGAGAGAGTGTGTGAGAGAGAGAGTTTATATCGTGATCGATAACTGTGTCTAGAGACAAAGAGAGAGGAGGGGAGAGAGAGAGAGTTGATATCGAAGTCGTCAACAGTCATATAATTTACTATACACTATAATGCGTCTGCTAATATAGTTTGAATTTCCCACCGAAGAAAAATGTTGGCAGATCTGTTCTATACACACAATAATGCAGGATTGGTAACCCTGATCATATATTTTAATACACACACATATCAAGTTTGAACCCATACATAGGTTGGTAAACCTGATCATATAGATTTAATATACATTATAACACACAACAAATTTGAACTCATGCAAGGTTGGTAACCCTGATCATATATTTAATATATACACTATAATGCATCAAGTCGGAAACCCCCACCCACCACCCACCACAGGTTGGTAAACCTGATCATATAGATTTAATATACATTATAACACACAACAAATTTGAACTCATGCAAGGTTGGTAACCCTGATCATATATTTAATATATACACTATAATGCATCAAGTCGGGATGCTGCGGGTCCAGCTGATAGAAAGTGAAAGTGATCTAGGCTCGCGAAAGGCGGCATATAAAAAAAATTATATTCGCGGATGCTATAGTCCATTTGGGATGCTGCGGGTCCAGCTGATAGAAAGTGAAAGTGATCTAGGCTCGCGAAAGGTGGCATATAAAAAAATAAAAAATTATATTCGCGGATGCTGTGGTCCAGATACGCGAAAAAGTCGCGGATGCTGTGGTCCAGTAGAAAGTGAAAGTGATCTAGGCTCGCGAAAGACGGCATATACGCGAAAAAGTCGCGGATGCTGTGGTCCAGTAGAAAGTGAAAGTGATCAGCTGATAGAAAGTGAAAGTGAGTTTGAACTGTCATTTTCCCTCTACTCTTAAAGAATATGGAAGTAAAATTACTGTATCCACACTGTATCACATATCTTGGGTATAAATTCAAGATTCAGAAGCGGAGTTAGTCAATTAACATAGAGATTAAGAGTGCGTCTTGCGTAAAGTGATGCGTGTTGAATTATTAACTGCTGGCATCTGTGATTGGTGATTTGTATTGTTTAGTGCGACATTATCATTTGTTACGTTAGTGTACGTTGGCCAACGTAAACTTAAAGAAGCGTTGTATACCATAGTTTATTGTATGTAGTCTTTATTTACTAAAGTTGAAAACAGCGAATTCACTTATTCAGGTTCAACTGTTGAAACACGGCGATCCACGTCAGCAACCATAACAGAATGGAAACACCAAACACAGTATGTTACATTGTTCGAACATATAACACAAAAGCACAGTCACCACCGGAGAAATCGGTTCGAAATATGCCACTCACACACACAGACAGTTGTCACATGTACTGCTAAACACTGCTATTTAAAATATGGTATATTCTCTCTTCTGACTTACTCCATACCTAAACAAAGTACGTAATAAAAATATTTTTACAAATTACTGTACTGTTAATTTTCTAGTAAGCCATAATTATTTTTCAGAATGCTCATTCGTCTGACGACGGTTGAAACATGTAAACATAAAACACGCGAGTGTTCACAAATAAGAAAACTCAAACTCAAACTAGGCACATCTATAATTTCTAACCACTCGTTTACAATACAGTAGGATCTACACGACAACTGTGCGGAACGTATTCAGCCGTGTAATTTATTCAGAAAAATTGCTTACATTGGATAATGGAACAACAGTTTCCTTGGAAGTACTAATTAAACTGATGTGAGTTGCTTAGTGATAAGACGGTTTCTTAACCGTTTATAATTATTATAAATAATTATTATATATAAATTATATATATATATATAATTTATTATACCACTTCGTTTATAATCGAAGCTAAGACTGGTTTTGACATCACATATATCCGTTTGGTAATGTTATTAGCTAAAAATGAGTGACAGTCAGATATCTAACTGGTATGAAGACTTTCTGTGACATGTTATGCAAGACCAAGAAAGAACACCAACAACAACACCAAACAGAATAAGAAAGAGGGAAGAGAAAATAAACGCATAATCGAGCAGAACGCTGACGGGAAACACATTAAAAATACAAAAAGAAAAACACAAAACCCATTTTTAAAATTATCGAATAACGGAATCGTTTGCATTCTTATATACGTTTGTGTTCGCGCTTTTCACGTGCGCATACAAGTACTCTTTGCTTCTGTATTCGTAAATAGAAGATAAAATATTGTTTTACTCCTACAATCATCTGTCTGGGGAACTGAATTTTTTCGTGAATAACCGCTCAAAACATAATTTTTAACTGCCTCATCTTATCTGTTATTGGCAATGTAGTATTAAGTAAATGGGTACTTACGCCTACTGGAATAAGAGTTCAGCGTTCCTCCGGTGTGAAGCGTTCCGCTAAATTGGCTGTCTGCACGCTAAAGCTGATTTTAATCTTCATTAACCAGTAACCAATCAGCGAGTCCAATTTAGCGTCAAACTATAAATTTTGCATTTAGACGAGACGGGGTGATTTATTCGTGATCCACACACACACAGTATGTATCCACGTTTGCTTGTTGAAATAATGTTACGAAATACCTTCATTTCTTTAAGTATTTATTCAATTATTTGTTATCCTAACAGAACGTAAAACTTTTGATTGTAGTTTCCTATCGCACTTCGATCGTATGATAATAGGTTATAAACTGTGTATTGTCCGTTACACAGTACATGGCTACTTAATAAAAATGTTTAATTACGTAAATTTGAAGAAGACAACTATAATCGTCTCAATCAATAAAAATATTTTTCTCAACATGAAAGCAAATTACTAAAACACTAGTTTCACAGTTTTAAGCGAAAAATTCAATATTATTATTTATTCTCCTTTGAACATTTTTTGGACTACATTCACAGATATTAGAACCTGCCAAAAAATGAACATACTTATTTAAGCTTATCTGTAATTGTTCATTCTAAAAGTATATCTTCTTTTCACTCAAGGGATTAACCACATTGTTTTTAGCGCCTGAGTCAATACCACCTTTTCTTTGTCTATCCAACTTCTCGTTGGGTCGTTACACCCTGTGGCTTGTAATTCTTTATAATCTTCTGTAGTCTGCATGGGCCAGTTCTACCGTTGTGTTGTTCCCACCTTGACTAATATTTATTTATACTATCATTGTTATTATAAATGCCGATATCAGTTCTTATTTACTTTTGTGTAATCTTTCCCGTCTAGTCAACATGTAATCGTACAAGCGAGTTTCATACTGACCATGGTGGATCTATAGTGAGACTAGGTACAACTATAAACTTAAGTGAGACTATATAAGCCTATTTATATTCATACCAACCAAATCCCAGCTCAGGTGATCTTGTAAATTTTAATTTAAGTTTTTTTGAAATCGAAATTTGATAAAACGTTACACGAGTTCTTTCGTCATCTTAAAGGAAATTCGATATGTGACGAGAAACGGATATTAGGATATAAATACTATGGTAAAATCAAAGTAGGATTGTATGTTGGTACTACACTGCATAGCCATGTCAGTACTCAACACTATTAGAGACATCAATGTTAAGTTTAATTAATGCAATTTTACACACTAAGATTTTTTACGTTTTTTTACTACAATTTTATGGATTTCGACTGAAATTCACAGAATCGCATGCGACGGTAGCAAATAATAATAAATTATTGTTAGTTTTAATTAATTTATTAAATATTAGATACACAAATACATTTTTATAAGCATGTTACTTCTGTATAGAATAGAGACATAAAATTTAAATTGCGCACAGGCATAAGGAACGCAGGATGTTCCCTTCATAAACCGTCACTCATATTAGAAGCACAGACTTATTTGTAAGCTGGTAACTACATAAAGATTCAGTTTTTAACAAAAACTCACTAATGCACTCAAACATGGTGACATTAAAAAAAACGATTGAAATGACAAAAGTGTAAGTAATAAAACATACACTTAAATCTAATGTTCACTTAGTGAATACTTTACGCTTGCAGATTTCCACTATTTCTGTAACGTATTGTATTTTAGGTCAATGCAGTGATAGTTATAATACCCAACTGTACGCCTTCTACAAAACATACTGTGTTCAGCTGTGTTTTCCTTGTTTGTTATTCATTTTCTAGTAATGCCATGTCTTAAGTTAATTTCCTGCAATGAATTTTCCGTACGCAGGTATCTGTTTTACGATGTTTTCAGCTGATTTGTTTAAAATCAAGTACAAACAAAATAAATTCAGATCACATAATTTTCATTCTAATTTTATAGCTACTTTTCCGTTTTCTGTTTTATAATTTATATTGTTATATTTTTATATTTTACGTATATCATGAAACCGATATATCTTTACGGCTTGTCATCTTGTAATTAAGTTTTATTTAAATCTGTCCGTGTATACTACATGTAAAATTACAGAGAATTTGTCCCTTTTTCTAATTTAATGACAATTTGTTTTGTTTGTTGTAATTTTTTCATACATCGTGTACTATACACAGCTATTACACGGTTATAAATTCAGTAGGCCTACAAATTTTGTTACTTGGGATGGGAAAACCCGTTTCTAAATGTATCAATGACAAAATAACGAAATTCAGTATGCCATTGAGAGGTTAAAATGTTTACATGTAATCTTCGGAATATAAATAGAGTTTACTACAATATAAAAATAATAATATTAAAAAAATACATAGGCCCATAGGAGGAACTATGGTAAGCAATTAATGAAACTTGACAGACTATACGCAAATAACCTAGTGTAATCTACACGGTTTAATTAAACATAATCAACATGTAAATATACAGAATGAAAAATTTAGTAAAAATAAGTGTTTTTATCGATTATATTACTCTACTTTTGTTTCATTAGTAGGATCTATTAAAAGTTTTAAAATTTATTTTTAGTTTTTAATAATAATTGTACAATAAGTGAACAACTTTTTAAACTATGCTTTGGTTGTCTTCAACAGTGTACTTAGCTTGCTATTAATATCTAAAAATTACAGACAGTAGCCTATGTCTAAACTATAACGAACTAGAAAGAACGGTGTTAATATTAATACAATTTATAAACCGTGTCTTGACTACGTAAGTTGCAGTTATGTGTTTACACAGTATAGGATACATCAAGGTTAGGAAAAAGAAAGTAAATTTCTAAATATGATTGAAATATTTCGCAGAATTATTTAGTTGGTTACTTGTGCTGTAAAATAAAAAGATACGCGAAATTAATTGAAAACATATTATACGATTGAGAGAAATGTGTCCATTGTACAGTTCACCATAAAATAGATACAAAACTCATTAATATATTCTACGTAACTAAGTGTCGTAATTCGTTACATTATGTTAAGAAAATCTGTGGTAAAAATTACGAATGGTAGTAATATAAAAGACACTGTTGAAAAAGTCAGCGATTGTTAATAATAAACTATACATACGACATGTGAATCTAGAAATAAATTTTGAGTGCCAAGACAACGGCTAGTGAAATATTACACGGTAGTACAGCACCCTTAACAGTTAGATGTTCCTCTATTTACCACTTCAATCGTAGTGAGGAAACCTTTCTTATTTTCTACACATTAAACATGACGAACACATCCCAGGAAACTTATTGATCTTAATACTTCGTGTATGTTAATCGTTAAAGAGTTATATCAACAATCCTTAAATTGGTAGTGACCGTCAATCAATGAATTTTTCAGTGAAGAGTTTGTGAGGATCGGTCAAAAATAAAACATAAATTTTAACAATATCACAGTTGTGTGTTTGGCGTCAGCAACAATTGTCCTAATGATGACAATAAACATTGTCGAACCGTTGACACAAATAAGTTAAAATTTGTGTCATATTTTTGACCGATCCTCACAAACCCTTCAATGAAAAATTTATATCAACAATATTCAAATTGAGTAATCAAATAGTTGCATAATGTTTTATACTTTATAAAATGCTTAATAATTGTATTAAATAATTTCTAGGTTGAAACCGCTGTCTATATTGTCGTTTAAAAATACACATTAGGAGAATGCCTTTGACTAATTTAGTCGACAGTAGAGCCAACAAAGCTCCCGCAGTTTGAGTTTAAACCATATTGCAAAACAAATCCATTCCTATTTTTAATATTTAATTTGTTTAATTATGCGTCCTTGAAATTCAACATGTGATCTGATTTTCTACAAACGTGTTATACAATCTAGTCTTATAACGGAAAAGAAACCCAGTAGAATTACCTCATTACAATCAAATCAAGTGTCAACTTTGAGGTTTAATATCATGTTTAATGAATCGTAGATAAGAAAATCACATTGTTTCATTCAGTAGTCAGAATCATATTTTAAACTAGTCATAATTAGAGTAAAAGTCTAGTACAATATTGTTTATATTTTTACACTGTAAGATAACAGTGAAGTAATACGTGTAAGCCTATATTTACTTCTATATATTAATCTTTATTATAAGTTATTTACTTAGACACTGTACATAATAATTACAACATTTTTATCATTGTAAACATCGTGGATTAAGAGAATCAAAATTAGTTTATTAAACTATAGAATGGAATAACTTAAAAATATGGAACAACTTAATAACAGTGACACAGATGGAATCAAACACACTGATGGTCACAAGAAACAGTAATTGTCTTGTCTCTAAAGTAAATGCTGTAAAATATACTGTAAGTAGGCAAATGAGCCTACAATTTTTACAAACAAACTGTTGTTTAAGTTATTTAAATAAATTTCTTACCTGCCATAAAGATGGAAAAATAATTTTTATACATATTAATGAATAATACTTTATAAAGTTGTCAATCCAATGATATGACTACAAACTTACGTATTTCCTCAAGTTAACTCGCCCTTGGCTAAATTACTTTGAGGCGTTTTCGTTTACTTTATGTTCCGCTACCTGAAATAAACGGCAGTATTAATTTACAGCAATCAAGACTATTGTTTCTAATCCAAAATATTCATATGCTTTTATTAAATGATCCATTAATTTGTGTAATGAAGATAAAAAATGTTCATCAATGTTCTTTTGCAAATAATCGATGAATATATTTATATTCTAATGTTGGTATACATATCAAATGATTGTATTTAGGCCTACTTACATTGATGAAGAAATTACTGCTTTTATGCAAGTAAATTGCATTCGCTTGTAGAAATTTTGTTTTATCAACTGAGTCACTAATACTGGCATTAAGAATATAAATGTTTGCTGCTCTATGTGTAAATGTGCACACTAGTGTAGTTAAGAGTGCGCTCAAACGATGCTACGCTTATCTAGTGTAGTCATTTTATAGCACTGTAATGTGAACTGAACTACTTTTGTTAAAGCAAAGACAAAGTAATAAAGACTTTAAAGTTATACGGAGCGCTGCATTTACCTGAACAAACGTTATCGTAAAATAAAATATTCAGAATTTCATTATATCGTCAATTACAGTTTCAATATATTTCAGTTTAATGAAAATTATTTGAACTCAGCTTAATAATTATTTGTGTATTGAAAATTAGTTACCATCTTTCAAAAATACGTCTTAATTTAAGAAAAAAATAATTCATCATATAAGGCACCATAATATATTACTTTATACACGGTTTGTCAAAAATGTATGCAATTGTAATTGATTTTAAAAATATTAAGTTTTCATTTATCTACTGCTTTAAATAGCTCAAAATATACTCTTTCTTGAGGTAGCACCTAGTGTTAAAAATTCAAGGAACATAGTAGGCCTACAACAGATTCAACTCATAATCGCGATCTTCAAGTCACTCACTTGGAAACTGTCTTAGAAACTTACCATTTATAAACTTTAATTAAGAAAGTTGTGTTAGTGGTTATAATCTATCTCATAATGTTATCTCATCGTCAGATCGAAAAAAATCGGATGAGCTGAGAAGCTTGAAAGCGCTAATCGGAATAATTTTTCTATAGTGATGTGCAACAGTGATAATTCTGTTTGCACTTATAAACTGCTCTTTCATGCTTTCTATTACGTACCAAAGTCGCCAAAACCTTTCTGTCAACTAGTAACTACTGTATTGTCACTAGTTAAATCAGTTTGTCTCATTCTTTACAGAAAACGTATTATGAGTTCCTCAATCTTAAATTGTAGAATGTTAAACAATTACCGATACTAAAATACAGTTTACTTAATTAGCTGCTAAATCTGAAGTGTGAACCAATGTGGCTACAAAAACAGATGATTATTACAAGACCGGTGTACCAACATTATAGAAACCTGTTTTTGAATCGGACTCATCTGGCATAAAAAATTAAAAAAATATGAATATAACGTTTGCCTGTACATTTTGAATGAAATAAGTTGGCAGTGACTATATAAACTGAAAAATTTGAGATCTGTTTAGATCACCGTTTTACATCCGTATCTTAGAATTCTCGTACATCAACATTTTTTTGGTGAGGATTCTCTCAATTGAATAAAAAAGTCAACTAAAATAAGTAAGTATAAAATATAGCTATTTTACATTAAAATATGTATACAATATTTATATAAGTAATTTTCTAATTTTATACTTACTTTACTACACATATAAAGCTATGATATTCTCGAAAAAGATACATGTGCGTGTATCTCACACGTATCTTATGCACATGTATCTTAAACGTGTATAAGTGAACGAATAAGTTTATTATAAGTGACGTTATTAGATATTTCATAATGGCGAACAGTGAACTTACAGGATTTCTCATTTCTTCTCAGAATTATATTTAGGTTACGTTGATGTTGCAAAACATTAATCGTATCGTGATACGTATTGTCATTCAACAGCACGGCTCCCAGTAGAGTCGTCACCGGTATAATATCCCACTGTTGCAATAGTTGTTTCGTTTATCAAGTTTAGTATCTGTCATAATACAGCTTTCTCTCTCTGTAACAAACAAAGTGTTTTTAGTTAAACTAAATTTAAACTCTTCGTAAACACTGGTTTACACCATGCAATTATCATGATTGTGATTATGGTGTGTTCTTGTAAAAAGAAGATTAATAACCACAAATTTAAATCCGATCTGTCTTTTATTATTACATTACATTTTGTAGCATGACAGATAATCCACTTAAATCAATTACCAGATGATCATTAGTAAAAATCAAGTACATGGAATATCCAGAAAAATCCAAATGAGAACCAAATAAAAAGCACAATAAATTACCATTATAACTAGAAAAAGTAAACATAAAGGAAAAAATCTGCAACTAATATAAATGTACAACAAAGTAAAACCCCAGAAAACTAAAAGTAAAATAACAATAATACCCAGGTAGGATAGGAGTAGGTAAGGAAGCTACCCAGACCAAGTAAACAGACCAGTATAAACAAAAGTAAATAATAACGAAATGGTATTGAAGAAACCAAGAATGAAGAAGGAAGATATCCAAAACAAACAAAGATACCTAATGAACAGGGACAAGTGAAGATCACATAGAATAGAGGAAGTAGAACACGACCAATACACAAAAGAAACCCAATAGGGAGAAAACAAAAACCCCTAAAGAAAGTAAATGTCACTATAGAAAGTATAACACCCCAACAAACCATAAACTCATGTAAAACTAATAAAAACAAAAAGTGTTTAAAGTGCTAAGTAGAAGTGCACCCAAGAAAGTTATTGTATAATTTAAATAGACAAATATTAACAGTTCCCCCATGGTTAAACAATTTGATATTATAAAACTATGAAAGGACTAGTGATAGTATCAAGAAATAACCAGGGACAAGTGCAAGTTATTAGATTATCATAAATAAACTTTGAGAAGGTACATGAATTACTGTACATTTAAATAACTTTAAGTGTTTTTTTAAAATAGTATCATGAATGATATTTAATCAAATAATATGGTGAAGGAGCAATGAATACTCTTTCTAATCAAATGCCACTGTTTATATGAGGACATTCAATGGAATAAATAATATAAATAGATAGCTTGGAGTTAGTACATAAAGTGACGGGGAATACATCCCTAAAATTAAGAAAAACAGATATGACTGTAACCAAATAGTTTTAAGGGAGTGTTAAAAAATTTAATGGAACAAAATGTTAGGTTCCAATTTCCATATATGAACTCTATAAATAAGATTTAGAAATAGAGATTAATCCTTGTATTTATAAAATGTTATTTTGTTTAGTAGTTTGAATTAGGAATGCCATATCTGAATGTGTATATCATTCCTATATAGTAAAATGTTTTTTAGAAGTTACTGTAAGTAATCAGTACAAAAAAGGGTATGATTCTAAATACCAGATTTAATATTAAATAATTGTTATGTTTTAATTGTTTAAAATCAATTCTAAAGGTTATAGTAGTAAAAGAAGAAATTATTAATGAATATTATATTAGAATAGAAGGTCAGAAAAGGGTATGAACTAACTATATTATTAAAAACTTTGTAAGTAACAACAGATAAAATCTAGGCCAGATAGTAAATTTAGACTACATTATAATTGACAAATCTAGTCCTATAAACCAACTAAACTGATGAAATTTATGTAAGATAAACCCACCATATAGTAATACAATGTAACTTATACTTTATAAAGATATTATCAGAAGATAAGTAAAATTATAAATAAAAATGAAATGTATTAACTAAAATTTCAGAGGAGGAGTCATAGATAAATGAATTATATTTAAAAACAATAACTAATGAACAAAATTGCAAGAAATTAAGGAAAGATAAACAATTATATCAATCTTAGATTCAGTATAATAATAATTATATCAGAGAAAATGGCTATTATCTGGACAAGGACAGGAAACCCAAATTTAAGCCTACTTTTCCAACATGAAAGAAATATAACTTTTTTAAATAAAAACTTTGTAAAACTATATTAATTAGTATCAAAATAAGCAAAATAGATTAAAGAAACCGAATATGTATTTAGTATTTCATATAGTTAAATAATAACGAAAATATTTTCCGTGTATAATGTATTGAATAAAATGTATCAGAAGCTAAGATAATTTGAAACAATGTATGATCTATATTAAATTGGCTAAGAATTTCAGGAGACGAAGGAAATGAGAACAGTTAATTATTATCCGTTGAAGCGAACACTTAAACGAGGTTTTGCTCGGTATAACCTATGTTAATGGCGTGCGATACTTAAATCGAGTTCAGTGCAAATTTTGTAAATTTTTTAATTTTGAATTTTAACTTGAGAAGCAGTGAAAACAAACAATAAACAGTGAACTACAGATAAACAGAACCACATACGCCTAAATAATTGAACTAACACCACTACAAATAAATTTTACTGACGAAACAAAAAGGGTTATATACGACACATTTAACCAAAGTGAAATAGACATAATAAAACACATTTACACCAAGTGAACTAATAAACACTACACCAGGAACACTCATTTAACTCCAGAACTAATATCCACAATTGCTGAGACGAAGAAACAGTGAAAAGACATCTTTATTGTAAGAAATATTCGTCGAGGTGATTGACATTCAACTACGCATACTTCTGTCGGCCATTTTGATTTTCCCAGCATTCTATTCGAGGTGGAACAAATGAACGTCTAGTCTGCATTGGTTCGAATATTATACTATATAAACTTTCTATATTGATTAATAACTTTGTAATTGTTAGTTTTAAGGCATTTTAATTGTAAATGTTATACTTTCTTGGCCCTACCCTTCTCTGGCTATTCTAACATTACCGTTAAAAGAACAATATTTTATATACACTATTAATGTAAAGTTTTGTCGACCGGCCCTGAGTTACGAGTCGATACTGTTGTCAACAATCGATTACTATCGATATGTTTAATAAATTGTTAATAAACACTCTAATTATGCAAATTGGTTGAATTTTACTTTAAATATAATTAAGGAATAAGTTAATTCAAGAACACGGACTAACCGAAAGGCGGTATTTACGAAAATAAGGAGCATATTGAAGAAGAAGAAGAGCCGTCTATCGACCAGTACCGGAGTTAACCATATTAACATAGAAGTTATTCATAGAAAGTGACACCACAACACTAACAACCATAATATAAATAAAATTTTTACACCAGACAATAACGAAATTTATTTCCTAAATACAGATAACAAAAAACCCGAACGAATATTTTTTCAGAAAAAACAAATTTTTTTTTATTTTGAAATAAAATTTTTTTTAATTTCAAGTTTAACAAATTATAACATTATTATTTTGTAACCACGAGGTAACGTTACAAAATTGGCGCTCACAACAGTGGGGCTTAACGTAGATACACGTAACGTTACAATTTGCATTGAAATATTTCGTTAATAAAATTTAACAGTTGTGTATGTTTTATGTTTATGCTCGTATTGTCTTTGAAAAAATATCAGAAATTAAAATGACACTGATTAAAATGTTTTAATTACATTTTTGCTCAAAGACTGGATTGGATTTGACTTTAAGTAAGACGTTCTTAAGAAAGGGCATTCCGCCTAGTATTTGCGTCTGCTGTGCACTTCTGTTACTTCCATATAAGTTCTAACAAAGATTGATATTACCAGAATGCGTCACAGAAATAGAAATAGACACATTAATACGACCAAATCGCACCGCTTATTTCTGTACAAAATTAAATACGTACAGAAAATAGAAATTCCACTAAAATAGAAATAAAAAAAGAGTAGAAATTTTACTGAAACACGTAATGTTACAGAAATACAGAAGAACATGCGACAGTACAAACTTAAAATGAAGCTCTGGATCATGTGTCATGTGTCAATAATTAATAGTTGATTAATTATTACACAGCGATAGTCAATTAAAATCTGGTAGAGAAATACTTATTGAACTGGGTATGACGTGTTCCTAAAGATCGATATTAGCGACCATCCTTACTTGCTTGACTTCTCATTACTTATTACAAGCAACGTTTTGCAAGGAATTTAATAATTGATTGTTTATGATTATACTAAATTACTGGGACAATATAACATAACGATAATAACCTCTGAAACCACAAAGGAAAAAATATTTTTTTCTTATAATTCTAGTTTATTAAACAATACTTTAGGTTTAATTAAAATATTTACAAAGAAACAATTAACATCAAAACATTAATGTGAGATTAAAAAAGATTTATTCAGAATCAACTTTTTCGATACGTAAGTGAGCGAGATATGACAAAAATGCAAAAACAATACTACAAGATATTCTCTACAAAGTGTTGAAACGTGTTAAGAAATGTTAAACGATGAAACTTCTGTGTATCGCTGAATGCTTACTAAATCTTTTGAGACCGAATTAAAAAAAAGCCCGGAAACCAAACTGGAACCATACGCGTTTTTTGTCGAAAAGGCTACATTAACAGCCTGATTAATTGTTAATAGTTTTATTTTAACTTTGTCGTAGATTGCTGCCGAACTGCTTACCGATTCACATTGGATTAAGCATAACGAGGGAGTGTTTCGGAATAGACATTGGTCTAAAGTGGTCTAGTGTCCAATTGCAACAGCCTATGGCAACGTCATTTACATTCAGTTTTCTAATGACCATTTTTTATTGTACATGATAGTTAATCAATATATCGATTGTCTTAGCAAACTGTTCGCAAAATTGATTATATATTATTGGTTTAACTAGCAGCAATGACAAGAAATGTTTCAAAAAGGTTTGCAGTGTTTTAAAAAAGGTTAATAGTGAAGTTGAATGCAAGTCAAAAATTCTTTGTACAGTATTAATTAAATATTCATATTTTATATTCGCCAGCACCCCCCGCCCGAAAACCGAATATATAATTTATATAATTGTATGCTGCGGATATCACACTTTCGTGGTTGAACCATATCCAAAGGACTGGACAACGGCTTAAGCAGCTTAACTGCTTGTAAAGCTGGAATGGAACTATAAAGTCATAAAAACTATATTATGAATTCGTTAGCAGTAGACTTTACTAATTATAAAGAAAGTATCTTAAGCTTTATCTCTCAATCTTTTTTACTTCCATGTTCCATAAGGAAATTGAAGTATGGTGATGACGAAAAAATCGTGTTCGAGATAAGGGCTGATTCTGATTGCACTACCCTCAAAACATGAAGAAAAGTCACATGTGTGTGTGTCTGTGAGTGTCTGTGTGTAGAATTTTTTCTATGGAAAACGATAACTGCCGCAAATTCAAACAGAATCAAATAATTTTTTGCATACCTGCCTGAGTTGTAGAAGACTCAAGGCCTACTGATACACACTAAAACCTGCTCTGATGTTTTGATTACGAAGATCATAATATTAAAACTTTGGACACTTTAGCACTACTTAATGGAGATCAAACATTAACTTTTACAAGCCATATTATGCATATTTTGAAGCAATAAATGTTTAAATAAATTAATACAATCTGCGTACTTATTTCTATTAGGATATAAGAATTATAAACTAATATGTGCATGTGTGTATGTATGAAAACTATATAAACTTTTTTCTCCCCTGGAAAATTGTTTGCCCCTCCTGGAAAATATTTTGACCTCCCTGATGGCTAGTTTATATGTGTACTACGTTATTCGCAACAAAGAAGTAGTTTGTTGTTAAAATTTCTTCCCAGGCTGTTTTGCCGTGGTCCAATGTTATCTGCAAAACCGGACGTTTTGGCAGTGCCATCGACTACCATCATCAGTGAAAATCGAGTGCGCTAACGTGAGGAGGTATACGTTAGTGACCACACTATTGTGGTTAAGGCTAAAGAAAGAAGTAGTTTCTATGAAAATATTTCATTTCGAAAATGATTTTAAATATAAATCTTAGAACATGGAATATCGTTCTCCATACCGATATTTACAAATAGCCTGGCAATAACTCTTTTATTCGTTTGACTTTCGAATAATCAATATTCATCATTAGTTTCTAAGGTTTCCATTAGTAAAAGAGCAACTATTGTTTTAAATGTATTTTATATTTTTATTACTTCCATGTTCCTTAAGGAAATTGAAGTATGGTGATCGCAAAAAAAAAATTGTGTTCGAGATAAGTGCTGATTCTGATTGTACTAGCCTCAAAACATGAAGAATAATCGTTTTCCGAAAAGTGTTGGTGCACACACACACACACACACACACACACACAGTTTTCGGAATGTGTGTATAGAATCGGGCCTGTGTGTAGAATTTTTTCTATGGAGAACGATAACTGCCGCAAATTCAAACACAATTAAATAAATTTTCCATATATCCCCGTGTTGTTGAAGACTCAAGGCCTATTAATTTTGGTGAAGGTCGGTTAAGGGGGAGGGGTAGTTTGCCTGCACGTTTTACGTTTTAACAAGAGTAAGTACTTAAAAATTCATTTAAACTTTTTCAAACAATGGTAATTGTTAAAAATAAAATAATTTTGTTGCCAGCCAACCAGGTTGTTCGGTTTGTAGGAAGGGGTAGTTTAACTGCAATGTTTTGTGTTTTAACAAGAGTAAAGTAATTAATTTTAATAAATAAGTGCCCAGTAAATAAAGTCATATTAACCCACTACAAAATGGTAAATGAGATAATTATAAATTGAGTGGGTTGTTGAAGGGGGAGGGGGTGATTTTTTGAAAATTACTGTGCTGAAATCAAGTAAAGTACGAATATTTAATTTTGAAGTATAAGGTACATAAGAAATTATACATATGATAAAATTATTACTCTATGAAAGTGTAAATATCATTAATGGTGGGGATCGGTTGAGAAGGAGGGATGATTATCTGCGTAGTTCAGTTTCTTTATAAGAATAAAGTACCTAATCTTTATAGATAAAGTAACTCGAATAGACTATAACATTATATTAAACGACTACCCCATAATAACAAAAATATCTATAAATAGTGAAAAATGTTTGAGGGTGGGGGATACTTTTTTAGAAATTATCGAACCCAATTCAAGTAAATGATTTTAAATATAAATCTTAGAACATGGAAGTCATGTATGGTTCTCCATACCAATATTTTACATACTTTTTCAATTTCAAAATATACTACGGAGAAATTTTTGTTATTAATTGCAATAAATTCTACATTAAGTGGTCTACGAATGCTGTGGCAATCATTTAACCATTGAATGACTGATTTACTTATTTACATAAATTAAGTTTCACACTTAATGTTTGCCCGGTGTAGACATATGCGGAAAAATATGCACGAGTGTGTCTATGTATGTAGGACAACGGTCTGTAAATAAACACAATGAAATAAAACGTGTGTAGAGAGTAGATAATGCTCTGCAGTTTTGCCATATATTTTACCGGCTACAATTTGTTAAGCCTATTACGATAGTAACAAATCGCTCGTTTTGATGTAAAAACACTGGGTTTTTAAAATGGCGTGTTATCAGTTAATGTTTGTTTCCCGCAGCTGTTAGTTGCCTGATAAGGCCGCGTTGTTTTACGGCTCTTTGGCTGAACGATGGTTGTAACAGGGATTTGCTAGCTGTGTGATCGGACGTGTTCCTCTGTGGAAACTGATACAGTTCATTTGTAACAAGATAAGGGTCAATTTTGATTCCATTTTATTAATGTCAGTATTTTAACATTTCCTGTGTACGTTAAAATGAACCAATTTTATTTATTCTTTACCAAGTGAAAAATTAAGAAAATTACAGCAACCAACTTCAGAGTTTTTAATTTGTTTAGAATATACCTACTTTAGGAGCCCTTCTGCATTTTAGGAAACCTATTTAAATTTCTTTTCTGTGTGGACGTCTTACCTCTAATTTGAACATAAAATTTGTAATTGTTAATTAAAATGACTTAGACAAGACTAGCTGAACTGTAATTTTAGAACCTTAGCAACAATGTGGATATAACATTTTGATCCGGTTCCTCTCGTTTTCACTTCTAAATTTACAAAATAATTTTTTACATACAAATTTTTATTTTGTATTTGAAGAAAAGTATCACGTCACACGTAAAAAATGTGAATTTTACTGTACACATAAATATTGTAACGTGACATAAGGTAACAGAACAATAAAACAATTACCATTAGAAACAACGAAAGAATTGATGGACAGAATTTAGAAAATAGAATCAATATCAACATATGGACTATACAATGACTATAACTACGGCAATACTCAATTGATTGGTGGTGTGAGGGAGAAGCAGATTTAACATTATGATCATTCCCCAACCCTTTTTCACATAATAAGAATATGATAAACAAAAGTGGAAGTACAAAGCTGTAGATAAAAAAAATCTGAATTGGAAAATAATAATCTTTTCATGTAAAACTCTAGGGATATAGAGGTAAACTATTTAATGATAATGATAGTCATGTTAATAGAATATAAAAGAATAAAACTATTATAAATATACAATGTTTAATGGTAAGTTAAGATATGTGATTAGTTTAAAGGGAATAAAAGCAATGTGAACAGTGAGTGCTATAAATAAAGAGTGTATAGAAACCATGAATGTTATACTAACTAGACGTCAGCAGTAGAAACAAGATATAATTTTAGGAGTAACTAATACTTAATAAAAGAAGGGATAAGATATACTGTGAAATACTAAAAACATAATAACAGTAAAAAAATGATTAATGAATGATTATTATTAGGATAAAGAGTGGATGTTATGTATTGAAAAATGGTATTTGTATAAAATGTTTATAATATATATATGTTATATTATGTTTGAAAATGATTATGGATAATCAAATGTTGTTTATTAGTTGATTTAGTTTATTGTATTTGCATTGTAAGGTGTGTAAGGATAATAAAAAACAAAGGAATATATTATAATAAATTTATAAAGAACATCAGGAAACCTAGGCCTTAAAAGCCTATAGTAACATTAAGAACTTTGGAAAATTAGATATTAAAACAGTAGAAATTAATGGTACAATATATATTATCATGTTAGGTTTGATTATATAGTTTTAGAGAAACAAAATGTATACAAAAGAATTAGTTTTGAATTAATTAAGGATAGAAAACAAAATTGTTGAAATTGTAACTTTGTAAGTACTAGACAGAAATCATTCATGTTTGATTTCAAATTAATTTATGTAAAGAAAGCAAGACAATGATGTTATTATCTTTATAATTAAAAATAGTGTAAAAAGATTATACTAATTTAAAGATATTTGTTAAATTTGTATCAAAAACAGTAGCCATGTTTAACAATGTAAAAAAGTTTCAACCAATGCGAATTATATACCTTTTGCCTTGACAACCCAAACATTACATGAAAAAATAGTGAGTTCATTATTAGACTCAGAGAAGAAAGGATTAACACTTCCATACAACCAGATAAAATAAACAATGATATTGAATGAAAATGAAATGATGTTATGAAGAATAATAATATAACAAGAAGGAATTCGAAAGTAAATCACATTAAAATAGAAGAATAATTTCCTAATCAGTGAATTATGTGTTGAACCCAATAACTGAAGGAAGATGATAAGTATAATAGCAGATTATACAATCTAATCAGTATAATAAACTATAATACACTTGTACACATTTTCAGGCACACATAAACTATATTTCACTATTCACTTGATAAAGAACTTGTAATAATTAATTTATATCACTATTAAATTATTAATCCATGGTGATCGACTTATTGGCAGTGTAATATTCATCAGGACACACTTAACCTACAACACAGACTGTTGTTAAACCAAATATTTATAACCTTAAATTTAAGTTGATCATAACTTAGGTAATATTTAAATGTTGTTTATGTGAAACTTTGTACTTCTTAAAGGGTGTTTTTTGTTAACTTTCTGTAGTCCAAAGGACCTAACAAAATAATTTTAGTAAACAAAAATTGTATAATATCAAACTCTGATAGCCTGAGGCTTGTTGCCAACCGCTGAGCATTTAAACATCATAGCTGGAGCATATATATTATTATAAAATTATTTAATTGTTTTAAAGGAAAGAAATACACAATAAAAAAAACCAATAAAACCAACGTTTTAAAGATTTTTAATTGTATGGTTAATTTATTTCTATGTTAACAATATTTTATTTCTTCATACAACAAAAGGTGAAATTTTTATCATAAAAGAGAGGTTGGTAACCATTATTTTTAGGAACGGAATTCGAATAGAATTATTAAAAAGGTAAGTCGACCAAACCCAATAAAGGGAAGGTGAATAAATTTAAAAAAAGTGAGTAATTTTAATTGTTTTAATAACAAAACAATTTGGCGCCTAAATCGGGAAACAAAAAATCAAATAAAAATAAATCATTAAAATAAAGAAGAAACAATTTGTGATTTGGAATCATATGATAGATTTATAAATACTTGTGACAGATAAATCACGGCTGGTTACAAATCGACGCAACCAACGTGTGGTTTTTAAAACACACGAAATAACGTTATATTATAATATTCACAGAGAAAACATTTCTAAAAGATGAAATATATTACTGTATTGGAACCACGTTTATTTATTGCTTTTCCATTGTTACTGCGGACAGCAAGTGACAGAGATTCTCAAAGTCGCTTTCGGATTGTTAGCGGTTTCGAAAATTTACTCATCAACTCATCAAAGGTTATCACTCCGACGTCGGCAACGTTCAGTACGGTGATTCCGTAGACTTGTGGCCGTTTTCTCCAAACTTGTCGTCTGTAGAGAGGACAACGTATCACGAATGAATAACCGAGATGAAATAATATTACGAAAAGCTTTCCTACACCTTGACTGAAATTCTAAACTATGACTAGTCAACTACTTGCACCTTCTCTACGGAAATTTAATTTAAATGTTGGGCTTACAAGCATATTGTATATTGTGTATTGTTCTATTGTCTTATTGTATTGTCCTGTACCTATTATAGCCTGTTTTAGTGTGAATTGTATAAGATCGTCATTGATTGTTCTGAACATGCAGAGAAATTGTTTATATTTTTTATAGCTTTTCAAGTTTGACTCAAACGGAAAATTATAAAAAATATTCACAACCAGTGGAATGGTAACCTACATGTAATTACGGCAAATTGCTTGTTATGACGTAAACTACATCCTTTTCAGAGTCACAAGTCATAATCCTAATTGATAAGGGTGCTTTAACGATTTTGTTTTACAATCAGCGTTCTGCGACACACGCACACGCTCACTCTACTGTCGTAACCATAACTTTTGGACATTTTCATGTTTAGCACTACACCTTTACACTTACAACTGATTTATAAGTTTAAATTACAAAGTTCCTGACAAACTAAAATACAGAGTCCTACTCCCAATTCTACACATTTCATACATTCTATTATTATCATCATATGGTTTATTGTGAGCTCATGTACATTCTAATAAAAGATGTGCAATACGAATTTTTAACTGCACACATATCTCAACTGATAAACATATATGCTTGCAACTGGTATCTTAAGTGTTCACGCTGGCGTCAACGCTGTTAATATTCTGACTGATTGACCAGAATAGGCCGTGGCCGTTAGGCCGTGGTTCAATGCTGTTGATTGAAACAGACGTTTCGGCCCTACCATTGCATGCCATCTTTAATGATACGATTTGTCAGACAACTGGTACGCTGTCCACCAGTTTCCGCAATACTGTGTCAAAAGGCTGATGTGAACAGCGTACTAGTTGCCTCATAAATCGTAACACTAATATACGATTTACTAATATACTAATTATATATTGTATACTAATTATATATTGTATAATATATAATTAGTCAGCTAAATTTCCTTGGATTAGCCTAATAGAAGTCAAAGCCGGTTGAATTGTGTACTGAATCTCTGACCATAATCGGCACTGAAACAGTTTTCTTTGGTCACTTGACCATGCTCTGGGACATACCGATTAAGAATTACATTAAGCCCTGATCTAAGTTGTGATTCGCGCGATGGCATATAGTTTCCTTAACTTAGTAAAGGTATCTGTGCAGACGATAAGTTCACGGGAAGCTCGCGTTAACGGGTCCTTGATAGTCGTCACATAATATTTCTCCTTTATCTTTATTAACACAACAGTTCTTCGTCACATAATATACTAATTGGGGTACTTGAAACTTTGACAGTAAGCACGTATTTTCTTCGCCAGTCCATTCAAAATAAAGTGTCTCTGATAACGAAATAGGATCTAAACGCTCAGCATGAGCTAGGCTATTGTGGCAAGTAAAAGTCAAGTCGAGCAATATAAACACCTAATTAAGTGTTGAAGCTATAGCCTACAATCTTCCACGGTTACTCATCAGTTGTTAGAGCATGTTCTGTATTGTGGCGCGGATGTTCTTGCTGACGCACCGTATTCTCTACACTGAACAAATTAGGGTCCCCGTCTTGTTGTGCACTTAATTTCCGTACCTTTGTTTCGATTCCTGTAGGACTTCATACTTAACCGAAATTTCAATAAATATATATATATATATATTATACTGATTATTTTAGTCATCTGTTGCCGATTTGAGAACAAGAGTTCAAACAAGAACGAAATACGCCTCTCTGTAATGTAAAAATTGAACTGAAAACATTTCCTGTTTTAGACCTGTAGTCACTGCTACAGCGATTTCATAATCTGTTAAACGCACCCCGCGTAAACAGATCTACCCCATGTGTACACATGTGCGAAATGAATGAAATGAACATTTTATTAGCATCGCAACGAGGAGTTTGTCCACTGCGCGTTTCTAAGCTACTGTTCAAAATCTGTCTTCAGGTGTATAACGTCCAAGTAAGGAAAGAGAATAAGATGAAATGTAAATACTACAAATGAACTATGCTCACATAAATGTATTTCTTAATAAAAGAAATTATATTCAGTGCTATTAGAGTTTGAATGCTAAATTATTGCAAAAATTAAGTGTTAGCAGGAGTCCCAGTTTTATCATAACTATATTCCGTAATTTAGTGGGTCACTTACTGTTATACTTACAAAACTCATTGATTTATTACCGCAGTAAATAAAAGTTTTCATGTCAATTGCAGTAGGAGTTACATTAACAAAACCAAATCTATTATCACGGAATAACAGAACAATGGAAACTACAATTGATTCCATTTATATATGTTTTGTAATGCAGTTTTCATATGTGACAACTAAATGTGATTGTTTCAGTTCTATTTATCGGATATTAGTACTTCAACACAGAGCAAAACATCAAATGTCCTTTTTGCATGACGTTTTACGTTTCATGCAGTCATATTACATTCCGATAAAATTTTTCATTTCCTGAACATCAAAAACACGCTCGTACCGATATGTGGCTGGAGGTTTGTTAAATATTGTTTGATGGTCCGTATGTGATCAATTATACCGTAATATGCACTTCCTGTAATTTATTTCACATTTTTAGGAAATATTTTGCAGTTATGACTTCATTGAGTCCATTAAGTTTCCACAAATTAATTTTCTCACTAATTTAAGTGATTGTAATGGTTGCATTCACGGTTACTAACAACATCACCCTACAGGGCCGCCAGCACTTATAAGGCACTTATCGGGACCTATTTAGTTTGATGCAGAAAACGTGAAGTAAACAACTGAACTTATAGATTTTCGTGAAGTTATTGCTTTATACACTCTTACAGTATTTGGATGTAGGATGATAGTAAACAGATATTTCTTGAAGTTTCAAGTATTAACCTTTATGTAAAATTGAACTATTCTCGGTATCAACTTCTGGTAACTGTAGGCCTTTAATATATGAAAAGTGTGTTAACATTTTTACTTAGTAATAAACAACTTTCGTCTTGTTCTATATAGACTGAACACATAGGAACTCACAGTACACACATTTCTCTATGAAGTCAGACAGACCTGAGATTCGCTAGGCTATAACATTTGCTTCCGAAATGTAGGGATTTTAACACGTACGCGTTATATGTGTAACATTATGATTCTTCTTTGTTTTATTATAGCATACAAAATTAATTTATTGAAATATTTGAATTTAATTTCCCTTAATCGTTTCTAAAACTCTTAACGTTACCTGAAATACGTCAAGTACGTATTACTTTATAAAATGTAACTGATTCAAAAGTTTATTTGAGGAACAGACTAAATTATTTTGTTATTCAGTATTCAATAAGAGTGTAGACATTTTTAGTGGATTTTGATGGAGTAAAAATATATTCGTTAGGATAATATTCTTCTTATGACATTTCTTCTCTATTTACTTAAAAAGCATTTCAACTAATTTATAAGTCCTCGTATTGTTTGAAATAGTTTCTAACACGATTTGAAACTGCTCTTCTTGTTCTCCTATGTGCCCCCTGACGTTGGCGATCACAACCGTTAGAGCTTGACGATTTTCTGCTAGGCGATAGATATGGTCAATACTTCTTGTCCTAGTCTACTCTTTGTTGTTGTCGAAGCAAGTTGTTCGTCTTCTCCCTCCACTCCGTTGTCCAACAATTTTCCCCTTCAGATTAAGTTGTAAGACCTTGTATTTCGCACCACGTAATAGATGTCCCAAGTAAGTAATCTTCATGCTTTTAATGGTTTCCATTAGTTCCCCTTCACGGTTTGATCTTTTTAAAACCTGTTCGTTGGTGACATGTTGGATTCACAAGATTCTCAGAAGTTTTCTATGTAGCTACATTTCCATAACCTCGAGCCGTTTAATGTAGCTTGTTTTATAGTCAAAGTCTCAACTCTTATATTTCCAGAAGTCCGGACCATATACACAACACTTTACCATTACTCTCTCAGTTTTAAGTTTAGTGCATCGTCGCAGAGCAGTGACTTCATCGTCCTGAAACTGGTTCGGGGCATTCCAACAAGACTCTTAATTTCCATATCAGGGTCAAGGTTATCTGTGGTCCAGCAGCCAACGTATTAAAATTTGAATTGGTTGGTCTTTGAGTTTTAAAGCACCTATTCCTTTTTTGTCCTTTAATTTAAGACGATCTTACACTGATTTATTATGATGAAAATCTACATGCTCAAGCAACATGCTTGATTTTCATGTTCAATTTTGTATATAACGTTGACATCGAGCAAACCTTGAGAGAATAATCCAACTAGAGGTTAATATTAATATAAACTATTTGAAAGAAGTTAATAAAGCTGGTCAACTTATTTATTTATTATCAAAATACCCTTATACCATATTGGTGTCGGGTTACATCAATATATGATAAGTACATCAACTACACTCTATATACAAATTTTTTCCATCTTACTCTATCCATTGACAATGTCTCCGCTTCCCTCCAGCCCAAGCCTCTTTCTGTCAAAATGTTTCCCATCATTCCATCCCAAGTCAGTCGCGGTCTTCCTCTCTTCTTTCTCCCCACTGATTTTGCCTCCCAAACCGGTTTTACCATTCTATCACTATCCATTCTCTGCATGTGTCCCCACCAGCATAGTTGTCTCTATTCAATAAAATCCAGAATCGATATCACTTCCAGATCCTCTCTTATTTGTGTATTCCTAACTCTGTTCTTCCTTGTTACTCCCACTACTCTCCTAAGATATTTCATTTCTGCCGCCTGGATTTTACTTTTTTGGCTTTTTGATAGCACCCACGTCTCACAGCCGTATGTTAAAACCGGTCTATATACTGTTTTATACACACTCATTTTCGTTTTTCTTGATATCTCCTTCTTATTTATAAATCTACTGTTTAATGCATAGTATACTTTTATTGCCTTTTCAATTCTTTCATTTAATGCGGCTTCTTGTTTCCCTTTACTGTCTATTATAACCCCTAGATATTTGAATTGTTTGACTTGTTCTATCTTCACTCCTCCAATCTCTATATTTATTATTTCTCCCCCATTACCATTACCTTTGTTTTGGTCTTATTTATTTTCATCCCTTTTTCCTGGAGAACTTCATTCCATATATTCAAATTACCCTGTAACGCCCTTTCACTTGTAGCCATTAGCACTACATCATCCGCAAAAGCCCCTTCTGCTACTTCTATACTTCGCAAGTTCCTGTATCCAACATGCATTTTCTTAACCTTCAGTGAACACTTCTTAATAATGTCGTCCATATACAAGTTGAATAATGTCGGACTCAGTCCACCTCCTTGTCTTAATCTATAGTTTGTTGTAAATCCTAACGACCTCATATTTTTACCAATTACATAATTAACATTATTTTTGTATAACCTCTGTACTACCTTAATTATTTTACTCCTTATTCCTCTATTTTTTAAACTTTCCCATATTTTTGTTCTAGGCACACTATCGAAAGCCTTCTCAAGATCAATAAAAGCCAAACATACCAATTTATCTTGTTGTATCGACTTCTCAGCTATCTGTTGCAGAGTAAAAATGTGATCCTGCACACTTCTCCCTGATCTAAACCCACTCTGCGATTCCTCCAAACTATTTTCTAAAATTGGGACCAATTTATTATTAATTATCTGGTCATAAACCTTAACAATTGTATTTAACAGATTGATACCCCTATAATTATTACAATCTCTTGCGTTACCTTTCTTAAAAATAGGAACTATCAATGCTTCCTCCCATTCTCTTGGTATGTCTACACTGTCCACGCTTTATTGATAATTTCGAAAAGTATTTCTTTCCCCTTTTCCCCATATTCTTTATCATTTCTGCTGTAATTTTATCTGTTCCAGGTGATCTCCCACTTTTAAGTCCTTTAATCACTACTTCTAATTCATGCATCGTTATTTTTTCTTCTGCAACTTCACCATCCTCTCTATCTTCTTCTTCATTAATATTGACTTTATGATCATCTTTGTTGATTTCCTTACCACCTAGTTAAATCCTTGAAAGTATTCTTTCCATCTATTCATTATATCGTTTCTTTCTATCAGTATTTTCCCATTAGCATTATATATACATATATCATTCTCAGTTTTTTCTTTTCTAAAAGATTTCAATACTCTGAAAAAAAGCTTTTGATTTTCCCACCTATCTCTTTCAAATTTTTCTCCGCAATCTTTCCATCCACTCTCTGTCGCTTTTCCAACTAATTCTTTAACAATTTTTCTTTGTTGCTTATATGCTTCATAGTTATCCACAGTTCTATTAGCTGTATACTTTTCCATTCCCTTTTCTTCCTTTTAATCTGCTCCTTTATTTCATTAGTCCACCATACCGCCTGTTTTCTTTTATTATTCATTTTAGTAACACCACAAACCTCCACTGCTGTATCTATAATTATATATTTCATTATTCTCCAGCCTTGGTGCATATTAGCATGCCTTATATTTTCACTTACCTTTTGTAATTTTTGCTCGATCACATCTTTACACCTATTACTTACATCTCTACTTTTCAGCTTATACGATCTGATAGATTTATATTCTACTATTCCTTCTCTGTTGTATATCTGTTTTTTATCTAATTGTTCTTTACATTTGGTCATTACTAAATAATGGTCGCTATATATTTCTGCACCTCTCCAGACTCTAGTGTCCATTACCATTTTCCTATTGGTCATTTCAACTAGTATATAGTCAATTATCGACTTATCTCCCCTATTTGGTTGTTCCCTTGTAAATTTATGTATATCTCTGTGCTGATAAAAAGTGTTCGTCACAATAAGATCATGTAATAAGCAGAAATCCAACATTCTCCTACCGTTATTGTTTCTCATTTCTTCTCGATATATTCCTATTACTCTTTTATATGTCTCATCTCTTTTACCCACTCTACTGTTAAAGTCACCGACAATATATTTATTTCCTTTGGCTTCCTCTGTTACTTCCGATAGTTCTTTCCAGAATTTATCTTTTACTTCCACCTTCTCATCCTCGTTTGGTCCATATACTACTATAATTGTAAAATATTTTCCCTTTTGACTCTCCAGCTCCACCAGTAGTAATCTTTCTGATACTGCTTCCCATTTCCGTATCTGTCTTACTAAATCCCTGTGAATTATGCATCCCACCCCCGCTGCAGCTCTCTTATCTTCATCTACTCCAATATATATAAGTACGTGATCACCATTCATAATAATCTTACCCCTTCCTTTTTTTTAGTTTCGCTTAGTGCTAAAATTTCTAATCTATATCCTACCAATTCTTTAATTATTTCCTCCTCCTATTATATAAACTTCCTATGTTCCATGTTCCTAAATTCCATTTACGTCTATTTACTTCATGTGCTCTCCCCATTATCCTATCCAGTTTCTCTGCTCTGTCCGTTCCCTTTATGTCCGTCCTCTCATTACTACTCAGTTTTTTGATTTAGCTATGTCCAACTTCCCTCTACTCTTATTCCATCCCCATTCTATTCCATCTATAATTACTTTGTTGTACCCTTTTTTAACTTCTCTTCCTTTTTCCCTCTCCTCCTTTACCATCTTTCTTAACTATCTTTGTATTTCTCTTTCCTGCTTCGTTAAATCGTTATTAATGTATATTCCTTCAGTACCTGTACCCTTTTTTAATTTATATTTATTTTCTAGAATTTTCATCTTATCTTCCTCCTTTTCTAATCTAACTACCCACATTCCCCCCCCCCTATTTTATATACTTCGCTGGTCTGCACGTTTACCTCCACATACTGTCCTATAAAATTCTCTACGTTCTTTTTAATCTCCGTTTTGTTATCTGCACCTATTTTTAATCCACTTATGATCACATTATTTTTCCTTCTATCTTTCTCCAAATATTCCACTGTATTTCTAACCTCAACCAACTTCTTCTTAATGTCCATATTTTCTTTCCTGAGCGCTTCGTTTTCCTCTTTTATGATTTCCATTCTTCCGCATATTTCCTTTGGTCCTCTCTTACTTGTTTAATTTCTTCAGTTAACTTATTTTTCATTTCTTGTAGTTTTCAATATTATATCTAACTTGTCTTCACTTGCACTATACGCATCAACTGGTGATCTCATCGTTTTTTACTTCTTCTGAATGCTTCCTCATTACCTGATCCAACTGTTCTTTTTTTTATCCGATCGTCTGTACTATCCTCATCACTATCCATTTTTAATAACCTTCTTACGGCTGTTGGCCGCGCAAAAAGCAGGACCCCAGTCGACCCGTCGGAAGTCCACACTTCTATCAGCCAACCCGCCTTCCCAATTAATTAATACAATAGATTAATTTTTAAATACAATACAATAAAATTATAGTGATATAATATACAATAACATACCATAACAATACAATACAATAATACTATATAACAACTCGTCTACACCGTTAAATAATACAATAAGTTAAATTCAAATACAATATAATAATATAAAAAAAGAAAAAACAAATAAATATCACAAACAAGTTCCATTATAATTTAAAAGACAAAAACAACAAAATCCCAAATAAAAATGTTTAATTCCTCAGTCGGAATCGAACCCCCAAAACTCCAAACTGAAATCCGCCGCGCTACCGACGTCACTATTTATCTTAATTATACTCAAGCCACCCTTTCTACATATTACTCTTTATCAACACTTATCATAACAAACAACCTTATCTGTTGTACTTAATTTTTGCCCTACTTCTTAAGTTTATTTCAATTAAATCCTACTTCTTACTTATTGTATTAAACATACCACACCTATTAAATATATATATTTTTACCACTTAAATAACGTACACTCCCTATACCAATTGCAAACTCATTAATATCTCTAATCATGGCACATAACCTACATTCTGATTTATATCACTATACCCATTCACAAAACTTTCTTTTCTTCCAATAGACTGTAACACCCACATTCACCCTTCAACATTTATCTCTATACCGTCGTTTATTATCCTTATCTTGCCAATAATTCAAACTTTTAAACAAATATAACAACAAAACTATCACTACGAAGGCAGGCCGACTTGTCGGTATCTACCTGTCGCTCCAACCAAGCTGGTCAACTTATATACTTTAAAACGTGATTTATTATTATCAAAACTTAAACACAGTCACAACAAATTTATGGTCTGATTTATTTATACCTCGTTGCAACAGAACTACAAGAGAGTCAACACTACTTCTTTTCTCTTTGTAGGGATTAGACATCAGACAAACTGAAGAGTAATTTACTGCGGAATAATTATGGGATCGCTTAAAATAGATGTATAATTTAAATAAAAGTAATTTATGTTTGTACCCTACTTTCGCTTTACAGAGTACTTATATAAGACAATTTACAGAATTTATTATATTAAATTGTAGTTGTTTTCATGGTCTACAAGTGTCACATTCCACACTTTGAAGGAGTCTTTTAAAAAACGTTGCTTTCAAATCTATACGTTATACATAATTTTTCAAAGGCGTTTATACTTACGAAACACGGATAGAAATGTTGGTATTAACAACGTTTGATTACTTATACCGATTAAACACAGAAAAAGTTACAAAGAAATATTAACGCAGGTACAGAAAATATATTTTCCACACACAAATAAATTCCCGGTCGTACACAGCTGACACCAAAAATAAATTCAACTAAATTATATTCTATCAAAACGTTTCTTACTCTCGCAGGGCCAAAGTAAACCGCGTCTCACGGCAAATAACTTAGTCATTAATCTTACTCCGGTTCGCCAAAAATATAACTCAACAAACTCCAAACCATTTCTCAAATGTAATACATTTTATCAACAAAATTATAACAACACAAGACTAAAATTAGAATAGTCATACATGTTTCCATTATATAAATACATGCCCCCCCCCATAGAAATAAGATACTTGCATAAAACAGTAACAATTGTTTTTTATAAAACATAAAATTTTTATTGTAAACAGTAAAAGAATAAGTTTATCGGTATAAGGAACCACCAAAGTTATATGACACAAGTGTATGAAGTCAATTAAAGATGAAGAATGAGATTATAAAAACTTACATACTATGACCTTTACCAAACGTGGTACCAAACAGTAGACTGTATGTATCAAAGTAAAACACAGATGCTTAAAACAATATGTGATCCTTACAGATAAAGTTATGTTAAAATATATAAATTATTATCGTTTGTACTATTTTATTCATACTTTACCCATACTTAAGTACTTTATTAATTGTTCATTTAAATTACTACAAGTGTTTCTATAAAATGTATCTAGACGCTTCAATTAATCATTTACGGCCTTTTCCACCAGTTATTACTGCAAAATGTACATGGCAATGGTGATGAGCATTTATGGTAGTACGTTTGGACACATCGATGTCTTTGGTAGCTAATTCTAGACTTCAACTTTGAGATTATACTCCACTGATCACACCAATAAGCCACTGGAACTACAGTTCAGATGTGCTTTAATTGTAGAAATTAATTAATCGTTTCAGAAGTGATTTTTCAGCTTAGTAAACGCGCTATTTATTTTCACAAAATGCACAGAAATGTAAAACTAGAAAAAAATCACGTTGGGGAGAAAGGTGTTTACAGGCTCTGAGCGACAAGCTCGACAATCGTATTGGGGGAAGACGTAGCGCGATTCGGTAAGTGGCTTGTACTATTTTATAATACAGTACTTCGAAGCAGGTACAATGCGGGTGCGTTCCATCGTTCAAAATTACAAATTGGGACTGTTGCCCTAGAGCAGTGGTTCCCAAACGTTTCAGTCCGCGGACCCCCGCAAATATAAAAAATTTCAACGACCCCGTCTGAGTTATGAAATAAAACAAACAGTAAATACGATACACTCTTGTATCTTAATTAAAATGTATTGAAATCAAAATTCTCTTAACTTGCAAAACGATAATATCAATTATATCAAACATAGTTTAATGTGAACAATGAAGCTGCTTTTGAACAATTAGCTCTGCAGTATTAGGTTTAATCTCTGAAAATTTCAATATTAAGTCACTCTCGACATCAAGTTTATTTCTTAACTTTGCCAACCTCGGCTCTATCTTTCCAGCCACACGTGTCGAAATCCAGCTACTTAGGCGTTAAACCAGCTACACGGAAAAACGTATTGCTCAGATACAGTGCTTGTACGTGGACTAAAACAGCCCGATCAGTTCTGCATTGATTCGGCGCTCTAGACAGTTTGACTGATAAACAGATCTGCTGCACGACTATTACTAAAGCCATTACTTTGAAATTACTTTCACAATTACAATTAGCTTGAACAAAAACAAAGTACTGTAAACTTCTACTAATTGTTTTAAGATTCTAAAATTTAGATTTTAGAGCATAACAAATCTGAGAAAATTAGATTCTATTTTTTCTTAAAAGTGTCCGCAGACCCCAGTTTGGGAGCCACTGCTCTAGAGGATACTTGACTGCGGCCTTGGCAGAAAAACGCACCTGTTTGCCTAGCGGGAGAACGCATGGAAGGACGCGCTCGGCTGTTCGAGAAGGTTACATCGTTTCAATATGTAGGCCTACTTTCATGTAAGGCTAATGTATTAAAAATTAATTTTATTAGATTGGTAACACTATGCTTTGCTATATGTTGGAATTAACATTATGATTGTTAATCTCAATTATTCAATTTATACATAATGTTACATACGTCATTTGTAAAAATATGTGTACTTTGTGCATCATCTTTTTCTATGGAACAATATGAGTCTAACATGAACTTAAAGATACATGTAGAGATAACTTGATGGAAAAGGGGTAACTATACTCCTCACTCAGAGGATCACAATGTCTTCAGAATAAGGCATTATGTACAGTATCCTTTTATGTTGTTTTATTATCAAGAATACGTATCATATTGTATTCTTATTTATATGTTCACAATGCTGACAACGAAAAATGTTGCCATAAGTAGTCAAAAAATATACATAAAGAGAATGAATATCTATGAAATCAAGAATATTACAAGTCCATCAGTCCCTAATGGTAAGTACAGGTAAGTAAGCTGTTTGTTTATTAATGTGGATAGTCTTACAGGGCACATACAAATAAGATTGTATGAAACACTTGTAGGAAGCAACTAAATGCTATATAGGCCTACATTGTTTTATACACAAATACACACAAGTTTTTACATTACTTACTTTTTGTAGTTCATGATAGAACATGTAGAAATTTATAATAGTTCTAATAACTATTGTTCTGCAATGTAAAGTCCACTGGTTTGCTTGCAAACGAAATCTGTCTTAGACTGAAATTTAAATCCAGTTTCCATAACGAAACAAGTGCGTGGCTGCCGCTGACATTCGCAGTGCTACATAGAACCTGACAAACATCCTGACTTAGTTATTTAGTCTCTTTGGCTACAAGTCACAGTTAACAATACCCTGTAATGGTGTTTTGCAGAATTTATGCTGAGCAAAAATAACATTTATTTGCCTAATCTTTGTTTACGTAGTTCATTCAGGAAAAACACTGATTATATATAGTGTTTATTCAGTATATAAGTGGAATTAGTACAATATGGGACGGATTATGTTCGCAGAGGCTGCGAAATAACGAAAGTGAAGTTTACTTAATATTTAGTATAGACCTACCTTTACGATTTGGATCGCGTTCAATCGCAGTGCCCTGTAAAATATTATACTCTGTAACGTGTATAGTGGCACAGGATGTGCAGAGTAAACGCTGTAGTGGTGACTAGGCGGTGGAGAGAAGTACCCATTTATTCAACCCAAATACAGAGCACCAAGTGTGTTAACATATACACCGGTATTCTCTCCCTAATTCACATACATTACAATTGCAGAACGTAACCGCAAGCAGTCTGTACTTAATTACTGTACTGAGGACTACGCGCTTGAACGTACACATACACATACACTCTTGTCAGCAAAACTTTGAAACACTTATACCAACACTCATTTGTACAACCTACTCATTTATATACTCATTTATGTAGGCCTACTTTTAACAGGTGTTCATTCTTTTTTAAACTAAGCTTACTGATAATGTATTAATTTCTGAATTGTTTATTTACAGGTTATATAAAAGAGATATATGTTTTGTACTAAAACTTCTTTCCTTTTGTTTTATTCTAAGTTCATTACACAGCTGAGTAAAAAAAAAATACATGTAAAATACCTTCTATCATTCTTTCGCTTCTAGTTGCATTATTATGGCACTGATTTAAATCTTTTTCCTTTTTTACAAACAAACGTATGTAATTCTTTCGATACAGCATACTGCAATACAGTTGCATGTAGCTAATTTTCCTTTCTGGAAAATAGCTATACAGCATTTCCAATCGTCCATCTACTACATGTCCCATATAGTAAACAATTAAAAAATACTTAAGAATCATTAAAATAAAACTGTAATTAAATTATACTATTTTGCAACTAAACTGTTTATAATTTCCCGCCATATTTCTTGACCGAATTAAAATAACAGAAAGCTTAAAGGGTTATAAAAAATATCTATGAAATACAGAAACAGAAATTATCGAACGTTTCAAACTTAAAAAGTACCAGAAATGTAAATATAGAAAAATTAAACAAGGAAATAGCGGTAATAACGAATAAAACAAAAATGAACTTCGTACAAGAAGACTGAATAAAAAACTAATTTGTACAGAGTTCTACTCTGTAGGTAGAGTCTTGAGGACATTTCGTCGTTACATCTTGAAATAAACCTCTATTTAATACCGTTTAACAAATTACATCTAATAATCGTAATATAAACCTATACGACACAGGTTTGTGGGTAGCCCCATGAAGAGATGGCCGGAGGATCTTTGAAGGCGGAACAGGCAGCCGTGATGTGAAGATGACGATGACATCCACTATTCCAGTTTGGTTACTTAAATATTTATTTGTTCCTTGTCTTGCCATGTTATTCTTAGAGTCATTTCCATGCGTCCCGTGCAGTTCGCAATATTTGTATCATTGTGGAGTTCATTATCCATACATAACCGCGGAAAGCACATCTTGATTAACACTTTCCTTTTTGAATCTTAGTACTGGTACTACTGTTGAATTCCGAAGTACCTTGTAGCCTTAAAAGTTGATAGCTGTGATATAAGTACGACGACGATGACGAAGACGATGATGATTAAGATGGTGATAATACTACGACGAGAATAACTATGATCATGTTAATGATGAGTGTGACAAATACGACAACGATGTTTATTTTATTCATTTATTTTAATAATAAGCACCAGGTTGTTATGTTAGCCGTTTATTAGGCAACATCCACGTCTATAGACTGTTAGGTATATGTTGACGTATTTACAAATTGTGCACGAGATATCCATAAACTTTCAGTTAACATTTTAATATTTATTAAAACTTTTACTACAAATGAAAGTTAATTAAATCAATTGTTTGCATGGTAGGACGTAATCTACGGAAAGGATTATAGACTATAATAACCCGGCTAAAGCAGTTAACTTTCAAATCTTAATATAGACAACGCATACACATACAAATACGATACACAAGGTATGCTAAGAAATTACAGTTTACACATTGTAACATACTAAAATAATTCCAGGCATTGCACAAATGCAATGCACAGAGAAGGGCATTGAAAATGCTTCAATAAATCTAAAAAATATATATATTTATGTTCATTCACCAATCAATGAATTCATTCTTCATTTACCAATGTACAGATTATAAGTTAAATGTAGTCGCATTGATAAGCGAAGTTTTATATGTGTACTACGTTATTGACAACAAAGAAGTAGTTTCTATGGAAACTCACCGGTTCCCATTTTCGATCACGCACCAGCGATCGGCCGCAAATGTGCGACACGTCCTTATAAACATTTTCAATGTTAAAATAGTTATTAAATATTTTAATACTATAGTCACTACACAGTTCTAAAAGGTATTACGCTGGTTTAGTCCGTTTTCATTCCTAGCGCGTTAGAGACAAGTTTGTATTCTCAGCACATCTGTAGCATATTGTGTTTAAAAACACAATTTTCTTTTAAACAACATTTTTGAAAGTATCAATACAGTATATTATCAATTTAATTACCACACAAGTTTAAGGAATTACACTCGCTGAGTTCACCAGAACATTTTATTGTGTTAAAAATAATGTCAATAAATATTTTGAAAACTCTTTTTAAAGTTTTATTTCACTGAACTATAATTAACACGGGTACAGTATCAAAAGTAGTTATGAGTATCTGAAAATAATTAAAAACTAACTTGTTATTTATATTGCAAACAGAAAGTACTCAGATAGTCCTGATGCTTCTGTGAGTTTACGTGAATTACAGTATGACTAATGACTTGTGGTGTGTACGGTTGGACTGCGTTTTCTATGAATAGGCTTCTTGACGAACGTCTCCTGAGAGATATACGCATGAATGAGATACCAAATATCGCTAACTCAGGAAGCAGTTCGAGCTGAAACTGAATATTCTTAACAAGAGTTAAATTCTTATATACGCTTTTATCTGCAAGGCACATAGGAGAACATGAATAGTATTTTCAAATCGCGTTAGAAACTACTTCAAACAATACGAGGATTTATGATATGCTTTGTAAACAAATAGAGAAGAAATGTCATAAGAATATTATCCTAACAAATATATTGTTACTCCATCAAAATCCACTAAAATATCTATACTCTTATTGAATACTGAATACAAAAATAATTTAGTCTATTCCTCAAATAAACTTTTAAATCAATTAAATTTCAAAAAGTAATACGTACTTGACAGTATTTCAGGTTATGTCAAAAGTCTTAGAAACTATTAAGGGAAATTAAATTCAAGTATTTCAATAAATTAATGTTGTATTTTATAATAAAATAAAGTAGAATCATAATGCTACATATAATACGCATACATGTTATAATGCCTACATTTCGGAAGCAAATGTTGTAAGTATATAAAATGTAGGCTAAAGGTAGGAACAAAATATTGGCATCTTTACTTTGCAAGAAACTCAATGAAATAGTATTTACAGACCAACTTTTTATTAACTAAAAATTAATTGTAACCGAAGTTTAAAAAATTCTTGTTATAGAAACGTTGTTTCATTGTTGCGACTTGTATTGTACTCGTTGATGCGTATAAGTAGCTATTTTAGACAATATAATTAAAAAGATGTTTAAAACAAATTGATTATTCTGAAGTATGTTGGAGTACTCAAGCGGAAAACAATGTGACTCAAGTCACAAGAACCATGATTCAAGTCTAGTGTATGAATCCGTCCTTCCTTCGCATGGCACTACAGCCCGTACTGAAACTTCTTTCGTATTTGTTCGTTTATTATTTTCTTATTTATTCGGATGTGGGCTCATCTTGGGCGTTGTATACGATGAAGTCAATAATGGTGGGTTCTTTGTCGTACAAGTACAGTGACATTTCAAACGGCAAGATTTGTGATCGCGACGTTACTAGAGAGAAGCATTCATTAGATATTCTCGGTAATCTTCAATGATTATTGTATTTATTAAGATTAAATTACAATATCGCAATACGAAGAAACCTTTATGTCAATAAATTTAATACTGAACTCTATCGCTGTAAAACAATTCGCATAACTAACTGATTGTACTGCAGCTGCTATGTATTTATAAAGGACGTCAGCTATATGAACAACGCTATGATAGCTTAGCAAGCACTGGCTTTGTTTACTGCATCTTTCTTGAGCCCTTTTGATTGTACTTTTTGATTTATGTTACCGCTGGACTCTACAGTTATTTACACTTCGCTATATGACGATTCAAAACAGTCCCATCAATTGTTCATAACCACGCTATTTTCGGCGTGTTCTGTGTGCGTGTCTCCGTTGTTTTTAAAAATAGAAAGGGGGAGAAATTGCTACATTACTGGCACTCTATAGCGTCATATGAACAGCAGGGGAGTACCCTAAATCACAGATGAGGCGATCGTCATCCCGCTTCTGAAGGCCGGAAAGGATCCCCTGAAAGCACAACTCTATCGTCCAGTATCGTTGACGTGTTGGCTAGGAAAGTTATTGAAGAGGATGGTAAATAGATGATGTCTGAAAAAACACGGCCTTCTGACCGTACACCAGTGTTGGTAACGGAGACACCATTCTACTACTGATCATCTGATTTATCTGAACGTCAGATAAACGGTCAAAAACGGTTTAATCGAAGGCAAAACCCATGGTTGCAGTATTTTTCGATTTGGAGAAAACGTTCTACAAAACTTTGAGATATAACATTACGCAAAAAATACATAATTGGCGATTCAGAGGCAACCTGACCTTCACCTTTTTCTATTGCCATAGACGGGATCTTTGGGGGCATAGAAACGTCAGTTGGGAAGTGCTTGTACGTTGACGATCTTGCGCAGTTATACTCAGCCAAGGCAACGGCGAGGGTCAAGCGTAAAATGCAAGGTCAAGCGTTTTCTACTACTCGCTATAGACACGTTAGTAGAAAATGCTAACAACATAGGCTTTTCTTTCTCAGCAACGAAGACAACCTGTGTCCATTTCTGTCGAAAGGGAGGAAGGCACCCGGACCCGACAGGCCCGCAACCAAATTTCTGGACCTAACTTTCGACGACAATTAACATGGAATGCGTACGTGGACGACCTGCGAGCTACAAATCCTCGTTAAACGCAATCACGTGCATCCTCCATATGACCTGGGGAGCAGTTAGAGAAGTTTATTGCGCCTGTACACATCGCTGGTGATAGCGAAAATGGATTACGGATGGGCGGTGTACTCTTCAGCCAGGAAGTCGTGCTTGAAAAAGCTGGACCCTGTGCACAATGCAGGGGTCCACTACGCCACAGGGGTGTTCCGCACTAGCCCTGCACAAAAAAAAACTATTAAAATATTAATTGTGTAAAAATGAAAATGTACTTGTAGTATTAAAAAAATACCATTTACTTTAGTTCAAAAATATATTAGTAACTGTGCACTCAAGTAAATATACAAGTTATTAGAAAATAATGTTAAAGTTACAAAATTTTATTATATTACTTATTTCTTATACTTACATTATTTACACTTATGTATGCGTTTGTGTCTTTACTTATATCACATTTTAAGTTCTATTGAAAGTTTCTGTTAAGAAAGATTAATTGATGGATGGATGGATGGTGTGCGGGCGTCTTGCGCCCTAATTTGTGTGCGTTGTCCAGGCCTAGGCCTGATGAACGCCAGGTGCCAACAGGTCAGCGCGGTCGTTTGCTCTGCACAAGGGAGTTATGGTGCAGTCCGCGGGTCCATGATAAATTACATGGCCACCACAGAGGCAAGCTTAAGCTTTTGCTTCAGCCAATTGTCCCGCCAAGGCGCGACACCATGGTCCCCTCAGGCTAGCCTTTGGGAACGTAGTGACGCACTGGCGAGGACAAGAAGCTCGAGCGCCCTAGGGCGTCGGCCGAAATGGTAAGTAATGACTCCGAGACAGCCAGCTTTCGCAAGGAAGGCACTTGCACAACCTCGCGGGAGCCCGTGTCTCAGGTCATTACCCTGCCAAATCAGCAAAGCAGGTGCTGACGGGGATCTTGGTGGTGATCATGGCTTCAGCCAATTGCAACGCCTGGTCGCGGCTCCTTGGTATCCGAGGACATAGCCCACGGAAACTTAGAGGCACGCTGGCGAGGACAAGAGGCGGCGGCCGAGTCGAAGGGACTCATCAGCGGGGCAGTCGGCTTTCGCAAGGAAGGCATTTAGATTAATTGTTCATTTTTCACCTGTTTATTTTCGTGGTTGTTACCGTGAGTGTGTGTGTTGTGTCCTGGACAATGTTGATGATGCTGGTGATGATTCTCATTCCGGAGTTTTCACTTCGATCATCTGTCGGTCAGAGTCTCCTGCCTCCTCCGTCGAGAATGTTGGCGACTGTCTGTTGCTCAGAATCGGCCGAGGTCAGCACGCTAACAGATCGAAGAGTGCTTGGCAGCCTTCTCAAACCTGTTAAATCTGGTCTAGGCTTGTTCCACGCGTCCGTTTTCCACATATTACTTTTTGAGTATTTTTACATTCATAATTAGTGTTCATGTGCAAACTAATAGAATCGTGAGATTCGTGATACTTTTCCTTTTGTTTACATACTAATTAATTGCTCGTCACATATTAATTATCTGAATAATTAATAAATTTATTTATTTATAGTTCGGTTATAATTTTACTATTCACATTCAATTTGTAACCACACATGTGTCATTACCCACGTCTTAAAATGACATAATTCGCTTTGCTGTAGGTATTGTCAGTGTGTGTGTGAATTTTTAATAAATAAACATATTTAGTTATTCGTATTTTATGCCTGTCTGAACCAGAACTCACTAACCACATCGAGGATACGTGTGTACACAAAGACACGATGATTTCCTGCAGTCGATCAGGTGAGAGGAGGCATAACACGTACTCACCAAACACGCACACACGCGCGCGCGCGCGCCTTCCCCCTAGTAACACAAGTAAATAATTATTCAAAATACGTGTTTGCGAACAGATTACGATTTGTCCGATTCTTGTCGGTTCTCGTATACACCGGTAAAAATATTTACAACTATTTATCTTTATTTTATACATTAAAGTAAATTACCCTGGAAAAATATGCAAATATGTATCGTTGCAGTATACACCGCTGAACTATAAACGGTGTGGTAGCCTCTTCGTTTCTGTAAACACCGAGGTGAAAGGCAATTTGTTATCTGTACGGATTCACTGATTTTTCGACCTGCCTTGAACAATCCGGGCACAGTTGATTAGGTATTTCAGCAGATAATGGCGTTATGCCATGCATTACATGAGCTTGGTTTATCTTTTACTTTTGTTTGGTGTCCGGAATACGTAGGTATTGAAGCTAATAAAGAAGTTGACGCTGCAGTGAGAAACGCTGCCGACAGGCCACGAGTCGATGCGATTACCATACGACCTGACGACGCAATGCTAGCTGCCACAACAACCACTATTAATGTGTGGCAGCATCTGTGGAACACACGGCGAGCAAGCTTTCTGCCGTGAATCAGAGCACACGTAAATGGCAAGTAGTAGGTGATCGCAGTCGTCGTAAACAAGTTTGCATCACCAGGTTGCGAATTGAACACACGAACTTTACGTCTTCGTACCTCCTACAAAGACGAGAACGACCCGCCTGCACTTGTGGCGGAGCAATTACTTGGAAACACATAATCGAAGACTGTAGTGCTCTTGTAGAACTCTGGCAGAGACACAGGAGTAAAAGGTAACCTGAAAGATGACCTCGGAAACGAACAGTTAGCGATAGACAGAACTTTGTCCTTCCTAAAAGCAGCAAGATTACTGTATAGGGCTTGAAAACGTCGTTTTGCGTCTTGATGTGTACGAGTTTCCACTTTCGTTGAGTCAAATAGAACGTAGGGAAAAACAAAACTTTCCTTCCCGTCGACCTTGGTAGAAGTCGTTGGATCTTAGTTGCCGAGACCAAAAAAAAGTAACAATACATACGGCCGTATAAATTTTCAGAGTTGTGTTCTGAATATTTTGAATTGATAAAAATTCAAAATATTATAATTACAGTAACGTACTTACGATTTCATAAGATACTAAATGTTTCTGAATATAAACTAACGTTACAAATGATTTAGTATGATAAACGTTTGTCTTAACGTTTTAAAAATCGGAATGGAGAACCATACATTACTTCCATGTTCTAAGATTTATATTTAAAATCATTTTCTTGAATTCGGTTCGATAATTTCTAAAGAAATATCCCCCACCCTCAAAATACTTTCACTATTTATAAATATTTCTGTTATTATGGGGTAGTCGTTTAATATAATGTCATTTTCGAATCACTTTATCTATAAAAATTAGGTAATTTATTCTTATAAAGAGACTGAACTACGCAGATAATCACGCACTAATTACATATTTATATAATTATGTGGCCACAAATTATTTTGTGGTTGCGGATCTTCACGCATAGCTGATTTCAATTAAAATAAAAAATTATATGTTTATTGCCTGTCAACAAAATTATTTTATTTTTAACAATTACCGCTGTTTAAAAAAATGTAAATACATTTTTATTTAATTTCGTCAAACTCATTAAATCAATACCAAACGTGAAAAAATTACCCCTCCCCTTTCAACTACCGTTTTCATTTATAGATATTTCGTCTATCTTTCTACAGTGGATTATTATGACCTTCTTTTGAGGATACTTTATTTATCAAAATTAAGTACTTCACTCTTGTTAAAAAGGAGAACGTTGCAGGTTAACTACCCCTCCCCCTTAACCGATGTTCACCAAACTCAATAGGCCTTGAGTCCTCTACAACTCGGGCATACATGAAAAACATTATTTGATTCTGTTTGAATTTGCGGCAGTTATTGTTCGGCATAGACAAATTCTACACACACACACACACACACACACACACACTCTTCTCGAAAAATGACTTTTCTTCACACTTTGAGGGTAGTACAATCAGAATCAGTCCATATCTCGAACACGATTTTTTCGCCATGAATATACTTCCATTTCCTTACGGAACATGGAAGTAAAAATTCTCTTACGTTTCCGTCAAAGTATTTCAAAGATATTATAAAAGTGTCCAGAATAGAGACAGTATCATTGGAATGAAGGAAGACCCAATTGAAAGTATGTTAAAGCCGATTTAGGTCTTCAAAGAAAGCACAATTAATTTTTGTAATTTCTTTGTAGCAGCTGTAAGCCTTCTGAGCGGATCAGTGACTTGTTACAGACATCAATAATTTCACGGGATTACTTTGGTTCTAGTGTTACTGAGCTTCTCTCTTCTAGTTATTTCGGCTCTCTCTCTTATTCTCCTCTTTTTTCTACGTCTTCACTGTTGTTTCTTTCAAAATTAAGAGAACATCGTTAAAATATAGGCTATCATAACCTTGTTCCATTTGGCCAAGGAAACAAAAATGTTTAATAGAGTGATGTCAGCAGTCTTTCTCAGAACACAACACATTTACAAGAGCTTATTTTTCGAATCGTGCAGCCCTTGTAAATCTGTGTGTCTCTATTGAAGTATTCGAATCCCTTACGATTAATGTACATTTTACATTCTGTGTAAAAATGATTGCCTGAACGAAAGGCTTAGTAGCAAATTATTCTCTTATGTTTTGTTAGAAATCAAGTTGAACAACCTGATTGCATAAAAAGGAGTTATCGATTCGGAGACAAGGTTTTGTAAATATTTTTTACACAAACATAATTTCGAATAAGCTGAAATTGAGGAGAAGCTCTTATACCCTCTTCCCTTGGGCACATTCTTTCCAGTTATCTTTTTTCTACATGCAGAGAAAATTAAAAAGGAAAATAGAGAAGAACGCCAGAAAAAGAATGAATTATAGAATTTCAATAAAGATTGAATGCTGCAATAAACAGTTAAATTAATTACAGACTTTGATAGTTGTATTTAATTCTAATTGAGCGTTAAATAGCATACACTTAACTCTTATTTTATTAATCCATAATTCTCACTGTGCATCCATAAAAATGAATCGAGTAGTATAAGCATAGTAAATGTTGAGTATAATACATTTTAATACAATGACAATGAAAAAAGGAAGTGTGACGACAAACAGGTTTTCAAGGTACAATTTACAACTGCTTGCATCCTCGTAACGCACTGCACTATGAAGTACTTACACTTGTTCATAAGTGTAATAACAATTCATTGATGTTTAAAGTGTCAATACAGCATTTGTACACACACGAGTCAAGTACTTCACTAATCATTTAAAAAATACATTTTAAAACTACTAATCTATGAACACCTTATTTTAAATGTTGATTTCTAACGTTATTTAAAAAAATAAAAACGCTATACTTGGCGTTTATCACGTACTCAAAGACTCAGATAAACAAACAAAGACATATCCATATTTGTAACACGATCAACTAATGGAACTTATACTGCAGACATCGAGACAAACTGCGTGTTTGCGACTGAGACAAATGGCATTCATTCTCTTGCAACCACAGTGTATTTTATTCAGCTGTTTGCGCATTTCAGTCTCCTATTTTATTTTCATTCGTACTTCACGTTGAAAATGTACGGATTTCTACATTCAGTTTTATACTGAGTCTCATAAAGGCTCAATATATTTACTGAATTTATTGTCCTGTAAGATTCGTTTGCTTTCAATTTATGATTGTAGCTCTACGAACAACAAAGTAATAGCTATCCTGTTATTATTTTTATTATTATCAGAAACGCTAAAGCTTATTAATAATATAATTCAGAAAATTTGTAATATAGTAAATGCAGCAGTACTGGTAGGGAAAAGAGCATTACAATAGGTCGTGTAATAAACTTAACCTTGCGTTCAACAATGAAGTTCTATTGAGAAACTATTTTGAATCGCGTTGGATTATGCAGCATTAGATATTTAAAACAAAAATAAGAGTAATTTAAATCCGTTTTAGCCGCTTCTATTATAAACTTGCGTCTCTTGTTACTGTGGTGATGAATTTTCCAGTAACTGGCACGTAGCACATTTACATCGTATAGGCGATTTCCGAATCATGTAAGAAGCTTTAAGGCTTAGCGATGAGCATAACATGTAGGGAGTATTATTTAATAATTGCAAGCAAAATCAAATGCTGAACAACGTTATGAAGATTAATAGCTGAAAAATTATTTATTACCCTCAGATATTATGGAGTATCATGAAAAATAAAATCCAAATGCAACATTGTACACATTTTTATTTTACCTTCTTTGTAATTTCATAATATTCTATTTATTTGCGTTAAAAAGAAATAAAGTTTTGCCAGTATCTGTCCGTTTATAAAAGAAACGTTTTTCTGTCTGTTTTCTGTTTGATGTAAGCAGCCGTCATGTTGATCGTGGGTTCCTGCCCCTTGAGGTTAAAAACAGTCCAACACCGAGGACAGTGAGAGAATCGCTTTTTTTATCAGACCAGAGTAAAATCATCCATCCATATGTGTCTTCCGTCTCTCGCGTTGCACGCCGGAGGTTTTTGTTGTTACTGTCACCTCGTTGCAATCCTCTCTTCCCTATCTCATCGTATCTCCACCTCCTTCTACAATCTTCTGAGTCTACCTCGTTTCCTTTGTCCAATTAGTACGCAGATTAACAATTTTTTGGTCCAACGATCATCAGGTAATCCCTTCCAAATGGCCATACCATATGAGATACTCGTATTTATGGTGTCTAAAGTTGTTTGGTCGAAGTTAATCAATGACACATAAAAGAATACCAGCATGTCAAGAGTTTATTCGGTAGTTCGTGTAGACGCTACGACAGTTTTACAAGTCAACACAAATTATAGGTTACACGTGAGCCATCAATTTCAATTTTAAGTGTTGAGAATGAAAAGGAATTTATGCAGGACAACAGAGCCCGTGATGTATTGATTACATTACTATCGAAGTTACCCAACATATCTGCATGTACAGTCGATGTTTGAAACCATATAAAGTAATTTATACGATTCGCGCGTTCACCCTCTGTCTACCCTTAATAGTATCAAGACTCCTAATCACTGAGCTACGGTCGGCTTATAAAGCGTTTATCGACCGTTCTGTGTTAGTTTAGATATAAGTGATGATTTTTCACTAAGATATCAACATAGACACACACACACACACTCACAGTACTAACTGTGTGTATTTTGTCTGAAGCATGAAGATTTTTTAAAGAATGCACACTACCAATCGCATTTAACACACACACACACACACACACACACACACACACACACACTATGTTTGTAAACAAGTAAAAACAATTGTTCCATTACAATTGTGTAATACTACATGCTAAGATTTTCCTTATTTGAATAATAATGTTTTTATACACTTACATCAAGTAATAACAAATACGTATTACATAACATATTTTACAACGCTTTTGTGTAAATATTTGATTATTTACAATAAAATAACTTATCAGATTTCAATTGCAGTAATAAATGTTTTGAATTCTTTCAGATGTTTCTGTATAATATCTTCTTTTGTAGGTGGCCAAGTTCCTGATTTTTTTTCACTATTCATTAAATTTTGTCTCTGATTTTTTAACATCTCACACTCATATATGATGTGAGCCACTGCATTGCGCTGGCACATTGGGTTGTTTGTTATCTTGAAGCGTTGTTTTGAAGATTTCATTTTTACGTGTCCAGTCACTATTGCCGTGAAGTTGGAAATCATTTTGAGTTTTGTTTGTAATCTATCTTTGATAGTAAGGAAGAACATTTTAGGTACTGTACCTTTCGTTGTTTCCTTCCATTCGTTTTCCCACTTTCGTGTAGTTTCTTTGGTTAATTCTTAAATCGCTGCACTTTCGGGTATTCTGTCAAAAGAGATTGCCAATACATTATTGCGTGCTGCTGCTTTTGCTAGCCGGTCTGCCAGTTCGTTACCGTAAACTCCTACATGAGCCTTGATCCACTGAAGTTTATTCTCCAGTTATTATTGCTATTCAGCATCGTTGTGGCTTTCCTTATTTCTTCTATAAGGTAGTTATGGGATTATTAATTGAATATATTGTGTGTGTGTGTGTGTGTGTGTGTGTGTGTGTGTGTGTGTGTGTGTGTGTGTGTGTGTGTGTGTGTGTGTGTGTGTGTGTGTGTGTGTGTGTGTGTGTGTGTGTGTGTGTGTGTGTGTGTGTGTGTGTGTGTGTGTGTGTGTGTGTGTGTGTGTGTGTGTGTGTGTGTGTGTGTGTGTGTGTGTGTGTGTGTGTGTGTGTGTGTGTGTGTGTGTGTGTGTGTGTGTGTGTGTGTGTGTGTGTGTGTGTGTGTGTGTGTGTGTGTGTGTGTGTGTGTGCAAACAAATTAAGGAAGCAATTGGTGCCTGTTCACGGGCTGCTGCAGAGCTCTGACGTCATGTGTGAACCACCTCTCTTAGCCGCTCGCCTATGCACCATGGCGCTACTTCGCTTGACTCTTATAGACCTGAATACAGAGCTTTCCCAGAATTTTTCTGCACAGGACGTGCTTTTCAAATACAACTCCATATTACGTACAGAATTTTTTGTTTTTGTTTTGTTGATTTCACAGTTATTAAAAACCATACACAATTTTTTAAAATAGTTGATAGCCAATTTACTTTTATATTCTATGGCTTTTGTTTAATCATTTGATTAATACATAATATATTTCAAAAAGCGCAAACACATACATGTATCATTATGTATATTATATTTCAAACAGGATATGTTAAAGTAAACAATTAATACACATGTATTTGTATTTACAAAATTAAAAAATTCTCTTCAGAAGCGGATATTTCAATTCTTTCATTAATTCTATTTTAACTGTAAATAGTTTATTGATATTACTAGTTAGTAAAGATGCCATTACAAGGCTTATATGATAAGAATTATTGTATGCCGAACTTCATGTCAAAGAACTTTTCATTTATGAATTAATGTTACACTGTCTACATGAAAGTTTATATTTCATACTTTGGCGCTAATACTTAATAAGTTGAGTAAATATCGGTATGGAGAACCATACATGACTTCCATGTTCTAAGATTTATATTTAAAATCATATTCGAAATGAAATATTTCCATAGAAACTACTTCTTTCTACTTATTGCTTCAGCCTTAACCACAGTACTGTGGTCACTAACGTATATCACCTCAAGTTTTCGCACTCGATTTTCACTGATGATGGCAGTCGATGGCACTGCCGAAAAGTCTGGTTTTGCAGAAAACATTCGACTACGGCTAAACAGCCCGGGAAGGAATTTTAACAAAGAACTACTTCTTTGTTGCCGATAACGTAGTACACTTATAAAAAATTCTCCCCTCCCCCTTCAACTATAATTTTCATTAATAGAAAATTACCCCCACCTCGTTCACCTAACCTCTTCATTTATAGATATTTCATCTACGTTTCTACAGTGGATTATTATGAGCTACTTATCAGGATACTTTATTTATCAAAATTAAGTACTTTACTCTTGTTAAAACATAAAACGTTGCAGGTAAACTACCCCTTTCTCTAAACCGATCTTCACCAAAATCAATAGACCTTCAGTCCTCTACAATGTAGGGATGCATGCAAAAAAATATTTGATTCTGTTTGAATGTGCGGCAGTTATCGTTCGCCATGGAAACATTTCTCTTGTTACAACACAAAATGTTGCAGGTAAACTACTCCTTTCCCTTAACCGATCTTCACCAAAATCAAGAGGCCTTGAGTTCTCTACAATTCAGGAACGTATGCAAAAAATTATTTGATTCTCTTTTGATCCTCTTCGAATTTACGGCAGTTATCTTTCGTCAAAAAAATTACCCTTCTTAAAACATAAAATGTTGATGGTAAAATACCCCTTTCCCTTAACCGATCTTCAACAAAATCAACAGACCTTGAGTTCTCTTTAATTTAAAAAGGTATGCAAAAACGTAGTTGATTCTGTATGAATTTACGGCAGTTATCGTTCGTAATAAAAAAATTACCCTTGTTAAAACATAAAATGTTGCTGGTAAACTACCCCTTTCCCTTAACCGATCTTCACCAACACCAATACGTCTTAAGAACTCTACAATACAGGTCTGTATGCAAAACATTATTTGATTCTGTTTGAATTTGCGGCTGTTATCGTTTGCCATAGAAAAAAATTACCCTTGCTAAAAAAACGTTGCTGGTAAACTACCCCTTTCCCTTAACCGATCTTCACCAAAACCAAAAGGTCTTGAGTACTCTACAATTCAGGGATGTATGCAAATATTATTTGATTCTGTTTGAATTTGCGGCTCTTATCGTTTGCCTTAGAAAATACCCTTGTTAAAATATAAAACGTTGCAGGTAAACTACCCCTTTCCCTTAACCGATCTTCAACAAAATCAACATACCTTGAGGTCTGTATAATTCAGAAAGGTATGCAAAAGAGAAGTTGATTCTGTTTTAATGTACGGCAGTTATCGTTCGTCATAGAAAAAATTACCCTTGATAAAACAACGTTGCAGGTAAACTACCCCTTTCCCTTAACTGATCTTCATCAAAAACAATAGGTCTTGAGTACTCTACAAATCAGGGCTGTATGCAAAACATTATTTGATTCTGTTTGAATTTGCGGCTGTTATCGTTTGCCATAGAAAAAATCTACAGACAGACACACACACAGACACTTTTCGAAAAATGACTTTTTTCATGTTTTGAGTGTAGTACAACCAGAATCTGCAATAATTTCGAACACGATTTTTTTTGCCATTACCATACTTCCATTTCCTTAAGGAACATGGAAGTAAAATGATGTGTGCAAAATTATATTTAAAAAGTATTGTGAAATTATACCATAGTATCCTGAAGGCAAATAATGCCGTACCTACTTAATCTCGTGTATGGCTTCCTATTATTCATGAATATTAGGGCTTCATTTAATATTTGAATGTTCACACGAAGAAGCAAGCGTATCGTATCAGAGTATCTAGTGTATACTCAGATCCATACCAGGCAATTTTGAATAGGCCTTGTATCATAAAATTACCCCCTCTCTCTCTCTCTCTCTCTCTCTCTCTCTCTCTCTCTCTTTCTCTCTCTCTCTCTATGTTGTAAAAAAAAAGTCTGCGGGAGAATATGTGAATATTGTACTGCGGAAAATTGTTACAGTACATGATCCTTGTTCAACAAATTGAAAATCGTAAAGTTTTTAAAAAGGTTAGGTCATAAAGAGAAGCAAGAAGGCTTTCAGCCGTATTGGATAGGATCAAATGTCAATTTTTAGTATAATTATAAAGTATGGTAAATGATCGTAAATAATAATAATTATAATAATAATGTTATATTATCTAATGTATGAAAACATCTGGAAATTATTAACCTAAAATTATCTATGTAATAGTGCAAATAAGGTGAACTCAGTCATAATGTACAAAATGTTGAAGTATTCTGTGAGAAATTTAAATTAAAATTATACATAGACCTAATCAAAGAATCACAAGCATTATGTGAAGCTAAGTACAGTACAATAAAAATCTTATATATTATAAAAGAATATTAAATGTCAACAAAGTGTAAATTAGATAAAAATAAGTTATTCAATGCATATTGTGAGCATAAAAAACGTATTACAAACAAAAATAAGAATTTAAAACATTATAGTAAAAAACTAAACCAAAGGCAGAATATGAAGTTGGCTTTCTACCAGTCTGATCAGAGAACATCGAAGCGGAAGGGTACCGTGTATTAGTGAAAAAAATATTAAATAGTCATTAATGATCGCAAAGTTAATCGTTCAAAGTAAAGAAGAACAGTCGAAGTGAATAATAATAGTGTTCAAAATGGTTAAAACGAAATATTTTGCAAGAAAATATAACTAATAACCTACCAAGGAAATAATTTACAACACGAAATATACTTAACAAAGTACAAAGGAAAGCCTAGTGAGAAATAAATGACTAAGTAATATTACGAAGAACACGTACCAAGTAAAAGCAGTACCTATTATATTTAAAACGCATTTATTCGAGATAACCTTAAGTACATTGCAAACACAACACTACTTGTACTCTGATATTTCAGCTGTGCAATTTAGTGACAAAACCGAACAGTCAAGCGGTATATGATTTTAGTAGTGTTAAATTCTAAATAGAACACCGTAAAATAAACAGCATAAAACAAACATGTAGGATTAAACTTTAGCTGGAACGCTAGTAAGTTAGGTGGCTCTAAGCTGGAAGCTTCAGTATTGGGTGGCGGACATTTCATAAGTAAGAATTTGGCGTTGAAGAGATGGCGGCTCTGCCAGGCAATTTTTAAAATATAATAAGTAAACTGAACATTAATAAATAGTTGTAATAAGTTAAAAATATATAAATTAATTGAAGTGTATTATGTTTGTTTTCTTTTTATGTGCTATATGCTCTGAGGTTTAGAATCTATATGTGCATGCTTTGAAAAGTAAAAACATAAATCACAATGAACATTTTGTTTGATTTCAAACAATAGTAGCAGCACAATATGAGTCTACGAAGCGAAAGCCTTAAAAATTAAATGAATATTGTACACAAGTTGAAAATTCGTTTGTCCATCAGCTTTAGGTTGGGAGGCTGTTTGTTCTGGAAAGAAACATTTATTTCTTTAATCATTCCTCAATAAGAATCTACGTATCTAAGAAACTAATTTACATTCAAACACGTAAAGGCAAATAATTTCCAACGTGTTTAGTATTTACTTATAATTTCAAGTAGGTTCTTATTTAAGAAATAACTCTGTAAGTTGCAATAGGAATAACCAGGGCTTGATTTCAGGAGGAACGGGCCAGAACAGCGTTCCGGAACCTCTTGGTTCCAAAAATACAGCATTGGACACAAAGAGTAAGGAAGGTCAAGAAACAAACAGTATGACGACACAATGATGAAACTATTGAAACTTTTTTAAAATGTCCAAACCACCGAAACCATCACTTAGGGTTTGATAAATTAGTTGATAAAGGACATTGTGAAAAATGTTAGTTTTACGTCTTTTTGACTAGTAAAATAACTTTGAGTAAAGTGAGATGGTGTATAAAGAAGTGCAATGGTGTGCAGTGTACAAGGGTACAAAATTATGTTACGGGATATTAATAAAAAAAACACGTTAATTTAAATAACTTTTGAAATATTTGAATTTTTGAAAATGAACTTATATCAGAATACTCATAATAAAAAGACCTACCTGATGACAATAGTTATTTTAAAAATTAGTAACTAAATATACGAATCTTTTAAGTAAAAATGTTTTATGACCCATAAATTTCGTTGTAAAATATTTCAGATTTCTGAACAATAATTATTCTGTTCCGAAGCTTTCTTATACAGGAACATTTATTATCTGTAAGGAAAGCATGAGAAGGCTTATATAACCGAAGAACCAATCAGATTACGAGAATTCATTTGACGAAAATGACTTTGGACGGATAGACCAGTTTCTCTTCAGAACCGATAACGTGTAATCGCCGCTTGGTCCATGAAGATCGGTCTGCCAATTGCGACAAACAACAAATTAGAAAATTCTGGTTGAGTTACTGCGAGAAGTATTATAATTGTGCTATTCCGCAAAAGTGCAAGATTTTCCGATTAGGGATATAGACACTTCAAGCTCACTGGAAGAGGTGTAAGTATGATACCCCAGAACACCAGAAGCAGTAACAGTATCGGTTCGCGGTGACACTGTATGTAACAGTGCCGGTGAGAAATATCTACTCGCCCGAAAGCGACAATAAAGCCGGATAGAGTAAATCAAACCACGTGTTCTTCCAGATAGGAACAATCTGTCGTCTGAAGGATCTGCAGTCGACTTTAAAGGGAAGTGAGCTTATGTTATTTATGTACAATTGTAAAAAAAAAAATATTTAAAAGAAATACTCTGTCACGTCAGTAAAGAATTTATACGAAATAAGAAAAAGGAACTTTTAAATACTAATTAATTTCATTATACGGAAAGTGAATTTTAGTTTGCGTTACGAAGGATAGTAGAGACAGATTGATTTAGTTTATAAACTGTATTAAAACACATTAGATCGTCAGAAAATAATAGCATCATTAATAAATCCACTTGATTAAAGTTTCACTTCTCCCCATGTTATTTCAATCCTTTTATAAAATTTAACAATTATTTAGGCCCATCCCTGTCTAGCTCTTCCATTTTTTTTTTTTTGTCAATTCTTGCTTCTCAAATTTTTGTATAAACCGCAACTCTTCCATACATTAAGTATCGGACCCACCAAATCAATTGCCTATCTTCTATGAGATTCAGAGTAGGTTTATCCCTAATGCAGTTACCTCTCATGTCAATGTTTCTCATTCTGTCCTTCTTTGTGACCTCTTCTCATTTACTTAATTTCCATCGCCTGTATCCTACCTTATTGTCTCTCATTTGATACCCATGTCTCACGGCTAAACGTCAAAACAAGTCTACATATTATTTTAAATATCTTTGTTTTCTCTTGGGATTTCCTTATTATTTATAACATTTACATAGATGGCTCTGCGTTAAAACATATCTGGTACTAAATCATTATTCAACAAATTACATTTTGCATTACAATCCATACTTGTTATCACATTACTCTCACGTTTAAAATAATATGAATAAACATAATTAAACAATAATAAGCAGTAGAACATTGAAGTATTGATTACAAATAATTTACAAAAAAAAACATAATCAAAAATTAATAGACACTGTGATAAGTATACTTGTATCTAGGCCTGCATATAGCAAAATTACAAAATTATTTGAACACGTAATTTCACCTTAGACTATCTGGTACTCCTATCTGTGTATAAGATATTCCGTGTTCTTTAGTGGACTTTAAGAATAATTTTATTTTAATAAACATAAGTTTAATTACATATAGTGTTAAAAGTAAATTTGTCAGGGTTTGGAACCCGACATGCTAGAAGAAAATGTGACAACTTTTAGTCTGCCTTCTTCTGTATGAGTTTATTGTTCTTTATATGCCTTAATATTATAAAGCGTGTATACTGAAGACAATTTACTCAACAATGGCAAATATTAGACATTCTCTATTTTTTGATTAACCAGTATAAAGTAAATAGAAAACTCAAAACATATATAACTGTTTCAGCGTGCTCACTGTGCCATTAATGAGGAGATCGTTTATAAGTTACCGTTACTAATAAGTGACAATGCAAGACGTAATTTATAAATACACATATTTATGTAATTCTCCTGACATCGGGAACTTCGTGGAACTTTCTCGCACATGTTATTACGCAGTACCACTGCCCTTGTTGGCTTTACCATGCCGCCGTCATCATTTAGGTTTCGAGAATAGAATAGATTCGGGATAAGAAGCTGTAATAAGAATAAGGGCGTATTAAGAACATTATTGTATTACGTACTGAGACAGATTTTGCAACGCAATATTGTCACTCAACAAAAGGATGCAAAACAGTCAAATTAAATTGCATACCGTCATGTAGACGGCTACCTCTCACACAACTCTATAACCACCTAAGACTTAAGAAGCTTTGCCATTAAGAAGGTGTATTATTAAAATTATCAACCCCTGAATTGTATATTTGTCTGCGGATTATTATAATTAGATAACAATTATTATTTGCTGCATACTGTATATTGAACAACTGCATAACTGGAATTACCATAATACGAGTTCTTTTGTTTAATATATGCGTTACTAAAGTTTGTGAGTGTACATTTCTCTGGCCTTCAGTAATTTCCTTCACTGATGTAAGACCAGAAATTCGTGTAGCCAACTGTCGTGTTATCATGCGATCGACGCATCAGTATTGATAAAATGATTATAAGGGACAAACTTTGTGGAAATAATATTTTAGTATTTCAGATATTCTTGAATTCTGTATAGCCAGTATTCAGTATCAGCAACACCTTATTTAAATCTCCAAACAATCCACTTACAACACAGAAGTAGCAAGAATTTATTGCGTGTAATTTCGCGTACGCTACATCGAAATGCATTAGTTTTATGAATGAAATATTATATAAGTAGTTAAATTGTAATTATAACACAGATTCTAAGATAATATCTGAAAATTAAAGTTTCAATTGTTTTCGCAGTAAGTAAGTAAACGAATATTTTTATTTGACAGAAGAGAGCTCACACGACTAAACGCAACTATGCGATAAAGGTAAACATTATTGTATTACATACTGAGACAGAGATTTTGCAACGCAATATTGTCACTCAACAAAAGGATGCAAAACAGTCAAATTAAATTGCATACAGTCATGTAGACGGCTACCTGTCACACAACCCCACACCCACCTAACACTTAACATGGTCAATTTGCGTGTCTCCTGGCGTGTGTGTGATAAACAAAATGAACTACATTTGTGAGGAAATTATATATTCGTTTGTACAAAGTTTGTAGACTGATTATCTCATAATTGTCCTACGGACTTTTAAACTTATGTCCAGACGACAGAATGTTCAACAGTAAAAGTAGTGGTATGACTATTTTATTTTCGGTGGCAATATCAAAATTATTTTGTCGAAATTATTTATAGTTAGGCCTAAGTTATTAGAGAAATTAGACATGTCCAATTCGTACAATAACAGCAAACCTATTATTACAGAGAATTCACAGTTCAAGTTTCCAGACGTTAATGAACATGTTTTATTTAAAAATCTCCTTGACTTGTATTTTGCGTTATCAACAAATGGCGTAAGTTTCATATGTAATTTCTTTATCTTAGAAAACTATTTTCAAACCTCTCTGTTATCAGCTTTAGTTTGACTGTTAATAAATATCGTCCAGAACATAAATGTAGGCATTAACATAACAGTAAAAATTGATTCTAAAAGACATTGAGAGAAATGTCACTGATTGTACTGATTGAACTTTATTATTTTGTATATGAAGCAAGACGTTTATGTTAATGACGAAATATTCTCAACTGATATAAAATGTTTATTAATAGGCTAATTGGCTGTTCATTAAATGCATCCTACAATTCACTTTTGCAATTTATAAATTAACGGATTATATAAATCGAAATCACACAGTGAGGGTTTGCAAAAAAAGATCCTTTAAAGATCAAAATAAATAAATGACTCACATATTTGGTAATCTCCAACAACTACGTCATTGTAAAGACTTCGATAAACACAAGTTGAGGACGAGAGTAAATAACATTACACTTTATTAATTAATCAAAATTCCGCTAATAATGCGTCAAAATTTGTTATTCAAACTTTTAGCGTTTTTGAGCTCATTTGAATGTACAATAATTTAGTAACATATAATTAACGTGAGACCGAGTACATATCCATCGTGGTTTACTTTATTAGTCTAGGCGATCTTCACTTGTACCAGATAATCTTGTTCAAGCATGCCCTAATCATTATAAAACACTGTGTTTGATATAACTACAGTAGGTTATGTTTAGTGTAAAATTCCAATATCATGCGACATTTCTTATTCTTGTCTTCCTAATTATGTCTTCACGATTTGTCTCCTTTCTGCGTAGGTATTTTCTTTTCACTACTGCTGTGGTTCTCTGCTATAGTATCCAATCACTCAACAACATTATGCTTTGATCTCCTCTTATAGGCCTAATAAATTGTATTTCTTTTGAAACTCTTATTTCTTTACAAACACTTACATAGGAAAGAATGTAAGTTTATTCATTATCACTGAAGCAGACTTTATAGTCCAACCGCATTATGAGTTGATTTACGATTCAACGGAAAGAGGGAATTATTAACCTGTACCTGCCGATCATCTGCCCTCTAAGAAGGACACTTTATGAATGGCAGTTACCGTTGTTAATGTTAAGTTTGTGAAAGTAGGTCGCACTGAGTTCAAACGAACGGATGATGGGGTTGACAGCTTGAGTATGGGAACTTTGTTCTGAACATCACTGTTGTATAAATAAGCGTATTAGTAAAATCATACAATCAGAGAATTATACTAACAAGTAAAGGTTATACTGTTTTGGTAATTTACTATTTGATTAAACTAATTTTCTTATTGTTAAAATATTTACTAACTTAATAATGTACGCAGTTGCAACTTTAATTAAACTGCCACATGTAATTTTCTTTTTACTGGCACTATAATCTTGTTACACTTTGATTATTATTGATGACATTCCGTTGAATACTGCAACAGGAATAACGTTCACCGATGTAGTAACGTCAACTGCTTCTCCTACGTGATACTGTTACATTCATCCCCTCACATACACGTATCAGTTCCTCTTCGCCTTCTCCCTCTCTTTCTCTCTTTCCGCTACTGGGTACATACAGCAAAAATATTATAACTGAAAGCAGTCTGCAATCTGATCTGTTACTTAGGTTAGCGACACCTAAGACTAAGATTTTTTAGTCTTAGAAAAAATAGTAATAATTAATACATCACGTAAATAATACAACTACGTATTTTATCATTAAATGTATTACCTCATCAACTTTCTGCTCGTAATAAAACACATTTTTCTAACAGTTGTCAGCATGTCTTTTATGTTGAAATAGAAGAAATAACATAATTTGACGAATTATACTGTAATAATTTGTCAGGCGTTATCGTTAAACATCAGTAGCCTATTTGAAATGACCATTGAAAATAGATTAAAATTTAATTTTAAATACTTGGTCAGATTCGTTTTAGATGACGTTTTGTGCTTTATTTTATTTTTCAAATTGTCAATCTAACTGAATTGTAGTTGGTTGCAGTAATATTTTAATCGCGTAAAAATATTAAGTATTTTAGTATGTAAAGTATTACGTTATTCATAGCAACTATGTAAGAAATTCCTACACCTGCATAATTCATAATTTAATTTAAGTTAAAGTCTGAAAGTGCACTGAAGACATCAATGAAAGTTAAGATAGCGCTGAAGTGGCGCGTACAGGCTATGCAGCACGGGTTGTCTTATCGCATCGTTTGGGTAGCCACATAGAGTTGCATACGTGGACTTACTACATTGATTAGTTTTATTGTAAAGCCTTTTCCCGCGAACATTTTTCCCTTGTCTACACAACGTTTTACTTAAGCAACAAAATTATTTTATTAAAATGTTTGTTAATACATCCTTTGTATTTGGTCAATTGTGTATGTCCTCCTGTTTGATATATGTCGCATCTGTTTTGTAACATCATATGACAAACAGTGAAACCTACTTCCTGGACAAGTTTCTCTAATTAGTATAATTGACATAAATCAATCACTTTAAAACTGTATTTCTGAAAGGGTGCTCTCTTTCGTTCTAAAACAGTATAGAAAGACATTTACGCAGTGATATTCGTGCATTGAATATATACAAATAGCTCAACTTAGAACGTTATTTTTCTATAGCGTAACAAATAATATGAATTGTATAACCTTCGCGGATCTGAAACGACTTGAAATGAGTAGAGACAAAGTATTGCTTTTGGAGAATAATAACAATTCATAAGTAATTCTTATAACGTTCCGATTTTACGTTCGGGAATATATGGAGTTTGGGTACTTTATATAAAATGGTTATTTTTCTTATCCCTAAGCTTGTGTAGTTGAGAGTGCCTATACACTCGTCATGTCTGAAGCTTATCCACACCGTAATTTGAGAAAACAGAGAGGATTTGTGTGTATATACGAAATTGCTCTCGTATAAAGAGTGTACAATTTCAGTTTATAGTTTTCCATAACACACACACTCGCACAATTTTTTACTTGATCTGTATTTTAAAACCTATATTTATCCACAATTTTACTGCCATACAGAAATGTAAGATATAAGATACATTATTTTACATTACACTAATTACATTCGATATTCATTCAATCAATATCTCATATATAACCTATTTATTATAATACAAACAATACATTACATATATATATTTCAAAGTTTTACAAACGTTTTTCGCCCTTTCCTATCGCTCACAAACCTTTTAGCTTCTCCACGTGTTATTCCCATTTTTTTACAAAATTTTATGAATTATTTGGTTCCACGTGTTTGTAGATCTTCCATTTTTTGTCTTCGCAATTTTTATTCCAAACGTTATCACATAAACACTTTCCCAAAAGCTTTATCGCCGCTACACCCGTTTACAGAGAAACCCAATAATAAAATTTGGTCAGCACCCATCAGTTGCAGGGAAATCTTGGACCCCCCTCAAGCGACCTCGGCGAATGCTCACCTTGAAATAAACATAGTCTAATTAAGTCCCTTTGGCCGGTAGCAGCCAAACCTAAAACTCTGAAGATTTCCATCCATGCTCCCAGGCATCTGTAGCTCGGGACGCGGTGTAATCCCACGCGACGGACTTACCCGTCAACGTGTACAGTCCCTGATTGACAAAATATGATATACATAACGCTTGTAATACATATTTCCGGCAGTAAGTAGTTTGTGCGTCCATCGTCTGACTAATAACGCAGTGAAAATTGTAAAAATATTTTGTAATATAATTACTTGCGGCAACAGGTACGCAACATTACATAGTACTAATGTTGAGAATTTTCAAAACCTACATTTGAAAACGAAGTATTGTTACTCAAATCAAATCGAATCTTCACCCTCGTCTACACTCCCATATGGAGACATTACTAAGCTCCTGTATGGACAGACATGTTAAAAAGTGTTTATTTCCCTGCATTACGGAAGCTGTGACGTGAATCGAGTTGCTGAACGTTTAGCAGTTGTTTACAATGTGTACAGAGCAGCATCAAGGCGATGTAAATCACAATAACTCCGACACGTGTCAATCACAGTTTACGGTGATCCAGGCGCTTTAGTTACTATACCGTTGATTTATTATCTCACAGAACAGTAGGCCTCAATGTCCATCAGTACATTACATCTAATGGCTTGTTTCCAGTATTCGTGATATAATGGTCTAATATATTAAATAAATTGAATAAACCAAAAGCAAAACAGTAAAATGTTATACAGTATTAAAAATGAAGGTGTCTTTTATCTTGCCCTCCTACCCTATGAAGGCGTCATCAATTATAAACAAGAAGTCACAAAGCGGATTGAAAAGGTAAGTTTATCTGTTCACACAAGTGTCTTTGATACTATTGAAAACATGCGCGTATAATACTCAAAAGTCTCAAGACGTAATTTGCTTGCAATTATTAATGTAATTTACACCTTTTAATTTAAAGCGTGTGACTTACACCTTAGACGTGGTTAAAATAACAAGAGAGGGTTGTAGGAAAAGCAGCTTAATAAGAAGAGAAGTAACCAACAGATAAATGTGAATGACTCTAATGTTCAAGTAATTTTTTTTATTCCAAACTTTCCATGGTCTTAATTTTTCAGAATAATACTATTTTTTTGTTTAACCCACAATTATTTTGTTACTATCCAACCGATTCGCCCCCTCTACAATATGTAATGTGAGCAGGTAAAAGGTGTAGTGTAAAAGAAATAAAATGTGTTTTATACCCCAAAATATTGTTCTTAAGTGAATGAATCTCATATTTTAATTTGCTTCATACAAAAGTTTATTTTTTAAGGCTTCTTAAAAATAAACCTCAAACTGCAAGTACGTTGCTATATACTCGCGCAATGAACGCCGTGTTCATAGCTAATGACGTAATGCAGTGTGCTCGTTTAGAGACCAAAAGTAGAAAACGTATTGCCAGAAAATACAGTATCGATTGTTTACAGAAGGGTAATGGACTTTACAAATTTAGTTTCAGAACCATTTACTGTAATTGATTGGATACTATCAGTGTGACCACTTCACTAACGTAATTCGAAATACAATTAATGTCTCTCACAATGAAAACGTTAATGTTATTTTCTTGTAACATGAATCTCCTCTTTGTTAACGTCCATTCGTGGTTTCGTGAAACGCGCGTTGCGGACTTAATTAATTACTTTTGTAGCTTTAATAATGCTAAAATTTGCTAAAATTTGAAAATAGGATTTGGAAAGTTGTCCAATAAAGAGCTGATTTAACAAGCCGAACTTGAGCAGCGTATGATTACGTATTAATGCTGCCATGCCAACAACCTGTCACAGGTTTAAATGCTGAATGAGTGCGTCAACTGCATGACTGTTGTCAGATTCAGCTCCGTTAATGATCATGATTAAACTGGTCAAAACGTATCGTGTTCAGCACACGGTGGATGCAAAGAAATGCTGCTATTAATTTGTGCTAACTTTACATTAATTATTTTGTTTATTTGCTAATGTCTATACTTTTAGTCAATACAATATTATAAAGAATTTGTTAGGATTACGGAAACGTGTGTAATAGTTCATGAAATATGTTTAATATACATGGAATACGTAACGTATTATCTGCGAAAACTTACCAACGAAAAAAGATTGAAGATTAAAAACTGGAGTGTTGCGACGACTTCCTGAACACGCTCACATTCCAAAATTGCTTCTGCTTTCTGCACACGAGTCTAACAAGGAAACATAATGTGTGCGTTTCTGCGACATACGTACCTTACCTACAATTCTATGATTAGCAGGTAGACAGCCCCTAATTTCCACTATAAATCTTTAATGAGTATTAAGAGACAACTGTTTAATTTTTAACTTATTGTTTGATTTTAAACCATTTAGTAGGCTATTCTAGTTTCTTTACAGTTATTAATTATTTTGTATTCCTGCATGAATTTTTAATATAATTTTTTGGAATCATAGAATAATATGTTGTTTTCATCACATATTTTTAGTCATTTACTTTGACGTACAATTAATGACTTTACTTTAAGAATTAAAAAGTATACGTTATTGCAATTAATAAATATATAATGTAATGTAATGGTCTCCCTCTGTCTACCATTTTAAGAATGAATCAATATATTTATTTAATTATAAAGACTTCAACGTTAGTTTTGTGTGTGTGAAGCAGGTTCAACGATGTGTTTTCTTTTGACGTGGAGAATAGGTTTGAAATGATTTGGGACAAAATTATGTTCTTTTACTGAAAACAAGCAAAGAACACAATTGGAAACAACATGTTAGAAACAACTTCTAACATGTTATCCTCGCCACCAAATATACATTGTAGGTAGTACCTAGTTGCAAATTAGTGTTCTTCGAGATCTGAAAACGTACAATCTCGTGCAAAATTCAAAACTATTCCGATGTTTCAAAGTTGGATCTTATAGTTAGAGTAGTTAGAGATTACAATTTAAAAACCGATAACATATTTAATAGCAAATGAAAGCAGTAATTGTTTGGTTTGCTCTATATTTGACAACCGAGACCTCACATTCAGCATTCAGACTACAAGTATACTCCAGTGGTCACAAGAAGTTTAGCAAAATACAAGTGTTCAAGTAACATAATAACCATAAATTTCTGACAGTCTACTAAGCTTTTAATACAGTTTGTAAAAATAGTTAATCTGTCCCAATTAACCTTTGTATCACAACTAACAATTTACTTTCCATACAATGAAATAAATTAATATTTAAAAGTTCTCTTTGTCTTATTTACTATAAAGTCTTTAGTGATCCGAAAGTCTTCCTTTAAATATTTTTTTCAATTGTACATAAATAATTTCAGTTCACTTCTCTCTAACGTCGACTGCAGATCCTTCAGACTACGTATTGTTCCTGGATCTGGATGAGTACGTATGTTGTTATACTCTGCCCGGCCTCAGGGTTGCTTTCGGGCGTGTAGATATTTGTCACCAGGAACCGATATAGTTACTGCTACATGGTGTGTCAGATATACTTTCCAGTCAGCTTAAGTGTCTATATACCCTACTCAGATATCTTGCATTGTCGCGGAATAGGATAATGATAATATTTCTCGCAGTAACTCCAGGAATTTTCTAACTTGTGTTCGTCCGATCTTCATGGACCAAGCGGCGTTTACACGTTATCGGTTCCGAAGAGTAACTGATATATCCGTCCAAAATCATTTTCATCAACTAAAGTGTCGTAATCTGATTGGTTCTTCGGTAACCCCTACTCATGATTTTCTACAGATAAAAAATGCTCTTGTCCAAGAAGTCTTTGGAACAGAACAATTCTTGTTTAAAAAACCTGATTATTTTAAGATAAAATTTATGACCATTAAACATTTTTACTTAAAAAATGGATACATTTAGTTACTGATTTTTAAAATAACTATTGTCATCAGTCAAGTCTTTCTATTACGAACATTTTGATGTAAGTTCCATCTCAAAATTTCTCACAAAGTTATTTAAATTACCGTGTTTTTTAAAAATAAATATCCCGTACAATAATTTCGTACATTCGCAAACGCGGCTAAGCGTTCCTTACGCACCATTTTATAGCACACAAAGTTGTTTTGCAAGCCTAAAAATAATTAAAACTAACATCTTTCACAACGTTACTTATCAACTAATTTATAATGTTTAAACTTGCAATCTCTGCGTATTCATACAGTGTCTTTAATGCTATCATGTGCTTTACTCTCTGCTACATTCCATATGCAATTATAATACCCATTGCATTATAAAAAAAATATTCGGACCAATCAGAGAATATGTTACATACACGAGAGAAAAGTAGTAAGAACAGGAACAGACCGATTTATAGATGGAAAACAGCGTTAGGAGTACATAATAGAAGAGAGTGAATGAATAGCATTAAAATTTTGAATCAGTAGAAAGTCGTACTTCAGTATATTTAGTCAGCCACATTCATACATTAGCTCAGAAAGTCAACTTACAGTCACAGTTTACAGTTACAAAATCAAGCTTTATCAAGTGTTTTAACTATCGTTATACAGTTGTATTTCAAAGATTGTTACGTTCTAATTTATTTAAGTGTTAATATGGTGAGTGTAGTGAGCGAATCGTCTCTTCAGAAGTCATCATCAAAGTGTAACAAACCCGAGGATCAGGACCAAAGAGGATGAGGAACGCTCGCTTCAATTAATTGAAGTCATTATAAATTATTTATTGTTAATCACATAATTGTCCAAAAGTCATTGCCATATTTAAAAGATCCCAAGATTACGAGTCTTAGCTGTAATTACAAACTGTTAATCACTAAAAATTTACATTAATAAGACTGATAAAATTAAGCCGTTATCATTATTCAACAACGTTATTGTTAATCACATATGTAAAATTTTATTAACTTGAACATTACCTTTGATATTCAAACTTACATTTTGTTAAAATTTGTTACTCAAAAAGCATTAATTATCACACAATATTATGACCTTATTGTGATTATTACCTTACATTAATTACACATATATTGTAATTCTAAATTTTGTTTATTTCTTTCTAGTTGTGTTCTAATACCAATTTATATTTTTTAAGATAATATTTTATCGCGGGTAATTGGTTCCAGTCACACCTTACGTGAAGTATACGTATTCAGCCCCACGCTGGGTGCCAATTATGTAACGAGACGTGTTTCTTTACTTAATATGTGAGTGAAGTTAAGTTATTTTAACTTTTATTTATTAACGTGGATTACTGTTTGTTTGGGGACGGGTGTTGGTTTTCGTGTTGAGTTGTCAAGATTGAGGTTACCAGACTCACTTACCGTAGGTTATTACGCTTGACGGAATTACTTACGTCGTCGTGGTCCGGTTCTATCTTCTTATTCTGAAATAAAATTCTTTATTTCTATTTTATTTTTTTAATAAAAGACAACTCGCATCTATTAGGGGAAAATATAATTATTTATTTTCATAATTTACTGCCTTCGTTGCTCTAACGTTTGTTTGGTACAATGCACAAGTCGATTCTTAATCTCATTTCGATTCAGAGTTACACTTTCTATAGTTATATAAACTCCTGGATTCTTTTGACTGTTATTAAAAAGTACGAAATGCACACTAAGAAGAACAACATATTACAATTAAAATAATTCTTACTTACTAATAACAATAAAACTAAAATCAAGAAAATACAATGAAATAGTTGTTTAGTCTGATGAGAGAATACAATAGTTAGTGTCGACTCAGCGTTGGTTTCAGTTGGCTGTGCCAAGATGGCGGACTGACGCTAAGTAACGATAGAGTTGATTTATCTCCCAACTATTTAAAACAAGTTTTTAAAATAAAATAAGTCAAATAAATTGTTCACTGGTGTTGAATTGGTCATTTCACTTTGGTTCTGATGAATAAGTGTTACTGTGATTTAGTTCTGATGTTGTATAATTATTACTAGTGTTAGTATATAAGGTTCGGTCTCACCACTTTTGTAGATCACTTTTATTTATTTTTAGAGATATTATTTTCTTCTTTCTTCTTGTTTTATTATTATATTATTATTTCTTGGTTCTAGTTTGACACTGTTAATTATTTTACTTTCACTCTTCTTCTGACTTGGACTTGACTTTCTTCTGGCTTGACTTCTTCTGACTTTAGTTCTTTATACTTTCGAGTCTACAAATCAAGTGAAGAAATTTCCTTATACCTTCAACGGGCTTGACCAACTTTCAAAATTTCTCATTGGTCAAAATCGTCGGGTTAAGAGGTCACATGACCTTAATTATTTAAGATACCATCTTTTACTATTTATTACAGTGCTGTGATGGTTTAATAGTTGGATTTACAATAACTTCTATTTTGATATTGGCCAATTAATTGGTATTTCTCTATAGTACAAAGTTTCAATTTAAAATTACTGTATGACCTTGTGGCTTGATACACTATTATTATTACATGCATTGAATTATCCATTATGTTGTTATTATCCAATGAATTGATTCTGACAAAGTGAAGAACAACATTGACATAAAACAAACATATTACCTTAATGTTAGGCCATTATGGTCAAACTTAAACCAACTTTAAATAATAAAACTTTCTTTTAATAACTTCTTAATATCTAATAGTATAGTTGGTCAATTTATTATGACCTATTATTAAGTATTATTGACACCTGGTCAATTTAAACAATCTAATTCTTATTACCCTAAAAAAGGTTTAACACATTAATTTAAACAACACAAATGATTGTATTATTCCCTTCAGTTAACATTAAAAATAAAATAGGGAACTATTTTATACAATCAAGGTTATTCAGTTAACATTAAAATAAATTAAATTAACAACCTAAATCACCTTTTGGTTCTTTGTTATCACTAAGTTACCACTATTATTAACAGTCCTGTCTGTATAGCTAGTAACCAACATCTTACATTTACATTTTACACTCAATCACTTATTGTTCTTGTTCTGATTACATTTTCTTTTTAAAATTAGTTATTATTGCTATGAACAGTAACTTTTAATGGTTTAGAGTACATATTTGTTCTACGTTAGCTTATATTGTACTTCTTTTTGCTTATTTTGGGTTTTAACCTTTCTCATTGGTTTAGCAATGTTAGGTATATTGTTTAGTTTATGTCATATTATATGGGGGTTTATACACTTATTGGGTTATGCTCATTATGTCGCATTACAATATCAAGAGAACAGATATCATAAAATACTGACTGACGCTCATAATTAGTATTATCATTTACTCAACATTGTACCTAATTATGATTGACATCCACACACAACAAAAAAAAAAAAAAGGCCTGTTGGCTGTGATACATGAGGAGTACTGATGTTGATGGGGGCGGGATTTATTGATCGGTGTCTTAAATGACAATGCATAAGCACCTATATTGCATTTGTACATGTATTCTCCCTCATCACTTATACTAGTATTACTTAAAGAATGGTTCTCATAGCTCTTTGTTTAGCGTCCTTCCACAACCTTTTGATGTGACATGTACACTTACAAACACGTGTTGTTCGATATTTTACCGTCTCACCTCCCTCCCCTATCACTCTGCCTCTCTCTCTTTCTCCCCCCCTCTTTCTGTCTCACACCTTCACTCTCTCTTAAGGGATTGAAATTTTGATGATACAAAAACTCTTTACCTATTAAAAAGGTGGGATTTGTTTATCCTAACTACTGATACGCTAAACACATACAATTTGTAAGTAGAGAATATTGATAACAGCAATTAAACTTCATTTTTCCAAAACCCAATACATACACATAACACTTACTTTTTTTTACAAACTGAAGACTATCGATGGGGAGTGGTCCAAATTCTTCTATAGCAACTTCATCATCAAATATTGTTGAACGATCACATACAGCTGTAGCACTATTGCATACAACTGACATAACGTTGCTATGACAACAGAGTTATGATTCATTACTACAATTTTAGAACACATTTTACATAAAAGCCGGAACCATTTTCCTAATAACACAGGTACAAATAATAAATTAATCCTCACTTTACAGAAAATCCAAAGACCATTATGTCAACACCTAATTTGAGGGTTTTGTAAGATCTTTCGTAAAACTTTTTACTAGATTTTACATTTAAGACTCAATAGAGTTCAATGGAAGACGCCTACACCAATGTCCATTTGTTCATCCAAATCACGAGTTTAGTTTGACTAAATAGTATAGTTCAAGTGTATAAATAAAATCATGCAAATCTTATATTATTTAAATATAAGAACATTCGATTCTGTTAAATAAATATATTAATAAAGTATGCTTATAAGTACATACGTTCCTCGTGTAAAACTCTTGGGTACACCATGACAAAAGTAACATTTCATTTTAAGCCACAAGAAGTTAAAAATAATATTAATATCATACAGTGTAGTAAAATAAAATATGCAAGGAAAAAATTCACGGGACTTGAAGACAAGAACTAAGAGGACTACGCAGGAGTCTAAGGGCAGATGCTGGGTAACGCTGTTAGAGGCGCCAATGACGTGCAGAACCGACCATTCAGCGGAAGGAACTTTAGAATACAAAACCAGATTTAATCAAAGTAATAATACAGAATACTAAGAACTCTGACATACAATGCTGCAGAAACAAGACTACAGATTAATGTACTCACTATAATATTATTCACTTATAAATGCAGTCACAATAAATTAATCTTTATGCCTATTCGAATTCATATTAAATCAGTAATTATTATGCCATGCAACAAATCTAGTCAGGTCGATTCTAATTCAAAAAGTTTTAGAAGTAATTACAACAGCATCATATAAGTCATAAAACCTTTCAAACAAACCTTATACAAGTTACTAGAAGCCTATGTTTTCAGTAATATTAAAAAGTGTAAAATGTTCAAAGTAGTTCTGAAAGAATCATCTCTTTAAAAACAGTCCTACAATCAATAGGCCTGTAAAGAATTGTATCTAAATATGAGATACTAAAATGTAATACTTAACAATATTAGTTATTTTGTATATTATTATTAAATATTATTAACATAACAATATTTAACAAAGTAGTCTTTGTTCAGTATCTAATAACATTGCCTGTCTCGATGTAAAGGTTTTGTCAAAATACTGTTCCAAGCAACAATGGTAATTAATGAAATGTGTTTAAAATTAGACGTACGTTAAAGTCAACAAAATTTGAAACTTTTAACGACTATTAGGTTAATGGTATATATAATTAGATATAAATTAATTACCAGCAAAATACAATTACATTTTATTTTCCCACGTGGCTGCAGACACATTAAACATAAACAGATATCCTAAATTATGTTTATGTAATATTGTTGTAACATGCAATTTTATCGAACTAACTTCTTAATGAAACTGTAACCGAATTACGCATGACACATACGAAAGAAGCGCTTAGTCCTCCACCCACATGACACGATACATCCACTGTCCGACGTAAACACACATTGTTACGGAAACAAATTATTTATTGTATTAAAGTCGATAACGAATTTTAGTCAGAAACATCAGCCGCAATTGATATGAATCTAAATGGTTATTGATATGAATCTAAACAATCTAAATGGTTATTGTTAAATAAATTACCAGCAAAATACAATTACATTTTATTTTCCCACGTGCCTGCAGACACATTAAACATAAACAGATATCCTAAATTATGTTTATGTAATATTTATGGGTAATATTTATGACCCATCCTTAATGAGTACAGGATTTATGTTTTCTGTACATTCAAATTTAACCACAAACAATATTAGTTGGCCCTTGTGTTTAAATATTGGGAAAATGGCGGTAGATAAACTCGATTATCCGTCAAGGGCCAGGATGGACGGATATGGGAACAGAAGAAATGTAGAATATACTCTTCTCCCTTCTGTTACAAAGAGTAGTAACAAACGTACCAAAATTTTAGTGAGGACGGCCATTTTGAAAGCGCTTTTATGCGCAGAATGTTAGGCCTACAGTGTAATTAAATTTCTTCTCACAAAAAGTAATTGCTATATAATGTAAGTAAGTTATTACCTAGTAACAAAAAACAAAATAAAATTACTACAAAACGTACTGGAGATCCAACAGAACTGGAGACTAACGTAACAAGCGTAATACAATGCGGCAATAACATGAAGAAGAGTTTACACAATAACGAGTAATTAGGTTTCTACTGGCCTTGTAAAAGGCGATATTTTCGGCTTATGCAATCATAATAATACTTAAAACTGAAAGTGTAAATACATAAATCGTCACATTATTTTTCCAATTACAAATTATTTTCAGATTACTTGTAAATCAATGTACAAGTTATCAAACGTTGGCTACGAGGAACTTCGTTGAATATCCTCTTAATAGACTTCTTATCAGTACAAAAATTGCTCTATTAAATTTTTAAATTTGGAATATATTCTGCTGTTATTGTTGCAGTACTGGTAAAGGCATTTCTTATTTTGTGTATTAAAAACCTACAATATAAGTATTATCATAAATAATATTACATTTCAATTCTTTATTTTATTTACGTTGCAAAAATTAAAAGTAATATAACGTGTAGCTATTGACTATACAAAGAAAAGTCATATTATTCATGAGATACTAAAAGTATTAAAACAAAAAAAAAACAGAATTTTTATATAAAAATGAAAACAGTTGCCACGCAACAATAATGTCTCTCTCTTTCGCTTACGTTAGTCAGTATAGGAATAAAAAAGAAGAGAAAGAGAAAGAGACAAATAGGGAGAAAGAGAAGAAAAAGAAAAAAGAAAAGCTACGAACATGGAAGGTGGAGATTACAGAAGTTTATATTCAAGAATTCCCTTTCAACAAAATTACGGGTTGACGTTACTAATTTGTAACTGAAAACGTATTTTGAGATTCCTTACACAAAAATAACTAAACTTTTTACTCTATATAGGCTACTGTGACTGTCATAGTATCGTACAAACTCATACAAACTGCTCTTATAACAACTAAGGTAATTAATGGAGTAATGTCTGTCAGCCAAAGACATGTAGACTCGCATAAAGTTTGTGTACACAAACGTACTATAAGCACTCGAGAAAGTTTTGTTTTCGAAAATCGTAACATGGAGGTGCGCCCAGCCTTCTACGAGTTTACACCTCTCGTAGTTTACACCGTACCAAATATTGTTTATGGATTTCCACTTAGTTGTAGCTGTGGTGAATGACGATACTAACTCTCACACATAACACAAAAGTAACGAAATATTTTTCTAGGCAAAAATATGACAAGATACGATGTCTTGTTAGTATTAATGTAACTAGTGATCATAGATCTGGATAAAAAGGTAAGTGAGATTATAAAATTATTAAATTTAGTTTCTTTTAGATTATATTTTTTAGTTCAATTGTGCTGAATAGATTTAGTCAATGTAAATAGATGCAGCGTTTATTTATATTTAATGTTACGGCAAAAAACAAATGAAAAAGAAAGACAGTGACAGAAATCTAGGGAAATGACAATTCAAAACTGAAGTACTACCTCTGACTAAATAAATTTGCTGAATATGTGCCTCTAATTGACTGAAAATGTTTATATATACTTATATGACCATTATGTGTACAATACAGTGTGTAACATGTAGATACAATAATAAATTGTATAATATTAATAATAAATCGTAATTATTTTTGATTTGTTTATTTATTGGTTATTTATTTATTGATAAACGATTGTATAATATATTGATACAATGTGAACCATATGACGTCCAGAATAAATAAGTTGTTACTATTAATTTGAAATATCGCAAATTCTTATGAAATAATTATGATTTTAATGTATTTTAGATAATTAAATACATAACATAAGTAAATATTCATTTATGGATTACTTTTTGTCCGTTTGACTAATCATATTCTTTAATAGAATGCATGTGTAATAGAAAACCATAAAACAAAAACAGAGCAAATACGTATTCTACATTTATTTTACAACTATTCGGTGATTCAATAAAATTTAAAATTCTTTTCAACGATTAAGATTTGACGGAACAGGCACATCTAATGTTTTTGGTACAGCGTGCATTAGGCCTATATTAAATTCTAAAATAAAACGTACAGAAAATTCTAGGAATAGATCATCTTAAAAACAAACCCGTTTGTCACCTTCTCTTGTTTATGAAAATGACAATATGAAAATCTCCAAACGTCGTTATAAATATACAAAAGGAAAGATTTTGAAACCCCTACTTCATTTTGAGTAGTTAAAACAAAAAGAATATTTCCTTTTGTAAAGAGGGGTTACAAGTTAATTAAAACTAGGCTAAGGCCTAGAGAAGCTAAAAATTGCGCTGGATCCAGTAAGACGGGACTTGCAATAAAAACTCAAGAATTAAATAATTAACAATGATTTTATTATTCTATCTCATAATATTAATAACAAAAAACAACAGTGATTTAGAATTCCCCTTTTAAATGGTTAACTAAAGAAGTATACCCTCTCAACAAGGCCACCTGAAAAATATTAACTGAGTCCATGAAAAATAATTGCTATGTCACCATCAATGAATTGAAAATGTAAAATAATCATTAACCTCAAAATAAAACTCCCATTAAACTATTTCTTAAAATATAAAATTTATATTTTATGTTTCTTTTAAAATGCATTATATAAATTGATGAAGGTAAATAATTTCATTCACAGTTACTATTAATAATTAAAATAATTATTCATCCAATTTAAATGAACTTTAAAGGTGACACTTACTATACTTGTTAAATAAAATAATTAATATTCATAAAGAAAAGATCAGCCACGATTATTGAGATAGAATACTCGTCTACTGGTGTATACAAATCCTAATAATAAATAAAATCCCTATATCCCACCAAAAGTACAGCAATGCATAATATTTATATATATATATATATATATCCCCCAAAATGTACACAGAAATATACAGACATAACACGTTCCACAAGACAAATTACATATACAATAGTATACAAATACATAAAGGTCTCTTGCCACGCCCTTTTTTTTTATTAGCCTTCTGGTGTATATAAATTCTAAACTTCTGCTTTATAGGAATCCCAATTAGGATTAAAGATTATTTCTATGAATGTACCCGCATGGTGTGGGTTAATTGCACGTCATGTGTATCATAAAGTATTGCATACAAATGTCCCCAGGACATTAAAATTTAAAACCAAGTGCCTAAGTGGCTAAGTGCTAAAATACTTAATTAAGGTGAGAAATAAAAAATGTTTAAAATAATTAACGCCCCCCAGTTACCATGATTAATATAAAGAATTTATATAGACTAAAATAGGGCCAATTAATGAAAGGGAAAAATTGCACAATATTAGCACCTTATATAAAAAAATACATTTGTGTGTCAGAGACGGACATGTTTCTTCAATTTATAACCAGTCTCAACAACCTTGTTTCAACAACCTTGTTTCGACAAACAAGTTGAAAAGTGTTTCGACAGGCACAGCTTGGTTGAAACTAATTTAAAATAACACCTACCTCCCCAGTAATCTTTTTATACAAATGGCCTAACCTGATTTTAAAAATAAGAGAAATATATGTTTTAATGCAGAGTAAATTAAACTTGAGAAAATAATAATAACAAAACTGACTTTAATCTGTAGCGAAAATACTATAAAGAAATGAGTGGAAATCTAAGTTGGATGCTGTGTGGTACACATGTCAGTCTCTGAACTGACAATTTACTATACATGTATTGAAATTTACAATTAATACTTAGTGTTCACACTAAACTGTCCCATCAATTGGGGATCCAAATGAATGTATACTGGTACCATGTTGATTCTACGTGTGAATATAAAATGGATATTTTTCACCTGCTTTGTGTGCCCAGAAGGATGATCTTATTTATAGCGTGGCGATCTCATGATTGGCATGTTGTTGCGGCCTGGTTGTTCTCTTCGGTGTCGAGTGTGGAGCTTTAGGATGTCATTTGGTTCAGTCTTAGCAGGACTTGTCTCTGTTCAGTGAACCCTATTGTCACACATTACATTTTTAGTGAGAGACCACACACAAATGCCCCCACTGTTTGGACACCCTCCAAAATACATAAATAAAAACAACACCTAGTTATGTTGTACATAATAAAACTTGGTAACATTATTTTGGCCAACATGCCTTACTTAAAAAGTTCTCTAACAATGATTCTTTATAACGCTTTATAACTTGAACCTCACTGAATGTGAGTTGCTTTTGCAATATAATAATTTATCTTAGCTCTGTGACATCTTACGAACTTATTACTTTGAGTGAAATTGAGGTTACCACGTGGCGAAGAATTTATTTGAAACACATAGTTTTTTAACTCCCTAGAATTTGAGAATACTACTACTTTGAATGTGACATGATTTACGTTTAAAACGTGCCTGAGTAAGTTCCCAATTATGTATGTATAAAGTTTTACTGTCATTGTAGCAAAACTTTATACCACTTAATGACGACGTATTGTGTAATAGGTTAAGTGAACAACACAATCTCGTTACATCAGTTTTAATGAAAGTTCAATATTAAATATATTGTGGTTATTGTACTTTAGGTATTAAAGCCGAGATTCTGACACTTCAATAGTCAAGTTTTATTGGTTTATAAAAACTTTACGAATAATTACGTCTCACAATGCATGCTCCGACAGGTGGGGGCTTACTCAAGCTTACTAAAAAAAAACGTTTTCTCCTTTAAAAGTTTAGTATATAATTAATATAACGGAATCAAAACTTACCGCAGTCATTAAGAACTTATCTCATATTTAAAAAGAAGTCGACGCTAGATTTTCACACTCCTCTCCACCGAAGAGATATTCTACGATGTCGTGAGTTAGGCTTCCATTTTGAGACAAACCTTAACAAAAGTTTTCGTTCGTTGTCCGTTTGTGAGGAAATTCTCACCAGGCTGCACCACTGTTGTTTAAAACTGCTGGAAATTCTCAGCAGATGGAAACACCGATCAAACGGTGAAAACTCGAGAACGGTAGCCTCTCCTATCCGCGGGTAGAGAGCAGCACTCCTTATTACTTTAACTTTTGTACTGTCTTTACCGTCAAAAAAAATGCCAATACATTTACTAAACTCGCGCTGAATCATTTGACTCAGCACACCCTCACCCCAAAAGGGCAACATAGTTGCCCCAACGTTAAATGCCAGGAGGGTACCCTGCAGTGTACTTCTCCCCAAAAGATACCAGTGGACGTCGTGGTTGGGTTGGCTCAGCTGAGCTTGCTCTCAGGAGAACAGAATTCAAAAGGAAAACGAAAGAGACGAAAGAAGATGTGTATTATGTAAGTGTGCGGGTGCTGCATGCTGACCTGATCAGAGTCCGCATACAGCACAAGAGAGAGAGCTAAAGACGAAAGAAAGATTCCTACGCGTAGATATTCCGATCTCCTGAGGCTCGCCCCATTCGCCTGAACACGACTTCCACATTTAACATGGACCTCCGTCCTATCTTTACGGGGACTATCCCCCTTCGAACGTTTTGGATAGCCCCCGACAACGTTTAAGTTTGGAAATGTGGCTTGTCAACAACTTTTGTTTGTCTCCCGGTACGCCCAGCCGGGCCGTCACCGGTGACGTAAATCCTATGATTCGGTATGGCCCCGACCAACGGTAGCATAGCTTCGCACCACGTTTGTCGGCGGCAGAGCTGAGTGGGTGGCTTTGGCAATAGACCCAGTCACCAATCCGGAAGGGGTTTGGAATACGCCCCTGATTATAACGCCGACGGACCCGCTCGTGCGCTCGCAGCAAATTCTTCCGAGCCATTTTCCATCTCTCCGCAGTTTTATTATTGGGCTCCCGCGGCAGAAGATCTTCGATATCCCATAGGTTGGTCAACGGGAGTGCGGGCGAGAATCCAAACAAAATTTCAAAGGGCACGGCCTGATGACTGTCGTGTCTGGCCGTGTTGAAGGCTAATTGTAACCACTTCAGATTCTGATCCCAGGTGGTTTGTTGCTCAGCGTGATAAGCAATCAAGGCGGACCGGAGATTCCGATTGAATCTCTCCGCATGGGACGGTTGTGGATAATAAGGGGAAGTGGTTACATGTTTGATGCCACTGGCGAAACACATACGCCTGAATTCATTTGAAATAAATTGCGGACCATTGTCCGAGACAATGATGGTCGGAAGACCGAAATGCTGAAAAACGTGGTTCTGTAAAGCGTTGATGGTCAAACGAGCGGTTGCCTGCCGTAAGGGCAGTAGCCAGGCAAACTTTGAAAAGGCATCTACACAAACAAGCAGGTAAGCATTACCTGACTTGCTACGGGGGAACGGCCCCACGTAGTCAATAAATAACTTTTCCATTGGTCTGCTCGCCACCTCAGACGATAACAACCCTAGTTTGGTGTTCTGGGCAGGCTTGCTCAAGCCACACAGATGACAGTTTTTTACTCTCGTCGCGATGTCTCTATCCATGCCCTTCCAGATAAAATGTTTCCTAATACTGGAAATGGTCTTCGAAATTCCCTTGTGGCCTCCGATTGGGGAATCATGGTAATAACTGAAGACCATGGGCACTAATTTGCTAGGCAGCACGATTTTAGGTGCTCGTCCTTTTCTTTCTCGACAGCAAAGGACTCCCTTGGACAAGAAATAAGGGGCCTGTACGTTACCCTGCTTAATAGTTTGGATGACTTGACCCAGCACTTCGTCGTTTAACTGATGGGGTAACACATCAGTGAAGGCTAAAGGAAAATCGAGAAGAACGGAACAGGGTTGCTCAGCTTGGGCATCACTGGGTTGGGAAAACATACGGGATAAGGCATCTGCAACCACATTCTGGGATCCCCTGATGTGTTGCACGGTGAACTTAAAGGATGAGATTTTCACCACCCATCTACCAATTTTACCCAGTTGCCGGGGATGAGCTAGAAGCCATGAGAGAGCCTGATTATCGGTCTCGAGCAGGAACTCAGCATGTTCCAGGAAACGCCTGAACTTATCTAGAGCGTATACAACAGCTAAACACTCTAGCTCGTAAACGGATGATTTACGTTCTTGCTGGGTCAACGTGCGTGAGATAAAAGCCACAGGCTGCCTAGCGTCGTCAATAACCTGGGAAAGGACCGCTCCGAGCGCAACCGAACTCGCGTCCGTCTGCAAAATGAACGGTTTCGAAAAGTCGGGCATCCGCAACACCGGTGGGGAAATGATGGCTTCCTTTAAGGTATCAAAAGCCTTCTGTTGGTTTTCCCCCCATGCAAACTTTGCCCCCTTCTTCCTCAGTTCATTCAAGGGAGCGGCAATTTCAGCGATATTCGGTATGAAACGCCGATAAAAATTTATCATACCGACGAATCTCGCTATGCCTTTCGCATCCCTTGGCGGAGGAAAGTCACGGATGCCTTGTGTCCTCTCTGGGTCTACCGTCACGCCCTTGTATGAAATTAAATGGCCCAAGAAAGAAATACTCTCTTGGGCGAAACGAACCTTTTCGGGATTGACAGTGAGGCCAGCCTCTCTTAAATGCCGCAGATGATCCTCGAAAGTCTCACTATACACCAACAGATCGTCAAGGTAGTTATAGACAAAACGGAATTTGACGTCGTGAAAGACAGTGTCAAGAAGGCGAGTAAGTGTCTGGGCCCCCACAGCCAAACCCATGGGAACCCTTGTGTACTGGTACAAATTCCAGGGTACACAAAAAGCTGTGTATGGTTTACTTTCTTTGGCAAGAGGTATCTGATGATAGGCCGCGTTCAGATCGATAATGGTATAAAATCTGGCCCCACTGAACCAATCAAAGGCCGAATGTAAATCCGGGAGGGGAACAGAATCCACCTCGATATTGGCGTTCAACTTCCTGTAATCTATTACCATTCTTTGTTTGCCACCAGGCTTTGGCACTAAAAATGCTGGACTGGCATAGCTGGAATGAGAAGGTTCAATTACCCCTTGGTCCAATAATTCTTGAACCTTCTCTCGCAGAATGGTCATCTTAGGAGGGGCAAACTTGTAAGGGTGTGACCTCACTATTTTCGTATCTGTTAGACTGATTTTATATTCCAGCAGGTGTGTGAGTCCCAAAGTAGGAGTTAACACCTCGGGAAATTCCTCACACAAATGATCTAAGGCCGTCTGCTGGGATGGAGTGAGATGGTCTCGTGCAGAATCGGGACAAGCTACTTCTTGGATACCCGGCTTAGCGCCCTGGTACCCAAGGAACGGAATTAAAACCTCCCGATTAAATTTAAAAAAACATTGGTGCGCTTGGATGTCCAGCACGAGACCACTTTTTGCGATAAAATCGGCACCAATGATACAATCCACTCCCAGAGCAGGAGAAACCAGAAAAGACCACACCCAAGAAAACCCATCAATTTTGATCTTAAAGGAAGTAACCCGGGAGATAGGCAAGATTTCACGGGATGCCGTCCAGCATATAGCAGATGACTTTTCTGACCTTATAATTAAACCCTGTTGTTCAAGGTCCGCATGTACCCGAGATGAAATGATGGATCGGGCTGAACCGGAGTCAACTAAAGCTCTGAGCTGACCCCCCTTTACCTCGAGCGACAGAAAGGGGCATACAGAAAGTTGTTGCGAGGTAGCGGACTGGACCTTGATATTTGAAGATGGGGCTTTTAACGGCTGCCTGGAGGTCGACGGAAGTTGAACAGAATTGAAGTGGGGGGAAGACATCCTCCGAAATATCTTCCCCTGTCTACTTAGTTTTTTGGCGCTGGTCTAGACATAGGTGGTGCTGGTCGCGCGCGCCTTCGCATACAATTTCTCGCCACGTGTCCCGGGCGGTTACAATTATAACAAATCACAGTATTTGGATTTGTTTGCTGACGATTTCGAGCTGGCTGGGCCTGTCGGGGGAAGGTAGGCTCTCTGGCCCCTTCCGATGTCTGAGGTCTTGGTTCGGCTCGTCTACTGTTTCCGCTCGCCTGGTCGGTCATCTGCATGGTCTCCGTCATAACGCAGAGTCGCTCCAGGTCGGTAAACCACTGCGGCCGCTGTGCAAAAACTAGTCGCAGACGGTCGTCGGCAGAGACGCCGTCGAGGATGTGTTGGACTACCTCTTCCTCCGACATGCCCATCCCAGAATACGCGCTACCTGGCGCATTCGCAGCACATACTGGGCCAATGTTTCGCCCCGTGCCTGTACTTTATAAAAATGCCGATGGCGCAATTGCTCCATCATTCTACTGGGTACGAACGCCCTCAGCACCACCCGGTGGAACTCATCCACGCCTTCCTTACGTCGCATTACCTCCGCCACCCTGTCAGCCATGGTGCCGCGACAGTAGGGGAAGATGAGTTCGAGCACCGTTCGCTCCAGCATACCCGGATAGTCCTTTAAGTCAAAGACTATCTTAAAAAACGGGAGTAGTTTATCTGCTTCCAGTCCGTCCACGACTGGCAGTTGTTTAATAATATCGGCAAGTGGGTTGGGCAGGTGGTTGTACGTTGCCGCCCCCGAACCAGTCCGTACAGGCTCTACTTCCCTGTATGAAGAAGTGTTCAGCGCTGAGATCACGGACTCCTCAACAACCGGAATTGGGGTGGATGCTCTTACCGGTGGTGACCCTTGGAGGGTCGAGGTAATCTCCTGTATTATCTCTTTTATATTATATGGTGGCGGTGTTATATATGGCGGTTCACTGACTTGTGCCAGTAAATTTTGCAGCCGATGAATCAAGTGCTGCATACGTTGCCGGATCCGCCGGACAACGAGAGAGGATCCCGGTCTCTCCTCCAAACTTTCGACGGATTGAGCCGACTCCTTTAGCTCACCCCATTTTTCTGTGCACCGTTCCCACTCACTCTCGGGGTCAGTGATAGTGACCCTGGAGAGCGCATCATCCGCGGTCAGCGCTTCACGGAGCCGCTGCCGTAAGGTTTGGACATTGCCTTGGGTTTCTTTACCCCGGGCCCGGAGCTCGAACTCAATTTCCTCCCTAACAAACAACTCAGGATTTATCGACGTCATCTCACTTCGCGGTCGGCACACTCAACAAAAACTCTAAAACTTATTCTAACTAATCAGAATCTGAAAAACCCAAGTACTGTTCTTCCAAAGAGTAGACTGCGGGTCCACCTAACGATGCGAGAACTAGCCCACTACCTGAACAGCTCACACTCGATTACACCAGACAAAAGGAACGCGACACACACACAACACACACAACACGAAAAACAAATACCGACCAACGAAAATTTATTTTAACCATTTCTTAGGTTACCTCCGGCTACCATTTATCGGCAGAAACCGACTGCCGATCGGGCCATACCGCCTAATCACGAAAAAACCGCAACACCTCCCCAAACATGGGTAAGGTAAACTCAAACTAACTAAGCGCCGACTGCGATAAGTCTTGCCCAGGGATTTCCCCTTCTAAAATTTCCTACCACGTGGCACTATTCACTATGCAAGGCGGGCAAGTACATATACATATGTTTCAAACATTAAAACTAACAAAATATTTTCAACCTTGGGATATAGGGCCTTTAAAATTTTTCTAAGTTCTCTTTAAGAACTAAACATTGTGAAAATTCCAAAATATTTCCTAAGTTTGCAAGCCCCGTCACACCCACAGGACCCTTATCGTAAGCGCGCTCTGCTACCAAATGTAACCGCGCTCTGCTACCAAATGTAACCACGCTCTGCTACCAAATGAAACCCCTACTTCATTTTGAGTAGTTAAAACAAAAAGAATATTTCCTTTTGTAAAGAGGGGTTACAAGTTAATTAAAACTAGGCTAAGGCCTAGAGAAGCTAAAAATTGCGCTGGATCCAGTAAGACGGGACTTGCAATAAAAACTCAAGAATTAAATAATTAACAATGATTTTATTATTCTATCTCATAATATTAATAACAAAAAACAACAGTGATTTAGAATTCCCCTTTTAAATGGTTAACTAAAGAAGTATACCCTCTCAACAAGGCCACCTGAAAAATATTAACTGAGTCCATGAAAAATAATTGCTATGTCACCATCAATGAATTGAAAATGTAAAATAATCATTAACCTCAAAATAAAACTCCCATTAAACTATTTCTTAAAATATAAAATTTATATTTTATGTTTCTTTTAAAATGCATTATATAAATTGATGAAGGTAAATAATTTCATTCACAGTTACTATTAATAATTAAAATAATTATTTATCCAATTTAAATGAACTTTAAAGGTGACACTTACTATACTTGTTAAATAAAATAATTAATATTCATAAAGAAAAGATCAGCCACGATTATTGAGATAGAATACTCGTCTACTGGTGTATACAAATCCTAATAATAAATAAAATCCCTATATCCCACCAAAAGTACAGCAATGCATAATATTTATATATATATATATATATATATCCCCCAAAATGTACACAGAAATATACAGACATAACACGTTCCACAAGACAAATTACATATACAATAGTATACAAATACATAAAGGTCTCTTGCCACGCCCTTTTTTTTTTTTATTAGCCTTCTGGTGTATATAAATTCTAAACTTCTGCTTTATAGGAATCCCAATTAGGATTAAAGATTATTTCTATGAATGTACCCGCATGGTGTGGGTTAATTGCACGTCATGTGTATCATAAAGTATTGCATACAAATGTCCCCAGGACATTAAAATTTAAAACCAAGTGCCTAAGTGGCTAAGTGCTAAAATACTTAATTAAGGTGAGAAATAAAAAATGTTTAAAATAATTAACGCCCCCCAGTTACCATGATTAATATAAAGAATTTATATAGACTAAAATAGGGCCAATTAATGAAAGGGAAAAATTGCACAATATTAGCACCTTATATAAAAAAATACATTTGTGTGTCAGAGACGGACATGTTTCTTCAATTTATAACCAGTCTCAACAACCTTGTTTCAACAACCTTGTTTCGACAAACAAGTTGAAAAGTGTTTCGACAGGCACAGCTTGGTTGAAACTAATTTAAAATAACACCTACCTCCCCAGTAATCTTTTTATACAAATGGCCTAACCTGATTTTAAAAATAAGAGAAATATATGTTTTAATGCAGAGTAAATTAAACTTGAGAAAATAATAATAACAAAACTGACTTTAATCTGTAGCGAAAATACTATAAAGAAATGAGTGGAAATCTAAGTTGGATGCTGTGTGGTACACATGTCAGTCTCTGAACTGACAATTTACTATACATGTATTGAAATTTACAATTAATACTTAGTGTTCACACTAAACTGTCCCATCAATTGGGGATCCAAATGAATGTATACTGGTACCATGTTGATTCTACGTGTGAATATAAAATATATATTTTTTACCTGCTTTGTGTGCCCAGAAGGATGATCTTATTTATAGCGTGGCGATCTCATGATTGGCATGTTGTTGCGGCCTGGTTGTTCTCTTCGGTGTCGAGTGTGGAGCTTTAGGATGTCATTTGGTTCAGTCTTAGCAGGACTTGTCTCTGTTCAGTGAACCCTATTGTCACACATTACATTTTTAGTGAGAGACCACACACAAATGCCCCCACTGTTTGGACACCCTCCAAAATACATAAATAAAAACAACACCTAGTTATGTTGTACATAATAAAACTTGGTAACATTATTTTGGCCAACATGCCTTACTTAAAAAGTTCTCTAACAATGATTCTTTATAACGCTTTATAACTTGAACCTCACTGAATGTGAGTTGCTTTTGCAATATAATAATTTATCTTAGCTCTGTGACATCTTATGAACTTATTACTTTGAGTGAAATTGAGGTTACCACGTGGCGAAGAATTTATTTAAAACACATAGTTTTTTAACTCCCTAGAATTTGAGAATACTACTACTTTGAATGTGACATGATTTACGTTTAAAACGTGCCTGAGTAAGTTCCCAATTATGTATGTATAAAGTTTTACTGTCATTGTAGCAAAACTTTATACCACTTAATGACGACGTATTGTGTAATAGGTTAAGTGAACAACACAATCTCGTTACATCAGTTTTAATGAAAGTTCAATATTAAATATATTGTGGTTATTGTACTTTAGGTATTAAAGCCGAGATTCTGACACTCCAATAGTCAAGTTTTATTGGTTTATAAAAACTTTACGAATAATTACGTCTCACAATGCATTCTCTGACAAGTGGGGGCTTACTCAAGCTTACTAAAAAAAAACGTTTTCTCCTTTAAAAGTTTAGTATATAATTAATATAACGGAATCAAAACTTACCGCAGTCATTAAGAACTTATCTCATATTTAAAAAGAAGTCGACGCTAGATTTTCACACTCCTCTCCACCGAAGAGATATTCTACGATGTCGTGAGTTAGGCTTCCATTTTGAGACAAACCTTAACAAAAGTTTTCGTTCGTTGTCCGTTTGTGAGGAAATTCTCACCAGGCTGCACCACTGTTGTTTAAAACTGCTGGAAATTCTCAGCAGATGGAAACACCGATCAAACGGTGAAAACTCGAGAACGGTAGCCTCTCCTATCCGCGGGTAGAGAGCAGCACTCCTTATTACTTTAACTTTTGTACTGTCTTTACCGTCAAAAAAAATGCCAATACATTTACTAAACTCGCGCTGAATCATTTGACTCAGCACAATTTGTTTAAGGCTTCGTGGAATTTGACCATACCGAGAGCACTTGAACTATGGAGTTTTCTGTTTCTATGTCATAAAAAAGTATTGGTTTGCTGATTCGCCACAGTGTCTGCTGACATAGCTGGAGATCGACATGAGAGCCTATAGAAAAACTGCATTTACCACACCCTGATCGGATGTGTTAGGACTACGGTCAGATAATACTTTTTCAATGTTATTTTTAGAAAAATGAAACGCTCCAGCCTGCAGATCTTCAAATGCATGTAAAGTAAAGAATGTGATACGTACGTACTTACAATTGCAAATGTTAAAATGTATTTTCCGTTTATAATATGGTAATTTCAAACTTTGTTATACATTTCATAGTATAATATTCATCTTTTTATAAATAGCTGTATTTACAAAACTGAATACAGCCTACGAGAAGTCAACTCGTGATACTCAAAACTATGAAGATCCAAGTTTGAAATCTAGTAAATACGCGTATAATTAGATTTTGCTGTTTATTCTGTCCTGTCAACTTTAATATTAATTATAAGCGTACAAAAAAAAACAATAACAACAACAACAACTACTACTACTACAATAATAATAATAGTAAGAAGAAGAAGAAGAAGAAGAAGAAGAAGAAGAAGAAGAAGAAGAAGAAGAAGAAGAAGACATAATGCGTCACTGTGTGTGTGTGTGTGTGTGTGTGTGTGTGTGTGTGTGTGTGTGTGTGTGTGTGTGTGTGTGTGTGTGTGTGTGTGTGTGTGTGTGTGTGTGTGTGTGTGTGTGTGTGTGTGTGTGTGTGTGTGTGTGTGTGTGTGTGTGTGTGTGTGTGTGTGTGTGTGTGTGTGTGTGTGTGTGTGTGTGTGTGTGTGTGTGTGTGTGTGTGTGTGTGTGTGTGTGTGTGTGTGTGTGTGTGTGTGTGTGTGTGTGTGTGTGTGTGTGTGTGTGTGTGTGTAATTATACATGTCTATAATTTTTATAGTGTTGTATGTAACAACGAAGTATAAAATTGAATCTCATAATCGTGCAGTATCTATTTTAATAACACGAGAATTTTTTTTCGCTTAATTGAATCACACAATATACATCGTGTATTGTACGATCGATTTCATTAGGACTGATTGTTATTTTGAACACGTAATTAACTTATATCGCACACGCCACATTTAATTAATCAAAGGTATGCAATTGTATTGAGAACGAATGTTGAAAGCTAGGCTGTTGTTTTAATATAAATAAATAACTTTTGTACTCAGCAAGAGAAAATAGTTTCCCTACACTTATCGCTTAATGAAGATTGTTTGATAATTATTTGTTAACTAATGTAGTGATTGAAAGAATATCAAGTCAGAGTATACAACTGAGGAGCTTCACCAAGACGTAGCAGCTACGTTGAGGAAACCAAAATTAGCACAATCCATCATATCCTGAGAGAAAAGGAAATGCAAGGTGGACAAAATACCTGTTAGATAAGCCGACTACGTAAAGATATAACATCCCACAGATGTTGGTGGATGGCCCGTATTCAGAATCCTACTAAAAAAGTGAATGCTACTAACATCTAGGTTAATAAAAACGAAAATCGAGTAGGATGATGAAGCAAAGAAGTTGCATTAAACGTGAATCTACAGCATTGTACGGGCTTTTAAAAAGTAATCCGGAAGATTTATGCCACGTTAAGTTCCATCGGCTCTGCTCCAAACAACTGCCTGTAGACGCTTCTCTAAGCGCCAGAACGTCTGTCGATATGGGTGAACGTTTGGTAACAACAGTTCTGTGATATCTGATAAAGCTTTTAAAATAATTTAAATTAAAGAAAACTGAAATTTATTACTTTGTCATAATCAGTGATTTACAGAAACCAAAACTTTGCAGACATTGCACAGGTATGCCTTTGTTGCATTTTCTTTGTAGTGAGGCAAGGAAATGTTCATGTGATCAACGTTTCACTGATAGCAGCGATCCTAAGTTTGGAGAATTACAAAAGTTTAGCTTCGAACAGTGAGTGGTTTCAATTGTTCTGTAAAGGACGTATGAGCATTCTCGTCCAACAAAATGGAAGTTGTTTTTTATTTCTTTCCTTATGTTTCTAGTTTTTAGTAGTTTTCTTACGAGAAATAAACCCAATTTAATTTTTAGTTGCTTTTGGATTGTATATTACTCAAAAAGTTATAAATGTAATTAGAATTAAACAAAGCAATCTGTTTACATTAAAGTCATCTGCTTAGTTGAATTCCACTAACTATTATTTGTATTGGCAATATTCTTATGGTTTTATTTAACATGTAAAAAAATGATGTTTGCTTTCATTCTAATCAAACACAAATACTACTGAGTTTAAAAATACGACAATACGGAGGATACAATTCAAATACACTTGCGCGTGCAATTGACAGTTCTGATAGCCAAGCCTGTCGTGTCCAACACAGTGATAGATATGATGGAGTTATTTGTGTTCTATTGTTCTTTGTTGATTCTACGAGTTACTGTTACAATAAACCTTACGTACAAGCTGATACACTAAACTCGATAATATTGAAACATTTGTTTTTCACAGTGTGTCCACTAGCTATACGCTAGTACATAGAAATTAAACATTTCATTTATCGTTAGAAGTACTAGCTGCAATGTTTTGTCTTTGTTTCACCTACTTCTTGTAGTCTTGTAGTTATCTGCCTGTGATTTTTCTTCGTAGTTGTGGTATACATTTGTCACTACTATCAATTTTTGATGTAAAAGATAAGGACAAAGTATATGTAAATAAAATTATTCCCTAAAAATTAAATACTATCTTAGACACTGCAATACTATCTTAGAATTTTTTTAAACATATATCTGCACATATTTGTACTTTTGAGTGCTGGATGGCGTCTGTTTCAACTAATCTGACCAGTCAACTTTCTTTGTCGCCAGACATTATTAACGTTGATGTGTGTTAATGATGTTAACCGAAATAAATGTCACAGGAATAAATGATCTCAGAAATGAATCGCAATCTTTAAAAAAAGCGTGTAAGGAAATGTTGACAAGTTTTATTGATAACCAAAATTTTTAATAGAAACTGATCGGAAGGACAGAGTACTTCAAAAAAGTTATAAACGAACTTAATATTTCAAGAGAATAAAAACTGTGAGTTGTCTCTGACTCTCATCGAGTAATAGTTCTATTATTAAAAGCCATATCTCAACTTATGGGATTACACTTTCACTTTGATAAATTCTAAAAGTTTACGAGGAAGCCTATTAATGAGAGAAACGTATTTTTAAAGTGAGATCAAATGTTGTTATTTGATGTGTTCCTAAGCGACACATTGTTTAGATTTACTAGAGACGTACTTCCAAAACTAACGTATTGTCACACTGTCAAGACTTAACAAGAGGCGTGACTAAATCGTATGATAAAATTTGTTTAACTTAAAATGGAAAGTATGCTTAATAAAAGTTTTCCAAAGGTGGGTTTATTAATTTTTACCTGTAACAAATTTTTATTTAGTCACAAGACTCCGAGAAATTTGAATACAATGGAATATGAATAGACTGGAAATGGTAGTTGTTTAGAGGCAATTTCACTTAATCAAAAACTTGTGGCTTAAAAAAGAATGTGTCAGAAGCTCACGTGGCAATTTGAATATATTAGTTTTCCTGTTAGGCCTACTAGACAACCTTGAAAAGTTAGGTCCTTTGAGTTTAGACAGATTGTACGTGTACGGGTCTACAAATTTATTTAAGCCCCAGTACCTCGTATGCCTCCACCATTTTTTCCTGCGGCCACACAGCTTTATTCAATCCAATAAGGTGAGTACACTTTACATTATCTTTTGTATTTGTGTGATATCTCTTTATAATTATACAGCGGCCCCCTGTTCTACAAATCCTTTATTAAACACTATTTTCGAACACATTAATTGGGGAAAACTTTGTGTGTGGCATGCTAATAAGTAAATTCTTATATGTGATTGAACTGATTCTGTATTCTACATGTGTTTGTAAAACAGAATAAGGATATTTTGTGTTCTGTTTACTGTGTGTTTCCAGTGTGCTCTTGAAAGTTTATAATACGTATTTATAGCGTAATGAAAATTTTACAGTATGTTACTAGTGCTTGGTTTATTGTCATTTTTATGCTTCTAGGTGAAGAATAAAAGTTTGCAAAAATTATTCTCTGGGAAACGTTGGATTAAATTTAGTGTATACGGAAAAAATTATACAAATTTAAAATGTATACTATTTTGTAACAAAAAGTGCTAACTGGTACATAAAGTATGTTCAGGGATAAGAGAATGATTTCAAATATACGAACTCAACCACTCCTGATGAAGAGATACACAAAGATGGTAAATTTTACGTAGGCGAGATATGTGTTCATGGTGCCTTTACCGCTTCTTGCTGGTTTAAATTTGCATGTGGTGTTTGTGTCTAAAACGGAATTTTCCAATTAAAATGCATACAAACATAAACATATTGTTGTAACGCCCGGGGCTGGGGCCTCACAAAGTGAAAGCACCAGTCGTGCGGACAGGATCGCTGTGGGAATGGCTCGTTATTAAATAAGGCATTTACTTAGATTAATAATATTTCTTTAATTCATTAGAGTAACTACGTTCGTTAACAAGTTTTATCTTGATGAACAAATGACAATACAAATGAACAAAATAACAATAATTGAAGTGACATACTCTCGTTACAATAATTCTATTGAGTGTTTTCATCAAAACATAACATTATATATAAAAAAAAATTCTTTATATACTGACTATTCTTTATTAAAACATTATAAAAGCTTTATTAACTATATTTCTGAATTTGGTACGTTACCACTTTAAATTAGGCATAAATGATTAAGATGTCAATTATACATATTCCTTAACAAATTTAGAACACTACTGAGCACTTCTGAGTATAAATAATTCATTATCCAAAATCGATTAATGCTTTAAGTTTGAACTAAGTAAAACAAAAACAAAGTTGTAATTACGTTTTTGATGTTGCTCCATCGTAGACAGAAGATGCACATCTACGATGTACAGAGAGTGCGCAAGGACGCCAAAAAGTGAACAAGTGAAAAAAAGAGAGTGTGTACTTCCCAGTGCTCTCGTCAGTTGTATACCCTGCGTAACGCAAAAAGTCTCTATGTTAACGCCCAAAATTCAGCCAATCAGAACTGGACTCTGCACGTGTCTCGAAACTTATCAGGTCACACGAGAGGACAATTTGACATTGATTTTTGTGAACCAAAGCGGAATTCGTTCGCGAACACTGACAAGTAAACAATTCTTAGCTTCCCTGGTTGATAACTCGTTACACGTGCCACGATAAAAAATGGTCAGAACACGTCCTCACAATCGCTCAGTTTGTTCCTTAAAATAATTCTTAAGATAAAATAAAATAATACATTGAGTAGTTTGCGTATGAGTAGAATCCTCATTTACAATTATATATAAAATCATAACGTGGAATGTGCTGGGCAGAACACCCCTCCCTACTTTACAAAAGGAAAGTACGGGACGTACTTTGCTTTTCAAAATTTATCCAAAGTATAAACAACTTACAGTTTTACTCAAGCTCAACGTTCATGGAATGTACTACAATATATATAGTAAGTAGTATAGTAGTATTACCTACTCTGTTTACATCATGAAATCTACATCTAAACAAACCAACAATATAAAAAGATAAGACTGTGCCGTCTACGGTCAATCATTTATTACTATCGCTAAGCAGCTGTACACGCTCAGCTGTGTGTAGATACCACATTGTGTCGATGTACACATTTATATATATATATATATATATATATATATATATATATATCAATATATATATCACGCGATATTTACAATACTACATAATTGTCTCTTTTTCTATTTAAACATAGTTTTATCTGTTACATTCAAAACAAAAAGTGCTGAATATAATGAGACTCAAAATTTTGTTTTCCTTAGGTAAGTTTACAAATATTATAATAATTATTATTTTTTCTTGTTTACATTTTTCTTACGTACTTCTCAATTCTTTATGTAGGTTCAATACATTGCTTTATTAAACAAACAAACTCTTCAATTTATAATTGAGAATGTGCAACTCTAACACCTGGTTTTACGTAGACTGCTGTAACATTCATTCCGTCTGGCGAAGTTACCTCTGGAACTTCCTCTGCTGCTTCATGTGTTGCCTCAGCACTCGATGTCGTTGCTGGTATGAGAGTAGAAGTTCGACACTTGGAGACTGACTTGGGTTCGGTAGACGAGATATAGTAGCAACGCTGCTCCAATAATTATGACGGTAAAGCCACCGGCATAGCGAATAGATTGTTCGTTTCGTGATTGTTGCTTTTCTCGCTGTATCTCTTGGATATCGTTAATAAGTCGGTTCAGTGAAACGTCATCGAAGTCGTTGTGTATCCCATGCAGTACTTCGTCGATATTTAATTCTGTTACATCTGAAATCTTCATGTGAGTGGCATTATTTGTTAAAATTTTAGCTTCGAATGGACTAATCAAAGAGGATATTGGTGGTTCAATCATGACAGGCTTAGTAAGGTTATATATACTTCGTCCATAGGTATGTGGTATTAAGGTAAAATATTTGGAATATATATGACAATGGTGTGAATTAAGAAGAACTCCTCTCTCCTTAAGAATCTCGGTCTTAGTGTCTTGATCGCATCTCCAGGTAACTCGTATCGGTTCTGGTGCACTATATATCCACGCATCCTTGTTCGGCATCTGATGTAGAATTGCGGCTGAAATTCTGTATAACCTTCTTCTCACATTGAACACGAGCACTGCTGGTCTCTCCAACAAATAATGCATAGATACAACTGTCGTTATGGTACGAATACATAGGTATATTGGCTGGACACACACTATACTTGGAACCTCTGCACGCAATTACATCTTTGTGTGTAAGTTCAACATACTCTTGTCGCGTTTTAGTTAATGCTAAGTACTCAGTATTGCTCTTTATGTATATATAAACTTATTGATAGAAGGTTCTCTATACGGCAAGGACTTTACAAAATACAAGTCTAGTAATCTGTTTTCTGTTTTTAAAGGAATTTCTATAATCAGTTGAATATATTTATTTAAGATATAGCATGAACGTTCATTTGAATTAGCAGATGTTAATTCATAATAAATATACATCTCCTCTAATTTAGTACTGGCTATTAACGATAAATCATGTGTTAATTCTTGAGAAACTGATGACAAAATTTTAGACAATTTATCAGGTGGTATCAAAAGAGAACTTTTTAATCTACCATTAGACGTTACATCAAGTCCTTTCATTAATTTACTTAATTCATATTCTGCTGAATTCAAGTACAATTCAACTTCTCTTATTAATGATGAGATTTTCATATGATACTGTAGAGTTTTATTAACTCCTTCTATTTCTGACCATAAACTGATATTAACATTAAAAATTTGTTGTAATACATTTTTAACATTTTCTCCTAAAACTGTTATAACTTTAGCATTTTCTTTGAAATCTTTTATAACTGACTTAAAATAGGTTAACATTTCTTTATTTTTATGCAAAATATCACTCTGTATTTTATCTAATTCACTGATCTTCGAACTAAACGTCTCAAGATCATAATTATCCATAGTACCAAATAATATTTTCATAGCTGAACCAATAGCATTTATTGCTCCACGCTTCTTACGTGTTTCAGGTAACATGGATTTTAGACTACTTATTTCTATTTTTAACATATTTGCGACAGTACGCAAGCGACTGACTTCGAGTTAATGAGTCCTTGGCTCGCTAAAGGAATAATCGCTATTGTATGAAAAACAATAGTAATTACATACGTGGTAATCTAGGTCGAAAGTTGTAAGATGAAGATGGAGATTCAGACAAGGATATTGGTCGATTAGGATGCCATTCAGGATCGTTAGGTGTAGGTGGTGAAGGTGGAGATAGTGCTAATCTATCTTCAAATTCAATAGGCGTAATATCTAAAATAGGTTCATCTTCTTCTTCAATCGATACTATACGCATCGGTCTCCCCCCTACTTGTCCCTCGGTTAAAACATTCGTATCGCAAGTTTCAATGTCATCAAACCTTGACCCTGTACTTGATTCGTTATCACTATGTTCAAATGTAACAGCTGTTTTTCTTGTGCGTTGCTGACTCCGTGGTTTCTTATCTCAACCTATACCACGACAGGAGATAGGTATGTCTGCTTAACGCATCACAATTTGCCACTAGCCAAATCTAGCGTAGTAAAATATTTAGAATTTCCCAAACAATCTAACGTCTCAACAATATTTGGTAACGGATAATCATCCCCTTTTGTTATACTATTTAACGCTCTATAATCAACACAAAACCTGTACTTAGGTATACCGTCTGGACTCTTTTTCGGAACTATCACAACTGGACTACTCCACGGTGAGTTTGAATGTTTTATTACATCTTTCTCTAACATCTCGGTTATATGACTCTGTATCACACTCTTCATAGACTCAGGAACTCTGTAAGGTTTCTTTTTAATCGGTAAACTATCACCAGTATGTATTTTATGCTTTATATCTACAAGACACCCTCTATGCTCCGGATCCTCACGGAACAAATCTCTATACTTTAATAACACTGGTTTCAAAACTTCACTGTCACTCTCGGACAAGTGCTTTAATTTCCCTAATATTAACTCATCAATATTCTCATTACTACCAAAATTATCATCACTATTATGTTTCTCATGTTCTAGAAAATCATCAACTCTTACACTTCCATAAACTTCAGGCTGGTATTTCTCTGCCAGACCTAACGTAATTCCCTTTTGAATTAGAAGTGGTTCTCCACTACAATTAACAACTTTAACAACTAAATTTTTATCGGTGTCTATAGTACTCAGTACACGGGCAACTCTTATAGCCTGCACATCTAATTCTCGTGGTTCTACTAAAACCTCTCGTGGCACCGGATTGTCATGTAGACCGACTATTCGGCAATTTACTAATACCTCACTCTTGCTCGGAAGCATTCATGACACGCCAAAATTCTGCATCATTCCCGACAAAATTACAACGAGTTATAGGCTGGCCAGGCCCACAACCGTTAGTAATACCAGTGGAGACTACCCTGCAATCCTCTATACCGGAGTCGAGTGATATGACTACCGAGTTATTATTCAAACTCAAGCGTCGTGATGGCAAGTCTATTATTGCACCCAGTGACTTTAGTAAATCGAGGCCTAGTATACCGTCGTAAACATGAAAAAAACTATCATCCCTTGGTACTACAAGAAAAGTGTGTACAACTTCAACGCTTCCCAGACGTAACCTCAAATTTTGTGTCCCTTTTACGAATAAGTTACTCCCGGTAACCCCTTTAGCATTTATAACAGTTATATGTGTGGCACATCTACTGATACCTTCCTTAATTAAAGAAATACTAGATCCAGCGTCTATTATAAATTTACATAATTTCTTTTCAATTTCACCCATAATTACTAAATCATTTAAACCGTTAGAAGAGATTGTAGGTATCAAATAATTCGTCCGTTCGACCTTGCCGTGCCCTAACAAGTAGAACTGCTGGCGTTTGGGTGTGTATTTTGCTTACTATTGCAGTTACGAGCGTAATGCCCCTTAGCATGACAATTATAACATTCTATGTCTTTCAAATCCTTTTTTGTGCATTGTTATTATTTTTATTATTACGATTCTAATTATAACTGGTACTGCGAGCATTATGTGGCTGAATTTTACCACTAGCTTTTCTTGATAACTTTTTAAAACAATTATTATCTAAATGACCTACCTTGTTACAGTGATAACAGGTAACACTAGTCATGAAGACATGTCCATCGGCGTTATTTCTCTTACCATGTCCCCATGAAGTATGCTGCTGTTGTCGATCAGCTGAAGCCACAGTATTAGCGATCTGAATTGCCTCCTGCATAGTGTTAGGTAATCGGAATCGTACTTGCTGTCCCACAACACCTTGTAGGCCATTTATGTATGCAGCTAAAAGTCGACGCTCCGCCTCTTCCTCAATGACTTTCTGCTACATAGGATCAGCAACCTGTCTAATAGTCTTTGAACATAAAATTCGGCAACGATCAGCAAAAGATTCTGAGGTTTCATCCCTACGCTGTGTCGCTGACTGAAGTTCTGTATAATGATACCGATCTAACTACTTAACTTTAAATCGCTCAATAAAACACTGTGTTAAAACGTCATACTTTAAATCTGCTTTCTGTAACTGCGGACAACTGTTATAATACAATGCTGCAGGTCCCCTTAATTTTAACGAAACGATGCGAACCTTATCAGAATCGTTCCAATTGCCTATTGTCGCGGCATCGTCAATCTTTTTAAAGAAAGTATGAACAGGAATACCCGTACCATCGCCCCTCCAATTTTCAATTAAATTTGCTATAGTCAGATCCTTAGTGACAGTAGCAGCGACAGGTGCAGTACCTGTTGTCTGGATACGCTCGGCAGATACGTTTTAATTCAGCTACCTCAGACATTTTAGACATTTGTAATCAATCTCTTAATAGTTTTATTTAAATAACGAATTTCTATGATTCTTTGTAATTAACTTCGAAAGAGAGTCTTGCACCCCTCCAAATAGTATTAGGATCTTGGATAGGACTGGTGTGTTACAAACAGGTAAAGTGACAGAAGGACTACTGTGGGTATAATAAGCTGTTATAACCCCAACACGCGTACCAACCAGCATAAAAAGTTGTAACAAGCCCCAAAACCTTTGAGCCATTAACGAATCATCACTTAATTTTTTTCTTTAACTTCTTACTACTATTGCCCAACAATAAAGAGCCACTTCATTGAGAGAAACGTTTAATTAATGTAAGTAAACTAACATTCCCAAATTTAATATCCCAAATTCTGACACCAAATTTGTTGTAACGCCCGGGGCTGGGGCCTCACAAAGTGAAAGCACCAGTCGTGCGGACAGGATCGCTGTGGGAATGGCTCGTTATTAAATAAGGCATTTACTTAGATTAATAATATTTCTTTAATTCATTAGAGTAACTACGTTCGTTAACAAGTTTTATCTTGATGAACAAATGACAATACAAATGAACAAAATAACAATAATTGAAGTGACATACTCTCGTTACAATAATTCTATTGAGTGTTTTCATCAAAACATAACATTATATATAAAAAAAAATTCTTTATATACTGACTATTCTTTATTAAAACATTATAAAAGCTTTATTAACTATATTTCTGAATTTGGTACGTTACCACTTTAAATTAGGCATAAATGATTAAGATGTCAATTATACATATTCCTTAACAAATTTAGAACACTACTGAGCACTTCTGAGTATAAATAATTCATTATCCAAAATCGATTAATGCTTTAAGTTTGAACTAAGTAAAACAAAAACAAAGTTGTAATTACGTTTTTGATGTTGCTCCATCGTAGACAGAAGATGTGCATCTTATGATGTACAGAGAGTGCGCAAGGACGCCAAAAAGTGAACAAGTGAAAAAAAGAGAGTGTGTACTTCCCAGTGCTCTCGTCAGTTGTATACCCTGCGTGACGCAAAAAGTCTCTATGTTAACGCCCAAAATTCAGCCAATCAGAACTGGACTCTGCACGTGTCTCGAAACTTATCAGGTCACACGAGAGGACAATTTGACATTGATTTTTATGAACCAAAGCGGAATTCGTTCGCGAACACTGACAAGTAAACAATTCTTAGCTTCCCTGGTTGATAACTCGTTACACGTGCCACGATAAAAAATGGTCAGAACACTTCCTCACAATCGCTCAGTTTGTTCCTTAAAATAATTCTTAAGATAAAATAAAATAATACATTGAGTAGTTTGAGTATGAGTAGAATCTTCATTTACAATTATATATAAAATCCTAACGTGGAAAGTGCTGGGCACAACAATATAATGACAAATGAAGCTAAAATATAAGGCGAATTGTGTGTGTGTGTGTGTGTGTGTGTGTGTGTGTGTGTGTGTGTGTGTGTGTGTGTGTGTGTGTGTGTGTGTGTGTGTGTGTGTTGCCCGTTTTTTGATCAGGGTAACCATAAATAATAAAATAATTCTGCATCCATCGAGATTTAATTTAAATTGACAAAATTTAATTGCCCGGCAACGAGATTATTTTATTCTGACAATTACTATTGTTTTATGAAATTTAAATATACATTTTTATACATACGTTGATTGTTAACTTTTGAAATAATTTAATTCGACGTGCAAGGCAGAATTATTTTTGGGTCAGACGAGTGTGACCCGTTTTTGACTTAAACAAAAGACTGTTGTTTCGTATGTCGCTAGAATTAGTTTACCTTCATTTAAGTTTATTACAGCCAACAAAGTCGTTGCTATGGTAACTCTGAATCCAACCTGTTATATTATATTCTATTCTGATCAATAACGAATATTTACCACCTAATTTTTATAAAAGAAAAATTTGTTTAATATTCATGTTTAATATGGTAACCAAATCATTTGTACGAATTAATAAATTATTTACCTTAAATTATCCGCCGTGTGGTTTCTTGTAACTTCGTCTGTTACGCGTTTCAGAGCCTATGCTCCATCATCAGATATAAAAAAGATAAAACTATCACTCTTGCGAGATCGTTAAGAATATTATATATGCAAATAAAATAATATTTTATGCACGGTATGTAGACGATACGTTTTTAATTTTTGATGGTACTATAAGACAAATCGAATTATTTAAAAACTGTTTAAATTAAATAAATAGAAACATCCAGTTTACTCTTGAAACAGAGGTTGATAACAAGATAAACTTTCTAGATTTAACCATCACTCGACAGATGAATAAACTAAAGTTCAACATTTGTAGGAAACTGACTACCACTGATACCACAATGCACGCAGACTCTCATCATCCTTTTTCACATAAAATGGCAGCGTACAATAGTTTCATTCATAGATTATTGACAATTCCTTTGGATGATAATGACTTTCGTGATGAGCTAAATGTCATAAAATATATCGCGGTTGCCAATGGTTACAATAGTCTAACCATTGACAAACTGTTGAGAAAACATGAAAAAAGAATGCTTAAACCCCGAATAAACAGCAACACGCAAAAAATTTTATATCTACTAATTACACTAGCTTTATGCCTAACGTTTTGTCTTCTATATTGAATAATAATAGTTTCACTATTTCATTCAGGACTAATAATAAGTTACTGGATATTCTCAAACCGATAAAACACTCGCCTCCATAAGAAAAAACTGGCATATATAAGTTAACATACAATGATTGCGAGTGCTTCTACATTGGACAGACTGGGAGAGGTTTCCTTAAACGATTTCGAGAACATTTACCTAAAAAAATAAGAAACATTGACAACATCAAATCAAATTACGCCCGACACCTGACTTCACACAATCATAATTACATAAATTTTAGTTCCAATTTAATACCGTTACATGTGTGTAAGAAGGGCCGTTACATGAATGCCTTGGAGGAATTTGAAATTTACAGTGCATATGCAAACCCAAGGAGTCGCGATATCGTGTTAAATGACCACCTGAACTTTGTATCCAACCGATTGTACGATACCGCCTTGAGTCTGCTCGCTGGGGCTACGATAAGGTAGCAACCGCTCAGTGGCAGAATGAACTTGAACGGGTGCGCACCCAAATCCACGTACGGTTCACATGCAAATTTTGACATTTTTTACTACTTAACGATCTCGCAAGAGTGATAGTTTTATCTTTTTTAATATCTGATGATGGAGCATAAGCTCTGAAACGCGTAATAGACGAAGTTACAAGAAATCACACGGTGGATAATTTAAGTTAAATAATTTATAAATTTGCTTAGTACATTAAATAAAGTAAGGCAGGTTACCGTAGCGAATTCTAAAAAGTCTGTGTATTTTTTTATTTTCAAATATTGATATGTTAACCACATATTTCATCGGCATTAGATTGTGACTCACCTTCATCGTCGTCTCCGCTGTATTATTGTCATCAGGTATCGTCATCGTAGTCAGTACTATCATCTTCTTCATGATAGACTTTAAAAATGGTGATTCTAAAAATTCGAATGCTTGTTTACGGAAGCGTAACAAAGTTGCTCTTACTACGAATTAAGCGATTGTTGCTCTTTCGCTGTTAACTGATCTGTGGACAACAAACTAGATATTTCATGTCCGGATCGTAATAAAATTTTTGTGCAATGTAGGAAGAATACTGTATTGAGGATACTTCACATGTAGGGAGCTGGTACTGCTGTAAGATTTTATATCCCTGGTATACGCTGATGATTCTTTAACAATTCTGGAAATATTATTTAGAGACACCGTACGCCACAGATACCCATTCGTGTAACTTTCTTTGTTACATTTTTAAATTTTTCTGAACTATCAGAAACTAATACATGTTATAAATTATTTTCCAATTTTACTATGCATGAATTCCCTTTTAACGGGAGCCATAAAAAAGACACTCTAGGCTGATTCATTTCATCTCGTAAATAGTTATACATAGCAATAAACTAAAAACTACGATTTTGATAAAAAATGTTTTTTGTTTTTGAAAAGTGCGAACACAAAAACTTCAACGCCTTATGATACAAAAGTGGGCTGAGATTGTGTGGTGACGCATGCGCTCCGGGTATGTGCCGTTGGAAAGAAATAGTTGGTTGATTTATGACTGGTAAGTCTGTCTATATGCCTCATTTGTAAAGATCGTTGACGTCCAAAAAGTCCTCTTTTACACCGTAAAGAGAGCCTAATGTCTGCCTGCATTCCTCTGCCTGGTTTGGAACTATCGCCAGGCTTAATTTCATGCAGAGCTTTAATATTGTAAGGGCGTAGGCCTGGGCGTTTTTGAAAGCCACGTGAGCCATGCCATATGAGACACAATTCTGCAGGCTTAATGGACTTATTTGGACTTTGGAGTATGCGGTCTTAGATATCCAACACTTTTCCCTATGTCAAAATTGTTGGCCTCCCATATCTGGCAGAGTCACACACGGAGACGGTTTTCCACAAATTCTGAATCAACTGTCGCGCCACAATACGATGTTGCACCTTGGTCTTTGGGAACTATGCCTGATATCGTTACGAAACATCTTCTGTGTATCCTCCTCTGCATACACGTTTCACTAGGAATGTACGCTCTTCAACAGAAACATTATCATAACACACAGTTGAACAATACACATTTTTCTTGTCACCCTATTTGACTCAATATGGCTGCTTAGTAGCCAATTACCAGAGCCAGAGGACATTACAATTATACTAACGCCATCTGTTATCTAACTCCGTGATCATCATGAGCGATTAAGAACCAATTAAAACTATTTTTGCGTTTTTTTTTATTATAATACCTGTGCACAGAGCCATTGTATGTATCTGACAAATTAGTTTAAGTATGAAAATTTAATTTAATATCGTATTTTCAATAATCTAGAAATATAACCAATTAAATGAATAAAACAAATGCAGTGACGTATTTTCCATTTTGCTGATGATTTTGGAGTTTTTTTTAGAATAAATGCACGTCTCTTTATAATGAAACACCTTTTAGATAGAGGATACTTGATACTTGACATGAAACGAATGGTTTTTATTGAAAGAGACGATGGCTGGTAAGGTGGGCAGGTGCTGTAGCTAAAGTGCAAAATGACAGCCATTTATTTGTAATTAATATGAAAACATCTACAGAGAAAATAAAAGTGTTATATTTGTTTCATATTGTGCGGTGTGGGAGTTTATTCTTTTTGTGAGGAGGATGTAATAACAGCACTACAATACACGTTACAGCTTAGCGAAGGTGGCAAACGTTTCAAGTCTCTTCTAAGTTCTAAATAACCTCTTGTCAAGAAGAAAAGGAAGGAAGCGGTACAGTTATGTGGTACATCAGTGGGCGTTTAGGTACAGCAATGCTCAAAATGTTTTTCACTATTAAAATGGTTTCTTGATAGTAAGTACCGCCGTTTTCCGGAGTGTTATGTGAAGCCTTTCCCGTGAGTTCTATGAACGGCGTGCTCTTATGTGAATAACATGTCACTTAGCTGATAAGTAGGTGCAAACAGTTCCGAAAAGCGTCGTTGATAGTATTCAAAAAAGTGGTTTTGTTTCAATCTGCTGTATTTTAATAAGAGTAGTGTGGGATAAATTTGTAGAATACAACACTTTTATGTACCGAAATAGTCGAAATTTAGAATTATGATTTGCATACGGACAACCCAGGACGCGAGATGTCACTGAATGTAGGCTATGTTAAGATGGTTTGGAGGCCTGTCGTTAAACGTAAGCAAAGCTAATGAATTACACAATTTTTCTGTGTTCTGGAGTTCTGTGTACTATCTTTGAATTTAACATGTTTCAAGACTACAGTATTTACATTCACTTTTATTAGTATACATGAGAAACAGTGAGCACAGCCGTGTATTAATTCGGTGTGTTGATCCGAGAACAATATGTAGATGGAGCACGTACACTGTAATTAACATAATGTGGGTTACATAATGTAATAGTTACATTGTATAGTGAAAGCGCAGCACACTTGGACCCCATCTGTATTTGAGCTGAGCAAACTAATACAAACCCGCTCAGTTTCTGTGAACATGCTGCACGGTGTACACTACACTGCTTGTTAATCTCCGTACACAACACACTAACCGCTTCCCAAATTGCGCTACTTCTCACGGTTCAGGGGGGCACACACTTGAGACAACGTGTGACGCTTGTACATTTAATATGTTGATCAACACTGCACGTTATTTGCAAGTCTTGGTTTCTTAACAGATACAGTAGTGAGCCAAGAGGAGTAAAACTTGAAACCGTCGTTCAAGGCAAATATGAACGTTTGCCTTAGTGCCCCCGTTGCAGATTTCGTTGGCATACGCTTTACACTCAAACTCATTTAACAGTAAAGATGTACAAACTGACAGTAAGATTAAATAAATCGTTTCAGTATTTGTCGCAAGTTGCCTTTCTCACAGATATTTTTGCTAAATTTAATTGCTTATTAAGTTATTACTGATTACAAAAGCAACTGAATTATGAATACTGAATGACATTAAAGTGTTACACCACTCAATCACGACAAATAAATGTGTTTCTCGACATGACAAATAAATGGTAGAAGTTATATTGTCATGTATTTACTGGAAATGTGTATATTCATACATTCAGGAAATCGTACAATGTAATCAATATGTTTTTAAACCGAGGTATCAAACATTTTTAAATCACAGTATTATACAAGTGTTATCCTTCAGTTAAAAATTTAATTAGAATGTTGACAATAAAATTTCGACAATGTATTTATTATGTATCAGGTATACATACAGTCAGATGCCAGGTATATAACAAACGAGTCAGTTCACATTCAGCTGACACGAGCGAGATACACATGTTCAGCGAGTGAACTGCAGTGCCATCACATCATACTGCACTGGCAAGCGTAGCCCGACGCAGCTTAAACAAACTACACTTTATTTCTGCTGTAAAACCGACAAACAGTCTATGCATTTACTGCATATTAGATAACAGTGTAACTACCGGTCTATTTACATTGCACAGCAAAATATCAGACTATTACACTTTACGATTCGTGTGACTAGATTTGATAGGGACAAATACACACTAACAAACAACTCGTTGTTCCATAAACTACTTCAATGTTTTTTTGATCATCATTTAAATTATAAATTAACTAACATTATTTTACAGAGCTCACATTTTCATCCAAATAAACTTGTCAAATTATTTTGCCCTAGATAAGTTTCATAATTATACAATACAACAAACGGTTTCCTCAAGGCAATTACTTATTTTGCAGTTTTAGATAAAGAACATTTACAAGGAGTTAGTGTTCTGATTACTAAGTGTATAAAACTGAAACCTCTGTAATTTTCACGTAATAAGAATTCGACAGTCTCAGTGTAAAAGTAATTATTGAGAACATTCTAATCTTAATAATACATATACACTTTGCAACCAACTTACTATTAATTATTGCACTGATACGAAGAAAATAATCAAAACAAAATACATCATTTCGCTGACACGTATTTACTGAACATTTAAAATAGCCTATGTTTCATATCCAAATATGAAAAACTGAAAGCTGCAAAAATTGTAAAACAAATAGTTTTGTAAGTACTCCGAAAATTCAGCTGAAAGTGTTTTGAGTCAGAAAGTATTCCGAGGTATGTAATTTGTTCACTAGATACGTTATACAAACTTTATTGTATTCTTTAATTGTATAAAAATATATTAGATATTTTACACCACACATGTGTGTTGTAGAGTTAATTTAACAAAATTCAGGCTTTGGAACTTCTGTTACACCGACATTATTACGCTTAATCAGTGTCAGTGGAATCTGTTCATATTTGCTTTTCCAGGGAAAGCAAGAACAATTAAACTCTTCAGCAGAGTGTAATTTCAAGTAAGTTTTGTGAATCGTAATTTTCATATACAGCCGTACCAAGTTATTATTAAAAGTTTGTATCTTAACATTAATCAACCTTAATTTTTTTAAATACATGTTGTTGTAGGTATACTTAAATACGAATAATGGATTTCCACGTAAATTCAAAAGTAAGGTTGGTTGTATTAATCGACGATAATATTTATAAGCATCAATTACCTCACATACAACATGCAGACTCACGTATATTACAGTATATTGTACACTAATGTTCCGTGGGGTACCGTGATAAAGTGTGTGTGTGTGTGTGTGTGTGTGTGTGTGTGTGTGTGTGTGTGTGTGTGTGTGTGTGTGTGTGTGTGTGTGTGTGTGTGTGTGTGTGTGTGTGTGTGTGTGTGTGTGTGTGTGTGTGTGTGTGTGTGTGTGTGTGTGTGTGTGTGTGTGTGTGTGTGTGTGTGTGTGTGTGTGTGTGTGTGTGTGTGTGTGTGTGTGTGTGTGTGTGTTATAGCGGATCGCTATACTGCGCGACTGGTCCGATTTCCGATGCGGACAAAAGTAGATCTCTGCCTTTTGAGGCTCTGTATGACACATCAGCAATTGACGTCCCTGCTAAGTAATACCTCTGTTCGGAACCGGAATTAAACTCTAGGTTACATTACTTAATCTAATTATACACTAGTATACACAGAGGGGTAGCAATATTTGAATTACTAATTCCGGATTGACTTACTGCTGATTCTGGATAAAGTCGGAAGGAGAGCTATTCAAAACATCAACTAGAGTTTGTCGCACTATCGTTCGTCTAAAAGTAGTAAAACGGAAATATAAGAAAGTTAACTAGAGGGTAAAAGAGAATATTTGACAATTTTAATAAATATATTTAACACTCTAAGTAGTAAAAGTACATTCTACTTATAATTTCAAAATCAAGCACAACAAACGTTACGTCATCGCTAATTAACTGAAATTAATACAAAATACATATAGCAGGAATAAATAAATTATCATCGCCTCCTTTGTGCCTCCAAAAAATATTAATAATTACGTTATAAATTGTAATAAAAAATAGTTACATACAAACCGAGCGCTTTCAAGGACTTGCTCGTGTCATCGTCCTCATACACTCTTTTTTCGTAAATGATACTGCGGAAGTCTTCGGAAGCACTGTGCGTACAAGATTTATTATGTACATTTCTTAAAAAGTGCTTCTTTCTTTAAATATTGTATTTTAATTTTCTTCATGGAAAGCGCAAGCTGCAGTGACAGTGTGCAAACAAACTTCTAATTATCCGTGCTTATCCTGTAATATCTTACATAAAAATAATTCATCCAAACTTATATTCATTGCATGATAAGTAATCGGAATAACAAGAGAGGTTTAATACACCTACGAATTCAACTGCTAGTGTTTTACCAAAAAATAAGGACTAGCGTAATTATGAGGGAAATTTTGATGTAATCAAATTATACTGATGTTAAGATGTCCTAAAAAACGCCTGAAGAACGTATATTTTTACCAGGTGCATTGTTCTCTACTATCTTCTACTTAATGTGATAAAGTAAGAGGGTATCAGCTGCCAATACTGAACTGGGACTGACCGATTTGGATCGAAACCCAAGATACTATACATCCAATCCGACAGCAGACTGGCCGTGCGCCAGTGTAGAATAAGCTCTAAGACACAAGAAACGCTTGATTTTTTTCTTACACTGAAAATAGTGTCTTCTTGCTGTAAAAGTGTTTCTCATAGTAATTTGTCAGCACATAATTAAATTACAAATAAAATTCGTTTGTAATTTATCCATTCGTTTGTAACTGTCTCCTGATTTCTGGTCCTGACTTTCGACAGAAAATTGTCATGGAATACTCAAATTATGGACGACCTGGCTGCGAGGTGCAAATCCTAGTTAAACGCAATCAGGTCACTCTTCCGTATGACCTGGGGAGCAGTTAGAGACGTTTTATTGCCCATGTACGTTACGCTGGTGTTATCCAAAATGGGTTACGGATACGGGGCCAGGAGGCCTCCTCTTCAGCCAGGAGGTCGTGCTTGAAAAAGCTGGATCCTTTGCATAATTTCCCTACGTTACCTGAAAGACGACCTCGGAAACGAACAGTTAGAGATAGACAGAACTCTGTCCTTCCTAAAAGCAGCAAGATTACTGTGTAGGCTTTGAAAATGTTTTGCATCTTAGTGAGTACGAGTTTCCACTATCGTTGAGTTAACTAAAATGTAGACCAAAACGAAACGTCCCGTCAAGTCGTTGCCGAATAACACCTTCTAGTAAGACCTTAGTTTCAGAGAACATAAAAAATATATGTATTCTTCTTCTTCTTCTTCTTCTTCTTCTTCTTCTTCTTCTTCTTATTATTATTATTATTATTATTATTATTATTATTATTATTATTATTATTATTATTATTATTATAACGTTGTCCAAATTGTGATCAATACTGCAATTTGTCTACATGGCTATTCTTTTCTGAAAATAGTAAAAATAATTTGTTGGGAAACGTAAATATTTATTTCAAAATTTAATTATACTAATACCAAGTAGTTTAAAAATAAAGTGTTAGCATTTTCTGTTAACATTGTAAGAGGAAAATACACTTTCCTACAAAACAATTATGGACGATATTGTGAAACTTCTAATTTCCTACGGCACTACATCTTTTACCCAGTAATAACATGTTAGGTAACGACACAATACAGAATGGGAGAATTATGTGTATTATGGGTCACAACAAATTACTACTTGGCTATTATGAGCATAGTACTATTAATTCTTAATTAACTCCTTGTATCTCCAGATTATCTGCTGATCAACCGGGGACGCTGATGCAGAAATGTTTTACGGGGTTTGTTATTATGAAAGGAAACAAGGACAAACTATTCCAATTGTGCAGTCTCAGTACGTAGGAAAATATACATTATTGGAAGAAGGTCCTCATAGAGTAAGATGCCAGCTGCATCAGTAACTATAACCAGTTTTGGGATCACGTCTTTTTGCGCAGAAATGACGTGAAGAACATCTAACAGCTATTGCTAAACAATGATCGAGCGCGTTAGAATGACCGGCTGCTATCAACGACAGCGTTCTTTGAATAGATGTGCTTAGGAATATTATTATTTTTTAGTGTACTACAGGGCCGCCTTGGATCGTATCAATGTCATATAGGGATTTTTAGAGCCTGTGAAGGTCTCTGTGGGAAAAAGAATGTTATTAAGTTTGTGACTTATTCTTTAGGGAGTTGGTACACGTTCTCTTCTAGTATGGGGACACCGATATAATGTACACCTGACTAGGGATTTTCATGTCTATATTAACCCCTTGAATGTACTCAAAACTGCATTACCAATATATATGATATATTAATCTGTTATACACGACCTCCTACACTCATAATTGTGGGAAGGGAAATGTAAGGACAATCTCGAAGGGACATTGGATATGCTCGAATGCAAGTATTAATTCCAAGTAATTAATGTAGCCTACACGTTCAGTTTGTATATTTGCCTTTTTTTCCTTAAAGTCTATATTGGAAAAGGAAAGATAAGTCTGTTCGTTCCAATTATAAAATTCTCATATAACGTTTCCAGTTTCAGTATCATATCATAACAAAAATTTCTGGTGATAATATCATGTACGAATTACACAGCTGTATGACATTTTAGAAATTTTTTGTATTGTAAAGTGTTTGTAAAATTTTTTAATAAGGACTGGAACAGGGTATTCAACCCTCCTATTACAGGTATGACTGTACTATGCGCTGATCTAGTTATTGTTCCTTAAGTAGCAGTAAATGTAACAAGATGTGTTTTATTGCGCTGCTGGGTGTGAGGGCTCTAAATGGGGAAATATTTTGTCTAGAAATCACAGCCTATTGGAATTACTTAACAACGAGTAAAGCGTTTGATTGGTGTCTCTTTCTGATTACTTTTTAATTATGAAGTACTTAATGTCAAATAAATTTCCTGTCAGTTAACATAGGATTTTGAAGGCGAAACTAATATTAAATAAATACTATGTCAACTGGCTACGGTGACCCAAATACAACCTTTTACTAACGGTTTTGCATATAAAAATAAATCGAACATCTGAAGGAAAATCGTAAAAGACGCTTATTGAACTTTAGTAGCATGAATATAAAATGTAGAAATACAGATAAAACAGATTCTCTATTGTACATAAAAATTGTTATTGAACTTGTGTTAAGTAAGGTTTGTAAAGATGTGTGAACTTGTGAAGTTTTATGTTAAGTGAAGCTTTAATTATGGTATTTTATTTAACGAATATCCTCTTCAGTAATACAAGAACAAATAGCAAGTATAAGAAATTTAACTCAACATTGGACTGCCTGCATTAATATTGTATTGAAGAAACAAAAATTTAATGTCTCCTTTCTCTCTTTTAACGAATGGTTTTCCCTTATAGGCCTACTTTATAAATGATGTTTTCATGACGTTATAAAGTAACTGAATATCTTCGAAACTGAAGTAAATAGTTCAACTGAGCTAAATCTAATACTTAAATTAACTGTAAACACGCAAAAGTCGATTTAAATTTTCGTTATCCAAAAACAGAGATTATGTGATATTCATGGTAATGATGTATATTTCTGGAGCAAGTATATGAAGTAGGACATTTACAGGAGCACGGGTGCTGCCTAATGCATGACATGCACGCACATTGGAAATACAATCCATTACACCGATATGTCACCGTTGGTTAATGAAGCGTTCAGAAGCTCTTTCCTTAGAGCTTAGATCGCAGCAATAATTCGAAGAACGCTTTGTTGAGTCACACGTCACATTTTAAACTCCAATTTTTGACATACTCGCTTTTTTTAAATAGATAACCAGTAGTTCTAACATTTTCTATGTAACTAATTAGAGGTTCTGAGACGAGTTGAGCTATAACACAAAAAAAGAATATTTGTGTTGAAAAAATTTACATGGTAAATCTAATATCGTTGAATCTTGTAATTTTCTGGTTCTGTGTAATGTAAAGTGATTGTATTTATCAACATAGTGAGTAAATATCGTAAAAGAATGCACATTGTCCTTTCGTTGGTAAGTCTCACATACGTCTAATGTAACATACTACTATGGGTGTGATATCTAACGAGACTCCTGGCAACACGATTATGTTACCTTGGAAGAAACGCTGAGTGTTAGGTAACTGGATCTACGCAAGATTAATAGCAATATTGTGAGACTTCGTTTGTATATCGTATGTGTCGTTGAACCAAAAAAAATTGATGGTTTCATGAATAAAATCAATTGATAATCGTAAGCTAACCAAGTTAGATATAGTCTTGCAAATACTCTTTGTTTAATCAAGTAACAAAAATAATTTATTTTACCGAAATTCCTGTTTATAATCGTATTACGGTAAAATATAACATTTTACCTTAATACATTGAAAATTATTACTAGTTAATTTTTTCGTCGCCAACAATTTTCGTCGCCTAGTAGTATAATAATTCAGTACATTTCCTAATAATGTAACGTATCAAAATTGTAGTTACATATAAATGATATCAAATACTTAGAATAAGAATCTACCATGTACATGTCTAACCAACATGACCAAAAACCTCTAAAGTATCAAAACCAATCGTGTATCCATGGATAAATAATGTCAAAGTAAGTCAACACCATAGAAGGAAGAATTATAATTGAATGCATCATCAATATGATCAGAAGAGGAAAAATATAAACAGAACAAATACGTTAGCAACCAGGACCCAATAGATCATATAAATGAGGGAACACATCATATAAGTGAAACAACATATCATATAAGTGAGGGAACTTATCACACAAGTGAACCAACATATCATATATGTGAGACAATGTATCATACAAGTGAGGGAAAATACCCTATAAGTGAAAAAACGTATATATAAGAAGAAGAAGAAACCTGTACATAAGAAGAGGAAGAAATCTGTATACAAGAAGAGGAAAGGTGTATAAGAAGAAGAAAAATGTTTAAGAAACAATGAAAAATATTTAACAAGGAACAAGACAATAACATTATCAGTGTGAGGAAGATCCAATAAATAAGGAAAGTATTTTTAGATGAAGCAAATACCCAACTAATAAGAAGGTAATAATGCAAGTATGAAGAATACAAGATAAGTGAATCATAATAACCCCAACAAGGAAGAACATGAAGAAGAAACAAGGTGACCAAGAACAAAGTGTCGACAAACTAATAAGCAGCCACAAACAATAATAGTGAGTGACTTATATAAGTGCATCGATTAATACTAAAATATCACAATCCCAAACTAAACAACACAAACAATGAAAGTGCAATGTTTATGGAACATGAAGATAAGAAGTGTTAACAAAGATACATAACAACCCCAAATAAACAACACAAACAATTAGTGTATGATTTATGAAACAAGAATATAATAAAAAAGAACATAAAAAGACCACAAATGTACTGATAATAAAGAGAGAAGTAATTGCTCAATAATGACTGAAATTTAATATAAAATCCTTAATAAGATATATGTTTAAATATCAAGAGAGTGAAGGGTAAAACCAATACAGAATGTAATTATTAATGTATTAAAAATAAGACAACCTGTAGTAGAAAAACAAAACAGTTTACCCAAACACAAATGTAAACACATAATATATATGACAATAACAAGTTAGAATTAAATAATAATGTGTAAACAAATAGTATATAATGTAAATAAAATAAGGAAAATATTGTACTAGATAATAGTAATAACATATCATAGTAAAAATATAAGAATTAAGCAAGAAACTGAACAAATCCGAATAAGCATTGTTGTCAATTCAGTAGGATACACATAACCTCAACTGAACAGAATCTGCAACACAGAATCACAAATAATAATTAGAAAAATGCAGACAAAAGTAATTATTCAAATCAACAAACAAACTAGGATAAATGTGTAACATAGTGAACCCAGTATGAATTAAGAAACACAATTATATACTCTATATTGCTTAAACAAACCATAGCCAGATTACCAAAACACAAGGTGACTATCAGAATTACACAAAATACTCACTTAAACTTAATAAAGGAGACGAAAATAGTTTGACAGTAGTAACTAGAATACTCAATACCTCTTTGAGAACCTTTAACAGACATTAAATACATAAATTTATATGAAAATAATAATAAACAAATATACATGTCAAATGGAACTAGATGTAAATAGCAATCCTACTGAGAATTATGCATAATTAACACAGCAGAAAGTATTATACACACAAGACAAACAGTAGACAAAGTCTAAGAACACCTTAATGGATAAAAATACATCCATAAGGCACAAATAATAATAAAATGTGTATATCAATATGACAGAACTATGACATGGTGTATTAAAGTCATACAGTGTAAATAAATGAAGCACCATTAATGGAAACAAAGCTTCACCAAAGATGTATGAATATTTAAGGTACAAGATAAACCCCAAAGAAATGTGTTATTATAAGATATGTATTAGAATTAGTAAATATAAATGCAAGGACATATAGGGCTTACACGCCTGAAAAGCATTTGAAAGAATTGTACATAATTTAGTATTTTAGGAGCAGTTATTAAGAGAAAAAGACTCTAAATATCTACAATGAGTGTTAGAAATAACATGTGTTATAATAAAGTGGAAAAACTTATGTATAATTAAGAACCACGAAAGGTACATCATCGAAAAGTTATTTAGGTTAATTATGGACGGATTTATAGCTTGAGTGGACTCAAAATAAAGAGCCAAGCATCCGCAAAATAGTGATACCATTAATTTCTTAATCCGAAATGTACTAAGAAAGTTATAAACGATAATAAGTTTTCCTTCAATTCCAAAAGAATTGATAGCATCATCGCCGTACTCTCAAATCCAAAGTCCGATGCTAAGAAATAAAATTTCTGACTTTATTAAGGCATATGGGTACGAGATTAACAGATTTTCAACCAATAGGAAGAGCTGATTTCATGATACGCCGACAGCGACTTCGAAGGAAATGACTACTAGCTAATTGACCATCATAGTGAACGGAACGAGTCTTCGACGGGAACAAGATTTTAAAAATGTGCGCGCTCCCTAGTATAAACACGTAATCTAACCTCACTAAAGTGTATAACCTTTAGCGAGTGAAGTGCAACGAGTGATGTGAAATAATAAACCAACCATTGCCAGTGTATAATATCGGCAATGATGAGTGGAAAATTAAGGGAGTACCTAGTATTAACGATATTTTAATGAAATCTAATATTTACCAAATAATAAATTTTTACGTTGGTACTACTTTAGTCAAGTACAGTTGTACATGGCTAAACTAAATAATAATTGTTAATTAACCAGTATTTGAACAGAAGTTCTCAATTTTAATCATTTAAATAAAATATTATTGATTTTCGAAGAAGATGACAATTGAATTTAATACTATAACCAACATTGATGTAAACAAGGTTAAATCTAGATGCTAACTTGACTATAACTAATACGAAGTCAATTCATTTATAGATAATAACCGAGAACTATCATTACGGTTAATGAACAATGAACTTAACATGAATAAATATTATGTATAGTTATAAGATTTCAATGCCATCAATTTAAATATTTTACTAATTCACTTAGAGTAAATGGCAATCTAACCTACACGTTACGAAAGGTCATACTGAGTTGTGCTTTAAAATTATACAAGCTTGTGTATACTCAATTGAAATGAGTTTATGAATTAATTATTATATATTTTGTTATTAATAACCATCCAAGTAATATTATTCCGACACGCAGCAATTTCAATCGTGTCATACACTCCAATACATAACCTGCGAGTTGATATCAGGTGGCCAAATACGATAATTTTCAATATAATAATTAAACTTGTTTTGTTGATTTGTAATCACTCTCTATAATACATTATTGTTGTATTTTAGCATTTTTGTATCCTGTATCTTGTTAACTAAAATAATTCACGACTTTTGGTAATTGTAAACAAAAAACTAACCAAACAAGGTTAGCACCATACAATATAAATAATCAGTGTTACCAGCCCTGAGCTTTAAGAATCTCGGTAACTAGCTAACTTATTTTTTGATGTTTATAAATTGTTTTAAAGGGTTCTAATTGAAATTAACTTATTGTTAATAAAGTACAAATTTACTTACATTTGAATCAGTCTTTCATTTCAAGGTAGGCAATAACGAAAATATTAACAGAGCAATTATTTTACAAAGTGGCAGTACAGCGAACGAGCGGCCAATCTTTGAAACTTCAAAACAGTATCAAATATACAAAATCATTTTATTTACTGTGCATACACAAATACACTTGTGACATATTTTATAACCTGTGTTGTGCCATTTCAGTGTATTACAGGGCCTATTTTGGAAGATGGACTAACATAATCAGTGGTAAGTGAAAGGTAAATCTACCAGTGCTCCAAGAGAACTTAAACATTGCTTTTAAACCTTTTGAACAAATTAATTAATAATTCTAATAATCAAACAAACATCTGTCAAGACAAAAACGTCTAGTTATAGAGTGGCGCTCCATTTCGGGGTTTGATTGATTGAAGATAACACCGTTGATATAACGTTGTATTACAATAATGGTACTGAAATAACTGTTTTCCGAGTCATGGTAATGATTTCCAAGTTGCATAAATGATTTATGTTTTACAATTTTTTCATCCCATGTGTTTTGGAGCTAGTTATAGATAAGTTGTATGAGAAACGTTTTGTTGAGTATGCTGCGAAGCTTTGTACAATTTTAATTACAATTAATTTTAATTACACACGAGCAATCCTGGGTGAAACAGAAAAAATCAACAGATGATCATACATATTACCCCTTCGAAAACGAGAAATAAATAGCAAAAAAATTACAGTAGGAGCTAACGTTAGATCAGGCGCAATATGTTATTTGCAATATATAGGCCTAATTATTACCTAGTAATGGTAACGAAAATTAAATTATTTTAAACATAAATTTTTAATAAATTGTTTGTACAAAATTCATACAAGGATGATTCATAACTTCTGAACTGGAATTGGGAGAGACCTAAAAACTTGAAAACGTGTAACTACATGCCAAGACTTTTCGAGAGGTATCTACCTTGTCTACTTTAAAGACGTGGCAATGTAGGTGTCACAAATTTACTTTATTGCTTTAAATACGTAGATCAATTTTACAGAAACATGTCTGCCAAGATTGCCACAATATACCGCTGAAAGAAAAAGAATACCTTTTTACACAGAACATTCATTAATATGAGAAAACATATGCACACAAAACATTTTCATGAGATAGGCCTATATCGACAAGAAATCTGAACGTTTGTTGAATTCGTTTCTGAAATTTGCAATATGCATCTGCGCGTAAACAAAGGATCCTTGCTTACTTCCTAAAGAGTTTGCTGATCTGATACCTAAATAAGAACATCTTCGGATATGCTCTTGTATGAATGTTATTAAAGACGGTAGTCGTTTAGGACAGTACGGATACACCAGACTTTCACAAACAGCTTATCGTGATACTATAGACATACCTTACTTTTTAGATATAGGTATTGATTGAGATAGATATACCTTAGTATATACATATGAGCATTTTCAAATAATGAGGTCATTGAGGTGTTACAAGTGCAACTTTCGGATTTGCTTTTAATACACCTCAAGCACACAGAAAGCCACTTCTCTTGATCAGATTCTTATTACTCGTACACAAAAATGTCAACATCAACACCTTTCTTTTACATTTGAGTAATGTGTATCTACAGGCATACTAACATGTCGAAGCGTAATATTTTCTCACAAACTTGACTTTAAAAACAAAAAACTTACAAATAACAAATAAAAGCATTAAGTATGCTAATGTCTACGTAGAAAAGAACGTTGATTTGAAATTTCATGTCTGTTTCGAACAATAACATATTGCTTTACATTAGAAAATACTGACCACTTCTAATGGGTATTAAAACCCAATGATTAATTTTTTCAAAAATGTATGTCCTGTGAAGGAAATAGGCAATTCATAAGGAATATCAAATTAGAAAATTAAACCCATGATCAGGAGATAACTTTGTATCCCACGAAAGCGGAGTACCGTTATGACGAGAGAAACGCTTTGGAGACACTATTTGATAACCAACAGTCTGAGAGAGTACGACAACACGTACTAGTCAGTCCTATTTAATTTCAAGACAGTAACTGTATGTGTTGTAAGGTATTTGTCAGTTAATGAAGGAAATTTGTAAAAACCGATATTATAGACAAAGAAAAGAAAGTATAAAAGATAAAAGACGTATTTTATAGTTTATGGAAGATTACATTTAGTTATTATATAAAACATTCAAATGATTACCTTACAATTAAATACTCGTAATTATCTTCCTCACATTTAATTTTATTTCAGATAGTTGCGTTGGGTTTAAACGTTTATACGCTACTAAATTTTTACTTAGACGAAAGCTTTCTTTGAGATTGTACATTGTACTTATACAAAAATTCACATTCCATTTTATTTAAGATAATTATATTGCTAAACGTAAATACAAACATGTAGGCTACATGTAAAATAAAGAATCACATTCATTAAAATTATAAGCTTTTCTCCGTGTTTAATACGTACGGCTTTAAGATTTATCACAACCAGATGTCGACATCACCAATTAATTAACTCCTAGCCTACTAATCAATAAATGTGAGGTGAACCATGACCCAGTTAGTGTATTACGTTATGCAATAGATTAATTAGGTTTACTTTGGAAGTAGGGTAGCCTGCTCAGCTTGACAACGAAACTCCATGCTAGAAAATTAAGCAATCACAGGTCAAGTTAATTAATTATCGTAAGTAAATTTGTTTGTACGATACTTAAACACTTCAAACACTCAAACATATGGAACTGACAAACATTGCACTCTCATGTGAGAACCCTTACACATGATCATACACATACACATATACCCACTTCCTCAGGCAGAAATGAAAAAGACAAAAATACACTCTTTTTATCGACATCGGCTTAACTTTCTATCTTCATAAATAACGTGGAGATCAGAAAATAATGAGATTCAATTAATATCTTATATAGTCATATACAGTTGTGTACTCATATACAGTTGTGTGCGTGCGTGCGTGCGTGTGTGTACGTGACATTAAGTTTTTGCTGAAATAATATGTTTACGTTGGTTTCATTGTTAGTATCACTGAGGCTGAGTTTTGTATGTTGCTTATAATGTTGTGAACTCATTCGGTGATTCAGGTAGATATTTTTTTTAGTAAACGATAGAGTTTATAGCGCAAAAAAATTGTATGCTGTTTTGAATTAATGTTTGAATTCGGTTGGAAAATAACTACGTTTATGTTTTACGCCCGTAAGCTATAGTAATCGAAGATAAAACACAACGAATTAATGATTATTGGGAGAATGATAGAAACGCTACAATATTATATGAATGACATTTTATATAGTATTAGATTAATGACCAGCGACGTTCTTAGTAACAGAAAATATTTCTGGGGCTTAAGAAAGGTCCTGTGGTGCACAGAACGGAGGAAACTACACAGAAGCGACGTTTGAGTCAGTCACTAGTTTACGTATAGTGATTTAAAAATGGTTTTACAGCCGAAACGAGACTAGTTTTAGGGTTACAGTAACTAAATTTTGTATAAACTTTATAAGAGACACGAACATAGTGTATAAAGAATCATTTGTAAGAATTTTGTCAATAAATCAAGGCAAGTAACTGTGTTTCTTAACAATCATAGATCATAATCTTTCCCGTAGTGCCCTGAAATTAAAAATTTCCAAATCGTTATTAATTATCTAGTCAAATTAATTATTTGTTTCTATTCATCACTACACGTAGTAGAGTTTTGGGAACAAATTATAAAATTTGCAATGTAATTTACGCGATAGCAAGAAGTATTTCCTCTTACGGCGTGAATATTTTAAGGGTTATGAATTACTTCTAAGTATCCCTATTTTCGGCGTTTCCATATATTTAATCGCACCAGTGAAATTTATATTGTAAAACCAAGATTTGTTATTTAAGCTTCTAAAGATTGCGCTATTAACTTAACTAGCGCATGCAAAGCCCATCAATTTCGCCCTCCATCCCTCACTAAGCTGACCTCTAGTTTATGCATTACTTCATTTGTTGGTTATGTGGCCTACCATGATGCTCGTCTACAGAAACAATTTATATGTTATATAGAAAATACGGATAAACGGTGTGTTAAAGATTTATTTACAGACCGTCTCGAAACTGCTGAATGTTTTAATAATTAAATGTTAGTGTATTATTGTAGCTTTGTATATAAGATATTCAATTAATTTTGCAGGATTATAAAAGACACTACGACGATGCTCTTGCTTTTTCTGAGGCCGAGCAAAAATACGATATCTTACTCATCTTCTTATTTTATATTTTATTTTTATTGTAATATGAGAATTCATAAATTTACTCATATTTATTATCTAAATATTTTTTCATAAGAACAGAACTAAAAGAATACTAAGAATAAAAATGTCATCCAGCACGTTGAGGAAATCAAGAGTGAAAGCATATCCAGCTGTTCCGAATATTTGAGACAATAGCTTGTGTCTGTTAGATAACTGGTGATGGTAATTACTGAATGAAACATATTAGCGTGGCATGCGATGTGAGTGTTGAAGAATCAAATGGTAAAGTTAGCACGCTCTGATCATGTTCTACGTAAAATTAGTATTAGGATCAAAATATCTTGTAAATATGGAACATATTTAATACATGATAACTTCCTTTTTCATTTGTATTCCTTTTTTTAGTAGTGTGTTTTAATCGTTTTCGCCTTATTTTAGAGGTTATGTTTAAAATCCGGACTCTCATTAAGCCGGACAAGTTCATACCCCATTTAGTCAGAATTTAAGAGATTCTATTGTAATTGTAAATTCATATGAATTTGCGTTTTATACAAATCGCCTATAAGCACGTACATGTGATGTCACATATAGTTGAACGTGTACTCTTCACGTGCACACGCTAATAACAAAGTCTCTGTGTAATGGGAACAAGTCAGAATAATAATAAGGTTCCGAAGATGCAATACAGAGTGGCCTATATTCTAATAGTCTCCATGGCAGACATAGACTGCTAGACTGATTGTTCCCATGCTACTTGCATACGAGGGCGGATTGAAAAGTTCGCGGTCTACCATATAAACGAATGTGTGGCGTTTCTGTTTTTTACCGCATCGTGGCGCCACGTTCGCCCCACAAACAGCAGTGAAGCGTTAAGTCATTACCCTGTCACTTACCCCGTTGGGGAAGTCCGATTCTTCTAGGTCCTCAAAATAACCGTTTACTGCCGCTTTCAGCTCGTCATCTGAGGAAAATCGCTTCACCCCGAAAACTTTGTGAGGTTTGGAAATAGATGAAAGTCAGATAGCACTAAATCAGGCGAATAAGGCGGATGGTGCAACAGATCGTACTTCAACTCGGCGATATTTGCCATAGACACAACGTATATGTGAGGGCGTGCATTATTCTGATGGAAAATGATCTTCTTCTTTGCTAAAGCTAGTCTTTTTTCTCGAATTTTTACATTTAATTAGCCCAGAAGGTTAGCGTAATACTCTCCATTTATCATTTGACCCTTTTCAAGGCAATCTAGTAACAATATCCCCTTAGCATCCCAGAAAAATGGATCCATACACTTTCCAGCCGAGAAAATTAATTTTAGCGATTTTGGAGGCAGCGAATCACTATGCATCCATTGTTTCGGCTGTTGTTTTGTTTCTAGAGTGAAGTAATGGATCCAAGTTTCATCAGTTGCTACAAATCTACGAATAAAATTTTTCGGATTTTTCTTAAAACGGTCCTAACTTTCCTGAGAAGCCTGCATTCGCATGCGTTTTTGGTCACTTGTCAACAAACGCGGCACCCATCTTCCAGACAGCTTTTTCATACCTAATTCCTCAGTAAGAATGTGATGTACCCTTTCATCTGATGACCACAGGCTTAGCAATTTCAGACACCTTCAAACGGCGATCTTCCAAAACAATATCGTGCACTTTATTGATGATTTCTGGTGTAGTGGCACTTTTAGGACGCCCAGTACGCGGGTCATCTTCCAAAATTGCACGATCATGTTTAAATTCAGTAGCCCATTTTTTCACTGTAGTAAATGAAGGTCCAGCATCACCCAACACATTCTTCATCTCATTAAAAATCTCTGTTGGCGTTAAACCTTTCTTAACAAAAAATTTGGTGTTCAGTTTTCTCCATTTTCTGCGTTGCTGTGAGATAACCTTATTTACACAGCTGTTTCTCCGCAACAATGACTTGACCCGACTTGACGCTTCACAGCTGTTCGTGGGGGGAACGTGGCGCCACGATGCGGTAAAAAACAGAAACGCCACACATTCGTTTATATGGTAGGCCGCGAACTTTTCAATCCGCCCTCGTATTTATCAAGAAATTTGTTGACGATTTGATTAAGGTTTCGAGAATGTTTAAGATTATGTAGAAATCGCAAGCACCTTTAATTTAGAAACAGATATTCAATGTAAGCATAGCAATTAAACTCCTTTCAAAGAAGTCAATCGGAAAACGTGTACTATAATTGAATGAACCGTTGAATGGATATGCAGACATACCTACACAGCAATTACGTATCAAATCGTAAACTTTAGGTTACTGTCGACAATCATTACTTACTTACTTACCTCAGTAAGTATTACAATTATAAAATTATCTCCCAGAATTTATCGATCAAGTTTACTTACTTTACAACAATTATTCGTCACACACACACACACACAAACACACGCGCGCACAAAATACTCTCTTCTTCGTTACTTATAGTAGATACAGCTAAATTAAAATATTTGGAAGTGACTTTCTGTTGTCAATATTAGGAATACATACTGTAAACATCGAGTTGTGGATATTGTCACTAAGCTTGTAGTGTTTAAAACTCAAAACCGCTATGCCTTTACTACGTTTGGACTTAATAATAAACTACAATTTGTGTGTTTGCGTGCTGTATGCGTCGTAGTTTGAGAAGGGTAGTGTACACGTTAGCGGACACGCTCGTCTGTGTTTGGGCAAAATAAACTGTTGCCGGCCTTCGTGGCCCACTCAGGGGTCTCGACATTGTTAATCCCATCCCACGTGCCACTAATCCATCCTACAATGCAAACACTTCTATATAATTGCATTATTTTCGGAGTAAAACGTTTCATGGTGTGACGTGATTAAGCACGACCAATTTTAATAACACGAAGCTTTTTAAAGCACGAAGAGCAATATAACTTTTATCAAATAGAGAGTAGCATTTGCAAATCTTCTTGTTCACCTCCGGATAAAAAGCCGAACCTCTCGCTACTCCAATACGAAAATAGAGAATAATGTTTACGCAAGACGTATAGTGTATGTACCCGTATAGACATTAAAGGAAATCTAGTAATTTAAATATTATTTTCAGTATTTTACTGGATTTTGCTAATAATTCCTGTCCTGAACTTCTTAAATGCCACCAGACGATTTTAAACACAAATTTTGTCGCACTTGAAAAAAGCCAGATGTTAAACCAAAGTAGTGAAAGTATTTTTACCTTTTATAAGTAAAGAGATTAAGAATGGCGGGGCTATGTCCGAAGTCAAATCCAGTTATTAGAGTACCAATACGTTTGATTTTATCAATATGTTATGTTTGTGATTTGTTTTATTCCAAAAAATAATAGCAACCACGAACAAACTACCGCGATGGTTTATCAAAAATAGGATATAAATGTGACAATGATAATTTCTAAATTCAATAACTTATTTTTTCGTGTATAGTGCTTCACATGTCATAATAGTAAAAGGCTAATGTTACACGTTATGTAATGCTTATACATATTATGCTAATGTTATGTTCCAGTAACACAGTATTCTAATGAGGAATTACTTACGTAAATAACTACAGAAACGATAATGTAAACAACTGTATTAAAGTTTTGTTACAAATTGATTCAAAATTGATTTAACTGAAGGTTGATCACTGCGTGTACGTGATGCAGCATGCCAACAATCACGCGCTGTTTTCTGTTGAATTTAGGTCTCGGCCAAAGTTGTTATAATTCGCTCTTAAGAGAACAACTTCTTTAAAACTTTACTCATTCGTTTGTTAAAAGTTATTTTATTAATAAACGAAAAGTACTGTACGTGAGTATAGTTATATACAGTACTTAATATGTTTAAATTAAATACGGCATTGAGACATTTTTTAATGTAAAGTAGACGGAATAAATCGAGAATCTTTTATATTTTCAAAGCATTTTGCGGCTCACTTCCTAACCGATAGCGTTTACGTGTTTTCTTCCAATTACTTTTTAACTTGTAGTAAAAATAATTATTAATTTCGTAAAAATTAAATTATTATGAGGAGATAACGAGATAAAATTACAGTAGATACAATAGTATCTAATGTTAGCGTTTAAAAATTAAAGAATTTAAAAAGCATCGACAGTCAAAATTTTAGAATAGGTCTTGTGTTGATAAGGTCGGTGAGTATTTAAAGTGAGTTAATATTATGTACTTAACATTACCATGTCTCCTACGAAGCAATTTTGTAATTTGTACGGCAATATAAAGCAATTTCTGTCTTTATAAATACAGTTCAACTAAATTACAGTAAAAAATCAATAAGGTGGAAGCAGCCAAAGAATTAGACTTGTCCTATGAACAACTCTCTGACCTACTTTACACTTTTTAAAGAGCAGCTAAAAGTTGATTAATAAACTCCTTCACAGCCAATATAACTTCATGACTGAATTTTAATTGCGTTTAAGGTTTTTCAAACTTTGTTCCATCACTATTATCCTTAATGACTTTATGACATTATTAACGACCACAGCAAATTTATGTAGGGCTTTCTGTGTTTCACATATAGTTCTAGATGAATTTATAATTTCCTTTATTTTATTTACATCAGATTAACAATAATTTAATGAATATGGAACACCACACTTATTTTACAGTAAAACAAGTGTACGAAAATGTTGTGATTTGTGATGAGTCTTTGGTTTTATGGTGTTTTATTATTGTTTAAACATTACGGAGGTTGCCATTCTGGGGACACAAGTTCTCTACGATCTGGATAATAATTCTTATTATCAAACGTTGTGGACTGAAGTTATAGTAAGAAAGAAGACAGTCTTCCTTGATTTCTGAAACTTCGATGTACCACTGTCGTTCACAAAATGTCTACATTTACAACTTGTACAATGCCAGGTTTTTTATTATTATTTTCTGAATATCTTGTGATTGACTTTATTATACTACTTATTAGTGTGTGTGTGTGTGTGTGTGTGTATGTGTATATGTGTGTGCGCGCGTGTATGTATGTATGTGTGGGAAAGCGTGTGCGTGCCCACGAGTTTCATTCTGTAACCACTGAACCAGAACCAGTTTAAGAAGCAAGTAATTTTTTTTTACTGAGCTCTTCAAAGATGATGGGTACAGTTCCGTAATGTGAATTCTTACAATTCAATTATAATTCACAAACAGTTACTCTAAAACAATTCTGTGCAACCTATCTATATTTGTAGTCCACGATGTACATAGATTGGCAAGCTTATAGGTGTAGTCCTAAATAACAATCTAGATAATCTGAACTTACGGTCACGGTATGTTCAATATAGTTTCTTGTCTGACCACCTCTATAGAAAATCAAATTCACCTGTTTTTCAAGTAGGACTATGGTGTTAAGGGCATTTTATGATCAATCTTATTCAATCTGTTTTGACTTAATAAAATGACATTACGGTTACTTACTTGTGAATAGGACGTTTATGCGCTTCTAACACACTACTTGATATGTTTTCTACACTTTGTAAAAACTTTCCTGAGTTTTGATTACAAAGTTCATAGTTATTACAAAGTTTGAGTTACAGCACATAATATTTACAGTATCTTCTTCCTTTACAGGAAAGAAATAATCCTAAATACTGTATTGGGCTAGACTCTTTGCCGCTGAAGGGAATGTGAATACAGGGAGGAAGAGAGAGCGTAGACAAAGAGCGCATGCCGTGGTGTAAACAACGCAACGGCGATTGAGAAATACCGATTCACATTACAACATTATCAAAACTAAAACAAATAATGTTCACTATTCTTTCATTGAGCGTTACAGCGAGAATACTGTGGCGTATGTGTTGTACAAGAACTGGAACTGTAAAATATTATTAGTATTAAAATTTAATTTTAATTTCACACAGCTTAACACTTCGAAATGTAATAGATTACTTACGCTTTAAAGAGGCTGAGTTAATCACTCGTCTGTTTCCTCATCCCTGTCATTTCACTGCTGTCAGGATCACTGTCACTGAAGTCTGTGCTGTCATCACTGTCACTTCTGACATTATAACATCTGGCACTGTCCCATCGCTTTCACAGTAGTAGTCCTATACCGCGTCAACTTTCTTGCAGTACACTACCCAATCATTTTCAGTTACCGACATTGCTCAGTTATTTCAGTCTGTCCAATAAAATTAATTTTATGGGAAACTTTCATGACGGTTGCAATTGCTTATGTAACTTTTAACCTTTATCCAGCCAGGTTCAATAGGATTAGATCGCCCACATTTGGAAGAAGCCGTACAACAGTGCGCTATTTGACTGATAAAACTTTATGAATCTTGTGCTGCTTTTCTTTGGAGCGATGGAGTTCTATACTTAAAAAACGTTTCTTTCTTATACCTTCATCACAATTAACATCCTTATTTGTCAGAAAACCTCATTTTTTGGCTGCCAACATTTATCTACAGTAATATTACTATCACCATGTTTTGTCTACAAACAATATGTTTCTTCCTGATTCCCGAAAACTTTTAATTTGCACCAAGGTACTTGTAACCCAACATTACTATTTCTGATTTTTCAGCTAACCCTTTCCTTTAACTTCTGTATTTTTCCACTTGAATACCACACTTTTAAGCACTCGCGTTAATGTTTTAGCTCCCCATGGGAAATGGATTCTTTCTTTCATGATAAGTATGAGTTTTTAACAGTGGGCACAACATTTAGCTTTGTATAAAATCCTGAACAATATTCCTTGCTACGTACTTATCAAAACATCAAGAAAAAGTTTCCGTTTCTCACATATTATACGTTATTCCTCCGTTGTGAAGAGTTATACTTTTGTATTGGATATTCTTTCCTTTCTCAAATATTTAACGAAGCTTTCAGATTTACTACAGTAGTACGCAACTCGTTTCGTTGCTTACTTCAGTCGATATGTAAGTGAGTTTCCTTCTTCACCAAATATTTCAATTATATTACTAATTATTTTGCGACCATTACAGTGAACAACAAAACTTCTTTTTTTTTGTTGATAACCCTTGAAGAGGCAGATACAAATAAACAAACAACAAGGGAATTCACTAACTCTTCGTGTAACTAAAATGTACGTTTAGCCGAAACAACAGTTAAAAAATTTTTATTTTTAATATTACCATAACACAACTACTTGAAAAGTACTAAGCTGTAAACACGACACCAATATACTCGAACGTACAGTCCTTGAAAGCACTTGATACCGCCGCGGTGAAAAACGTCCTGCAGTAAAATTTCAAAGTGGGTAATATCTGATTGCCTGTGTGAGTGGATATCAGTTTGCACTGTGAACAGGGTACAAAACCCGGCACGAGTCATTGGAATTGACAAATAAACGCTACTCAACCACATTCATTCATACGTTACCGCCACCATCAGGAACAAATAGTTCAGCCCATAGTAGTACTTATACTTAACCACCCCCAGCCATAATTTACTTCCAAATCTATCAAACCCATCACAAAAAGTGGTATTTTTAGTGATATATTTACATGTGATCTACTGTTTATTTCCTTATTTCTACTGATTTTTTTTTTTTTTTTTTTTTTTTTTTTGGATGCCAGCGAGGGGATATAATGACAGACATAATGTTGTGTAATCTACAACGAAAAATCTGTATAGCTCCCTGAAAAGGAGGTACTTGTACTAAAATACGAGATAAATGTCTTAGATTTCCATACAGGTTTTCGTTTTTTCATTATGATTATATATAAGTTTAAGAAAATTTCAATATGTTGGTGACCACTCTACCGCTAAATTTTAACATTAAATTTTGATCATATTATTTTGTACAATCGTGTTTTTAATAATATGTTGTAATTACTTATGTAATTTTTTTTATTATTTATATTCAGTCCACACCGTGGCTGGCTAAACTCTAATAAACTCCGAATCATATGATTTATTCGTAGAGCTTGTGTATGATAAAAGTATAACAATACAGTCTGGGCTTGGTGGTCTTGCACTACGTGATCATTGAATTTATTTTGACATACATTCGCATTGGCAAACAATTTTTGTTCGTTTAATAAATAAACCATGAGGAGTAATGCTATACTGCGATTTGAGTTGAACGTTTCAACAGTAAAATCTTGCATTAATTTCTAAACGTACGTCGTACCGTTGTGTTCACTAACTACAATTGTTTTGTTGAATGTTTTGAAGAATTATATCGTGTGTTAAAATTCATGGCGACGCAGATTAGGCAATCTGACACAGTGGATACGTTGTTTACTCCAAACGTCAAGACCAGATTACTTACATTATGACTAATAATTCGAAGGCAGGGAGTTAACTGGCAGGCGTCGTCGTCGGCTGCAGCGTCCGGTTACCGGTTCAGTGACTGCTTCCGACGTCGCCCTTACGCTGCGCACCGATTACGTAAGATTATATCGAGCAGCACAGCCAAGCAGAAGACTGCAGGTTTTGGTTTTTCTTTAGCGTTTTGCTACTATAACGTTCCCATAATGGTTTATAACGTTTCATACTGATTCATGACGTTTTGTCGATATAGAAAAATTACATATTTAAAGATGGACAATCATATATCTATAAATATTTGTATGTAGACCTACGTATAGGGGGTGGGTGCATATATGTTTCTTCTTATTTATTTCGATTTTGTTTATGACATACAACAACAGAAAATGTACACAAACTTGCCCCACTACTAGGCCTTATTGTTACTGCCACCGCTTTCGGTCATGTTATTAAATTTGTTGTATCGTCTGATTTTTAAAAGTTTCAGTTTAAGTTTTCGTAAAGTTGAAACTGATGTGGTGTATGTTATTAATTTTCTAGCGCTGAGAAACTCATTAGTGTTCTACGTTTTAGAGTTTACAGACTTGTTAAGTTGCTATGGCCACCGTACCATGCATTTTTTTTTTGCACTGACCCTACATTTGTTCTGTTGCACTGAAACAGAGAATCAGAACAGCAGCATAAAAAAGCCAATGTTCGAAAAACAAAGATATAGAAGCGTTGTAGTCTCAAAGAGAAGATCTCCTGTTTCTTGTCATCCATGGATAGAGTTTTACGCTCTATTTCTCAGAGTTTTAACGGCAAAATAACAAGCATTAATAAAAAAGTTTCGCTACTAAACTTAACAGTTACTGAATTTATTTGTCTTCTACATTTTAACATTAGCTTTATATTTATATTTTATATTTGTATTTATATATATATATTATATTTACATGTTCTTTTACTTTGAAAAACACGAATACAGTGAATAAGAAATTATATGATGGGCGACCATGAACTGAAATGATAATAACTCATCTGAGTCGGAAATATTTTATCTGTACTTGCTTTTGAATTTTTCGGTGGTTCTAAACCTTTTGCAACGTTAATCAGGCTTTTTAAAGAAAATTGAGTTTCACACTTACACAACTGAGTAAATATATGTTCAGAGATCGTACAAATTTTACGAAAAGTGTTAGAATCTCTCTTCGCTCTATCATTCTCTTTAGTCTCCCTCCCTTCTTTCTTATTTCCCTAGATCACACTCGTATACTCACATACACGAACACATTAATCAGAAGGCATAGGCTACACTAACAAAAACGCTTAGTCCACAACTATTATAATTATTGAGAAGACACAAGCACGTGAGGTGTAAGTCTGGTACCCGTAACGGATTGAAGTCGAGTGCTGTACTGTGATTACTGTCCCTTTGGACGCAGCTCGCAATTAACAGCACACTGCATAACTGACGCGCAATCATCAATGCGGCACTGAAGCTGTTATTTGCTGTGAATACCACGTTGTTTGCAATTAACTTTCTAAGTACCGCTTTTGTATATGTAGTTAGTGAACCTGCAAAGTTGTTGTTAATTACAGAAAATCAATCTTAATGAATGTTGTCATCTGTTAGTGAATAAGATCAAGTCAATGAACTTATGTGACGTTGTTCATGTAGTCGTTATTTCCTTATTTATATTCATTCATGTTATTTAATAAATTGAGTTATGAAATCGTTTATAATTTGTGCCCTGTGCCCAATTTGTCCCATAAGGTTAGTCTTTGTTGAGATGGTCTTATTCTTGTTTTTTTTTTTTTGTAATAATTGCCAAAGGTTCTCTGTGAATTTTTACGTGGGCTACTTATGTGGCCAATTCTTGAGCTATGAAAGTCGTGACTGACTTGGATTTGAGGAAAATCGCTTCATCTTGCATGAAACAAAGCCTCCATTAATCAATGACATCAATGACAACTCACTCCTTAAATTGCGGAAAAAGTTGGGTTTTAAGGTTTATTCTATACTAGTCCTGCTTCATAAACCCTAACACAATACACAATTTTGAAGGTTAAAACAATTCAACTTTTAGTCGGCATATCTACATATAGAGTCGACCACTCTTTTCATCTACTTAGAATATGAATTTTTCAGAAGCTATGAAAGAAAAAATAAAAACTACATTTGTCTGTTTGATCGGGTCTAAATTGCTTGCGTATTCCAAATTTTCTGTCAACGTTTCTGTAAGAAGTGTGAAAACTCTAAGGTTAGCTAGGGCCTTACTTTTTGTTTTATAATTAACAGATCACGATAGACTACATTGCCTTGATCAATTTAAGTCTTGCCTATAACTTCCTTAGCCAAAACAATAATTTTTTTAGCTACTGCGACCATAAGTTTGGTTTTCTAAAGTAAACTACGCATAAGAGGTCAGCGACACAAAGTTTTCTCCGAACAACAGTAGGCTACGTAGTACTTCAATGCCATGTAATTTAACATAGTTGCAAATGTCTTTGCTGGTTATGTTTTATTTAGCGAAATGAATATGTTATCGCTCCTTCTGTGGGCTTATATTGGGTTTCCGACCATAGTTGCCTTTCGGTTTCGAATTTAGAACCTCACAACATTTAAACGAAACATTATTAAGGCTAAATGATTTTTGAAACATCAAGCCTTTTTTATAGATTCACGTTTTCTTTTTTTATTAAGTACCCTCCCAAGGTCTGTTACCGTGGCGATAGGTTTTGCTAACATTCACTGAACCTTACTTTTCAAGTAACAAATCAATGACATCAATAATACTTTAATAAAGCAATTCTTCATTCACACAAAGGAGTTCAAGCATCACTAAAAACACCTTGAACTTCAAAGAAATGAATTGTGCACTAGTACAATAAAAAACAAAAGCGTTGATGTAAGTTTTTCACAGACATACCTGACACATCCGAAATTTCTAAAGAAACTAAATTTCCCAATTGAATTTTTTAAAGAGAAAACAACCCCAAAATGAAATAATCATTGTTGAAACATTGCTAAACAGTCTTACAGTCTTAATTTGTGGCACAAAATGAGTGAAAGCTAGAAACATTAAAGAAACGTGAAGAAAAGACTAATAATTTACACACCTCTATAAATAAAGTTGAAACATTGGAAATACATTATAGAACATCAGAAGAACACTTTGAAGGTGCAAAGAGTTCATTGTAATTAAGAAACGTCAGTTTTAGTGAACTGCAAAGGCAACGTGAAGACGGGTAAGATGTAGCTCAGTTAATATACTACTTTAAATTACAACTAACTACAAAATTGTATATAGACCGCACAACTCAACTGAATTTATACTAAATTACCAAAATTTCAATTTAAAATAAGATGCAAGAATATTATTAACTATCGTATATTAATAAAAGTAATACGCAGTTCATTCGATAAAGGTGACAATCCAAATAATACCTGGAGTATTAACAGATAAATATTTATTATAACGTCTTGTATTACATAACGCTATAATAGGCTACGTTTTTTCTGTTCAACTTCTTTAATCTATCACTTACTTAATATGTTGGTTTGCGTACAATAATAAAGTTACTAGTTACTTAATGTAAATTATAAAAGCCTGAATATTCAAACCATAAGTAATTAATATCATAAATTATTTCATAAAAAGTTTCACAAGTTATTTATAAAATTTGCATAAATAATATCATTAAAAAATTGTTTCATAATTAACTATTTTAGAAAAAAATTAATTGTTTCTGGCTGTTTATATTCTAATCTCATACACGGTTCTTTCCTATCCGACTGTCACATCCAGTTGTTGTTTCCAAGGAAGCGGAGACTTTTCCATTAGTTATACATTGTCACAAACAACTGTTCGTGTATTGGCGACAAGTACTTAGACGGACGTCTGAAAATATTTGTGCCAACTGTGCGTGTTTCGAGAAGAGTAAACGATTTAAAAACTCTTACCTCCTGCGCTTTTTAGTTACCTGGACAATTTTGTTACAATTATCATACGAAATTAGATTTATAGTTCTATTCAATGTTAAACTGACAACACACTAAGTTTGTAATCATGTAGGCCCTAATCTTGTAATATTTATACTTCATATTAGAAATAATTAGGAAAGGATGTAAATCAATAGGAACAAGGAGGCTTCTGTAGTAAATTTACAAGAGTAATCCATTCTATCCTTTGCAGGCGCTAAAGTGAAGTCACCTGTACGGGCACATTTAGTAGGTCCTTTTCAGAGGCATGTAGTTGTTTACTGTTCTCCTGGGTACGAATTCTCGTACGTTTTTGGCTGTAAAATTGAATATTTGTGAAGTCATAACAATTAACAAACGTTTTATAACTCTGGGGTATTGCAGTAATTTTGAAACACAACTGGCCGTAACAAATGTGTTGAATTATCTACAAATATACTCAGTCCTAAGCATCACTACTCAGCACAATCTAGGCTACACTTGTTTAATTAATTAAATTGACAAAACATTATATAGTATATACTTTGAGTACTGACTAGTAGGCACAGAGAATTCATAAGGCGACATACTTTTTAAATACTATGTGAGGTAATCTTACCTGGCCAAACTTTGATTATATCATGGGAATCTAGTATTCGAAACTAGTATTGTGCTTACTCTGTCTAATAAGTGAGTGGAGAACACAGCTGTATCTTAACTCAGGATTATGGATCCTGTACATTTTTAAAAATAATTAGCAATTCACTAATCTACAGACTTACGCCTGTATATTATTCAGCAATTTAAGGTATATAGAGCAAATTTTATGATTTCAGTGAAACAATAGCGGTTTACAACATCCGAGAATATGACAGTTCTGTTGTAAACATTAGAAATCTTATTTCAGAAAACAGTGCTGAAAAAGGAAATTGTTTTAGCAATAATCGTGTTTTGCAGAAAATTTCGTATTCCTTATATTTGCAAATGTGTGTTCTCCGTTCTCGTAACCGTTAAAATTTTGGGCAATCTAACAAGATTGTAGAAAAACATGCTTATGGTAAAATGTAACGATCATGAGGGGAGACTTCAGATAATGATTTATATAAAGGTTTAAACAATATATTTAATAATTTGTAAGTAATAATTTATATAATATACGTTATTAAAAATACGTATATATTTTAAATAAATTAAATTATAAAATCTTCAAAGAAAAACTTTTATTATAATTTTGGGGCATTCTGTTTTTGAAATCTTATTCTTTGTTCAGAATGTCTTAAATGAATGTTAACATTATTTGATTTTATCTTTTTTATTTTTTCTTAATAAGCCTAAACATTTTCCAGTAAACATGGCGACATACTATACTTTGTCGCTCTTTGGATCCACTAATATGCATATATTTCTACTTCAGTTTTGTTATAGTCTAAACGTCATCCCTATCTCTCCATGAAGGACCCATTCCATACCAACTCTTCATCAGTAGCTTTTGTTTCTAAGCACCTTTTCAATACCACAGCGGGACTAGTATAAATTCAGTGGTGTTCTTTCCGTGAATTAAAATTCATTATTACTTACTACAGTTCTATCTTCCCTTTTTATTATGTAAGTAATGTGACAAATGAAAAATGCTGTAGCCTAAAGATTTAACGTTTAAAGCCATTACTATTGTTTAAAGAACAATTTTTAGGCATTTTAACAAATGGTTAGAACATGTTAACCATAAAACAACCATGATAGGTCTAACATAACGATGTTTAATTGCCTTTTCCCTGTTACACTAAATTCTTCAATCTTCATTTGTAACTGTATACTTGTTGCTGTGATTAGTGTAAAGTCACCTCTTCAGTTACTTGTGGTCCTAACTCTTTCTTACTCCCTCTTGACTCCGAATAGGCCTAAGTGTTTTATTATCTCACAGTCCTATTTATTATATTGTATAATTTTTTTGAGTTGATTACTTTTATTAATCAACATAATAACGTTTTTATTTTTTAGTCACAACGTCGATTAAACTACTGAATTTTAAAGATTTTGATCTATATCGGTATATTATAATTTAATCTTATAATGTAATTTTAAGTTAAAGTTTTCTCGTATTTTACTTTTACAATCTTTTTTACTACACCATAATCAATATACTCTACTATATTTTGTAAAGAAAGAATTCACCTTTTGCTTTGTTCTTTTTTGACAATTACTAAATGATTCCTAAGCTCCTAATGTATACTTTCAAAGCATTTTTCAGGAATTTAAACAATTATTTTTATAATTCTTTGTAAAATAATAAAGGTCATTAATGCATCGTCTGTCTTCATCGTTTCTTGTTAATTTATCATTTTTCTATTTTTCTGACATTTATTAAAGAATGGTAAATCTTTTAGAGTTTTTAACTGCCGGTTTATTGGTAAGTCTCATATTATTTTTAATTTACGTAAACTTAATATTGCTATTTTCCATGATCAGCGCATGGTCTATATTCACGTCTAGTCTGACAACTGTGCTCAGAGTTTACGTTACATAGTTTAACTAAGACATGTGCGTATTTGATTCGATAGAATGGTGTGTCCCAAATGTATTTTTTTTTAACGCTTAAAAGTATCGTTGACACCGCCATCGCATTCCATTCACTGATTAAGTTTTCTTCCTTTTAATTTGTTTTACCCAATAAAATTTACTAGTTATTTAACTATTTGTTTGAAACCCAGTATCAGCTATCAAGTATGGCATAAAAATTATGTTGCTTCTGTCCTTAAACATTTGATGAAGTCTTACTTTCCTTCTCTACTCTCTCACAGTTTGCTTTACTTTTTGGACAGCGCGTTTGTAGCATTACTAACTATTACTGCTTATTTTGACCATCATCAATTTATGCATAATATAAGTATTACATTATGCATAAATTGATGCATATACTTTGCATCAGTGTTTCCTTAATACTATTGTTTCACTAAAACGTATTCAAACATATCACAGCAAAACACAACCAAACAACATACTCAATGAACAATTACAATTCAAATCCAACACACTATTCGACACAATAATACACAACGCATACAATTCAGAATCCCGCGCCAACCCCCCTTCCATCTCCACACACTCCCACACACAACCAGTCACCAAAAAACCGTTACAGATTACCAACGCCTTGACGCATTCCGCATTTATACCTCACTGAGGAAGGAGTAAACCACTCCGAAACGTACGTTTGAGGAAATACAAAAAGTAAATTTTTTCACAAGTGAAAGTGCATTAAATATTAATTGTTAAAGTGCTGTGAAAGAAGTGATGATCATTCATAATAATAAAATAATTTAATACATTGTTACGTTTAGTGTATACATTTTTTCCTATAAGTTAATTGTTTTTATAAGATTTATCTATATATTTTGGTTTGGAATTAGACACTTCACCTTATTTTTCTTGTACTAAAATCTTCAGGGAGCGACGAATAGAATCTATTTATTCGTATTGCAAAGCGCATTATGTACTGTCATTATAACTCCCTAAATTGAATAGTTTGCGTTGGGCTTTCATGGGCTTATGGTGGTTTGCACTTAGGAAGTTTAATGAACATTGTTAATCTCTACAAGCAACTTTACGGTAAGACGCTCTCTCTTGTAACCATTCAGTTGTATTCGATCTTATAGTGAAGATTGCGCTACACGAGGCTGTTTACAGTTAAATGTTCTATTTAGGTGCTATCACAAAACTGATTGTGTGGGTCATATCGTTAGAAGTATAAGACGTATAATAAGTTCATTGTGACTTTGAAAAAATTTGTGAAATTTTTTTTAGAATCACTGTCTCTATTTCTTATGTTGTAAAGAAACATTTCCACTGTTTATGCAGCGTTAAGCCTATGCAAGGTATAGGATATAGGTGAAACTAGCACAACTTTCCCCACATACTGTACAGATGTGTCCCACTTAGGCCTACGTTGTTGGTTGCTTACTACTTTACGTAAGTGTATTTCTGTATACTATTTATCGTGCATTGTAGAAACAAAATATTACGCTTATAGTGTTTCTCTTCATGTTTATGTCTTCCTATGAAAACAATGAATCACCAATGATACGTAAATTTGTCCTGTTTCAACAGACATTTGAAGCCTGAGCAGAAGTTGGAACAAAAACCATAGGAAAAAAATATTATATTTTAATTATATTAAATATAAACATTTTATATAATAAAAGATATTCAATATAAATATTTAAAGTTATTTATCGTTTAAAATGGCAAGGATTAGGTGTTATCACTCTACACGTTATTATTATTATTATTATTATCTGTGTGCATAGAACATACCCAAACAGTTAATTAATCGGAGTTTATTGAGTTAAGGCCACCGGCGCGGCGCTTAGATGACAGTGATAAAAGCAGTATAGTTGAATTTATTTCAAACTTAAATTAATGTTTCCACTGAAGATATAGAATATACGTAATACTGTAAGCGGTAGGTGTCTTCTTCCTTTGTTCCTTTGTTTTGGAGGAAGCGTTGACGTTTCTATTTCCTGGCGTGTTACACGGCGTTATTGGTGGCAGTTGAACAAACAAATATCACATGCAACACACATATTACATTTGTGATCGATTGAATAGTTTTCTTCTTAAACAGAATGGAAGTCTGTTACTTCTCAAATAATTACCCACTTTTTCAAATGCGGTCCTCCCAGATCTTATTCAAGGGACAATTATTTCTGTCATTATAACTGCATTGTTTGTTATTATTTTTATAAATACATACATAACACGTAAGACACAACTGTTCTTTATTCAAAACTGTTAGAACATTACCTCTAATTTTCTCGGTTACTGTAGTCTTGTTAAAAGATACGTTCTTCTTTTGTAAATTTGATTCTCACCAAGATCTTTACTTTTTAGGTTTAGCTTAGTACTAATTTTATCTATCGTGTTAAATGATATTACATCACGTGCTACCTTCCATTATTTTAATTCAATTGTTTTTCAATGTCCTTATCGTCTCATTGTTTTCCAACAATGCTAATTAATTACAATTTTACTGCTTAAAAAGCGTGCAAATGTAAGAAAATAAACATGAGTGAGGCCAGAAATAACGCGAATTGTGTGTGTGTGTGTGTGTGTGTGTGTGTGTGTGTGTGTGTGTGTGTGTGTGTGTGTGTGTGTGTGTGTGTGTGTGTGTGTGTGTGTGTGTGTGTGTGTGTGTGTGTGTGTGTGTGTGTGTGTGTGTGTGTGTGTGTGTGTGTGTGTGTGTGTGTGTGTGTGTGTGTGTGTGTGTGTGTGTGTGTGTGTGTGTGTGTGTGTGTGTGTGTGTGTGTGTGTGTGTGTGTGTGTGTGTGTGTGTGTGTGTGTGTGTGTGTGTGTGTGTGTGTGTGTGTTTCCTGCTTTTTTATTGCGGTAATCATAATAATAAAATGGAAACGTAAAAATGTTTACATAATTGAGACTATTAAACATTACATAATTGAGATATGCTTGCCTGCCACGAACGATATATTTTCTCTCATACATGATTTAAATTAAAATGAAAAATATAGAATTTTGTTAAAGTGAAATGAAATGTTTCCATAGAAAGTACTTCTTTGTTGTCAATAACGTAGTACACATATAAAACTTATAAAAATTTACCTCCTCCATCATCAACTACCATTTTAGTTTATAAAAAAATTACCCCCTCCCCCTTCAACTACCCTTTTCATTTATAGATATTTCATCTACCTTTCTACAGTGGATTATTATGACCTTCTTTTCAGGATAATTTACTTATCAAAATTAAGCACTTTACTCTTGTTAAAACGTAAAATGTTGCTGGTAAACTGCCCCTTTCCCTTAACCGATCTTCACCAAAAACAACAGACCTTGAGTCCTCTACAATTCATGGCTGTATGCAAAACCTTATTTGATTCTGTTTGAATTTGCGGCTATTATCGTTTGCCATAGAAAAAATTCTACACACAGACACAGAGAATTCGAAAAATGACTTTTTTCATGTTTAGATGGTAGTACAATCAGAATCTGCCGTTATCTCGAACACGATTTTTTTTGGCATGAACATACTACCATTTCCTTATAGAACATGGAAGTAAAAATCGGTATGGAGAACCATACATGACTTCCATGTCCTAAAATTTATATTTAAAATCATTTAATTATTAATTAAATAAGTGGATGCTTGAGTTCTGAAGAAATTACGTATCAGCTAAAATGGTACCACCATGTCAGGTGGATTAAGACTATCCTCAACCTTCGTGAGGAAGGACTGTACTTTTGGATAAAGTGTCTGTAGGTCGAACGAAGAGCTACCTAAAGGTAGCTGCGATCTGATTCCTGTAATGAAATTGGATTCTCGCTGCGAGGGGCCGAGGGATGTCTATAGTGTTATCAAAGTCTTTCCTGTCAATACTATACTAGAATTTAGTTCCATGCAGCTGACTTTAGTCATTTTTCCTTTTTAAAATCGAGTCTTGATTTCTTTCTTTCCATTTGTCTTCTGATTTCCTGAACGATTATTCTGTTCACCCGTATAATTGTAAATTTTACAGCAAAACATTTCTTCCTTAATACGTTTGTGTCTTCTGTTTAACACCCACCATTCTGATCCATGTCATAATGCTATATTCCACACAGGCTAGTAAATAACTAGCCATCAGGGAGGTCTAAATATTTTCAAGGAGGGGCGAGCAGTTTTCCAAAGGAGAAAAATATTTATATATTTTTCATACACACACACATGCACATATTAGTTTATAATTCTCATATCATAATAGAAATAAGTACACAGATTGTATTAATTGCCCAGGAAGCAAATCTTTTCGGCTCGCACGCGTTGTGTTGGTGTGGGTTTCGGCACTTTCCATTTAGCAAGCGTGCAAACATAAGAAAATAAACATGAGTGAGGCCAGAAATAACGCGAATTCTCTGTGTGTGTGTGTGTGTGTGTGTGTGTGTGTGTGTGTGTGTGTGTGTGTGTGTGTGTGTGTGTGTGTGTGTGTGTGTGTGTGTGTGTGTGTGTGTGTGTGTGTGTGTGTGTGTGTGTGTGTGTGTGTGTGTGTGTGTGTGTGTGTGTGTGTGTGTGTGTGTGTGTGTGTGTGTGTGTGTGTGTGTGTGTGTGTGTGTGTGTGTGTGTGTGTGTGTGTGTGTGTGTGTGTGTGTGTGTGTGTGTGTGTGTGTGTGTGTGTGTGTGTGTGTGTGTCCTGCCGGCCTTTTTATTGCGGTAATCACAATAATAAAACTTTGGAAAAGTAAACATTACATAATTGAGATATGCTTGCCTGCTTGGAACGATATATTTTCACTCATACGTGATTTAAATTAAAATGAAAAATATAGAATTTTGTTAAAGTGAAATGAAATGTTTCCATAGAAACTACTTCTTTGTTGTCAGTAACGTAGAACACATATAAAACTTATAAAAATTTACCTCCTCCATCATCAACTACCATTTTAATTATTAACAAAATTACCCCCTCCCCTTCAACTACCCTTTTCATTTATAGATATTTCATCTACCTTTCTACAGTCGATTATTATGACCTTCTTATCAGGATACTTTATTTATCAAAATTAAGCACTTTACACTTGTTAAAACGTAAATCATTGCAGGTAAACTACCCCTTTCCCTTAACCGATCTTCACTAAAAACAATAGTCCTCTACAATTCAGGGCTGTATGCAAACAATTAATTGATTCTGTTTGAATTTGCGGCTGTTATAATTTTCCTTTACAACATTTAATTTTTAAAATGTTATCCCTACTTGAAGCTACGAATCGACAAAGTATACCTCAGTTTTTCTGAAGCAATACGATATTTGTAGCTGACACCGTACAGAAGGCCTGAATGTTATAGATGTTTACCACCTGTATTTTTTAAACTTTGTTTGTTTCTATGTCTATGGTACAAATATATCATAATTCAGTTAATTAATGTTCTGAATATTTTAACATTCAGCAAAATGCTATTAAACTTGCCACATTCCATGTAGGCTAATTGTTAACAAAGGTTTCGTTAATTCTAAACAAATTTTTGTATGTGATTAATTTAACAGGAAGGTAGCCTACCTATTACAAGAAAAATAATAAAATTAGTATTAATTATAATTACTATGCTTATTATAATATTAGTATGCTTATTAATATTACCATTACAAAAATTCAAAATCCTTATCACACAATTCTTTTTATTTCTAAAATACCTGAAACTATTATTGAAACAGTTATTTGAACAGTGATATTATATGACGATAGTGCTACTATTATAACAGTGTTATATTTGTGTAGAATGTAGAAATTAAGATGCTTAATTGGTACTGAACACAAGCCTGTTGGATAAAGTGGTATAAATTACAGATGGAATATGATGTGATAAAAAATATGTACACGACAGGTCTGCTGATAATCGTTTACCTGACTCAGGACGTACGTGAAACAGACATTTGTAGGGGTTCAAGTGCTCTACGTTAGTTAATAAGTTTACATAGTAATGCCATTTACAGTACTTAGTAATAATTTGATAACGGTATTTGTTACTGAATGATTTTGTTTAGAAGTACATTCTCCTAGGCAACAGCTAGATGTACACCTTTACGTATACCGATAACGAACTGCTGTATAAAGTAATGGCCTACTAGATGAGCATTAAACAAGTTTTAAGTGTAAATACGTTAATAACGTTTGACGCTTTTATACATTATTTTACACATACATGTAAGAACAATAAGTTAGTACATTGTTTACCTTAACCCATGTTTTACTTTCTCAGAAACAAACGTTTCGCCTGTTTTACGATAAGGCATCATCAGTGGCACAGTAACTACTCGAGTGCTCTTACTTCCTACTTGCTTTATGTCTGCAGACTATGGTTATTCACTCGCTGCGGAAGGCCATAAAAATATTACGTTGTTTGTCAGAATTTTCAAGATCTTGGTTTGCTCTAAAACACATTATAAGTTTTAAATTCCAGATGACGTTTCCCACTAGTCCACCTTCATTGCTTTCTATTTAACTTCCAACTGTCATACCTATAAGTGTCATTACATATTTATTTCAGCTGACCGTGTATATTTTGATTCCTTTTCTTTACGTTTTCCAGTCCTGTATCGTTTCTTTATGAATTGTATCATTCAAAACACAGTATTTAACTGACGTATAACTGACCAGAAATATGTACTTGAACACTGTTAATTACAATCCTTCAGAGTACATTTGAGGCTCCTGCATGCCCTCACCCTGACAGTCTCGTTGAGCTCCTTCAGGATTATTCGGTGCTGTGTAGTACACATGTGTCTCCGTCTCTTTATTTGTCCCTGTTTATCTATTTATGCATAATTAGTATGCAATATTTACATGAAGGCACACAATATGTGGCGATGACGTATAATGCGTCTTTTTAAATAATCGTGCTCAGCAAGATTTTATTACGGAGTTTAGGATAAGCATAGGCGACCATAAATTATTCTAACACCAGAATAGGTTTATTAATGCTTACAACTTAAAATTAGAAGACATCGGATAAATATTTGAACTAGCATTACTTTTTATTTATATTGTAGCAGTAAAATGTATCAATTAATTAACTAAATTACAGTGATGAAACTGTTTTTGATTGTACTGTGTTAGTTGGTTGCATTGAAGCCTGTTTGTTTGGAAGGACAGTGTGAAGGTTTCACTTAAAGTGAGGAACAAAAAGAAAAAAATATATTTTTATACCTAAAATGTAACTCCAACAAAACAGTCTTGTTACAGTTGCATGGCGGTTTGTATCTCTAGAAATTCTGTAAAGATAATTAATAGGAAACATTTTAAAAACTTATTAATGTATTTACATTAATACATAAGTCGTGTCATTATTCATGATGATAAATATGGAAAATTACGTGTAATGCAGTTGATTAACTTAATTGTGATGTGAAGCCACAATTAGTTCGGCTACATTAGCCTAGTCCGTACAGAAACTATAGGGCATAAGTCGTGTATTTAATTAGCTGCAATAATCTCACATTACGTACCTCTCCAGCGGTATACAGCCATGTTTAATTCCGTATCTAATATATCACTGTCGTTTACAATATACGGTGCATTAGGCTATAGGTGATAAGTGGTTGCACCTATTGTTTAATATGTTAGAATTTAAAGAAACATATGACATATATGAGATTTCGCGCATGGTACGTGTGTGTGTGTGTGTGTGCGCGCGCGCGCGCGCAATTAGGTTCTTGTTTGCGATACTCAATGGCAGAATATTCACACGTTTATTTTTAATTCTAGTTCGGATATCTGTTAACTGAAAATTAAACATTTTGGATATTTAAAATGTGTACTAAGTCGAAGAAATGAAGTACCGTAATATTTTATGACGTTATTTATGCTGTTATGTTGCAAATAGGCCTACGTAATATTCACATGAGATATTTACGTAAAAAGAGGAGGGAAGCATATGCATTGAGCAGCTAATGCATATTAGTGTCATACAACACGTTATTATCAGACTTATCAATCTCGTACAATCTTTAGAACACTCTCCCTGTCCTTCAGAATTTTGAGTATCTAATCTTCACGTTTGAGGCCTTTTATCATATATGAGCAATATTTTGCGGCACGTTCATTAATTACATTTGTATTCCTTTTGTAGAGTTCTTTATGTTTAGATATTTGATACGTTTTGTTTTGTTACATTACTTGCAAACTGTGCTAGGGACTGAAGTTGTTTTATGATCTTAAAAGCAGTAAATGTTTTTTGATAAAACCGTCTGTTTCTATTTCTTTTTATGCATTATTTTCCTCGTGTTTTTATATGCGTGAACACCATTTCCATACAGCAAAACTTTGTATTACCTCTGACACGTATTAGAGACATTTTAACATATTTATTTTAATTTTTTAGCTCTACAGTAGATTACATTTTCTGCAAAATTTATAAATTTTACATGCAACAAAAAGGAGAGGTTTTATTTAACCTATATATACTGATCTCTGCAAATTCAATCTATGTCCGTGGGAAGGGAGTATTGTAGGATGCACGGAACTGAAATGTATGGTGATTAACAGAATTGTATACACATTATGAGGATAAGCTTGAGCATACAGAGGGGGTTGGAGTAAACGTTTGCTCAGTACAAATACAGCTGTATCCTGTATACTCAGCATCAAGTATAATACTGAGCATTCATTATCCAAATACATTACTTTGCACCCGATTACCGCATTTAGTCGGAACATAATTACTACATTGTAATAATGTCTATTGACTGATGCGGCATGGATCTAGTGTGTATGGGATGTATTAGGAACGTGGTTGTTTAAGTTATAGAAGACCGATCCACAGGAAGGTGGAAACAATTTTTTAAAAACAAAAACATTTGAACGTAACATTCAGTCGCATTTTCCTGTCTGGTTATAATCTGTATTATAAAAACTAAACGACACCTTTGTGAATAATAGAATGTGTTCCTTTTAAAAGTAAAACAGAATATAATGTATATAACACTCAGAGTCCCAAGTCTTGTGATTACTTGTGCATCGCGTCTGGAGTACCGCAGCTGGATTTTGACTTTACTTCAGCTCCTCTTGGGTGAGGTCTCTTCTCTTTGTCGGTTTCAAGATCTGTTTTGTCGGTCTTTCTAGTCTAGCTCCTAATTTTTGTCTTTTCTTACCAAGACAATATGTAGATTATTTGAAGACTAGGAGTCTATGTCTTCGCTGTCTTCTTTTATCATTAGCTGGAAGTAAATATATCTCTTGGACCAACAGACAGAATAGGTAGAAGGCAGTCTATTTAAGAGAAACTTACTGAGATACCTGAGGATACTATAAATTTTACATTTGTGTGAACTAGTTTCATTAAGAAAATTCTGACTTTAATAAGCAAAAAATAATATGTATTGACGTGTGCAGGTAATTTTAAATAACATTTTATTTTCAGTTTTAAATTCATATTATTTAAAAGGTTAAGACATCGGGCTAATGCTCGATGCTCGTAAATAAGAAAGTATTAAAAAGCCTAATCAGTGGTCTAATCATAGAATGGATGAACAGTAACGGGCACGACTGAGGAAAGGGACTACAATTATGGGATGATGGAACGTACACAGTTCTTTCTCGTAAACTAAATATAACCGTAGAATATCCGATACTGTAACCTTCTGGTTATTGTCTCAAGCAATTGACAGATTATTTTTTTATTAAGAATAGACCTACTGTTTATTGGATAATATATTTTACTTTAAAAATATACAGAATTATAAGGAAAGCTATTGTATGACTCTAAAGGCTAATAGTTAAAAAACAAACAAAAGTTTGTTTTCTAACCTTACTGAAAGTACCGATAATGTAAATAGCTAACCGGTGGCAAAAGTATATAACAAAGTGATTACAGAAATAAGGGCATTTAAAAAATACTGTACATTTTTTTTTTCTAACGGTTAAAATAAATACTGAGTACATCACTTAAAACCCACATTTGATGTACTAACAGTTCAAGCAGTTCGCTGATGTACTGACAGTACTACTAGTTAGAATTCCGATTTAAAAAATGATTGCAGTTTGTCTCGGTACATTTAGCGCCAGTCACAGATATTGGATTTTACGTGTCAAAGGGAATACGATTTTCCCAGTAGGAGATTGGTGAATATTTTTGAAATTAACTCGTCACAGAAACTTGAATACCGCGAAATAACTTTTGAAACGATTATCATTTGTTATTTGCAAACTTTTAAATATTATTTGTCTTCCAATCAGTTGAAATATTATTTAATTATTAAAATGAATATTGAACACGTTCTAGGGAGTAGGCTCTGCGTACATTACATAAAATGTATATTTCTATCAGCGACTATTAGTTACAAATAGGTTTGATAAAATCAAAATAATCTCATAATCAACCATAAAATTGCAAAACATATGCTAATGAGAATTATGTGGGTTTGCTGTATATTATTTATTAAATTTTAATTTAATAACAGTTGGTAACACTGGATTTTGTATATTTTGCAACGGAATGAAGAACCAACCAGCAGTCAGTATTCCAGTGTAGTAATGGACACTATACTATACTCGTGGACCTTACTTTTTAATTTACAAATTTTATCTACATTTAAAAGACAACATTGGACATCGTTGATGTTGCTAGTCAGTGCTAGCTAAAACTAAATGCTAATTATTTCTCTATTCTCATCAATAGAAGATTTAATGTTTCTGACATATTAAGAAGTAAAATGGTGGTTAGTTATAAAGTGACTGAATTCACAATACGACAGTAAAATGCAAATTACTTTAGTAATATATTTTTACCAAACATCAGGTTGAACTTAAGGAAGAGAAAAAGATATTACTGTATTTGACACCATATGGTTAAAAAGATCTGTCAACAAGAAAACAGCTGAGGAACACTTGGTGCCTAATGGTGATAAAAATAAGATGAGAAGTGTGTTTTTTAGAGATAGTTATATAGTTTTGTATAAGCATCTACCTATGGTCAGTAATCAAAATTTTAATTTGAGGTTAATTGAAAACTTAATGTTTACTGTGAAATTAATCAAAGTTACTTATAATTAAATTAAGTACTACTCAGTATCTAATTCCTTCAAATAATTTAAAGTTTTATTTTTAATTTTACAATTTTAGGGTGTCAAGCCTGCATGCTTATTAGTATTATTGTTGTTACTAATTGTCTGACGTCAATAGGAACGCAGAAGGGTCCAAAATACATTGTTTTCTGAGAGAAGTAAAAGCACTTCTAAAATTATGAGATAATAAACACATAAAAACTGTAAAATGTTGGTTACTGATGATCATTTTCACTCAGTAACAGCTCATGTATTATCCTTTCTACTCCACATACAAACATTCATTATTACAATATTTTATGTCTGTCCCGTGATATTGTTTATAGTGGGCTTTAGTATTAAATAGAAATACTGAATAGCAAGCATACTTGCAGAAAATAAAGTTACTGAGATTAATTAAACGTTAATATTAATGTAAAATGAAGCTAGATAATGAAATCTAATTAAGGTGTATTTCCTACCGTACGAAAAATATACATTCCACACTACTTGATGTAAGTTATTCATTTCGGGTTTTGAATTTAATTCAAGGTCTGTTGCGAGTAGAATAAGCTCGTGTCTCCTATAATTCTCCTTAGTTAAATTTAATGATCCACACCATATAAATGCTGAAGGTGACCGCTGCATAGGAAATTCACAAGACAGCATCCCTTATACTCGACGTGACCTGCTTGTTACAAACTAAAATAAAAGTGATAAAATATCATGGTGGTGAACGTTTACTTCCGTAAGATGCAAATAATTGGCTGAAACAAATTCTATTGTTCGGTTGATGGTACATTTTATTCTTGCGCATGAGAGTGATATCAATATAGTAAGCCTACTTCAATTTGCCTCTCTCCTTCACATTCATCATGCCTCTCTCTTTTCCTTTGTCATTCATTCTCTTTCTTACCTTAATTTTATCTGAAAAATTATACACCTTCAGGATATATTTTATACATAAACTTTCTATGAAGTAATATACATACGCAAACATACAGTTCTCCTTCTTCTTGTATACATAACCTTGCATAATCTTCTAGCATTCGCCTACACTTGCAGTTCCCTATACCCGAATACAGTATGGATTAATTGTATCTGTAAAAGAGCTGCAAAGTATGTCGGAGCTGACGGACTGATGAAATTGCCACCACATCATCGTTGTGTCGATGTGAAATGTAATTCTGTTAGCAATCACATTACACTAATTATACTACGTGTCAACGTTTTGTAATAAACAAGCAAATTGTACAGAAGTAATGTGGGAAAGCAAGCAAAAAACGTATTGCAATTTTGTTTACTAACACCTGCGGGCCTAAATTCGTACAAACTCTTAAAATTCTATTCTATTTAGAATTCTTAAATACATAATAGTTTTTCACATTCATGGAAAATAAATGTTATTACATGTACAATAAGCATAGGCTACGTTAACAAAGAGACGCAGCTGTCTGTATTCATCAGCGTCAGCTAGAATGTACGCAGTAAATAATGACGGTATATTTGTCACAGTGGCAGTTACAGATAACAAATTTACACGCAAAACAGAGCCAGAGCTACAGCTACACGCGTCATTGTGAAACGTTCATACTGAGAAGGATATACCGAACCTGATCGACACAATCAGATAGTTCTACTGTTACAAACCAACCGTAACGATTTATTGCAAAGTAAAAAGCTTAGGGCAGTACTTTACTAAAATTAAATTTAATTCTAACAGTAATACGTCCCATTATTAACATTCGTGTGAACACTTTTTTAGCGGCAGGATCATCGTACAAAACAAAGTACTGTATACTCAATTTAAACTTAATTTATGTTGAACCAACGTTGTTAAGCTGCACTGTAATTAAATTTAGTGAGTCTTTTTATCGATTATTGATAAGTAAAGTTACAAACACTTATTGATTATTCTTTGAATTCCTCCTGGTTGGCAAATTGGTTATAATGGCTCCAGATTAGTCAACGTGTTTTCCTCAGGTAAAATGATTTTCAATTTGATGTTTACACCTGTCAGATAAAGACGTTTATATTGCTGTTATCATTAATAAGCAAAGAAACGACAGTTGTCATCTAATAACTTACGTATCCAGTAGCAAACGCCGTTGTTTATCAATAACCAAACCATAAAAATAATAAAATTTCAAAATATTTCCAATAAAACTATTTTCACCAAACTATTTAGTACACTCGCGGTATCTGTTCATAGTTATTCCAGACGACAAACAAATGAATGTAACGAGATAGAACAATTAGAAGAAGACGGTGATTTATATATTAATAAATAACAAAGCATATTTATATTGGTCCCATTAGTTCCTATTAGTACCACTGAAATGGTAGTAAAACCCGTATGTCAATTAGCTTAATTCAATTGACTCTCCTTTTTCTCAAAAACTTTACCAAGTACCCATGGCATGTATTTTAATTAATATATGGACGGATTAAAAAGTCTTAAGAATATATCTTGTATAAGTATATAATTACAATATAATTGTACTATAAATTTGAGATTTTTAATGGGATCAAACTCAAATTTGGATTCTCAAAATTACAAACTGATACTAATGAAAACAACGTGCATACCGCATATAGAAATATTTTAATACGTTAGTGTTTTTATTCTTAATTAAGTATATATATACGTGCATAACGAAAATTTTGCCTTATTTACAATTTAATACCACTTAGAAAATGAAAGGAAGAAGCAATCTGGAATGAGTTAAAATAAACCCAAATGAAAGTAACATGAAAGAAATAATCACAATAATAAATAAAATGCCTTAACAGTAACTCTCGATCCAAGGAAATTAAAAATAACACAATTCAAAACCATATATGTTAAACCAGGTAGAATGATTATTACCCCAATAACATCATCAGTATACCCAGTAAGATAAGGAGCAGTAAGGAAATATGACCAGGAAAAAATTAATTAAAATAAAAATATCAACGGGACAAAACCTCTTTTAAGGACAGAAGACTCTATAAGAGTCAATCAAAATAAATCAATGAACTAAAAAATGATTATTATACAAAAAATAAGAAACCCATATAAAAAAGTAATAGAATACAATACCAGTAGTCTGATCTAATGTATTGTTACTTATGAATAAAACAGTGTATAATTAAGGGGAAAAGCCCCAAACCAGTTTTGAGAGGACAGCAAAAGACTGTAATTAGGCTAAGACCGTGATTTGTTTATTTGTTTAGTTATTATAATTAATTATTATATCGGTATTCAATACCTACCATGTTAATATTAGTATGTACTAGATGTTAGAGCATAAGTGTTTATTGTAGTTAAAGAATATTAGATTATGTCAGAATTTTGTTAAGGAAGGAAAGGCAATATATTAATTCAAACGCCCTATAAATAGTGAATCAGAAAAGATGATAATAATAATAATGTGAAATGATGATAATATTGATGGGAAAAATGAAAATTCAACTTTGACCCTGTAATCAAATCAGAGGAGATAAATTAATGAAAACCTAGACCAAATTGATATAAATTATTCCCTTTAGCATACAAATACTTTATTATAATTATCACAATAACCTATAGTAGTAATTAAAAGAGTCAGAGGGTAAAACTGACTTAAATAGTGATTGTACAAGATAATGCCTAAGCAGTAAAGCAAGTACAAGTAAAATATAAATAAATCAGTAAATGTTTAGTATAATGACAAAGCAGTGAAGGGAAATTATAATGATTTAATTAGTGATCTTATTTGAGGACAATGGTAACACAAAACATAGTGTAAACCATTTAATGGGTAATTATGTGAATCATGATAAGGCCTAGAAGTAAATTTCAAGGAAGGTAACTTTTGAGTTTAATTCAAACCAAACTAGGTCATGTTTAGTATTAATTGGTATAAAATCAAAGCAGGAATATAGTTATGTAATTAAATTTTCATAAAAATATTAACTAACTAAATTATAGCCAGTAAAATATAAAAAATGTCATTTATTTCTATAAAATCGAATTGGTAATAAGTGAAACAGCTGATAGTGAACAATGAAAAATGCAACCAAAATCTTACAGGTTTTCTATATGAAGAAACAAATATAATTAGTTGATTGTTAAACTTCCAGCAGAACGGACGTGTCAGAGTATTTAGAAAAAAAAACTGAATTAAATTTTAACTAACTCAAACCAAGATGTATTATGGAATTATAAAGGAATAAAGAATATACAATAAATTAATGAATCCAATTTTAAAATAGTCACTGGAATAATAAAGCAAAATTAAACACCACTAAATTTAACTACCAGAACGTATGGACACTATGGAATTATAAATCTAACCTAATATACGAACAGCGAACTGCTTGGAGAAACTATTCGGCACTATACACGTATTACCGGACGAAATCCAGTGGAGTACGAAAACCAAACACTACAACTTGATGATCTTACAATAACTACATCACCGAAAAGGAATTTACCAACTACTACACTTTATTGAAGTAACATCTCAGAGAAAGATCGTTAGCGTGGGACAACGTATGGAGGCAGCCATCTTTTAATTGTAACCAGCCCGAGACGAAGAAGGCGTGACGTCAGCACACTCAGCCGGCGGTTCGAATATCTTTTTACTATATACTACTTTTTTTTATTATTATCTGTTAATGAATAAGTTTTTTCTAATTGTAAGTATTGAATTCTCTCACTTGCTTTTCCTGACTATTTCGACAGTTCAAAGAATCCATGTTAATTAATAATTTAATTTGAAATAATTTTGGAATATGTATTAATCGACCTGGGATCCAGTCTCGACTCCGACTCGAATTAGTCGACGCAAGTCGAATAATTGCATTGATCATAGTAAACATAATTATTTGTTTTAAATTGTCGTTTTATTGATTAGTTGAGAACTAAATTAAAATACATTAATTCTTAATTTATAAACGAGGACTTCTGAGGGAAAAAGACGAGCAGAAGAAGAAATAAAGACACAGAATTGACCGCGACCTCCAATCGATTTGGTTATGACAATCTATTTAACGCGGTGAAACAAATATTTCTTCACCAAGTCATACCTAATTACTAATTATTATTTTAATTAATTGAATAATAATAATAAAAAAAATAAAACACTTAACATTAATTAAATAATAAAATTAAATTAATTATTAAAAAATAATAAAATAAAAAATAAAAATTTTTATTAAACAATTAATAAAACACAAAAACCAGATTTTATTTGTTTTATTACAATATATATACAACTTTGTAACTATGTGTATGGGGGAGGAGGGGGGTATAACCGACACTGACATTCACCCTCTATTACCAGATTACAGGAGAGAGAACTGTCAGAACACGATTACCGACACTTTCAGCAGATATGAAATAAAGTCTTTGATACGAATTGACAGAGTACGATATTCAAATTTTCTGATTGTCGATGAGTAGTTCCAAAAGATGGAAACGGACAAATATTTAATCGCCTTAGTGATGACTACTTAATATTGCCAATTCATATACCCACGGTTTTGTAAATAATTTTTTTAATTTAGTTGCGTTAAAAATGTATTAAGATATCAATTAACAAAAATACAATCTATTTCTATCAAGCTGTTATTAATTTTGGTCTATAAGCAAAGAGTGTTCTAATTTGTTAATTAATGACAGGTATCAAACTCTTGAAAAATAATGTACTAATTATTGAAAGCAATGAAAGTTATAGATAACAGTTTTAAATCCCTTTATATTTTAAACGTAACCGAATATAAAAATCGGTATGGAGAACCATACATGACTTCCATGTTGTAAGATTTATGTTTAAAATAATTTACTTGAATTCGGTTCGGTAATTTTTAAAAAAATATCGTCCACCTCAAACTAATTTCACTATTTATAGACATTTTTGTAATTATGGGGTAGTCGTTTAATATAATGTTATTTTCAGTCACTTTATCCATAAAAATTAGGTAAGCTTACTTTATTCTTATAAAGAAACCGAACTATGCATATAATCATCCCTCCTCCGAAGCGCTCCGAAGTCACTCATGGACCCTGAGCATCTTGCAGAGGGTTCATTCCCTAAAGACGGAAAGTCTGTCTATGAACCGTTCCTCTGTAAACACGTGCAGTTACACTGTCCAGCGATCCACAGGAAGCAAATCGATAACAAAAGCGTGCAAATGTAAGAAAATAAACATGAGTGAGGCCAGAAATTGTGTGTGTGTGTGTGTTCCCTGCCTTTTTATTGCGGTAATCATAATAATAAAATGGAAACGTAAACATTAGATAATTGAAATATGCTTGCCTGCCACAAACGATATATTTTCTCTCATACATGATTTAAATTAAAATGAAAAAATATAAAATTTTGTTAAAGTGAAATGAAATGTTTCCATAGAAACTACTTCTTTGTTGTCAATAACGTATTACACATATAAAACTTATAGGCCTAAAATTTACTATCTCCATCATCAAATACCATTTTAATTTATAGAAAATTACCCTACCCCTTAAACTACCCTTTTCATTTATAGATATTTCATCTACCTTTCTACAGTGGATTATTATGACCTTCTTTTAAGGATACTTTATTTATTAAAATTAAGCACTTTACTCTTGTTAAAACGTAAAACGTTGCAGGTAAACTATCCCTTCCTCTTAACCGATCTTCACCAAAATCAATAGGCTTCGAGTCCTCTACAATTTAGAACTGTATGCGAAAGATTATTTGATTCTGTTTGAATTTGCGGCTGTTATCGTTTGACATAGAAAAATTATACACACAGACAGACACAGAGACACACACAGAGACAACTTTCGAAAAATGACTTTCTCATGTTTCGACAGCAGTACAATCAGAATCTGCAATTATCTCGAACACGATTTTTTTCGCCATGACCATACTTCCATTTCCTTATGGAACATGGAAGTAAAATAACAATTTGTTATATAGTTAATAATTAAATTAAATTATTTTTAAATCGGTCTTTAATTTGTGTTTAGGAAACGTATACGTAGTTTACATTATTTCATGAACACAATGTCTCTTATTTTATGTATTTAGTCGTGGTGATGTTCAATTGGAAGCAACATGAGGCGAACTGCATACTGTATTACTTGAGCGGCAACAGTTAATTATTTAATCGTTATCAGACTGAAATGGCAGTGACCACAACTATGCTGTTAAACCCTGTTGCACAATGAAGCAATTACATTTGCTGAACCTCACCAACACAATACGTTTAGATAACGAGCACTACTGACAACGAATATAACAATGATTTACCTGAATACAATATTACCTGAAACAATAACCTCTACGGTTAAACCCTGGTTGAGGTACGCCTTGCGATTTATAGACATATATTTAAATATTCTAAAACACACACGCAATGTGCCAATAATAATATAACAAACGTTAACGCTGAATGTTACGCCGTTTGTTGTTTTCCAATGTCAATTGGTTAAATGTAATGTTAAATTTGTCCTAAGGCTTTCACGACCGGTGTTAGTTGTATGAGAAGAGTTTTCCGGGCTGTTTGGCAGTGGTCTACGGTTTAATGACAAACCAAACGTTTCAACAGCACCACTGGCTTCCATCATCAGTGAAATTCAAAGAAATCCAAGACCTCCTAAACGTAGAGTGGGCCTGATGATACAAATGTAATGTTAGTTTATTTGAATGTTTGTATAGGCGGTAACCAGTGACATTGAAATTTTTTTTTTTCACTTTGCGCCACTAATGTACCTTACGCTTGCCTCCATAAGCCGTATGGCAGATAAGGAAAACTTTGATCAGCTAAACAAACAAATTTAATTCTAATATGTATTTAACAAACATAACAAAACTTGAATTCAAGGCCGCCGCTATCATATGTGCGAAATGTGCACCGCACACAGGCGGCCATACCAAAGGGGCGGCCGTGACTGCCAAATTCAACTAGACTGCCATTCAGATATTGAAAAATAAATTAAAACAATTTATACCGACTAGGTCTAGCTATATGACATTAACGTTTATTGAGTTGTTTTTGATACTTGTTTTGTTAGCATTGCCGCAGTGTACTGGCATGAGCCTTTGTTTTGATTGACATAAAAGCGTGTAACCCCTCTTTCCACTTTATGCTTTATAAAAAAAAATATAAATCTTTTTTTTTTTTTTTTTTTTTTTGAAGGAGGCCACTAGTTATTTATAACTAGGCGGAAGGCCTAGAGAAGCCAAAATTGCGCTGGGTCCAGTGAGACGGGACTTGCAATAAAACTCGGTCGTAAACAGTAATAACCATCTTTTATTCTTACCCCATAATTCGTTACATGCATATATCAATTACAATTCCCCTGAGGTGCAAATATAATAATAAGCTTGATGAATAAATAATCTCAGTATACTAACAAATCAGTTTCAATAAGGCCATTTCAATTCATCCCATAATATATATATCAATCTGGTTCCTTAAATTATATAAATAAACAACATATATCGGGCAACATCCTATAAATTATATAAATCCCCCCCTTGGATAACACTTAACACTAACATCACATATTAGAACATCGAGACACATATACATATAATATACATCACAATAAAACTCATGTTCAACCTGGCAGACAGCCTGTATATTCTATAAAGCCCCCAAAAACTGCAATCATAAATTTAAGCTTCCAGCCACAGTTGGAATTAATTCATTAAAAAACCACAACCCCTTTACTCCATTAAAAATAAAACCAAAAAAAATTTTAAAAACCGAAAGGATAATGATGACTAAAAACTGCGAGATGAGAGTGCCATGGCAGCCCATATGATTTTATAACATCTAAGAAATTGTATATTATAAGTATATTAAAATCTTTAAATTTCTTTGAACTGTATGGAGGTGGTAAAAACCCTTATCACTTAAGTTTAACAACTGGCATAATTTTACAAAATGTTAAATCTTGTGTTACAAATATAGATGTATCCATATATCAGGAATTCGTTCTTTAATCATAATGATTTAATTAAACAGACAGGTCCAGCAAGCAAGTCAGAAACTAAGTTACAATAATCAGTACCACCAGTATGATTTTACAATCTCAAAAATTATTAGTATATGCCCACAAAAATGAAATTTTAATATCAGACATCTGTGTATAATTAAATGCAAGGTAACAGCATGTTGTATTCTAGCAGCTGTGGAAGCGTGCCAGAATGTGCCAGACCAGGTGAGACAGGAATCAGACCTGCATGAAACTGTACCAACGTGTGCCTGACTTGTGTAAAAAAAAACTATGTAAATTTTTACACCCGAAAACAGCCTGAAAAACGAAACCCCCAACCCTTAAATGCAGAAAAATAATAAAATATGAACCCCGTCCTGAACCAGCCGGTCCAGAATCAAGAAAACACATGACTTAAACTTAGATTGAAAGAAATAATAACTCTAACGGCCTTTGCATAAAAGTCTATGAAAGAAGCAAAAAATAAGCTCTGGTACGCTCCCCCAGTGCAGCACACAATTACAATAATAGTACGTTATAGTTATAGAATAATTTTATAATAGTTATAATAATGTTCATAGTGAATGTCCTGTTGACACACCCTTGATCGGACTGTCTAGCAGCGTAAGCACATGGTTCAAAAAACAATTTGTAACATGTACTGCGAGCCAGGCCAACGAAAAATAATAATAGAGTTTATATCACCTTAATTGCAGCAGTAGAGTAACCTCTTTACAGTTGGTTAGCAAGCTCCCTCCTCGGAACAGATGAGTGTCGGGTGGTTCATGACTGGTGAAGGCGGCAGTACACCAGCTGAGGCCACGTCTCCGTCTAGATGCGAGAACTCTAAGGATTCGAAAAGGATTACAAACTGTTCACTAAAATTTGCACCCTAGTCAAAGATATTAAACATCAGAACGGGCGCTCCCGACTAACTCAAAATGAATGCATAAAAGTTTTTGTTTTTTGAAAATTGCCTGAGGAGTAATTATGTCTTCAAGGTAATTAAGAACTCATAAAAAAACTAATAAAATGTGCATAATAAAGAGACACTCGCACCAGATTTAACAAGTGCCGACATAATCATACAGATTGGACCCGCCTCACCACGTGGCGAAACAAATATCGTGATTTGTCAGAAAATGACCACACTAAAGGCCCTTACAGTTACACACAATAAAAAGAGTTACAGTATTTCATCTAAGGGCGGTCTCACAATTTACATTCAACTGATTTAATTAAAGAAAAATACACACTTCCGGTCCAGTGCGTGTTCTTCATGCATAACCAACACGATTCGACTCTGTCTATAACGTACTTACTTTGGTTATAATTGTATACAATAATTGAACAAATGATTGTTCCCTGAACAATAATTAAAATAATTACTGGCGGTATGCACTAGAACAGCAATTAATTTTCTAACCATACACACACACGTCTGATCGCAACACGTGCATTCTACTCTCGCATTCGGCTGAATATATTTGAGTTTAATTATTCTCTTACTATTAAATCATTTTATAGCATACTGTAAATCACTCACCGGGAAGTCTCGAAAAATTAGCCTGCCATCAAGACGAGAAGAAAATTACCCAAGTAGACTGTCCAAGGTAGAGAGCTTGTTGTTTCAGAGAAAGCCTGCGTTGAACTGCGAGCTACATCAGCAACTCAACAGACACCAACCTTGGCCGCGAGATCGCGCGCGCTGTCTGACAGGGCCTCCTCAATATCAGCGCGCTAACTGACATTAATTCACGAGTTTGTGATCGGAAAAAAATATTTTTATACCTTCGATCGCCGGGTTATGCAAACACCGGCACAAGCGTATAGGTATTGTTGCGCGACATTTATATCTGAATTATAGCTGCGGTCTATTTGTGTTTTTGTAGGCATGCGCGTGCATGTCGACGCTGGCAAACTATAAAGTACCTACCCGATAAAATAAGAAATTATTTATGTTTTTTTTTTTTATTTTGACGAACGGGCGCCTTTAGGACTGTCAACTTGCATTCAAAATAACATCAGTCTGTAAGCAGCAACAGAAATTTGTTAGTTATGCTTAAGATTTCCAAGTACGGTCTTGTTTCTGGTCACGGTCTGGTTGTGTAATTTTGAGGCGTGTTGTATTTGTATACAGTTTATACTCGTAACGTTATCAAAATGTCTGACAGAAAAAAGAACGGTTGTCGGGCTTTCAATATAAACAAAAAAAAAGGCGAAAATTGAACAACACTTCTACGAGCACATCTTCCATATATATAATGTATGAAACTCAGCTAAATAAGTTTATAGCCTCAGCTAAACATGCCTCATAGTTCATTAATGAAAACTAGTCGACACATAACACTGAAAACAATTGTTTATACATGTGCTGTATAAAAACACATGAACTGTCCCAAAGATTTAACCGAATGTGTAATTCAGCTGCAAAGCAAATGAAGAATCGTTTGTTTGTCCAGCAAAATGGCTATCGACGGATGCAGTAGAAAATGAACCTTGCCAATAATTCTGAAGAATCAATTGTTCAGATACCCATACCTCGAGCTATTCAAAAAACAAAGTGCTTAGCCCGGCTTGTGTATATAAAACGTCGATATGAATATTCGATAATTATTTTGCAAAAGCCAGTCTCATCATACCGACTTACTATCAAAAAATTTATTTCTCTATATCTATGTGAACTGTATACTTAAAATACCTATTCATGTTTCACAGTGTAAACCCATATTTTATATCCTGTGTAAGCCTATACTGAATCGCGTAAAGAATTAAATGTGCGTATTCCCTCAAAATGATTAAATTAAATAATAATAGCTTTCTCAAAAACTTGAACTCATTTTAAGTATTTTTTACTAGATTAATTTATAACTCTATACATAAGCCTTTAAATAATATTACTAATACATTTTAAAGACATTTTTAACTGTACATAACATGTCTAAAATTTGAGAGCAATCTCTTTTTTTAATTACTCAATCGAATATTTATAAACTACATTACTACTACGTTACTAACAGAATTAGTAAGTTAAGATGATAGCATTGCACATTCATATCAAAAATTTATAGAAATAACGAACATTAAATCATTGTTAACTCTTGCAAGCTCCATTATTTATATTGGAATTCAACATAAGATATTGTATGTACAAGGTATATCCAGAAAGTAAGTTCCGGTACGTTATTGAAACAAACCAAGAATATATTACTTCCACCAACTTTTTATTGCTATTTACGGTACATACCTTAAGCTACTTTTCTACTTACTGTAGTTGCCGTCATTGTTGAAGCACTTTTCATAGCGGACCACCAGGCGTTGTATACCTTCGTCGTAGAAATTTCCCGCTTGTGATTTGAACTACGTATTAACGGCTTGTTTAATTTGTCGTCGATATGGAACAGCTGGTCACCAAGGAAGGATTTCTGATAGTTGAAAAGGTGACATTCGCTGGTTTCAAATTTTGGATTGTAAAGGCGGATAATCAGATTGTTCCCAGTCGAAGGTTGTGAAGAGACGTTGCGTTGCAGTAGCACTGTGTGCCCGGGAATTGTCACGAATCAACTCGATGTCCCGGGTAAGCATCCTACGTCGCTTACCCAGAATCGCACGACGCAATTTCATACGCGTTTTCGAATAGACATTCTAGTTTCCTGTGGAGCCTTCAGCCAAGACGTCCGTAAGCAAAACCCCTTTTCTGTCCCAAATCACTGAGCACATGACTTCCCGAGAGGAAACCGTTGACTTGAATTTTTTTCTTTCCAGGCGATGATGTGCGCCTCCACGCCACGGATTACTGGTTTGATCCATAGGTTGCCTGTGATACCCATGCCTCGACTCCGATGACTATATAGCTCACGAGTCATCCTCTTGCTGTCTGAATCGTGTCAAAAAAAGCCCATGCAGAGTCCCACCGTTTAATTTTGTGTCATTCCGTAAGCACTCCTAAACCCAGAGTGCACACAACGTCAGGTAGTTCAGCAGTTTTTCAGACATGATTTCATGAAGAAATTAACACAAAATTTCTGTAAAACTCAGCAAGAGCGATGTCATAGTGTTTAGTCTATTCTCCGTAATCTTCTCTTCAACGGCCCGCATCATGTCGTGGTTCGTCTCATGGCCGTCCTCTCTGTTCATTGTCGTCTTTTGTTAAAAAGCGATACCCCTCTCCGTACTCCCGAATCACCCATTGCTTTATCTTCATAAACGTAACAAATTTGACTGCGAATTTCAGCTAGTTTAATGTCTTCTCTTTCAAGAAACGAATTGCATACATACTTTCAAACGCGGAGGGCGTCTCGATTATCTTAGACAGCAAAATTGTCAATTCATTGCCTTATTTAGAAGTAATTAATTTATAAATACATAAAAACTGCTTTCTAATTACATATTGGACTAAATGTACAAACGCATCATGCTCATGAAAAATACACGTGATCCATATAAGAAATAACTGGAGTAGTATATTATTTACGGAGAAAGCGGTATCCCTTCACTCTTGTCAATTATCCTCAAGTGCTACGCGAAGGACACACAGCTTAGCGCTGGTTCTTTTGTTTGTGGTTACTTTAGCGCTGGCTGGCTACAACATGTGGCTTCCAATCGATTCCCATCGTGGGAAATTATCTGGCTTTTATTTTCCCACTCCCCTTCGTAAATCTATGGTTAACCGACGAATCTATTCTTGTCTAGTAATACTGCCTCGACCAAAATGATGACAATCCTTTGATGGAATAATGTGTTCTTAAAAGATTGCCACTTCTACTGTCTCTGTGCCCTGTACACTGTCTCGGTAGTAAGATGAGATTACCGTTTTGAGTCCACGTTGCGTGACGTTACCACAATTAGTATTCATCAACCGCGGTTCGTCACTTTCAGTGGATCCAAATCGTCGTGTCGTTGTCATTCTGCTGTCGGTGTAGGCGTTGTTTAATGACATGCAGAACATGTCAACACTGATCAGTGAAATAAAACAGTATAATTCATACAGGTATTTAAGAGGTACTGGTTATTGAAACATGGTAGTTGTAAACATAATTAATTTTACTTCTCGTTTTTACTTCCCTGTTCTGTAAGGAAATGGAAGTATGGTGATGGCGAAAAAATCGTGTTCGAGATGAGGGCTAATTCTGATTGTACTATACTCAAAACATGAAGAAAGGTCATTTTCCGGAAAGTGTCTGTTTGTGTGTCTGTGTGTCTATATGTAGAATTTATTCTATGGCGAACGATAACTGCCTCATGTTCATACAGAATCAAATAAGTTTTTGCATATATGCCCGAGTTGTAAAGGACTCGAGGCCAACTGACCTATGGTTAAGATCGGTTAAGGGGGAGGGGTAGTTTACCTGCATTGTTTTGTGTTTTAACAAGAGTAAAGTACTTAATTTTTGATAAATAATTGCCACAGAAATAAAGTTATATTAATCCACTGTAAACTGGTAAACGAGATATCTAAAAATAGAGAGGGTAGGTGAAGAGGTAGGGGGAGATTTTTGAAAATTACTTTTTCTGATATCAAGTGAAGTACGAGTAGTTAATTTTGAAGGATATGATATTTTAGCAATTACATATGATAAAACTATGGAAGTGTAAATATCATTAATGTTAGGGATCGGTTGAGAAAGAAGGATGATTATAATAATATTATCTGCGTAGTTCAGATTTTTTTTTAAAATAAAATACCTAATTTTTATAGATAAAGTGACTCGGAAATAACATTTTATTACCAATTACCCCATAATAACAAAAATATCTATAAATAATGAAAATAGTTTGAGGGTGAGGGATAGTGTTATAGAAATTATCGAACCGAATTCAAGTAAATGATTTTAAATCTTAGAACATGGAAGCCATGTATGGTTATCCATACCGATATTTTAATAACGTCTATGGAAACACAGATTGTTACATATAGACGATATGTAAGTTTAGTTTCAAATTAAAACAGAAACTCATGGTAAAATTATTTTGTCCCTACCAATAATATATCGAAGATTTACAAGTAATTAAAAATTGGATGACGATGCAGAGCAACAGTTGTAAAATTATATATATATAGTACATTACATGAATTGTAATATCGTAGAATTCATAAAATTTCTTAATTTTAAATTATTGCTATTTTATAATTGAACTATTAAACAGTATTTTAGGGAATAAGCCTATACATGTTGTAACATATTATTTCGTAAATAGTAAGACTGTACCTTAATTATCATAATTTAATTACGTAGTGTGTGATACCACAATGTTTAACTGCTTTGATAACTAATTTAGCAAGTTTGCACAATTTACAGGCCGGACACAAATAAACAGTTCAGATTAATTACAGTGAACTTAGTCTGTCCTCTGTAAACTGAAGATGCGAAACAAGAGTTCTGACGTGTAATGTACACATTTTAACCACTTCTGACATTTTGAAGACACTCTGTATGAAGTAGGTAACTCAGTTAATTTAATTTTGTTTGAAATGGCGAAAGTTCAAATTCTATAAATAAACATTTAAATTATTCTTTTCTTAGTAAAACTGTTACTGTTACATTCAATAAAGTTACGTAGGCCTACTACATGCAATGAGACGATTCGGAAACTAAATGATTGATTTAGAGGGTAGCCTGAAATGTATATTCATTACATAACAGTTTTGAAAAATTAATTTTGGAACTAAAATCGCATTTCTACTATAAACTGTATTATGTAATCTGATTGTTTGCCTTAACTGTGTGTCATTACTGTAGAACTTGGCCAAGTCGAACGTGAATAATTCGAGCTTTTACCATGGTCCGTTGAAATTCCTATGTAAGACCATGTAAAAGCATCGTCTGTAATTCAGAGTATTTAGTTTTGTTTAATTCGCAGTATACGTTTTGCTCAAATTCTGAAAAATCGTTGTGTAGTGTGGGGTAGACAACATAATAATATGTTTGTTTGTACGCGTTATTATGCAAAGCGAACTTTTCGTTTGTTATATGTGCCAGGCTTCAACAATAGAATTAAATTTATACCATGTGTTCACTGTGTGCTTCGTGTTAAGACAAATTAGGCGTTTAAAAACTTGAAGCTTCATCATCAAATATCAGCTTTAAGCTTTAAAAAGCATTATTATTTTGCTGGTGATTAAGTCTCAACAAAATTCTTTAAGTTGTGATATAAATGAAAACAAACAACAGCACATAGCAGTTTCTCCTAGGACTTTAAGGACGACGGAAGCAATCACTGAACCGGAAATCTCTTGACCGGAAGCTGCACCCGTCACCTGCCTGTTAACTTACTGGAAACTATTATTTATCAAGTATTCTCTACTTGTCGTGTAAAGGAAATCGCATAACATCCGCATTGCGGATGGTGTCAAATGGTCTCCTACATTATATTTAACGTTTAGTATATATTATATATCCCCTCGAATAGACACATAAATTTTATTTATAAGTCACACAACATCAGAATGTTATACAAGTTGCCAGCCACCTACAGTTGTAGGCTGCATAACAAACAGCGGTGTAAAGTTATCGTAGTCTACCTCACAATTGGCAGATGAAAACGGCCAGCACTATCCTATCGTATCTCATGTAGTTCTGAAAACTTCCCTGATTTAGCCAAATCAGGGATAAAAATATGTAGGCCTAACATGAAATTAGTAACGGAAACAACATTAGAAATTTATTATATGACAGTGACTTCGTACGTTATAATTGGTGACATATAACATAGGGTAGTTTTTCTTCATAAAAGAACACTAATTAACTAGTGAAGGCTAGGGTTAAGATATAATTGACAGTAAACAAAAGGAAAGTCATTTCGTAAGTACATCATGATAAAGTTGTAAAGTACAGCTAATCAAACGGAAGGTGCCTGGAAAGCTTTAGACGTTGCAGATTACGTTCACACGTGGAAACTGCACTCATGTTTAACGTATTGTATCTGCATATTGCATTATTTATTTATGTCCACATCTGCAACATCTCCAACATCTGTAATGGTTTAAAACGTATAGGTTTACACAGTAGTGAATAGTAGAATACATGTCGTCTATCACAGAGATCTCACACACACACGGCAACTGTTAGCAATGAATTTGAAGCATCAGATTTGTAAATTAGGAACTTAAAATTCAAAGGCGTAAACTAGTTTGAAAATCTATTTGATTTAGCTTTGCATAACTTTACAATTCTCACGTTTGATAATCACAGTAACAAGTTAAATCAATTCAGTTTCTGAGGGTATTTCTTCAGAATGCCTGATAGAAGTCTTTGGTAAATATACATTATAAAAAAATTGAAAATGTTTTGTATCTATTGTGTTAATATTCTTCTTATTCTTGTTTACCAGGATTAGGCACTTCAGCTTGTTCCGGCTTCACCATCTCATCCTCGGTCCCCCAATACTTTGTTTCCCACAGGCTTATCACTCATACACTGCCTGTATATTTCATCCAGGGACATATGGTAAACATGTTCCCTACATCTTCCTTTATACCATGATGATATTTCTGTTATCGGTTGTAAATGCTTAATTCCTCTCTTATGTCATTCCTTCTTATAGACTCGTAGTCTTGTACAACCTTTGAGTGATCGATGAAATCTCATGTCTGAGGATTCCATCAACCTAAAGTTTCCTTTCCTAGGGGCCCCTGATTCTGATCAATACACCAAAGAGAGGACTGCCATCCCTCTATAAAACTTCATTTGAGTATCCCTTATCCCTTATCCCTTATCCGTTTTCCCTTCACACTTCGTCGTATAATGACCATATATCCTTTCACAAATTATCATTTATGTCAGATTTATTTAAAATATCTATATTCTCCGCATATATTATATCACACCCCAAATATTTAAACTTTGCTACCTGTTCTAGCCTTTGATTGACAATTATGATTTTTGACCGTACTGAATCTTTTCTATTGTGTTACTGAATACGTAAATTTAAGGTCTTCTAAAAAGTAATTCTCTCATATTGCATTTTAAGCAATAACGTTAGGGAATTTGTTTTGTTAGCCATAACTACTTAGTTTTGCTTAACAAGTGAATAAAATCTATAAATTTCATACAAGCATTATTAAGAGCAGACCTCCAACATGTAGATAACAATGTAGACGTGTAGACATGTTTAATGTGTAGGGTTAATTCACAGTCACTACTAAATTACGGATAGCTTCTAGTGCGAAGCGATTTTGTTTCACTCTCTAGTTGAAATAATAAACATATTGTATTGACATTCAAACACAATTTAATACAAGTAATATTGCAGTAAACCTGAATAAATCGTTTTCGGATTATTAACAACTGTGACAGTTCTTAACTATCGTTAATGTGATACTTAACACAACACATTAAGGAAATAATAGCACACATTATTTGACATAACTGAAAACTGAGTAATGATTATGACTTTCATGGTAAAGACCTTTCATTTAAAAATACTGTGTTTAAGGTAATGTTCAGTTTAATTATTAATTCTGACATATTATAGGCTATACTACAAACCTTATTTTTTTTTACAAATAATGCTGATTGGTCAAATATAACCAACTGTAACTACCATAGGCTGTATTTAATTATAGGCTAAGTATATATGGTATTTAAGTATATACCATAGGCTGAGCAGTAACACAACGTAGTCATAAATTTTACTGCATGCATAATGATAGTTATTACACTAATACATACTGAACTGTACAGGTACACTCGATTTATATGTATAAAAATGTTAATGGGTTTAAATATAGTTGCGACCTTCAATATTACGGAACAGGGAAATGCCTAAACCTTGTAGTGCAGAAAGAAGAAGACCTTCAATAGATTACGTTTCACTTTAGAAACATGTAACACATTCACTGACACCGTGATGATCACCCATACGCTGTCAAAACCGTGAAGGTTAACACTGTCAACTATACGCTGTCGAATATTTTTGGGGGATTTACAAGAAAGTGATAAGACCTCAATACAATAGTATTAAACGTTGCTGACTATACTGAAGTCGCTGATTATAAGTAGTTTTAAATCATCACACAATAAGCCTACGTGAAGAAATTGTTTGTGATTGGGTTTACAGTTTGATAAATCAGAATTTGTTGTTTATTCGTACAAAATTTGAATGTTCTGATAAATTATTATGTACATATATTTTACAAGTTTGTAGATATTTTAGGTTAATAGTGTAAGGAATACATACTATGAACAAACTATCTTTCTCAGATGAAGTTATACCTCGGTGCTAACGGAGTATAAAGTGTAATAGGAATTTTGGTCAGACATAGCACAGGGAGTCTTTTGATTCGCGAATAGCACAGGGAGAAATAAGGAGTTAATGTATGTCTTATAAAAGCTCCTTATATCTTACATCATTTGCCGGGTAAAATCACAACACTCCTGCTTACACGGATTATGCAAACCCGGATAACATACATAAACTACAGCTTTGTTTACGTTATTTTACTGCCGGGCAAAGGCAGTACTGTGCCGAAGTATTTAAGCTTAAATTATTCGGCGTACGTCGCGGCTACAGTGCCGTCTGTATAACGGGTTCAAGGGTTGCTTGTGCAGCCACGGCTTCACTGTATCGTTTAACCTTGACCGTGACGTGGCGATAATTGTGTGTGTACGTAATCAAGCATGCCGCGCCATTCAGCTGATTTGTGAATTTTCTGTTCGCGTGGGATCGCAGGTATCGACATTCGCCCTCATTTCTTCTTTTGCATTCAAACGGGATACTGGTCTGGCGGCGTTATGAATTAAGATTCATCTTTTGAACTGAGTTCGTGATCATTTAAAGAGCTTCAGGGTTCCCGCCTAGCCGGAGGGGAAAAGGGGACAACGAAGATGGGGACAGAACATTGGTCGTCATCTGCAGACTATCGCAGCACCACTCCAATGCCGTCAGACCTCGAGAAATCCCCACACTGTCAGCCCAAAATGACTGCCCTAAGGAAGAAAGGAAGCACAGAATTTAGGAGACACCAGTTGTTACACCCCAGTCAACATCAGCGCGCATTCTGGGTAACAACAAATCGTCTAAGCATAGGTGGGACCTTTCCTATATTTTAATCCACAAAACACAAAAAGAAACAGCAACCTATTGCAGTTAAAACATGAAATGAAAGACATCTTCACAACCGTAATTTTAGATGTTCAATGACCAACTGTCTATTATAGCATGTCCGGTGGACTTATAGTGACTAGTGTAATTAAAGAGTTAAAGAATCTACCTGTTGAAGAATGTCAATTACCATGCTATATTTTATAGCACACCATTTGCCTTTGTCGTGATTAGTGACCTAGCATAATTTAAAACTGGTAGTTGGGCAGTTTAATTAACTGTTTCTTATGAAGATAAAATGCCATTAACAACTTGTACTTAACGCATTGATAATAACTATGGAGTAGTTCCTTCCTAAATCTTCTTGTGGGTACAGGTCCTTATTAGGGGCTGTTACAGAATTGAGCCAGTATAATTCTTGTAGTATGACACCTTAAATTTTTTCTTAAGCGGGCAACTGGTGTGTGTAAGGCATGGTGATAGTATTAAGATATATATATCTATATATACATGTATTAATCCTGTGATGCATAATTTATTTTAAAAGGAAAAGAGAAATATTTTATTTGGCAAGTATAAAACGGCATATTACATGTTCTTGTTAGGCATGATGTATCATTGTTTGAGGGTCAGTTTAATTCATAAAGTTTCTGTAGATTCAACCTTTAGTAATTGTTTATTAAAACTTATTTAGAAAAGTCATGTGAATAAAGGTTAATACTTAGTGATGTCAGCTTATGTGAAGGCAATGCACTTAAAGGTGTTTGAATAATTTGTTGTTGATTAATTATATTCAAAATTAATTCTTTGTTAATATTGCCAATTGTTATTCAATATTGGAGAGATGCACGTTTATTAATGATAGTGGAAAATATAGCCGTGCATATTGTAATAAAGGTGTGATTATTATAACAAGAGAACACTAATAAAAGCTGTTATCGTTTGCAAGTGTTTTATTGCAAGTCCTGTCACGATGGGCTCAACTCAATTTTTCTTCCGTCTAGACCGCAGGTCTAGTTTTAATAATTAAGTAACGACCCCTGAAAAAAAAAAGAAAAACCAAAAAAAATTTTAAAAAACAAAATTTTTTAAACAAAAAAACTTAACAAAAATTTTATAAAAAATTCAGGGGGACGTTTCAGTACGCAGTTCACACCCGCCAATAATATGCTGTCACAACAATGTACTGACATTACTGTGACTTGTGTTACTGGGAGTTATATAATCTTGCTTATGTAATGTATAATGAACTGAGTTGTCATCATATTTACCTTTAGTTGAGACATAAAACACTCGTACGCATACTCACGTTTCGCGGATAGATGATTCAAACAATAAGAATGGTCTTAATGCGACCGACAAGATTAGTATCTCAGCGTTCTAGATTTTAAAACACTATTTTTATTCTCCATTCTGTACCAATTAATGTAGTTGTCGCACTGTAAATGTATTAAAAGTACTGTATTAATCATAATTTCGAACTTGCAATTTCAACCGAATATGCATATTATGATATGCCCGGAATTCAAAATGTTTACTTTTCCAACGATATCTGTACGTTTAGCTTTTCTTTGTCCATGTGTGGCTGTATAAGCAATAACTTCAGAACGCTTTGAATATCAACTTTTAACTTGGAATGTAAGTTTAAGTAGCGGCCAGCAGAGCACACACACACACACAGGCACAAAATCGAATGAGAAGCTACTGCCTACAAATTCCATAATCTCTTTAGGCTATATCAAATAGGTCCAGCGAATTTCCGGCGCTAATTAGAATACGTACTAACACTACTAACAAATTAACAAACAAAAAATAACGTAGAAATATGTTTCAGTAATAGTTATACAATGTACGTTTGAGCTGCAACTAAAAATATTATATGAATTTTCCTATATGTAATATAAGGTTTTACTACCGGAAACCCTAGAAAATTGCTACACAATTGTAGAGAAATATAATATGGTTTAAAATAAGTAGATTTTGACACCAAAATTTCAATGAATTTAAAAAATTGAGTTTTAGTGTAATCTTGATATCAACAGTATTGTCACTCAGTAGACTAATATTTATGGTCTACAGTCAACCAATTCAGTTGGCTAGACATAAATAGCATTACATAAATTATATAAACATGACTTTTTGAAGTGTTGCAGCTGTAATTTTTAATATTTCACTTTGTTTCTGAATTTATTTAACAACATTGAAAAACACAAGTTGTAAAGCAGCAGTACAATTTTTAATTACGAAGGTAAATGTTTGTGTCTGAGTCTCGTTATGCGCGGGTAAACTAATCTTTATCCCCTTGCTACCATGGATATCGTGTTTTCTGAAATTACATTTATTGTATGCAGTCTGTGTGTGTGTGTGTGAACGTAGCATAGAATTACCGGTTTAGGCTCAGAATCATTAAGCAACCATAAACTGACAAATTTCTAAACTAACTATAAACGAACCATAAACTAACCAATTACTAAATTAATTTTACTCCGGGCATTATTAGGTTCCAATAACCATAAACTAGTAAATTTCTAAACTAACCATAAACCAACCACAAACTGATACACTCCTAAATTAATTTTACTTATGCTATTGTATACTTATGATCTACTTATCCTATAGTTATGATCTATCTATGCTATAATGTCCCCATGGTAGTGTACTGATACCATCCACCAGTGTACTTTTATCATCCTTAGGTGATAACGTCTTATTATTTACCTCTATGGTGTATACCTCATGCTTAAGTTCATTAGCTCATTAAGTTCATTTGCTTCATCTTCTCACCTTTATTGAACAAGCAGTCATTGTAATCATCAAAAGTGATCAAATGCTGAACTACACTCTTTTTAATGCCTTTAGATTTCTTAACTGCTAGCTTATTCTTCTTATCTCTTTGCTCATCTCCTTCAATATCTGTCGCACACATCTTCGATCTCAAATGGTGCTTCCAAGATCTCTTATGGAAGGTCGACAACTAGACAGGCTTTAGAAAAGTCTTAAACATATTTGCATTAATTAACTAGTGTGATCTCTGAGCTACAGAACTCACTCATATTTTAAACAAAGTACATTTATTATTAGTTCAATCACTTTTGATGAGAGCACGGGAGCTCCCGAAACATGTTCCTAATAAGGAAAAAAAAGTATATCTTGAAGTAAATTTAGTTATAAATATTAAATGTATTTATTATTAGATAGATTCTGATCCAAAACATTTTTCAGTTATTAGAGAAATTACAAAAATACCGCTTACTGTACTATTTTTGTTAAGTAAAATTACGATCGTATAACAGATAATCATACAATAAACATTAAAAGATTCTAACATTCGGATATGTATTAAAATTTCCTTAAGTCTGACATCCGGCTGTATTTTCACATTTTTTTATTTTTGATGATTTTTTTGGGCTCCTAGGTCCAAAACTGTTGACATTTTTAAAACCTAATATTACATTTAGACCCTGGTTAAAATTTCTTTTAATTTGATACCCCACATGAATTTTTGCAATTATCAAAATTGTCACATTTTAGACCCTGCAGTAAAAGAGTTTGTTGTATTTCTTAAAATAAACAATAAATTTAGATTGTAGTTAAATCCCCTTTAATTTGATAGCCACGTGAACTTTTTTTTCACAATTTAGACCCCCTAACATTTCTGCTTCTCGCTCCCCTATTTTTAGGTGAATCAACCTCAAAAACAATACAGAGTCCTGTAGAGTAATAGTATGGAGATGTACGCCAAGTTTTAAATCAATCTGTTGATGCAATCAAAAATTATCGTTTGACATATCCAAATAGATAGTCAGTAGACAGACAGATAAATCCCAAACGGTCAAGTTAAACTAAGAACTCGCTTCTCTCGTTCAGCAAGGTTAATGAGTACAGGGAACAAATCAAGATAACAACTTGATAACCCTATCATTCCAAAAGCAACATCCATACATACATATTAAAATCTAGTAATACCTAGGAAATGGTGAAAATAGCTGAAGTCAACACTGATCGAGTTAAGTTTTGACAGGAAAGAAAAAAGTGTTGGTCCGTCAGGATTATTTGTGGAAATTTCAAGATTATTTGTGATTATTTCTGAGGATCTTTGACTTAGTTGTAGATTTAATATTACTGGCTTTATTAGACAGCTTAATCTAGTTAATTGTGTGTGTGTGTGGGGGGGGGGGGGTTATAAAGTAGTTTAATTTTGGACCAACAATCTAGTTTACAGTGTACAAATTTAATTCACTGATCTTTCAAAATGTGATCGCTACCTTTTCCTATTTTGAATTCTCATAATTTATTTATGATTTGTAAAGAGCTACTGTACAACAATTCTGTGTAATCTACTTTTGTATTCTCTGTCTGTACTCTGTGATAACATAGATTTGTAAACTTACAGATATTTAACAATCTTCATAAGCTGAACTTATAGCCTCATTATGTTCAATATACATTCTTCTCTGTACTTTCACTGAGGAAAATGTCTTAACCTATTCTGTAAATTGTTCAATGGTGTTAGAAGTACGAACTACATAAATATTTTATTTACTCTCTTTTATTAAATAAGAATATTATGTTATCGTTTTTATTATTATTTAAATACTTATAGTATATTAATTGATATTTTTGGCTACATTTTAATGAAGAATTTTTATAAATTTAGATAACCACTGTCATCGTGTTATTGTGGACTAAAGTACATCACACAATATTTGCAGCATATCCCTATTTTTACAGCACGGAAATTCACGTAATTACAAAGGCTATATAATACTTTATAGCCAGAAAAGAAAACCAGAAAACCTGAGCAGTTTGAAATCGAACCACTAAACCTCGAAATAGTTAAACAGTTTAAATATTTGGGATGTTGGATGGCAGAAGACAATGAAGAAATAAATGAAATAAGGAAAAGGATACAGGCCGCAAATAGAGAATATGCTTCGTTGACATCTATATTCAAGTCAAGGAATATCCACCATCAGTCCAAGGCCACATTATATAAAGTTATGATTAGACCGGTGATAACATATGGCAGCGAGACTTGGACTCTGAACAAACAAGCCGCTAACATAGTCAATACTTTTGAAAAGAGAATTTTGAGGAGAATATATGGACCGATCCAAGTCAATGTGTCAACACGATCCAAGAGAATGCGTCACAATGAGGAGCTGGCCACCACTATATACAACTATCTCACTATATATTAACTCTATCAACTATCATCTATCATCTATTATATCAACTATCAACACTGGTATATTATATACCACTATATCACTTTATACAAGCTGTATAAAGACAATGAGCTGGCCACCACTATCCGACTGCATAGATTGCAATAGGCAGGACACATCATTAGGATGGAAGGCAACCGAATACCTAGGAAGGTACTGTTTAGTCAAATCGAGGGTAGAAGGCCTGTCGGAAGACCCAAGACACGCTGGATTGACGCAGTGGCGAGGGATGCTGACAATTTACTTAAAATAAAACGATGGACATCGATCGCGAAGGACAGGGAAAAATGGAGGCGGATGATTATGGAAGCTAAGGTTCGACTTCGAACTGTGACGCCATAGTAAAAACAAATAGTAATAATAATAATACTTAGCCACCTCAGTCAGATTTTACTTTAAAATTCGTCACATTCTTCAGTTGAAGAGACTTATGGTTTTACAAATCGATAAAAATAATATAAAAATATGTAATTATTATTACTAATACTATTATTTTTATTAATAAATTATCAGAGTTGACAGTAACCAGTGAGGGTATAGAATATTCAAATCTGCAAAACGCAAGTTGTAAACTTGCCTACAAAGAAGGAACTTGTACAAAAATATGGATAGAGATATAAATGGTATAGAAACAGAAATTTAATAAGATTATTAATAGGAAATTATTGCTGAAACTTTTTTGTATTACAAAATTCTGACTGAAAATTATTAAAATGATTTGAAGTCGTTTCCAAAAGATTTCATTAACTGATTAAAAAGTTACAACAAAATCTGAATTACAGTTAATGTCCTAAAAACGAGTAGATGCAGAGAATAGGAAATTTTACTACAACAACGATTTCCCTTTACGGCCTGTGAAATGTATTTGTGTTATCATAAGATAAGACCTACTCTCAGCGGTAGCCTTCTGTTAACGATGTGCAGTTTCGCTAAGGTTGCTCACTTCGAATGTACCGCCGTGTGTATTATTCTTGTTAAGCATTTGTATTTGTATTATAATCATATGCGCATTTACAAAATTATACACATTTGTTAACTACAAATTCAGCTATGTCGTTCATCACTTGTTGCTGAATTTTAACATCATATAAATATATATTGCACGATACATATTTTCATATATAAACATTTGTAAATAGTTGATGCGTACGGGAATAGACAAGAATTGGACAATTCGTAACTTGTTTTTCAAACACCTGATTTGAACAATGAGTTACTTGGGGACTGAGGGGTGGAGAACTGGAACTCTGTGTGTGTGTGTGTGTGTGTGTGTGTGTGTGTGTGTGTGTGTGTGTGTGTGTGTGTGTGTGTGTGTGTGTGTGTGTGTGTGTGTGTGTGTGTGTGTGTGTGTGTGTGTGTGTGTGTGTGTGTGTGTGTGTGTGTGTGTGTGTGTGTGTGTGTGTGTGTGTGTGTGTGTGTGTGTGTGTGTGTGTGTGTGTGTGTGTGTGTGAACGTTTCACACCAAAATCTTAAATTAATTTGTCGTCTGCTGTACAGTGCTTACCTAATGTATTCTTGAAGCACCGTATCGTATGTTCAAATTTTTGGCTACGCATACACTATGGATACGTTGTTTACTCCGAAATTCAAGACCAGATCACTTACAGTATGACTAATAGTTCGCAGGCAGGGAGTTAACTGGCAGGCGTCGCCGTCGGCTGCAGCATCCGGTTACCGGTTCAGTGATTGCTTCCGACGTCGCCCTTACGCTGCGCACCGACTACGTAAGATTATATCGAGCAGCACAGCCAAGCAGAAGACTGCAGGTTTTGATTTTTCTTTAGCGTTTTGCTATTATACCTTTTCCCATAATGGCTTATACCCTGTCATACTGTTTTCATGACGCTGTACAGCCAAGCAGAGGACTGCAAGATTTTGCTTTTTATTTACCGTGTATCTGTTACAACCTTTTCCATAACGGTATATAACCTTTCATGTAGTCGTTGTGACGTTTTTTAGCTGCAGCTTCTTCTTCTTCTTTTTCTTCTTTTAGTGTCCTGGGTAATCAGGCGTTGACAACTCCCACTTCCATTATACCTGTAAACGTAGACGTAGCAATGGTACCTATTTAAAGTAACCATAAGTCATAAATCCATATTCAAGGTTACCGGTGCGTGCGTGCGTGCGCGCGCGCGCCCGCGCGCGTGTGTGTGTGTGTGTGTGGTGAGGGGAAGCATGAATATGAGTTTTTGTTTATTTTGATTTTGTGTATCACACTGAAAATTGTTCGCAAATTTTCATACTGCCTTGATTAACAGTCGCCCGTGTTGTTACTTTAAATAGTGTGGTTAAATTTGCTGTATTGCCTGGTTTAGAGTAACTGAGGTACTGGTTTTAAACGTTTTAGTGTACATATTCTTAACAAAGTTGAAAATGAAATGGTGAAGTTTATTAATCCGCTGACACTCAGGATTAATTATTGACCTTCGTCTTACAGTAGACAACCTTATACAGAAGTGGTTATCTCGTTGCCTATCCATGTAGTTACAAAAAATTAATTTTACTACGATCGCCGTATCATGCGTTTTTTGTGAGCCTAAATTTGATTTGTTTCTCTGAAACAGAAAAACAGAACAGCAGCAACAGCATCAGCAAAAGAATCACTGTTGGAAAATGTAAAAATTAGAATCTATTTAGTATCAGAAAGAAGTGTTTATCCTCTTACTATTATTATGTACATAAAGTTCCACGCTCTCTTTCTGATAGTATGAATCGTAGATAGAAATCTGGAGCTTATTTCATTTAACTATTAAAATAGCAAACATTATAACTTTAATAATTACCATTAGCTACTGAACTTATTAATTCCTTAACTTATTCCTGTTGTGTATTTTAATTTTAGCTTTGTTATCTTAATTCAAAAAACACGAATCCATGATTACAAGAAACTATATATGGGGTGACCATGAACTGAAGTTATAATAACTCGTCTCAATAAGGAATATTTTGTCTACCAGTTTTTGAATTTGTCGGTGGTTTTAAATCCTACGTTATCCCGTGTTTTTGTAGTAAATTCTGTAAATTTCGCATATGCTAGTGGCTTATTATTTATTAGCCTCTGTATAAATATCGTTGTATTGTGTCATGTACAGCATTCCTTAGAAATATGCTATCTCTCGCCCTCTCTCACCCTCGTATATTTACACACACAAACACAAAAAAGAGATGGAGTACACCAACAAAAAATCCCAGTTTACAATTATTATAACATTTAAAACATGCAAACACGTGAGTTGGAAACTGTCATCTATAACGGAGTGATGTAGATTAGATTTGTGCACTGTGATTATTGTCCCTTTGGAGCAGGTCGCAATTAACGCGCAATCATCAATACAGCACTGAAACTGTTATTCGCTGTGAATACCACGTTGTTTATAATTAACTATGTAAGTATTGCTTCTATATGTAGTTAGTGAACCTGCAGTTCGTCGTCAGCCAATATTAATTACAGAACACCACTCTTATTGAATCTTGTCATCTGTACTGCTTCACGTTATGTTGGGTCAATTAAATTTCATTACGATATTTCATTTATGATTACTGTATTATTCAATGAATTAAAGTCTGAATATACTTACTGATTTACTTAGTATGATTTACTTACTGTACTGACATTAACAGCATTAATTACATGTAAATTATCGTAAGCGTTTTAATACGTTTGCTTTAATATACAGTGATGTAATAAAAATATTTTTAATATCACTTGTTGAAGACGGATATTGTATGACGTATTTAAGCACACTCATTTATCGTTAAGCATGTATTTAAAATTTTAACACTGAAGACACATTACACAGAAGACTGTTTACGACTGAACACTAAGGTTCTTTTACATACGGCTACAGGACGCTCGAAGAATAGCCCTACTCATTGAAGCTGAGAAACGTTTTTTGTAATAAAGAGACAGAACTTTCAGTGGTAAGGCAACGTGACATTAGAAAATAAACACTACTTCTTAAGGTACTGTATTAAGTTTTAATGGACTATAAAAGTCATTACACAGAGTACGGCTAATAAAAGCAAAGTTATAATAAATAATGTAACCAAAGGAGTCAATTAACAGGCTGTAAGCCAAGTTATTGAGGGGTAAAATAATGATTACCTACAGGTAATGTCCAAAAACATTATTAACTGCTGTCGTGAAAATGATACACTGTTCACTACCATTTAATTATCTGCGCACTCGATGGCGATAGAAAAGAACAATTAAGACTACTCAAGAACTATTACTTTGACTTATAAGCTCTTGCATTATGTTAAGTTATAATATCGTTTTTCGTAATGTCTGTCCATCTCCTCTAATTTATTACTTACTCTGATCTGTTGGCTGTGGTTAGTAATAATATAATTATTTAATAATTTGTTGCCAATTATTTAATCTGAATTATGATAGCCTGCATTTCAAACATACGTAATGGATAGCAAAAACTATCGATTTGTTTCATAAAATAAGCACTCGTCCCTGGCCGTTTACATCTAACGTGATACACAGGACCTTTCTCACCTACTGGCACATCCAGTTGTTTCCAAAGAAACAGAGACATTTTTCATCAGTTCTACGTCATAAACAGCTGTTCGCGCATACTGCGACAACTACTTACGACCCCGACGTCTGAAAATAACTGATCCGACTCAGCATATTTCCAGCAACTGCTCTTGTCAGTTATCTGAATAATTATGATTGTATGTTGGAAACTGACTTTTTAAATAAAACTGATAATATATTAAACCTGCAATCATTTAATTGTTGAAGTATTTATCGTACGTGTAAGAGTGACTAAATCTATATACATAAATAGGAATAACGAAGCTTTTACAATAACATTACATGAGTAATGTCATTTGATTCTTTGCACTCACTAAAATAAAGATGCCTGGGTTATTCAATAGGTCGTCTTCAGAGCCATGTGGTAACTTACTACTCTACTGGCTACGAACTGAACTGTCCGTAAGTCGCTGAATGTGAATTATCATGTCTTCATGGCATATGAATTCACGTATGAATTCTCAGAAAACGAATTTTCATGAATACATGAATTTTTGTAAAGTAGCTTCAAATGTGCGCTGAAAATGTCATGTAGCTACTCTGCCGTATCTGTCACTCTGAAGCGTATCAGGGACGTTCGCAGTAGTGAAATGGCAACATAATTCAACAAGCGTCTACGAGCTGGACCAGCTTTATGATCGAGCCGTAAATCTTGAATGAGGGGGGGAGAGAGGCGCGAGCGGAGCAGACGTATGGTAATCTAAATCTATACTACTATTATAAAGAGGTAACGTTTGTTTCATTGCTTTTGTTGTTCCCATAAAACGACAGGACAACGCCTAACAGAAGAATTTTTTGCAAAGTTGGAAGTGGATGGTTTAAACATTCAAGGCTGCCGAGAACAATACAGTCGCTTTGAGAAGAAGGTATCGAGCTCATCGTGAACGAAGCTAAATTTATGACTGATGAAATTGACATACAAAGTAGTTTTCTTTACAAAAGGCCCATAAAAGTTATAAAGATGGCGTTACTAGCAAGCGACGGGCGACGTTTGTGTTTAGCCCAAGAACCTTTTCAACAAAAATGTTTCAGTGTACGTGACAGGCTTACGACTGAGGTGAAAAGAGGATACAGTTATATGACAAGATTTCATCGGAATTCGGTTTATTGTCAAGCAGACTTTTGTCTGTTCTTGTCTTAGTCACGACTAGAAAGTGTGCAGAAAATGTTGGCATTTTTACGGCCAGGACTTCGATAAGGTTGAAAGGGTGAATGAAATTTGCAGTTTTAAATGTCAAGCCACAGAGGTTGGCCACACTGACTCAGTTTCGCATGTGGATCTCTTACAGTGTATCAATCAATATGGTCTAAGGGTTGCCTATAACTAATCACCATCCTCTTTAAGTCTAGAAAACAAAACAAAAAATATAATATAGGAAAAACCAATTCTAATAGTTTTTATAAAATGTTTTAACTATTTAAGGAAAGTAATATGTTTGTATTAAAAATAAATACATTTACGTATTAAGCTTTCCTAATGTAATACAACGTCACTTTATCTAGACAATAGTTTGCTAAATATGAAGTACTAGTATCATTTTACTTAATCGTTAAAATATACACCGATTACATCAGTTACGACTCACACTGGATGTATTAACAGTTTCGGCTAGAAATCAGTTAAAAAATATTCGTAGCTTTTCACAGTAAACACAGCGTCAGTAAAGATATTGGATTTTATTTGTCAAAGGGGAATAGAATTTCCCAGCAGGAGGTTGGTGAATATTTTTAAAATGAGCTCGAGACAGAAACTTCTGCAGTGCCGATAAACCGACGAAATTATTTTAATACTTTGGACAGAGAAAATGGGCCTATTATCTTAAAATGAAAATACTGAATATTAAAAATTGAACACATTCAAAAGCGTATTTAGTTTACTTAAAATGTGTAGGCCCTATTCTCTCACCTAGTGAAAGTAGGTGTAAGTAGATTTGACACCTCAGAGTGAAATGTAAGATTACAATATTTGATACTGAAAATTAAGTGGGTTTGTTGTGTATTATTTATCAAATCTTAACAAACATTCTTAAAATTTACGCCATGTAAAAACAATGTACAGTACAAACATTAAATCTTAAGATTTTATCTACAGTTGGAAATTTTGTTTATATTGGCATACTCGCTCTTTTTAGTCAATAATGTGCCCTGTGCTCGCTAAAACCGAATGTTTCTTTATTTCTCCTCAACAGGATACATAATATTACTGGAATTTTTAACAAGTAAAATGATACCTCATTGTGAAGTGACATAATTAATTGTACGCGCTTAACCTGTTAATTACTACGGTAGTATAATTTTTCCTGATCATGAGATTCCACAGTACATGAGGAAGATAAAACATACACTTTCTCAATTTGGCACTACATGCCAAAAACCTACAAAAAATTAATTAACCAATGAATTACTAACTATACTACATCTCAAATTTTTACAATAAACAAGCAGATTGTACAGAAATTACGTAAACAAGCAAGAAAATATTATGTACTGCAGTTTTGTTTTACCAACACTTGCGAGAGTAAGTACGCACAAACTCTTGAAAATCAATTGTTGTCAGAATTTTTAACAAGTAGTTATGCTCTTTAAGTATACGTGGAATAAATATAAAATTAGTAATTCTCCATCAGAATAAACACATTTTACGTTAACAATGAGACTGCTGTATCCATCAGCGTCAGCTAGAATGTACGCAGTAAATAATGACGGTATATTTGTCACAGTGTCAGTTACAGATATCAAATTTACACGCTAAACAGAGCCAGAGCTACGCGCGTCAGTGCGAAATGTTCATGCCGTGACGGAGAGGTGTACTGAGCCCGATCGAGCCAATCTGGTGGTTCTACTGTTACAGCCAACGGCAGCGTTTCATTGTAAAATAAAACGTTCATGGCAATATTCGATTAGAAGTAAATTTGACTTTGATAAGTAATGTTGCCCACTAAAACCATTCGTGTGAACAATGTTGATGTAGCGACGACAACATCACCGTACCAAATCAAAATTTATATAAAATATTAATTACAAAGTGTTCAGGTATCGTTAGTTAACTTTAACGAATATAAGTTTTAAAAGGTTGTTATTATCGACTAACTTTGTTATTATTAAGTAAAGTCCTAAATACGTATTAATTATGCTTTGAGTTCATTCTGACTGGAAATCTTGTTCTAATTGCTAGTAAATGTATTTATCGCAGATAAAATAGACATTAATTTGACACTTAAATCTCTTAGTTAAGGAAGTTATTATTGCTGGTGTCGTTAGTAAAAAAAGAACAACAGTTGTCATCAAATAACTTAAGGCTCAGCAGCAGCAAACAAAGTTTCTCTCACGAATTTATTTTTACAATCACACGACTAACATATCAGACATTCCAGTAACCATATTTTTAACCGCGTAAGAAGCCTGACGATTCTGTTTTTTGCAATTATTTCAGTTGATAACATTATATAACAAAATGAAATCAATAGAAGAAGGCGGTGACTTACACAGTGATAAAGAACAAAACATAATATGATATTATCAGTATTTGTTTTCATTCTCCTATTCCTCAGGTCGTGTGCAGATACATAATTGTTCCTCGATAAGAGTATCTATGGAGTACCTATCCTTATCTATAGGAGAAATGCTGTATGGAGTAACTCTTAAATGTAAATGGTACCTAGATTTCCATGTTGGCTACTTCCACGTAAATAGGCATCGTGGGATGCCATTATCAGAATCGATTACACATTATGAAGGTAGAATTGAGGGTCCAAAAGGGATTGAAGTACAAGTTTGCTCACTACAAAGCACAGATGTAGTCTGTAAACACTGCAAACACAGCGCCAAGTATTTAAGCTTTCGCTTTATATACACGCATTACAATTACAGTGAATTATCACACATAACCGCTACGCACATTACCACAATATGCATAGTGGTGCCTATTGTATTGTCAGATATGTACGGTAGGCCTATATTATATTGTCTGAACTGAAACACTTCTTCTTGGTTCTCCATTCCCTTGTTAGGTAAAAATATCCAACGTCGAAAACATTGTTAATATCTATAGTATACTATTATTGACTTTTAACGACAATGATTGTGATTTATTATTGGTGTTAATACCATAGGTTTGGCGTTAACTACTAATAAATGTCGCTCTCTGCAGAGGATAGGGCCTCGACGAAGCTACGCCAACGGACGAGGACTCTGAACTCTCCAAAGGACTTCCCCTCCTTTTCTTCTCCCATCTAGACAGTTCTCCTTCACGAGATTCTTGGTCTTCCACGTCTTCTTCTAGCCTGAAGGTTCCAAAAGAGGACTTGCCGCTCAATTGCATTTTGGTTCTTCCACAAGGTGTGCCCAATCCAACTCGATTTTCCCCTTTTGATCTGGGTGGTAATGGGTTCCTCGTTTGTCCTCCTCTAGAGATCTCCACTTGAAACAATGTTTGTCCAGAAAATTTTAAGTATTTGTCAAGGTGCTTTTGTGAGTTACCTTTTGATTACTACGTTACAGTAATAGATAGCACTCTATCCTAAACGCTGATAAGGGTGCTAAAAGCCATATGTTAATTAGATTAATTCATTTTAGCCTATTTTTTCACAAAAGCTTTACCAAGTACTCATCACAAATATTGAATCAATTTATGAGCAGATTGAAAGCACATGAGGATACATTTTATATAATTATATAATTACATTATATTACTCTACATAAATTCCTATTTGTTTGAAATTCTTAATTAAGTCAGCATAATGTGCAGTTAAATTAAAACAATTAATTATTATATCACCGAATTAATTACTTAAAAATAAAGAAAATAGACTACGTTATACTTTTTAAATAATTGTTTATTTCCAGATGCGAAAGGAAACATTTTATTAGTAAAACATTCTGTGTGCGTAGTTTTAAAACATTACTAACTTTTTATGTCCCTAGTCTGAATCTTTTACTGTTAAATATAATCACATTCCAGTTTTTGAATATATGATTATTCAAATGATTCATCAATGATTATCTATGAATATATATATATATATATATTTATATATATTCAATCACTTTCTGCTACAGTCCGTTTCTTGATGTATATAATACATTTAATATTTATAATGAATTTACCTCAAAATATTTTTTTTCCTCAAGATATTTTTTTCCTTATTAGGAACATGTTTCGGGTACCATCATGTACCCATCCCCAGCCTTCCGGTTTTTATGTCCGTCACCAGACACAAAAACCGGAAGGCTGAGGATGGGTACAAGATGGTACCCGAAACATGTTCCTAATAAGAAAAAAATATCTTGAGGTAAATTCATTATGAATTTTAAATGTAATATATATATAGTCTATATATATATATTCTATATTGCGACAGTACGTCTGCGTAGGTTACTGTGCATTATCGCAGTTAGTTAAAAAACTGCTAAATTAATATGAATAATTAATATTGTCAACATTTTAAAAAATGCGTATTGGAAGTTGTGAGTACCAGTGAACGCTCTCGCGCTCTCTTTTGCAGCACACGCGCACACGCGCGTGTATCTTAGGCCTACACCAAACGCAATAAAGAGAAGAGTTTGAAGAAATAAAAAGAGATACAGACAAATAGAGCAAGAAGAAAGACAAAGCGAAGGACGTGAAAATAATAAAAGCACTTCTGCAAAGTAAAGCTGTATATTTCAATATAAGAAATTAAAACAGGGTGGTTCAAAACGTTTGCAAAATTGTATTAACTAATTAAGAAGATTCCTGATAAAAGGCTTTCTGGCTGCAATTTTTATAATAAACTTTAAGAAAAATGAGAGATAAATCAAAAATACAGGATACCGTATTAGTCATTTATTAATTTTTAAGTGATGACCGATATTCAATTAAAAAATGATTCAACTAATAGGATTTAATGAAAATGTTTTATTATGAAATAAAAGATTAAAATGTACTCAAAAATGTAAATGTACTGGCCTTGTAGCTTTGTACGTACTGAATGCGACATGTTGGTATAATGTATATATTGCCACGTTACGTTCCTGTGCGCATATTCTGCACGTGTGTGTGTGTGTATGTGTGTGTACATACTATACACCAACTATTAACATATTAGCAAATTTACATTTTAAATTTGTGTGTTTTGTAATTGTCTCTATTTACCTTGACATGTTATTATAAATAAAATAAGAGTGATATAAAATTGGGTGGTTCAAAGCGTTTTGAAATGTATTTAAAATAAATTTAAAAAATGAGTGAAGTAAACACTACTAGAAACTGCTCAGAAAAACAATTTGTTAAAATAATGAACAGCGATATTTAATAAGAAGTGTTTCAACAACTGGAATATGATTAAAAATGATTCAGTATAAAATAGAAGGTAAAACAATTACCTCAGAAATGTTAACCATGACGGGTTTGCACCCGTGTACGTATTGAATGCGAAATGTAGGAACGTGTTGTTGTGGGTTTCAGGTACACCCGTGTACGAAAATTTCAAAGAGACGACCACGTCAAGTCGTCATAAAACGCGCTCCGTAGCGAAGCCAAGAACAGTAAGCCATGAAAATGTTCCAGGATTACAGAACGAAACGTTGGAACTTTGAAAATTTCATACATGGATGTAGCCAGAAACCTGTTCCTATAGATACGCACCGCGAAAGCTCTTGTACGAGCATATATACCTATAACGTCGCTCTCTCTCTCTCTCTCTATATATATATATATATATATATATATATATATATATATATATATCCTTCCTTTCATTATTTGTTTTTACTATTTGGCAGATTGTGCATTTTCTAACGGTTTGTCTTACTTTCTTGTTGATTCCCTTTATGTAGACATGTTCACTTAATGCTTTTACAACTTTAAGGGGTCCCATGTGTCCATATCTTATATGATAGTCTATGATTATTGATGATTCAACACTCTTAGGAATATATAATTTCCATTCCTGTTTTCGGGAAGTTGGACATGTAAATATTAAATTATTATGGATACAATAAAATGCTAAAATTGTGGGGTCATTACTTGCCAATCTTTCTTTAATTACCTTTAGTCTGATATCCATATTCTGATGATTTTTTACCTGTTTTAACACTTTTCTAAATCTTCTCTTGATTTCAGTATGTGATATATACTCTTCCAATGTTTTCTTTTTCTAATTCGTAAGTTCCGTTTGCGGTATTAATTCTGGATAATCCATCAGCCACAACATTTTGTTTCCCAGGTACATACTCCCAATTTATATGGTACTCTTGTAATATCAAAATCCATCTTGTCAGTCGACCATGATTTAGTTTGCATCTTTTTAGGAAAGATATGGATTTATGATCCGACCTTACTGTTATTTGATATCCTAAAATATAGGTACGGAACTTTAAGCATGCAAACACCACACTGAGGAGTTCTTTTTCTGTAACTGTATAATTTCTTTCGCAAGCACTCAAAACTCTACTAGCAAAACTGATCACTAAATGGTTTCCTACTTCATCTTCTTGGTATAATTCAACGCCTAAACTAACATTACTTGCATCACAATTTAAATAGAACCTCTGGTTAAAATCTGGGTGGTGTAACATAACACTATTTAGGAACTTAGTCTTGATTAAATTAAAATTATCTTCTTCAGCCTTACTCCATTTCCATTTGTTCTTGGTTGAAAGTAGATTTTGAAATTTAGTAGTCAATTCAGAATAATTTTGTTGGAATTTACGATAATAATTACAAATCCCTAGAAACGATTGTAATTGTTTTATGTTTCTGGGTCTTGGAAAATTTTGAATAACTTCTACTTTCTCAGGCGACGGCGTGATCCCAGTTTCAGAGAGTATAAACCTAAGAAATTGTAATTCCTGAGTTATGAATTTAGATTTATTTAACTTAAATGTAATATTATTTTGTTGGAGTTTCCTGAGTACAATTTCAATTCGGTCACAGTGTTCATTCCATGTTTTAGAGGTAATAAGAATATCATCCACATATACTGTTGCGAACTCTAACGCTTCTTTTCCTAATATCTGGTCCATGCACTGGATAAAAATGGCGACAGAATTAACCAACCCGAAAGGTAATCGTTTAAAATGGTAGTTTCTTCCCTCGAAGATGAAGGCAACATACTGGCGACTGTCCGGGTGTAACTCTATTTGCCAGTATCCGCAAACAGCATCCCAACTACTCATAAACTTATAACCATGGAATTTCTTCATAGTTTCTTCTATCTCTATTGGAGATGTGCGATCAGTAATTATAATTTTATTGATTTCCCGTGCATCAAGCCACAACCGTACTTGTCCATCTTTCTTAGGTATTGCCACAATGGGACTGGTATATGGGGAACTACTTCGCTCTATAATATCTTCTTGAATCATCCTTGCTATTTCTTTTCTAACTGCTCTTTTAACGATTGTTCAATAGGATACGATTTCTTATTGAAATTAACAGAGTCATGAAATTTTAATCGGCATATGAAATTCTTCGCCTTTCCAGGAGAATCGGAAAATACATTACGATAAGTTTTATATATTTCTATTAATTTTTTCTTCTGTTCCACACTGATTGTCTCGGTATACCCCTTTCCTTGAAACGACAATATTTCCTGCATTTTTTCCTGCCATAATGCTGATTCTGTTACGATTTCTTTATTTCCTATGGGTGTCCTTATTATTTCCCTAACGTGGTATGAGTTCCTGTACTGAGGGGCTATTGAGCTTCCTATTATCTCAGCAGTCCATTCATAACCTTCTGAGCTCAGTGTCATTTTTCCACTGGCTAAATTAATAATCGCATAGTGACGCCTTAGCGTGTCACAACCTATCAATACCTTAAAAGGTAACCCTTGGGCCACCAGAAACACCATAGGAATTCCTACTCCCATACTCGTAACATTCAGACTTACTTGCTGTTTTATTGTTTTGTTTTGTTTGCCAGTCGCTCCTATAATAGCAATATTATTAATAGGCAATGTGGATATTTTTTCCATACTTAACTCCTGTATTCTGTTCAGCTCTAATCTATCTATTAAAGAAATGTTTGCTCCTGTATCAATCATAACTTCAGTTAGCACCCCATGTAATTCTACCTTGATGTATACTATGTCCTCATTCAGTTTATCTTCTTCCATGGTAATCTCTTCCAACAAATCTCTCTGTATATTTTTTAAATAAAAGTTTCTTATCACTGTTATTGGTTCTTTGTTATTATTATTAGGGTTTATATCTCTCCTCAGCCCTGGGTCCGCTCGCAGTGATGGGCCGTTCAATGTTCTCACTGCGGCCTCTCGTTTTCCCTATTTACATCACTGTTGATTGGGTGAACTGGTTCATTGGGGTTTTGATTTCCAGAGGGTGTTTCCCTTCTTCTATCCCAGCTTCTGGACCTCTGATAGACTTCTCCGTTATCATTCCATTGTCTCCTGTTGTCATTATCACTTCCATACCGTCTGTCATAATTTCTTTCATTGTTAAAATTCTGACGTCTTCCTTGAAATCGCCTGTTATTCGGATTTCTGTTATATCCATCCGTCCGTACGTGGTTTATTGGCTGTCGATTGTCGTGTGCTTGTTCCCATCATTCCAATCCTTCGTTCTTCTTCGACTCCTGTAATAATAATTTTCCCTCTCAAAACCTTCTAAGAGAGCCTCCATCTTTCCAATAGTTTTTATTTGTCCACATCGACGAGCCCGTACAATGTCCTCTCCAAAATGTTATGACAATTTGGTATGAGACACTCTTCAGGGATTTTTGGTTGTAAATGTCGGGCTACCCAGACTTCACCCAAAAAATAAGCAGTCAGTGTCTGTCCTCTTCCAGCATCATATCGGCCAGTGCTCAAATTGTCCCTAACTATATTTTGGATAGAATCAGACCAATACTTTACTTTAAAAATTTGTTTAAATTCAATATAATTGGTAATTTCGTTTCTTACTGCTTTCCACCAGTATCATTAATATTTTTAAAACTATCATCGAGAAGATTCTTTATTATTTGCCACCGATTTTCTTTGGTTCTATTCAAACCTTCTTCTAACCTCTCCAAAAATTCTAGAGGGTTCTGACGATATTCTTTAAAACTTTATCACTTCTTTATTTTCTCCGATTAGTGTAGGTACATAGTTTATTGGTCTATGTTTTAGTACCTTTATTTCTTCCTTAAGATTTATTATATCCTTCTGTTGAATTTCTTCTATTTTCTCCCTGTTGTTGGTGACTTGATTTTGTACCTGTATTATCTTGGTTTCTGCCTGATTGTATTGTTCCCCTACCTTATTTTGTAGTATCTGTAATTGTTCCTGAGTATCTTTGTGAAGTATAACAATACTGGTTTTACTGTTATCCTCCACTTCAATTATTTTGTTTATCACCTCTTCGCGTAATTGACTTAAATTTTCCTCGGTTTTCTCAACCTTCTGGTTAGTTTCTGTAATTCTATTCCTTATTTCATTTTTATACTCTTCTAACTGCTGTTTTAATTCCTCTTTATTTTTCTCACTCTCTTCCTTCAACAGTCCTTTTAATTCTTCATTACTTTTTCTAATATCCTCCGTCAACTGTTGCTGTAATGTTTCATTATTGCTTTCAATTTTTTTATTTAATTCCTCCTTATCTTCCCTGTCGTATTTGTTTCTTCAGTTCCCAAAAATTTGTTTCTTCAGTTCTTCAGTATTTTGTTTTAATAAATTTTCATTATCTATTCTCATTTGTTTAAATTCTTCTTGATTATTGTCTATTTTCTTGTTAGGTGTTTCACTGTTACTGTCCATTTTCTTGTTAAGTGTTTCACTGTTAATGTCCATTTTCTTGTCCATTTTTTCCATATCCTCCTTCATTTTGTTATTCCCTTCCATTATAATTCTCAACATCTCCTGCATGCTCATGTCTTCCTTTTGTATGGGTTTATCTGGTTGGTCCCTTGGTGTATCCCTTACCGCCGTTTCCCTTTCATCAGTCACTGTTATTGGGGTATCTCTTACCATTACTTCTACTTCTTCAACTGTTGTTGCTTCCTTGTCTTCTATATTTAATTCTATTTCTTCTTCTTCCATACGTTTACGTGACGTTGTCTTCTCCTTGACATCTCTGTTGTTTAACCGTAGCCGCCACTAGAGTAGAAATTGCTATAACACTTACAATAAGAATACAATGTTATTCTATCTCTAGCCTCACTAGTTGGGCTCTAATTTGTTACACTACGAGAATCTACGTGTTCTTTAGCCACACGTTGTTGGCCAATTTGTTACAAACAATACAAATCTACGGGTTATTTAGCCTCACTGTTAGGATCGCCAATTTGTTACACTACGATCACTCCTGTATCAATCATATCTTATACCTCACTGTTTGGGAGTCAATTTGTTACAAGCCGTCTCTCACTGAGGTCTATTTATGTGTATACTTGTTAATAGTTTATAGGATGAGTATCTGGTCAGGGTAATATTTGTTGAGCGCCAATTTGCAATCACCGGTTGCAAATAAAATTTATTTGTAAAATATTAATTATTAATTTTTATTAAAAATTAATTATATTATATGGTTTCTTTATCAGCTATAATTAAATCTCTTTTAATCTTTTCTTTAAGAGATGAATGTGATAACTAAAGCTCATCAAAGCAGATTTGAATAGTCTGCCATTTCTTTCAAATGAGGAGTGTTGCTAACTTAATCTAATTGCTGAAGCCAATTCACAGTCCCAGATATATTGTTTAGAATATAATACCCATTTTGTATTCATTAAATAAAGAAACGAATAAACCTTTTATCTGTATTTATTACACTCAAAATCCTTTTATTATTTTCTTTAAATTGTTTTTTAAATAACATATATAATCATTAACAAAAATCTAACCAGCTGTTCTTTACATATGCTCAGTATGGCAGCAGTAGCATTAAGAAATACTTCATCTCAAGGCCCATACTTATATTTATTAAATAAAATACAAATATAGTGTGTTACGTTAGGTCCTTTTGACTACGATATAAACAACAGTTATTAGAGGAAAAGTACCAAAATACATGGGATTATAAATAATTACAAAGTACCTTAACAGGATTATATGAATAGTTTAAGAATGTTCAGTGTTTAGGTTATGTTAGTTAAATGTTTTTTAGATCTAGTTCACTTTATATTATAATAATACTCTACACTAATAGTTTTTCATACTGATGGTAAGATTATTCATTGATATTGTTCTCAGTAAAAGTTCCAAATTGTTCTTATTAAATAATTGGATGGATGTACCATCCAATAATACAATTCTTATTTCATTTATTATAACATTTTTAGTTGCTAAGGCCTATATCAGCTCTTTTATTGGTTTCTAATGTAACATATTATGTCACCCTGCTGATATCGTAGCATTAACATAAACAAACTCTTACTATTTTATCTTTCATTTTCTTTAAACTGATATACCTTTTTTATAAGAGCTTTGATCTTCACTTTATTGGTTTCTTTGATCTTCTGATGAAACACTGATTATTTTGACACCACTTTTGACTATCTTCAGTTATATATTTCTTGAGTTATCAATTTACACTTTTTATTTTATTTGTTCCAAACTTATTTATTATTAGTTCTTCTTGTACTTTTCACTTTATTAAACTTATTTGACACATTTAGTAATCCTATAACATAACCTGACATTGTTTCATTATCATTTTAATAGAAATTCTTATTCATATATCTTAACTGTCTAAGCTCAATATGCCTAGTTTTATAAAAATCTATTACTATTATTTTGGTACTTTCTTGTTAAGATAAACATTAGTGTTATTAACACTATCACATATAATATTAATTAATGTGACCCAAACTAATTACTAATAACTCTTAGTAATATATAACAATTCCCCTTAACTTACTGTATTTATAAATTTACAGTTTTTATAAATAAAACAAAATTTCATAAGTAAGTTCCTTAACATTGTCCTCCTTACTTATCATTATTGACATTATTTTAACTGTGATAAACATAATTATTACAGTCTTCGTTATCACGAATTGAACAATAAAATAAACAATATTTAATTAAGTCTTTAATTACTTATTTCTTGAAACTCTTATGTTTCTTGGTACTTTTGGGTAAGATTATTAAAGCATATTTATGTTAAATGGCATGGCAAAATGTCATGTAACAATATATATATATATATATATATATATATATATATATATTGCAACAGTACAACCATTAACGGTACTGTGCATTGCCAAAATAAATGAAATAAATAATAAAAATAAATAAATAAATATGAATTAATAAACATGATTCAGATTGCATAAGCTGGATCGTAGTTAAAAATAGGGAGCGCAGAATTCATGCATGGACATGCATTTCCGACACATCTGTCGCTAGCGTTGTGTACACCCGTATTTTGTTTGTGTGTGTGAAGCCTGTCCGTTCCTGAAATGTAACCAACCCTTTTCAAGTAGAATAGTTGTATGTTTTATTTTAATTATAAGAAAAATATGTACGATAGGGTAAAACAAAAGACACCAAAGTGAATTAAAGGTGAAATTAAAATAAATTAAAGGTGAATAAAGTGTTAAAAACCGTACCGATGTGACGAAAGGTGCAATTACTATACGTAAAAAATGAATAGTTCTTTTTGTGATTAACATAAAGAAGTGTAATTTACGTATAGTAAACATATAAAAATTAGTGATCGATTGAGCATCGAGTGATGTGAAACAAACTTCGTAGTCCGCGAAGATAGGCGAAAATTGTGAATTGAACCAGAGTGGGAGAAGTGAATTCGACAGAATCTGACCGGTTAAATATTGTTCAGACATGAGTTTTTGCACGACCTGACTATAAATACCAGGTCGCGCTAATAAAGTTTCTTCTTCTCGATTCAACCGTTGTCACAGGAAGCTATGTCAGTCGACGATGCTAATTCACATCTATAGTAAGAGACAGAACAAACTAGATGTCCAACCAGAACAGCAGAGTACATACGATGAGGCCTATGGACACACCGGCAGCATATGATGTGAGGCGAGACGACTATTAAACAGTACATGCAGTGGAACACGACCAGAGGACCCGGAGGACACGACCAGAGGACCAGAAGGACACTGAGAACACGACCAGAGGACCAGGAGGACACGACCAGAGGACCAAAGGAGGACGTACGGATGATTGATCACGTCAAACGAGGTGATAAAAAAACCATTGTAATTACAGACACTTGAAAGACAGTAATTAAAGTTGGAATGAAAGACATTCAATCAGTATTAAAATAAATAAATTGTACATAAATGTAAAAGCAGAATAAAAGTTAGAATAATATTTTTTGTATCAAATTTAGTAATTGAGAGTAACATAAATGATAAGAGAAATATTTAATTTTTGAATTAACGTAATTAGTAAAGTCTTTGATGATAAAGGAGAATGCATATGCAGTAGAAAGTTAAAACAAATTAATATAAAAGAAATTTGAATACAAGTAAATTCATTATTGAAGCAAATTAATCAGCAATTGCAAAAAGATTACCACACAATGAGTAAGCCGAGAGCAAAATAAATATTTAATTAATTAAAATTAGATAATAAGATTTATGTATAACTTGTGTATGTAATTTGTTAGCTATAAGTTGTGTACGAAAACGTCGTACAAATGATATAATAATGAGTCAATATTTAATATGCGAAATGAAAGATTTTGTTTAATAAATAAATAATGGAACAATTTAAACTTAAATAACGTATCATCTTCTTATTACGATTGCACTCATGAATCCGAATACATTTAAATTAAATTGAAAAATTTGTGTCGTTACAATATATTTGCTACGTTATGTTCGTTTGTGTATACTCTCTATATCTGTGCGTGTTTTCAACTTACCTCTGATACATCTGCATACCCAACCAGTTCGTATGATTTGAGTTTATTTGAGTTACACCCGAACACTATGTCACATACAAAATGAAACCTGCACAAAGTAGGGAGTATCGTAAAATGATATATTTTCTATAAATTAAAAAAATCATTGTCTTTTATTTTAAAAACAGAAAATTTAAGTATGCCCCTTTCTACATAAGTGAGCACGTATATAATATTTGTATATGAGTGGTCATCATATTAACGTCTATGAAAACAAACTAACATCTAAGAAACCATTAACAAACTTAGATTTTAGAATTGTGTGTTTTCCCATTTTAGTTATGTTTGTTAATTTTATGACGTCCACACCTCGATTATGACCAAATTGCAAGCGGGAGAGAACGGTTTTCAAAAGAGTATTGTTCATATTCTTGCGTTCCATTCTAGTCAAAGATTCACTAAATAGGCAGGATCCTTTCCAGGATTGTCGAAAGTTATCTGTGGTTTGCAATTAACGTCCTTACATTCAATCCAATGATTTTAACCGATTTATAACGTTTAAAACTACATCACTGTGTTTTATATTACTCCGTAATTATTTTATTAATGGAGCGATTCACAAGTTATTATTCTGTCAATTTATTAATGCACGCATTGTACAACCGCAAGTCTAAATATGCGAAAATTTATGGACAATCCGTTGGTACGTTTCGTTTTCACATCTATCTCACTGTCCAGTTTTGTACAGTTGACACCTCCGACAAAACCTTGTGTGGAATTATTTCAAACCTGCAGCTTTATACTCGATGCGACTGTACGTACTCCGCGCTTACAATATGTATGTATTGCGCTTACAATAAATCCGGTACTCTTGAACAGTCTTTCCAAGAAGTCTATGCAGCAATCTTACACTACGCGGAAAGCACTCGTTTTAATCTGTGGTGAAACTATACTTGTTAGATTATTTACGTTCTATTATGCTCAGTCATGTCTCCCTACGTTCGGTGGTGTTCAAATTGTGGTCGGTAAATTCACGAAATTGTGGTCGGTGAATTCACGAAATTGTGGTCGTTTTTTCCAGACTTATCATTTTTAGAGAGGAACAAGTATATTCACGATTGCATAACAGAGATGAATCAATATTACTCTGAGCTTCCCAGAATTTGGCTGAAATTTTAAATCTCTGATTAGTCAGTTCATTACTCCTTCTCTACAGAAATCTAATTTAAATGCTGTATAATATAAATATTTTGTAAACTGGTTACGTATTTTTAAGCAAATTAGGGATTATTCTGAATCTCCGAAAAATTATCTACGACTTTATCTTCTTTATCTAGTCTTTCAAGTATGAATCACACACAACACATTCTTGTCAAAGTCTCAACTCGAAACCTTAAAGTTTTACCCAATTAACGCCTACGCCACACACTCCCGCGCGTGCCCGCACTAGACTATTGTAAACCTAAGTTACGGTAATAACTACTAATTTGTAAGTCTAAATTTAAAGTTTCCTTGTAAGATAAAATACATAGTTTTACATACAACTACATTTTTCATTCTCTTCTTATCATCGTATGGTTTATTATGAGCACATATACATCGTAATTAGGGAACCATCCTATTTATTAATGTTGTCCATTGTATTCATACACATGTGATTTATAAAAAACAATTTTTGGAATTTATTTGGGTTAAAAATCTTATTAATATTTTATTTTTATAATACTATTATTCATTTTGTGCTGTAAGTCAAGGGACTTCTAATTTGTTAATTAACGAAATGTAACAAATCTGTGAAAGAACATTTATTTGCAGCAAAAAATTATAGGAAACAACTCAATATCCCTTTTGTGTTTTAGACATCAGTAAAATAGATTATAAAATAATTCACATAAATAATAATTAAATTAAATTATTTTTAAATTAGTACATGCTCTTTAGTATTTGTTAACGAAACGTATATGTAATTTACATTATTTCATGTACACCACGTCCCTTATCCGTTTATTCGTGGTGATATACAATGTTAAGCAACATGAAGTGTATTAAACTCTGCACACTATATTAGTTGGTGGGCGGCCACCGTTAATTATTTAACCGTTATCAGACTGAAATGGCAGTGACCACAACTGTGTTGTTAAACCCTATTGCATAATCCAGCAATTACATTTGCTGTACCTCACCAACACAGTATGTTTAGATAACGTGCACTGCTGCCAACGCGCATAACAAGGATTTACCTGAATACAATATAATACACTCCCTCTACAGCTAAACCCCTGATGAGGTATACCTTATAATTTACGGACATCTACTTAAATCACCCCCTCCCCAACTCGCCAAAAATAATATAATAAGCATCATCACTGAGTATTAGGTCGTGTGTTACTTTGCAGTTGTCAATTAGTTAAATCTAATTTTAGATAATCTGAATGTTTGCAGGCGGTGACTAACAATAATTTTAATTTCTCGTTGTGAATTTCATTTTGTACCACCGAAAATGCTTATGGTACACAAGGAAAGCTGTGACCAGCTCTGCAGACAATTTTAATTCCAATATGTAATTAAAAGAATCTCCCGTTCTAAAAACAACGTACTCAACCTTGCTGTTATTTTGGCGTAAATATATATATATATATATATATATATATATAAAACGTCGATATAAACATTTTACAATTATTTTGCAAAAAGCCAGGATCATGCCCATTTACTATCATAAAATTTATGTCTCCATATCAGCGTAAACAATACAATCGGAGATATTTTAACCTCTGCATGTTTCAGTCGTCACTAATACTGTATCTGCTGCGAATTTCGTATCCATAACAAACTAAATGAATCACACAAATTGTAAATTAGTTTGTAAAAAAAATCAATGTCTGTATCCTTTCTAAAAATGATTAAATTGCACATCAAAAAGCTTTTCAAAAACATGAACAATTTTTTTTTTCATTATCTTATGCGCCCATTATACAATTTTTAAAAACATTATTACTAGTACATTTTAAGGAAGTGGACATTTAGAACTTTAGGTAGCATTTATATAAATCTGAGGGCAATTTTATTTTTAAATTGATTGAATATTACTAGATTACATTACTTATACAGTGTATCATCTCAAAAATTTATGGATTTAACGAACATTAAATGTTTATTAACTTTCGGAAGTTCCATTACTTACATTTCAGTTTATTGTAAGTTTTTGTACGTAACTGTCTCCTATAGTTGATTTCTTATATTTGATTTCTTATATTTGATTTCTTATAGTTGATTTCTTATATTTGATTTCTTATAGTTGATTTCTTATATTTGATTTCTTATAGTTAATTTCTTATATTTGATTTCTTATAGTTGATTTCTTATATTTGATTTCTTATAGTTGATTTCTTATATTTGATTTCTTATAGTTGATTTCTTATATTTGATTTCTTATAGTTGATTTCTTATAGTTGATTCCTATATTTGACGGAAACGCACGTTGTACCCTGCTTCTAACGTGTATTTATAGGGACAGTATGAGTGGCCGTAGTGTATTCAGTATAATGCAGCTACAAAAAATAGAACCTATCGGTGGAAAGAGTCACGGTATCTTCCCGTCCACCTAACTAAGAGACACATTTCCTATCACTAGTCTCGCTACTTCGCTACATAGCGACAAGCCATGCCGTATCAATATAATGAACTTGTAATTACAATAGGAATTTACAGTTAATTTTTAAAAATTTCAAAATTATGTCACTCCAAGGCCCAAAAAGTAGGAATCAAATTAAAGAGGTTTTAACCAAATCTGAATAATATAGTGTACAGTTTTAGAAATTTCAAAAGTCTTTTACCCTAGAGCCCAAAATTGCATTAAAATTTTATATTATACTTTTTAGCATTAAGTACTACTGCTCAGGGTTTAACCTAACTTTTCGTAAAACAAACATTTCGGGAACGTTGAGAGTCAATATATACACTTGAACAAAACTTATGTCAGTTACGAATGTTTTTCCTAGTTGCGTGATAACAGTAACTAATAACATCTGGTTAAGCATATATTTTTTTAATGTATATATTTTAATACGGTTTTATATTATTATATACAACTTACAAGGGGTGCGTCCATGTTTAGTGTAGAATAAAAAAACATGGATTTCATCACATCTTTAGCATAATTGTAACAAAATAAAAGAAATAGATAAAATGAAACAGTATATTTCATACAGATACTTAAGAGATTGTGACAATAGAAAACATATAATTGTAAACACGATTATTTTTACTTCTCGCTTTCTGATAATGTCTACAAAAAGCTTTGATTCTTACATACTGACGATATGTGAATTAGTTTCAAAATAAAAGAGCAACTAGTATACTATAATGATTTAGTCTCTATAAATAATAGCCTATATCTAGTAATTACAGCTTATCCAAAATGATGTTGCAATGAAGCAAACTTATATTACAAAATTGCGTATATACGTACTATTGCAAAATTATACAGTATAAATTAAATTAATTATAATATCGTAGGGCTCTCATAATTGCTTAATAAACTATTATACACAAAATAACAATTGCACAACAACTACTGCATAACAAATAACAATTACTGTTATAAAGCAATTGTACAAAATTGTTATATAATAAACTAATAACAGTAGTCTACGATAGAGTCCTATAAGGCAAATTGTAACATGTTATTTCGTCGTAAATGGGAAGGAATTTACCAACTATAATCATTATAATTTCATTACGTAGTGTTGATGAGGCAATATTTAACGGCTTTGTCAGCTAATTTAGTAAGTTTGCACAATTTACAGGCCGGACACAAATAAACAGTTCAGATTAATTACAGCGAACTTAGTCTGTCCTCTGTAAACTGGCGACGCGAGACAAGAGTGTTGACGTCTAATGTACACATTTTAACCAATTTTGACATTTTCAAGAAACTCTGTAAGAATCTGGTAACTCACTTAATTTAATTTTGTTTGAAATGACAAAAGACCAAATTCTGTATTTAAATTATTCTTTTCTTAGTTAAACTGTTCATATTACGTTCTCTAAAGTTACACAGGCCTACTACATGCAGTTAGACGTTTTAGCAACTGAATGATTGATTTAGATGGTAGGCTGAAAAATGTATATTTAATACACAGCAGTTTTGCAAGAATTAATTTTGAAACTTAAGTCCCATGTCTACTATCGTCTATATTAGGCCTATGTATTCCGCTTGTTTGCTTTCACTTTGCGTGAATGTATAAAATTCAGGCTTCATTCGTCTCCAGCGTGTCGCTAAAAATACGAGGACACAATTTTAATATAATGCATGTAAAGTCGTAAATATCGTATAGGTACTGCGCGTAATGTAATAAAGTACTGTTAACTTCCATTAAACTACATTCCTGAAAAAGTTATTTATATAACTTATAGGTTATTAGAGATTACTCGATAAAGAAAGATTGTACAAAAAGTAATTTCATGTTTTTAAATAAAGAAAGGGTTCTTCATGTTTAGTTACAATCTTTGTTCAGTACTATAAACTTACTGACGCTCTGGATGTAGCAAGTCTGTCCCGGATGTTTCCTTGGTGTCTGATTTCTTGAGACCTGACTTCCTGGTGTCTGACTACAAGGAAGCGATCACCAGTTCATCGCTTTCGAAGTCATTTAGCAATCGCAGAAGCTGGTGGATTCACCGGCAGCTCGTCCCCCTCCCCCGCTGAATGTAAAGAAGATAATCAACGACAAATCTGCGGAAGAAATTGCAAAAGGATCTGATATATTTGAGGGACAAGATCAAGATGGAAGTATCTCGGCCGAAGACTTGTCACTTCCGCAATGAAAACAAGCTTGAGAGCATGTGAGGCTTCCATCTCGAGAGCAAAAACTCGTTGTGGAAGGCCTCCGGTGTACTGGTGGACTCAAGAAATCGCGGATATGCGGAGGAGGTGCCTCAGGCTGCGAAGGATCGCGCAGCAGAATAGGAATCGTGTTGAGGCAAATATTAGATTGGCTGAGCATAAGGCTGCGAGGAAAGAACTTCGTCGGTCGATCAACCGTAGCAAGGCGCGCTGTCGGAAGAATTTGTGTGATAATGTCAACATGGAGCCACGGGGACTGGGGACGGGGGTATAAGATTGTCACCCAAAAGCTCGGAACCTTAAAGACCAGCGGTGTAATGGATGCGGTGACCACGGAGCAAATCATAAGAGACGGGAATGCCTCCCCCACCCACCTGGAGTAAGACGGGGCCGGTTTTGGGAACGTCGAAGACTTTCCTATTTTTACAGCCGAAGAGTTGGAGCTGTCAGTCAGCACAATGAAGGACAAGAAAGCTCCATGCCCCTACGGTATCCCCAGCGAAGTGCTGAAGACGGTCTTTAGTCAGAAGCCAGAGTTGTTACTGAAGATGTGCAATGCGTGCTTGGCAGCGGAGGTGCTCTGGGTGTTCGTTGGAAGACAGCACGCCTGGTGCTGATCAGCAAGAAAAAATGTAACCCAGAGCTCCCGTCATCGTACCGACCACTTTATATGTTATACACGGCTGCGAAGATACTGGGGAATATCATCAGGACAAGACTGGCAAAGGTGATCAGAACTGCAGGAATCTCCACGAAAAGGAGTTTGGCTTTAGGTCGCGACGATCGACGGTGGACGCGATACAGGAAGTGTATGAGGCTGCCAGAAATGCGGAGAAACAAAGCTAGTTCGTGCGAAGTGATGTGCTGCTGGTAACACTGGGCGTTGAAAATACGTTCAGCTCGTGAGGTGGACTGACAAGCTGGAAGCGTTGGGTCATGACGAGTTACCTGCTGCGGATGGTAGACGGTTACCTCAAGTTACCTCAAGGACAGAGAGCTCCTTTATAGAAGGTACGAACGACAGTGGCGGTTAGCTGCCACGGCCGGGGAGGCCCAGAGTTCAGTCCTTGTAGCGGATCTCTGGAACGCATCCTATGGCAGCCTGCTGAGGATGGAGATGCTGGAAGAATCGTGTTTGGTGGGGTACGCTGATGACGTGGCGGCGCTCGTACCATCCACCAGGCCGAGATCAGCCTCAACAAGTTGATGCGATTAGTCAACAATTTGATGGTATCACAAGGGCTGACATTAGCCCTCAGCAAGACGGAGTCGTAGTCTTAGTAAGAAGCCCACTGTAAGCCCGGTACAAAAAAGTCGGAAACAAAGTGGTCGTGTCAAAGTCAGCGGTGATGTACTTGGAGTGATGAACGTCTCCAAGTTGAGTTTTTTTAGCAGATTAGGCGTACGGTGAACAAAGCGGCGAAAGGAGTGATGACGCTTAGTCGGCTCATGGCCGACATCGGCGGCCCGAAGTCAACCATAAGAAGACTTTTTGTGGCCGGTGTCCAGACAGTCCTACCGTATGAAGCGGAAGAAACTGGCCCAGGTCCAAAGACAAAGTGCACTTCGAGTTGCATCGGCCTACCGCACGGTTTCCGAGCCAGCTGTCTCTGTCGTTGCTGGAGTGATGCCGATCGACCTTCTTACCAAAGAACGTAAGGTCGTTTTCAGAGGAAGGAGGACGTAGGTGGTGAAGTTGCACACCGAGAGGCACGAAACCAGATAATGGAGACCAACTGGCAGACAGTTTGCGAGCAAAAAGAGCGATGTCATTGGACGAGAAGGCTCATCAAGTAGGTGCAGCCGTGAGCGGAGAGGAAGTACGGGGAGATCGACTATTACCTCACCCAGATTCTGACTGGACACGGGTACTTTCGATCTTACCTGAAGAAAGTTGGAAAGGTCGAGTCACCAGAGTATCTGTACTGCCCGGGATCTGCGGACGATGTCATCCATACATTCTTCGTCTGCGACAAATAGGAGCAACATAGCAGATCTCCGTGGGTAACATCGTTGAAGAGATACTTCGATGGTAGGACACCTGGAACTGTGTCCTCCAGTTCTTCAATCTGGCTTTGAAGATTCGCAGATTCTTCGAGCGACGAAGGTAGATTTGGATAATACAATATAGAAGAATAACAAATCACATTGAGCCCTAGAGGTGAAGAACAATAGGCCTAGCCGAAAGTAATGTGTCAAACAGTTTCAGATTACTGTCCCTGAAGAGAAAAGGAAGGTGGTTTTGTAATAGGTAGGGTATAGTACCCAAACCCACAGACCCCGGAAGTGTGCACTCTCCCGGTCATTTTTACAGCAAATTTTCCACCTGCCATCGTAAAAAAAGTAGTACGGAAGCCTTAAATAGAAACTTATTTTTATTAAACAAGTATCCTTTAGATATTTCGAGTGCTTGTTATGAACGCATATTATGGAACCCTACAGAGTATAAATACACAACAGCTGCCGCTTAGTTTTCAGTTTACGTCGGGCGATTTACTCAGCGCGTCTCAAGTGGTTATTAGTGAAAAATTACTATTGTGCCGGACTGTATTAGTTTACATTATTATTTCGTGGACTCTGTGATGCACCGGCAACATTCGAAAGATTTATGGATCTGGTACTCCGACAAGGAAAACTTGCCTTGTTTATTTAGAGGATGTCATAGTCATCGGGAAGACTTTGAAAGACCATTTGGAAAACCTTAAGGAGCTTCTAACTAGAATTCACGGTACACAACTGAAGCTGAGCCCGAAGAAGTGTTCTGTATTCCAGAAGGAAGTACAGTATGTGGGCCATTAGTTTTGGCAGCGTGTGTTAGCATGGATCCCACTAAAGTAGACACCGTAAGAGACTGACCAGTTCCGAAGGGTAAACACGAAATTTGGAGTTTACTGGGGTTATGCTCATATTACAGACGTTTTGTGAAAGGCTACTATTACTAAACCACTACATGAGCTAACGGAAAATAAACGAAACTTCCAGTGGTCGAAAGAGTGTGATGCAGGACTTTGAAAATTTCGTTATGTTTGCAGCCAATTCTAGCTTTTCCAGCGTCCGAAATGATGAACATCGTAGACAGAGATGCGAGGAATACTGGGTCTAGGAGCAGTTCTGTCTCAAGTGCAAAACGGTGAAGAAAGAATAATAGCGTATTACAGCAAGAGGCTTTCTAAATCAGAGAGAAATTATTGTATTACAAGTAAAGAGTTGCTGGCAATCGTCCGAGCTTAAGAGCACTTCCATAAATACATCTATGCGAGAGAGTTTTCACTACGCACCGACCATGCCGCGCTTGCATGACTCCTGAGATTTAAAAATCCGGAAGGGTAGTTGGCAAGGTGGCTCGAACGTCTGCAAGAGTACAACTTCAAAGTAAAACATCGGCGAAGGCACCTGCATTTTAATGCAGGTGGCTTATATCGAAAACCGTCTTTGGAAGACTGCCGACATTGCCGCAAAAAGGAAGAAGAGAACGCGAGCGAACTCGCGACCGTCATGACATGACTGTAGATTTCCTGGCAGACGGCTGGACAACACAAGATTTTCTACAAGAACAGATGACTCAAGAACATTGGACCGATCTTGTCAGTAAAGAGGAAGGTCGCCGCCCGGGTTGACAATATGTCTGCCATGGTTCCGAAGTGCTAAAGGGCTACTGGGAACAAGGGGAATCTCTTATCGTGGAGAACGGATTGCTGAAAAGTTCTTGGGAAAGTGCAAATGGACGAGACGTGGTCATGCAGCTGATAGTTCCCCGAAGTAAAGTGCAGTCTGTTTTGAAGAAGATACATGATGGAAAATCTGGAGGTTATCTTGGCGTTAACAAAACCCCTGACAAAGTACGGAAGCGATTGTATTGGCTTCATCTTCGCTACGACGTAGAGGAATGGGTTCGGACGTGTGAAATATGTGCTACAAGCAAGGACCCTTAAACCAGAAGCAGGGGGGAAATGAGACATTATAACCGTGGACTGCCTTTCGAGACAATTGCCATAGACATTGCTGGACCTTTCCCAGTTACTGACGATGGAAATCGGTACATTATGGTTATAGGTGACGACTTTACTAAGTTGGTGAAAGCCTACGCAATTTCAAATCAGAAGGTTACCACTGTGGCAAAGGCCACAACTTCTGTTGCCGTTATGGAGTCCCTATGGAAACCCAAACAATCAAGGGGGAAATGTCGAATCAGGAGTGTTTAAAGAATTATGCCGTCTACTCGGAATTCGAAAGACCAGGACACCACCTCTGCATCCTCAGTTGGACGGAATGGTTGAGAGGTTCAATAGGCTCAACACTTTAGCAGCATCTGTCAAGGTTGTTGAAGAGAACCAAACAGACTGGGACCAACGTATACCACTATTCCCCATAGAGTATAGGTCATCAGTACACGACACAACAGGCATAACTCCAGTAAAATTGGTGTTTGGCTGGGAATTCGTCTTCTTGGGGACTTGATGTTCGGATCACCTGAGACTCAATCCCAAGAGCCACAGAACTATTCCTCGCAGTTAGAAAACCAACTGTGAGAGATAAACCCTTCATAAGAGGACGGCTAAAGGTAACCAGTGATAAAATGAAAACTCAGTATAACATTCGCAGCAATAGTGTGGGCTTCCAAGAAGGAGATCAGGTTTGGTTGTATAACCCAAACCGCCGTCGTGGTCGTTCACCTAAACTTCAGACTAACGGGGAAGGACCTTACTCTGTGAAAAAGAGAATCAACGATGTTGTCTATCGGATTCAATAGGAAGGACAGCAAAAATTCAAGGTCGTCCACCTAGATCGCCTGGCCAAATATTACTTCAGAGACGGTTTGCCAGTAAGGGATGAATAGGATTAAGGAGGGGACAGTGTTACACAATTATATAACATTCTTGAATAACGTTTCTCGCCTAGAACAGCAGGTGCGTGTTTCTCCCAAGGCCCCACTGAAGTATCCTCTAGAGTTTTCGAATGCTTGTTAAGGACGCATATTATGGAACCCTGCAGGGCATAAATGCACAACAGCTGCCGCTTAGTTTTCAGTTTACGTCGGGCGACATACTCAGCGCGTCTCAAGCGGTTATTAGTGAAAAGTGACTATTGTGCGGACTCTATTAGTTGACATTATTATTCCGTGTGACCAAATTTAATTCTAATTATTGTACTAGTATAATATTGTTGAATAACTTGTTGATTACAAACTGTTATTTGTGATTAACTAAAACTGGTGATTAGTGACTTCATTGGTGTCTGTATTTTGTTTTCCACTGTACCATACGACGATCAGTGAGACCGGCGTAGCAATATTTATATCGATATTCAAACACAGTTTAATACGAGTAATGTTATAGTAAACGTTAATAAGTCATTTTTGGTTTCTTAAAAATTTTGAAATCTATATCCAATTTAACGAATATTAATTGGCCCTGTTAAAGATCACAATATTTTTTGTTACGTTCACAAACTTTTAATTGCACAACTGGAAATTGATTAATGATAATACATTTTTCGTAAATCTTGCCATTTAGATACTCTATTTAATATAAAATTCGCTTTAATTTTTAATACCCATATAATGTAGGCATTACTACAAACCTTATTATTGTAAAAATAAAGTTTATTTGTAAAATAAAAACATCGTGCAATACACGAAAAATTTTCTGATTGATTTTAAAACTGCTTTAATAAATTTTAATTTTAAATAATAAGTTTGTGTTAGTGGTTATAATCACAAACAGAAATTACACTATTGCACACCACTATGTAGAATATTCCCAATTAGCGCTTTCGAGCATTACAGCTCATCATTAGGGCGGAAATGTAAGCCCAATAATATAATATATAAAAATCAAAATATCAGATATAAAAGTTTCGTAAATAAAATTATCACATTCGAAATATATTTATAGGATATATACATTATTCTGATCTGATTGTGAGCTGTAAGGCTCAAAACCGCACATCGGGATTTTATTATACAGTGGTTTATAACAGTGTAAGTTCTGTTTGAAATTTGAATTTGTTGTTTATTTTTGCAAACTTTTAATCTGATAAAAATTATTGTATACGTATATTTTACACGTTTGTGAGTACTGTTAGGTTAATTGTTTAAGAGATAAATATGCTGAACAGACTATGTTTTTCTCGGTAAACAAACTATGATTAAATTATAAATCACTGTAAATGGTACTCGGAAAATTGAAGTGTTATAGAAAATTTGGTCAGACGTGGATGCACGAATAGTAGCCTGCTAGGCAGAAATAAGGAGTTGGCATCTGTCTTATAAACCCGCATATATGTTAAGATACCGATCAGTAATCTCCGTTAACTCCTGCTGGGTCAGATTACAACACGCCTGTTTACACGGATTATGCAAACACGGACAACACACACGAACTAAGGATCTATAAAAGGGAGTATTCGCACTCGCCATCTTTGTTCCGAAACTGACATAATATTATGGTGCCGCTTGTGTATACATGGGACGCAGTACAAGTTTGTTTTCGATATTACATAAACTATTATAGTTTTTTGTGCCAAAAATATAATTTCAAAGTGTGAAATTATGTCCCACGTCCTTAAAAATATGGAAATAATAGTTTTCATCTTAGAACTTACTGATTCAGGCCATAGTAAGAGGAGAATAATTTTGTCTAAAAAACAACAAATACCAATCGTTACCACTTACCACTTTGTTAGGTATATATTCTCAGATTTTACTTTTATTCCTGTTTATAAAAGATGGCTGTTGAATTAATGTTTACTAAACTTCGTTTGTCCAAAAGTCCAAATAAAGTTACTAAAACTATTTTTAATAAACACGAATTTACATTTTTAACTTACTTACTATTAAGTTTATATTCAGGTTTTTTGCTTAACATTTAGTTAAAATTAATAATAAAAAGGTTAGCTTAACATTTTATTAAAATTAACAATAATGTATTTTTCATTGCACTAGACATTTTATAGTCAAAAGTATTTTTCTCGGTTAGTAGGAAGGGTTAAACTTTGTTAGTACAGGCAAAAAATTTGCAAGTTACAACTCCTCACGGCCATATCTTGAAAACACCTTGTGGATTAAAACCCGACCAAAACGCATTTTGTTTGTTATTTCGTATAGAATGATTTTGGTCCTATTCATTTTTACTATAAACTCAAACGTTTTTTAGTTATTCGCAAAAAATTACGCTAAATCCTGTTTTTTGGGGGTAAAAATCGAAAATGTTGATTTGGAATAACTCGAAAACAACGCATTTTTCAAAACAGTTGCGTACTGACTTTTTTGTTTAGAATTTGATTCTCTATTGGATCCTGTGGTTAATTTTTTTTTTATCAATCACCCTTGAAAAAGGGGTGGTTCTCATCCCCAAATAAAAAGCGTACAGTTTAACTTTGTTCTAGAGTGCATATAGAACATACATATCAAATTTCGTGAAATTCCATCGACAGTCAAAATTTTGTTACGTCAAAAGCTGCGCTTACTGGACTAGAATTTCTTCGTGCTGATTTTGTTCTCGACTTTGTTTACGATCTGCGTGTGTTTCGCGCTTGGCTATCGCGCAGCTGATTTTCGAAAAACAGGTAAATGTGCAATTTTGTGCATTAAAACTACAGAATGTGCAATTTTATGCAGTAACCCCCAAAACGTGCAATTTTGTGCAAAATAAAATGTATGTTAAAATGACCTACACATTCCGATTCGGATAAATAACTTGTCACTGGCCGTTTACGAACTAGCAAAAAAAAAGATGCAATTGCACGTGAATCCGGGCTTTAGTTATAACATTATATTTATAATTAATGGTTTAAAAAAATAAACCACCTTGTACAGTGATCTGCGTGGAACTGGGCCGATCCTAGGAGGTGGATTTGGTACGTCAAACAAAGTCGGTATGGCATTAGGCTTCGGTTTTTTCCAACCATCTACTCGTGCCTGTTCAAACTGTGAACTTTCAAAATGAACCTAAAAGTGCAAAGGTGTATTACATTTTTAGTCGTTATGATTAACATTCACAAACTTTTAAGGAACAACCATTAAATTTACCTCACACAGACGCATTCCCTTGCTTAGTATAAATTTGTCTCGTCTCATATTTTGAATCCATTTTGCACATCGAATAGGGTCTGCCGGAAACTTGAATGTTCTAAACTTAGTTTCTGTTCGATTTTTGCAATTTACAGCACAACAACTAGTCATTATGATTATGAGATGTAGTACAACAATCTGCAAAACATACTACATAACATTAATAATATCTCTAACACCAGTATTTATAACCTTGTTTTCACTGACAAGATGAGATGATTATTATACATATTCGTGTGTAATACATAAATCAAATTAGTACACTAAGGTTATAACCCTGATATGTAAAAATATTAATATTTACATACATAATTTACATTAAATAATCCAACGCACAGCGTGCTTACATTGCTCCCGCCACATTACATTTAAAAGTCTCGGAGCAAAGATGGCGGGTGCGAATATCTATATTATAGAGCTCTACACGAACTACAGCTTTGTTTACGTTACTGAGCGCCAAACACAGCACGGAGTTCACACGCGCCAGTGAACTGTCACAACAGTGTACTGACACTACGGGAATTTTGTGTTACTGGGAATTGTATAATCTTGCTCGTCTAATGTTTAATGAAGTGAGTTGTGATCTTATTTACATTTAGCTATGACGCAAAAAAACGCATAATATTCTTCGAGGATAGGTGATTCGAACAATAAGAACATGATTCCCTGTATGACACTGGGAGGTTTACTCAGCGTTCTACAATTTAAAACAACCCTTTAAATACTGGTCCGAGCTATACCAGTAAATAATATATTGTATTCATACAAATATAGAACTTGCAATTTCAACAGATTATCCATATATCCATATTGATATGGCCATCCACAAAATGACTACTTTTTCTGTACGTCTATCGTTTCTTTTTTCCGTGTGTGTTTGTAACCAAAGTATCTTCAGAACTTTTACGTTAAATGATAAATTTCAGTATATGGCATAAAAACAGATTCGACTGCAGACTGTATTCATTAATAGGAATCAACAATATAAAAAATCTGAATTCATGTGTCAGAAAAATCATTTAATTACATTTTATTTTAACAGACGAAATACGATCATGAACTTGAAAAAATAAACGTTTAAACAAGTAGAATTTCAATTCCAATCTCACCTATTAAGTTTTACTCACTCCAAAAACTATCAGTTACATTTATGGCTCATTCTCAGTGGCATTGTAGCTTGACCATAAAGGCTGAACAATCCAATATATTGTTACGACGGTCTACTCGATCGTCATAGGTACAGTGGAAACAAAAATACAAGACACCAATTAAGTCACTAATCACACCTTTAATTTTTACAGTTAAACAGTTCTTAATTAACAACTCAGTCTCTACAACAAATCAAATGAAAATTGTTCACACGCAATAAAATGTCTACTTAAATTAAACACAATTGTATTACAATTATACCGTCCGATTATAGAACACCACTCTTAACTAATAACCACTTGAACGCGCACAGTAATATCGCTACTATAATCTCGAACCGCACTGTCAATATATCGCACTAATACTGAACTGAACGTCGTTGAGTACTGGTATTTATACCGCCCCAAATACTAGATTATTCCATAATGCGCGATAGCGCCTGTATAGTTACGACGTAATTACTTGCGGCCTTGACACAGTCCGTGCGCCCGAGCGAAGTCTGGCACAGTCTATAAAATGCGTCAACAAGCACGTACGCCACACACGTTACATTCCGGATCACTCTGGAACATTCGATAAACACGTAGATTGTTCTGTGATGTCGTAACAATATTACACACACACACACATACCAAACCGAATGAAAAGCTACTGCCTACAGATGCCACAATGCTGTTTATAGCAAATAGGTTCAGCGAATTCCCAGAATTAACTAAAATAACGTACTAATTTTACTAACAAAAATTAACAAAGAATTGTATTACGGTTTCACATTAATAGTTATATAAAACACGTTTAAAATGTAATTAAGAATATTTCATTTTACTTTATTTAACAATAGGCTGTAATAACTGTAAATGTTTGCTACAGAATTGTAGAGTAATGTAGTATGGCTGCAAATAAGTTCGTTTTTTGGCGTAAAAATTTAAATCAATTTTAAAATAGAGTTTTTAGCGTAATCCTAATAGTTACCAATAGTATAGTCAAGCAGTAGGCTGGTGACAAGTAATCCAGTTTCCTAGTTGTAAATGTTATTGCGTAAATGATGCGAGTATGACGTTTCTAACTGTTGGTGTTATAATTTTTAATATTTGGTTTTGTTTCCACAACGATTTACCAACGTCGAATAACAAAAGTTGTAGGGTAACAGACAAATTTTTAATTACGACGATAAATGTTTGTGTCCGAGTCTCGTTACGAGCGAGTAAACTCATGCCCAACTGCTAGTCAATATACTAGCTCATCAGATAGTGAATATGCTGTCTGAATTGCATTTATTGTGTGCATTTATGCGCGCGCTGTGCGCGTGCGCATGTGAGAGAGTGTGTGACAGGGAAATAAAATTAATTACAAGTAAATCAGTAATAACAGAAATATGCTCAAATTGAAACTATTAGTTCAAAATGTGAAGTATACAGTTATTGTTTTGAGTTAAAATCGTTTTGATTATGGAGGAAATTACGTTGTAAGCAGACATTGTACGCGTACATCATTCAGTAGAATTACTTGCTTTTATTTGTTATTCCGTATTCAGTTACTTCTGCCAAACGAAATCGTTTGGACTGCGTGTGCTTGAGCACAAATTTCTTTGGTTTATAAATTGCAATTTTACTAACTTTCCTACATGACTGAAGACGGTTTTTCACGATCGTCAGGTTTGTTGTTCACAAAATGTGTTACATTTTCCTCACTTAATTTAGCCCCACAACAACTTTTTCGCGTTTCAAAACGTATGTTTTGCCTGGATTAACCTTAAAAATTATTGCTCTTGATATAAGTGACGATGATCTTATTTGTTTCAAACGTTAACGAAAACGAATCGTGAAGTTAAAGAAAAGCATATTAGTTTGAATTTTTAGGCAATAGCCGGGGTTTTATATCAAACAAGGTTTGGTGATATGCAACTCATCTAGTGAGTCAGTAATATATTTTAACATTGAAAATGTTTATAAGGACGTGTCGCACATTTGCGGCCGATCGCTGGTGTGTGATCGAAAATGGGAACCGGTGAGTTTCCATAGAAACTACTTCTTTGTTGTCAATAACGTAGTACACATATAAAACTTCGCTTATGAATGCGACTACATTTACCTTATAATCTGTACATTGGTAAATGAAGAATGAATTCATTGATTGGTGAATGAACATAAATATATATATATATTTTTTTTTAGATTTATTGAAGCATTTCCAGTGCCCTTCTCTGTGCATTGCATTTGTGCAATGCCTGTAAATGTTTTAAAAGATATACACTTTGCGACTTGCTCACCAGTTTAGACAACTTTCGTTTCTTGATGACTACATTTTAAGTCGAGCAGTACACACGAGCGAAAAACCCCAGATATTTAATTTAAGTATTAAATCCCAGAGACATACGCAGTGTATTTTCCTATCTTCTCCATTGTGTCATGTGACTTCTCGATAAAGTATATGATATCTAGGAAAAAAATAGTGAATATAAAGTAAACGATAGGACACTAAAGGGCAATAACTAAACGAATTTGTAAAATAGAGTGAAAGACTGAACCATTTGAATAGGTCTGAATGAAATAAAGCTACATTTGAAAGCGTCGAGAACATAAAAAAAGCGTAAAAAACAAATGTTTTGTTTAACATCTTACGCAATAAATGTAAAATTCGAATGCCGCTTCGATACAATATGACACTAATTAAACACCTCTACATCATAGACAATTGATATAACGAACGAATTTATAATTTTATAAACGTAAAATTCAAAAACGAATTAATATATGAAATAATGTTGCTTAGCGTTATACATATCTTTTACAATTGGCGTTTAGAAACAATTGCAAAACTGATCACGATACCAGTACACAGTGTAACAGGACTCTATCCTAATGAAAGAGTGAAAGGAAGCTCCAGCTGCCTGTGATACAAGGGTCTTATCGTTTGAATACAACATGTGTGCCAAAAGCACAGTAATTTGTTCACAAATGATTTTATTGCACGAAGAACTCTACCTAGTTTGCAATAAGTTTTTATTACAACTTAAAAGCAACCCTCACTGTAACACTGATTCTGACTCTATTCCCCATCCCTTTTATTAACTCCATCTCTTCCCCTCTTCCTCTCGGACTTTTTCTCTTTCTCTCTCTCTCTCTCTCTCTCTCTCTCTCTCTCTCTCTTTTTCACTTTCACACACACACGCGCGCGCGCGCACACACATGTAAAGATGTAAAGTACATGGATACTTATTCTAGATATTACCAGATATCAGATAGATTTTTCTGTTATGTTAAGTTAAAGATATTGGTGTTTTGTGTCGTGGTGTTTTGATGTTTCAAACTTAAATCTTCGGTTCATGAGCTGTTGTGTCTGCATATTATATTCATATATGCCTCTATGTTCGCTGGGAATGTGTTGTTTCATGTGTCTACATGATGTGGCTGATTTTCTAGTGTTTGTCGACTATGGTTTTATGTAACGGTTCTTTAAGATCTTGCAGATGAAGAAAGTATTGTCTTCATGTATTTCTGATGTAGAAAAATTGTCTTCGTGTGGTCTGTGTTTTTATCTTCCTTTCATATGACCAAGCTGCTGCTGGCCGCTCTTGTGCTGAGGTGAAGCCCTTTCCTGGAATGCATCTGTTAGTTTCGCTATTTTAATCTAATTTTTTTATTTTTAATGTACGTTTACGTGATCTGAGTGTGAAGTCTTCAGTCTTTTGGATTGTGATAAGGCTGTGTGTGTGTGTGTGTGTGTGTGTGTGTGTGTGTGTGTGTGTGTGTGTGTGTGTGTGTGTGTGTGTATGTGTGTGTGTGTGTGTGTGTGTGTGTGTGTGTGTGTGTGTGTGTGTGTGTGTGTGTGTGTGTGTGTGTGTGTGTGTGTGTGTGTGTGTGTGTGTGTGTGTGTGTGTGTGTGTGTGTGTGTGTGTGTGTGTGTGTGTGTGTGTGTGTGTGTGTGTGTGTGTGTGTGTGTGTGTGTGTGTGTGTGTGAGAGAGAGAGAGAGAGAGAGGGAGAGAGAGAGAGAGAGCTTCCTGTATACCTTGTACCTTGTAGTTGAAGTTCTACTGTGTGGTCCTTGATTACTGGAGCGTCTGTTGGGCGGTCCTCGAATTTTAATGAATTCATATGGTGTATATAACTACTAATCAGCTACCGATTAATTATATATAGGGCCTACTGCGTTATTGTTCCATGGAAGAAACAGAAACAACAGATTTATTCTCTATACCTTTTATTCTTATGTTCCTTAATTATTAAGGTAAATCTTTTTTTTTTTGTTAGACTTGCCGATATTTTTAACGTAATCGGATTTGGTTAAAAAAATAAGGATTTTTTTAATTTATCTGGAAACAGTAATTATTTTTTAATTGAGAAGCTAACCGCTCAGTATAACCAAATCATCAAAAGGAATTTCAAAGAAGTCAATTAAAAAAAACTTTACTGTCATTTAACCGTTAACTTGATACGCAGGGAGATGTTAACAGCATGTAAATAAACGAAACGGTAGGCTATAGTTTAGACTTTTGTTAAAAAAATCCTCAAAGACCCTTGCTTACAAGTTAGTATTACTTTTTAAAGTCATTTGCTTTAGATTTAGAGATCTAAATTTAACTTTGCTGGATTTAGAGATCCAGCACAGTTATTAATGGCTATTATTTGAAGAAACAAACAATATTACACTTCTGTTCGTTACTTAGTACTGCTTTATATAAGATTGGTTATAAGATTGGAATTGGTTAGGTCATTGTTTAAGAGGAGACTGCTTGCTTACAACTGCCATGGAGGGTGTCATAGACAGAGAAAAAAGAATAGGGCGTAGAAGAAGCAAGTTAATAGATAGCATTAAACTCAGAAACGGATCCTACGAAGAAACGAAAAGACTGGCATGCGATAGAACAGCTTGGAGAGCTTTTAGCATTGAAAGACCTGCCTTAGGGCAGAACACCAAATAAAAATATAAGACGAAATGTTTTACTGTGACTACTGTAATATAGACAATGAAAGTTGAGTTGTGGACAGTAATATGTAATCCTGTAGTGTCAACAATTCAAAACATTATGTCTTTACGTTATTTATACGTGATAATAAGAATAAATATTGTGTTCCAGATTTCTGTATGCGTAGCAATGCGAGAAGGGTAGTGTACACGTTAGCGGACATGCTCCTCTGTGTTTGGATAGAATAAATTGGTGCTGGGCTTCGTAGCCCACACAGAGTTCTCGGTCCTGTTAAACCCACGCGCCAGTACATCCGTCCTACAATGTAAACACTTTTATAAAATTGAGTTACTTTTAGAGTAAAACGGTTACACACGATCAACAATGGTAATACAATTTTTATCAAATGGTTAGTAACCTTGGACTCTGTTGTTCGCCCTTGGAAATGGGAATCATATTCGCGTTACGGCATTACTGAAACTACAGAATAAAATTTACATAATACCCGCACAGACATTTAAACACACCTAGTAATTTTAATATTACTACCAATATTTTACCAGGTTTTACTAATCATTTTTGACCTAAGCTACTTCTGAGTCAAGAGATTAAATAATCCCGTACTTCTTGCTTGTCCTATCCTGTCCTACGTCAAGAGTCTGAGGATGGTGGATTTACGTTATAAATCAATTCCAGTTACGTTATAACAATTTAATTTACTGGTTATTATTGTACCAGTAAATTGTATCGATAATTATGTTACGTTTCTAAAATGTAATTAAAAAAAAATATTTTCTGTAATAAGCAAACATTTTCTGTAGTATACTCTGCTTCAGTGTTTAGCAGTGTTTCATTTTCCTACTCAGAAATATGTAGTCTTACCAGGGCGTAGAACATTTTTTGTGTGTTTTACGAAAATATTCCACAATTGAAGTGGTACATCTTAATTGCTCAACCACTTTCAATGCACATAGTCCCCATGATTCCGGCACATTTGTATAGTCACAAACCAGTAGTACTCGAACATGTAAACAGGTGCTATCCATGGTTGCAACCACTCTGCATCTCAAACAAAACTTCATTTTCTTTGTAATCACTGACGATGCATTTGAATTTTATCCCACAAAAGACTGTGTAAAACGAAAATAACAGCCGGTCACGTGCACGTCTGGAAAGACAAACGTTACGGCTGTAACTGCAGCACTTTCGTAATCCGACTTGACGTTTTGACGAAACCATCCTTTCTCCTTCAAAATATTGAATTGCCGAAGATACGTTTCATATTTTTTATTTTCCATAGGAACGTACACTATTGAATAAATGTTCGTTTCACTGACATCATTTCCAATATCCACTCTTATTATGTACAACTAAGTGAATTGTTTTAATGAAAATCTATAAGTACCTTCGAGGTAGAAGAAAGTGTAAGCCTTCAAATGGGTTTTTAACCTATTGAAACAAAAAACCAGCATCTTTTCAATGTCATTTTCAAAATTGCTAATAAAAATGATGTTCCGTCAGCGAACTTCGTTAGAGAATCATTGTAGCGCTTGGCATTTCTGATTTTGGTATTTGGATCACCAAGTCCAGTCCCTATTTGTAAAGTGGTTGTAACTCCTGCCGGAATAGTCATGTTCATTTTCTGGCGGATTTTTCAGTTTCCTAATGCTTTTGATACCACTGTTTCTGTCAATTGTGGCACACAAAGATAATCCTACGAATTCAAAAAGATTCTGTTCCTTGTTTTGATGGACCTTCGACACGCTATGGTTTTCCTTCGTACGTAATATGTTCACTTAAAAGTTTAACGATGTCGTAATGTTAAGTTAGTCGATACGCGGCTAGATAACCATATATCAGTGAACTTTACCTTCTTATGATAAGGCGTACATTGCATTTTCTGTGTTTACGCACATGTACAGCTCAGCTTCCGTCACAAAAACGTATTTTAATTTTCTCAGTTACGTTTGTATTTAAGTACTTTCTTTCATCTCTCCTCAAATGTATTTGTCCTAACCAAATGAGAACCCTGAGATAATAAACAGGCTTATTCGCTACATAGACATGTGCAAAAATATTATTACACGCATAATACAAAACTTCAAAGAGAAAGTTGCAGGTTTCTGAAAAATGTATAAGACAATATTCATCCGTTCCTTTAAACTGTAGCAGACCTGAAATACATAGCTATTTTTAACTAAGTGATTTTATTTCTCCTTAACAGGCGCGCGCGCGCGCACACACACACTTGTAGTCTGCTAATGAAAGTGTGATTTCTGTAGTTATGTGTTATGTATTAATATCAAATAATATAGAAAATATTAAATTAAAAAAATAATAATAATAAAGGTATAATATTAAAAATTATACATTATTATTATTATGATGATTATTATTATTGTCAAATAAATAATAGTTAGTGAAAAAAGTTAGTATACAGTTGAAACTACAAGACTATAAATTCTAAACGGTAATTTAGAAAGTTAAATAATAGCTGGTCAAAGTGTGATCAAGTAGGCTACGTACAAACAGCAGGTGTACATATAGGTTATTGTAGTGTGGTTAACAGAAACAATTTTCTTATCTAAGTAATTCAAGAAGACAAGAAGACTACGAGCACGGTCAGTTTGTTGATAGTCACTCAGAGCACGGAGCCCTCGCCTCACCAGCTGCAGAGAAAAAACTGATCCAGGAAAGAAATCAGAGTGCAGATAGCAGATATGAATCTGCGGAAACAATTCGGAAAAACCTTAGGTGAGGAACAGCAAACTCAACGCGGGAGTAAACCCGAAAAAGGCCACATCTGTCAAACCCATAGAATTATCATATATATGCATACAGATATGTATATTTGTATATGTATACCAGTATACACGTAAATACAGAGGACCTATATAACACTGATGAAATCACGCCTGACTGCACGCGTGCTTGTTTTCCCTAAGTCGTCCTCTACAGTACACTGCGCACAGCTGTTCAGGATTTAGTGTTGCGGACTTGTCCCTTCTTCTTTGTACACATTTATTAGATTTTTATGTAAATTCAGATTTTTTCAAACACGTTTGTTTTAGATTATTTATCGATTTAAAAACGAGGTTCTTTTTTAATTTTTCTTTTTTAACTTCCTGCGGTCCAGACCAACCTGTCACGTTAAATCTACACCTTAGTTGTAAATGTGTATAAGCGCGTGCGTTCGTTCGTAATAATGACGCGGCGTAGTAAACCAGTTTGACCCCACCAGTAGGTGGTTTATTAGTTTCCTTTCATGAAAGGCAATATATGTTTTTATATATCTTTTTTTATTTTGTTTGTATATAGTATTGTTTTCTGTATGTTTTGTTAATATTAGAATGCGATTTATTTTTTACACATCTTTTAAGGTCACAATTATCATAATTTACTCAAGCCATCAAAGACTAATCTGAACGTATTTCAGTGCAGTGCATAATGGGCAATAAAGAAGAAAAAAGATTAGAGAAGAAGAATAAATCAAGAACTATACTTAATTTGGAGTACAGGGCCACGTATAAAGACAAAACGGTTACGTGTAAAGATAGACTACTCTGACACTGTAAAGCGTCTCCACAAACCAGACTGCAAAAGACAATTAGAAAAACAAACGCTAAAATGTAAAAATCTTGGAACGTACACTATTGAATAAATGTGCGTTTCACTGACATCATTTCCAATATCCACTCTTATTATGTACAATTAAGTGAATTGTTTTAATGAAAATTTATAAGTACCTTCGAGGTAGAAGAAAATGTAAGCCTTCAAATAGGTTTTTAACCCATTGAAACAATAACCACAAGATACAATAATCACCTACAATATGCAATATACAGAAAACCAACTTCCACTAACATCATTATACCTAACCATTCTGACCACCCACCACAACATAAAATGGCAGCATTCTATTCACTATTTAACAGAATGTACAAAATACCCCTAAACAGACAAGAAACAGACAAAGAAAGAAATATAATATACCAAATTGCTTGTGAAAATGGATATAATAAAAACACTGTAAACAAAATAGAAAATAAAATCAAATATAAAATAAAAACTGAACCATTAAGAATTAATCAAAATGAACGAAACAAAAATAATAACAACAATAAAAAATGGGCCACATTCACGTACATAAATAATAAAATTACAAAGCTAACAAAACTGTTTAAGAACACAGACATTAAAATAGCATACAAAACTAACAAAAATAAGCTACAAAAACTGAATAACCCACACAACAAAGATAATACAACAACCAATGGTATATACAAAATTGAATGCCAAGATTGCAATAAATGTTACATAGGACAAACAAAAAAACAACTGAAAACCGTTATTTTGAACACCTAAACGTACACAAAAACCAGAAATATACAAATCTAATTTGGCCACACATGCAATAAACACTGGACATGAATTCCCAAACATAACCAACATGACACTAATAAAACACATACCAAACAAAGGCACCATAATGAACATTTGGGAAAATTTACAAATATACAAACATAAAACACAAACAAACTAATACTTGAACAAATACAAATCAATACAAAACATGACACAATTTTCAAAGCACTCAACATCGAAAATACACAAAGTACTAATACATACAATACAATCACACACAATAAAACCAATTTAAAATACCAGAAGCCAACAGGAAGCTATGATAGCAACCGACCAACACACATGTACTTCACCAGAAACAAAATCCGGAAGGCTGAGGATGGGTACAAAATGGTACCCGAAACATGTTCCTAATAAGGAAAGAAATATCTTGAGGTAAATTCATTATGAAAATTAAATATATTATATTTATAAATATAAATATTATTATAAATATATTATATATATAAAGAACATCGTATACTGTAATTGGTGGCCCCGGTTATCTAGATAAGTACATAATGTTGTCACCTTTCTTTGGTTTTCATCCACTAATTAGCTCTTTATTACCACAATCACATGACTTTTCTGCCTAATGAAGTGCAGTAACACTGACACTATGCCGCAGCAATGACACTATTATCACGAATTTCTTTTCTTTCGTGATCCTTTAAACAATTCTTATCGTTTATCCTTTAAACGTTTTTGTAACCCTTACAACGTTTATTGCTTACCTTTTCTACTTCACCATGACGAATGATTCCGAAACATAATCACTAAACGTAATGCAAAAAGCAAAACATCCTGCCATACAAAATAAATTATGAGATTTTTCTAAATCTTAATTCCTCTACTCTTGTACATGGTACCAGAATGATAACGCATGAAAATGTAGTAGCCTTATCTTTTAAACAAAAGAAGGGGTCTTTTACACTTATTCTCCGCATTCGATAATTCAAGCAAAATGTTCATCTTTCAGCGACTATAAGAAGGAATAAGTATTCCTAGTGAATTACCTCCAAATAAAAAAAACACCTGTTGGTGATAGACAGGACAAAATTGGTATGTAAAATCCTAGTGACGTATACTTAAACCTAATACTTATTAACTCTACACATCATATACATACGCATTCAGTAACTATTTAGGTGACCAGTACGCATGAATATCTGTCCCTTGAAATAAATCGTTCTGTTTGTAGTAATACCTCAACATGAATTTACAGAGATACGAACGTAGCTGATTTCGAAAAATTCTGCATTCACGCCTGTTTCCACATTTAACGGCCGGCCATGACGATTCGATCTACTGCGTATGTGCCCCACTTACAGGACCTACAAAATTCTGACTGTGATTGACCGTCAAGTGGCAAAAATTCACCCCCTTTAAATTGGATACAATTTTATTGAAACTCTCCACAAATCAGAAATTATATTTGTGCCAAGACTCATGCAGTCTCTAAATGTCTTAAGCAGGGTCTCAGCTGTTTTGTCTGGCACAGCATAACGAAAACAGTCTTTATCTTCGCGTCAGATAAGCCAATACCCACTGTTGTGTGCATACACGGACTTCAAATTTTTTGCAGCAGAAGAACACTCTTGTACTTGGTCAGTTTTTCACAGTCCCCCTATTTCTACAGGACTGCGGAGCACATAGCTGGCGCTAACTTCCCCTATAGGTATAACCCTTCCAGTCTGTAAAAGCAAAGGAAGACATATCTAACTTGTCAGCGCAAAACTTTGTGGTTGTATATTTTCACCCAAGGGTAGGAAAACAGATAGAGGATAGAGGAGAAGGGGAAGAGATGGATGGGCGGGAGAGAGAAAGAGAGAGAGAGAGAGAGAGACATTTAAAGCTATAGTAGTAAAAAGCACAGGGAGTTTACTGCAAGCTACTGAAAGGTACTTGAAAATAAGAGTGTACTTGTTGTAACATTGTTTAATGAAAGATGAACAAAATGCATGCATTAAATGTAAAAATGACTCGTAAGGTTTTTGCACACCGTTCTTCTTTTCATGTCTACAATGATTTACATTATTGCAACTCGAGCATTCATTCAGTACTTCACAATTTAAACTCTGCTACTCATTCGTATATTCGTTTGAGGATACGAGGATGCATACTAATGTGTTTCGATGTTTTGTGTCTCTGCAATAAATTCAACCCTGGTTGAACTTGCCCAATGTGTAAATACTCAGGTCGGATAGTTTTATTACTCTGAGTACCACGATCAAAACTACAAAGCATGTGTGTACACCGCGAGCGCAACATGCTCGCGCGTGCCAGAATGCGTGCTAGAGTCAATACAAGCCGCGCGCACTTGCACTGACTCCAACACGCAGACTGCAACGCGGGACATGGCTCAAGCGGTGCGGTGTGAGTCTGTACGCGCGGGCAGACACATGCTGTGTGTGCGAGAATGCGTACTGGAGTCAATGCAAGCGGCGCGTACTTGCAATGACCCAAACACGCAAACTGCACGGAAGCATGTGTCCGCCAAACGGGTGTGTGCGAGTGTGATGTCCGTGTCTTAACTGTAGCAATCAAAGTAACAAAGAACCCCATGTACCTCCAGTATTTTCTCAATGGGTAAACAGACCACGAGATGGATTTATTTGCAGAGACACCAACAGGATACGTCTGTAGTCGTTGCCAGTTTGAATTAAAATAACTAAAATCATTAATTTCGATCAACTGCTTAGAAACAGACAATTTATTGTTAAAAATGTCAACAATTAAAGTCTAAATAGTGTGTTTTGTAATACTTAAAAGTAAAAAAATTCGTAATTTTTAGAATTTACCTTAGATAATCTTAATTGTTAGAATCTCATTGCCTCCACAACGTCAAATCTCATAGTCAAATATCCGCCTCAGTTGTAGGGAAGTAGCTTTGTTTTTTCAATTTGTTTTAAATTGTTAACTTGTTAAGGCCTCTTCATATAATAAGTCCCCCTTGGGCGCGTTACAGATCAGCTGTGTTTATAAGGCTGTGTGGTGCTTTTTCAATAACTGTACCCTCACACACATTGTCTAATCGGAAATTACACATTGTATTTAGAGAATAATTAACAAAAAGCTTTTTACCTATATTTGTCTAAAAATTGAATGCCACGTCTCAGTCTTTGTGTCATAGAAAATCTGAAAATTCTAATAAAAAAACTTACAATAAATATTTAAACGACCTTTCTGTAATAGAGTGTGTCTCATATTAGTAATTTACGATGGTATATCAATTACGACCACACAAAAATGTCGCCAAATGTGATATATTGACAAGTCTTTAGGAGAAAACTAGGAGAGAAACTTGGCTAAAATTTTACAGAGTTATTACAGAACTAGTGTTCCTGTTAGGAAAGTAAAGTATGGGTGACGAACAAGGAAGATCTGTGCCGTATACATTCTTCGGAAATGATGCTCTTGAGATCTGTTAGAGATTACTGAAGACTAGATAGGCTTTAGAAAAGATTTAAACATAGCTCATGCATTAATTGAAAAGGTTATCGAGTACATAAACAAATGGAGGCCACAACTTGTCAAGACTATCATCCAAAAGTAAACATTATTATATATTCCAAAGTCTAGGAAGAACTAAGAGATACTAAAAGTAGAGGAAGTCAGCACTAGACGTCCTAAACCTTGAGATAAAAAAACTACGTCAGGCTGTAAGTATCATTACGTCGTTTCAGCCTCAGAATCATTAAGTGTACAGGGCTGTTAGATACACAGGTATGCCTGGTACTGTTAGCTGCCTTAACGCAGCTAATGAAACGACCTCATTTCCGCACAGTATACGACTAGGCCTGACTGCAGGAATTGTCAAAAGAATTATTGTTATATTAAAATATAGGTCTTTAACACACACAAAATTTTAAAATTTGATTTCTTCATTTAAATTTACAATTATAAGTATACAATATACAGCCTACAACACAAAACAGGAAACAAGAAACTTGATGGTTTAAAAACAAATTATGTTATTACTTAAGATTAAAGCACTTATGTAACTATTTCTTAAGATTTGAGTCGTAACATAAAGAAATAAAATGTATCCCTGACTTTATAAATACAGTTACTAAATTACAGCAAAAAAATGATAAGATCGATTTAGCCAAAGCATTAGCTTCAAGTATATTTTCTCTCGTACTTAATTAAATAATTACTTGTACGAAATTACTTGCTACATAGCAGCTAAAAGTGGTTAATAAGTGGCGATATAATTTCATGACTGAATTATGATTGCTGTTAAGGATTTTCAACTTTATTTCATCTCTGTCGTATTTGAACTTTACCTTTTATCGTTAGGTTTTTTATCATGTTATTAAAGATTTGCATTCCCCATAGTAATTGTACTTAGAGATTCTACGTTTCACTTATAATAAAAGATTAATTTATAATTTCCATTATTTTACAGATATCAGATAAATAATAGTTTAATGTGTGCGAAACATTATGAGTATATTATGATAATCTACTACATGAAAATTGTAAGACCTGTAATGAATTTTTGGTGTTATGATTGTATTATCATTTCACTACCACAGAATTTGTCATTCAAATGTCACTAAATTCATGACGAATCTTAACGTCCATTATACAATTCATATTCACAAACATTGTACACTGAAAGTCAAGTAAGTAAGAAACTCTTCCTTGATCTTTGAAATTCCTGTGTTCGAATCGTTCACAATGTGTTACCCTTTTCTGCTATTTCTACAGTTACATATTTTTTGTGATTATTTTCTAAGTATCATTGACTTAGTATCATTAGTTTAATATTACTGACTTTATTAAACAGCTTAATCTAGTTAGTGTGTGTCTGCGTGTACAAAAAGTGTCATTTTATACCAACGACCCAGTTTACAAAGCAAAAAATGAAATTGAATGAACTTTGGAAAGGTAATCCCTACCTTCCCATAATTTGAATTGTCATAAATTAATTATAGTTCGTAAAGGGCTACTCAATAACAATTCTGTGTAAACCACATCTGTATTCGCTTTCTGTGTTGCATATATTGATCTTACAGGTATTTAACAATCAGTGTGTTCAATATACATTCATCATTATACTTTCTCTAAATTTGGCGTAGAAGCAGAGAACAGGATATTTTACTAAGACAACAATTTCTCTTTGTGAAATACATTTATATTATCAGACGTTAAACAGTGACTCATAGTATAGTTACTCTATAGTATAGTACTCTTTAGTTACTCTATAGTTGAGTTTTACTAACAAGTATATTTTGCTAGCCTCTGTAGTTTTACTTATTAAATGAATCGCCGATTGTTACTGTATATGCTTAAGTCTTTGCTTTTACGTTATAATCATATACACATCTATATATTTATATATACACATTTATGAAAATGTGTATAAACATTTATACAATGTGTATAAACATTGAATGTATTAAATGTGTAATTTATATACACATTTGTAGATACACATTTATAAAAATTATATACGTCTACAGATGTTAAATTAAAATTCCAGTATGTCGTTCAGCAGTGTGCCGTTGACTTTAAACATTAAATTATATTTCTATAATTTTGCACACGTGCGCATTTATATAATACTTTCAATTAGATTTGAAATTTACATTTATATTATTCATCTAGTCACGAATGCAAACTGCAGCTTAGAAAACTCTAATTAATTTATCTCCAAATTAGCTAGGCAGATTAATCGTGGTTTAGCAGTAGTGTTTGTGTATTGTACATATATATCAATGCTTCAGTTCATGGTCGCCCATGAAACGTGGTTAAGCTGTGTGAACAGGGGCGGATTAACCATTAGGCTGACTAGGCTGTAGCCTAGATCGCGGAATTTTGGGGGGCGCAAAATTTTATCTGAAAAATAATAAAATTTTTCAGCTAAATGTAAAATTGGTAATAAATTACAAGGATAAAAATTTGAGTTTATTTTGAACACAGGCGCTTGTTTGCGAGAAATTATGGTAAAACTATATATTTTAACAATGCTCGTGGATACTATTTTAATTTACCTTGGATAATAATTCGCCACACGTTGGATGCGACAATTTATAACATGTCTCGTGTTTCGGGTATTATTAATGTTAAGTTGTAATAAAAGGTTGTTGTTTAATGAAGAAAACTTTTGCTCTAAGTGTATCAGTTGTTCGGTTGATATTTATGTTGCGTGTTTTGAGTGAAGTTATTTCAGATATAGTTAACTGAATTACTGATTTAATGACTGAATTACTCTTCCTTGTTTATTAATTAGAATTGACTTGTTATATTCTTCAGTTAATTTGTTCTGAATTGAATGTAGCGGTCGAGTTGTTCTAAACAATTCTCAACGTTCACTTTCGATATTTGTCTTAACCCTATTCTTTGAGGTTAATCTTGGTGTTGTAACCCCTCTTTAACTTAAGCAGTAAAAAAAAAGATTTTTTTTTTTTGAAAATTTTTTTTTTTTTTTTGTAAAGAGGGGCCACAAGTTAATTATAACTAGGCTAAAGCCTAGAGAAGCCAAAAATGCGCTGGATCCAGTGAGACGGGACTTGCAATGAAAACTCATGAATTAAACAATTAACAAATCCCTTTTATTATTCTATCTCAGTAAACAAATTAATAATAAAATAAATAAACCCAACAGTCATAATTTATAATTCCCTTAAATAGTCAATTAAATAAAGTATACTTTCTCAACAAGGCCACCTGAAAATATTTATTAATACCAAGGAAATAATTTGCTATGTATCTTTACAAATGAATTGAAATTTAAAACCATTACTAACCTTGAAATAAAGTTTCCATTAAAATATTAATAAAATATAAAATTTATTTTATGTTTCTTTTAGAATGCTCCATATAACTTAATGGAGATAAATGGTACAGATCCCTTGCTAATATTAATTATAATAATAAATTCTCCAACAAATTAAATAAATTTTAAAGGGTGACAATTCATATACTTGTTACTAAAGTTAAATAAAATAAATTATTTTCTTAAAGAAATGATCAGCAATGATTAATTGAGATAGAATACCTGTTATAAAAAATGAAAAGGATATACCTACATAATTCCATGTATTAACTTTCTTTTATAAAAAAGACAACCAAACAAACCCTATATCTAAAGTCCCCACCAAAAATACACTAAATGCACAATACTTATAACCCCCAAAATGCACACACAAATATACAAACATAACATGTTCCACAATACAAATACATTATACAATACCATACAATACAATATACATAAGGATCTCTTGCCACGCCCCTTTTTATACCCCCATGGTGTATATAAATTCTTACTTCTTTTATAATTATCCCTGTTAGGATTACAATTTACTTTTATATTACCCCCATGGTGTTGGTTGATTACACATCACGTGTATTAGATAATGCTTAAGCATTCAGTAGTCCCCAGGACATAATAACTTTCAAAATTTTGGCTAAGTGCCTAATGCTGTTATCTAATTCTGCCCCACTGGGCTCTATTGCTGTGAGAAATAAAAAATATTTAAAACAATGAACACCCCCCAGTTATCATAAATAATTTAAAGAATTTATATATACTGAAACATTGCCCAGTAATAAAAATAGAAATATTGCATAATATTATAACCCTATGAAAAATACTTTTGGCCCAGAGACCGACATGTTAATTGCCAGTTGATGCAACTTTTAACTTGTCTCAACAACAAGTTAAAAACTGAATGAACATGCATTCCTTCTGGTTGAAACTTGTGGAAAATGCACCAGCCTACCCCAGAAATTTCTATACGATATGAATTAAACTGATTTTAAAATTTAGAATATGTATAAAATGAATCCTAAATAGAACTCGATAAATTGCCAATAGAAGGAATGACTTAAAATCTGTAAAGAAACACATATGCTGAAATAAGAGAAAATTATGGGTTTGAATGCAGAACAGTGTAAGAAGACATGCCAGTCTCTGAGCTGACAATTTTTACCAGAAATTTAATAAAATTTACAATTAATTTTACATCCAGTTCACACACTAAACTGTCCCATCAATTGGGGATCCAATTAAATGTTTAAAACTTGAAATGTTTAGTTGATATATATATAGAACTGGTCACTGGGTATTATTGAGTGCTGACTCTATGTGTACATAATAATTGGTTTTGTATCACCTGATTTGGTCCATGAAGGGTTTTTCTAAGGTGGCAATCTCGTGGTCGACATTATAGGTGTTGGTGTGGCCTTCTGGCGATTCCTCCGGTAGCGAAAGAGGAGAGCTTTAAGGTGTTAATAGTTCAGCCATGTTGTAGGTCTTGTTCTCGTCTATGCGGTGGACCCTAATTACACACCATTATATATATTAGCCAGAGTACACAACACAATGCCCCACTAACGTTTGCACACCCCCCAAAATACCTATATAAAGTTAACATAGCTATAGAGCTACTTAAATTGAACTTGACAAATTTATATGGCCAACATGCCCTATTTGAAAATCTTTAGAACAGTAATTCTTCATAATATTAACTTCACCCAATGCGGGTTACCATGTTTGCAATTTGACAATTAATTATGGCTTTGTACCATTTCATAAACTTTATACATAGTGTGAATATGTAGATACCACGTGGTTGAGAAGTTATTTCAAATTACATAGTCTTTACTATCGTAATTAATATGAATTGGTAATTATTTACTTTCAAAACGTGCCTCAGTAAGTTCCCAGATATTAATAAAGTTTTACTGTTAATTGTAGTAAAACTTGTATGCCATCTAACCCAACTACGATTGTGCAATAACCTAGGGACGTAACACGAATCTTGTTACATCGATGTTAGATAAATTTTAAACTTAGAATTTTGTATTTAAATTTACTTTACTTTTTAGTGCCGAAATTCTGACACGTGAATGAAATATAGTTTTATAAAGTTTTAAAAATTTTACCATCAAATTGCGTATTGCAAAACCGCCATGAGGTCGCATTAAAGTGAACAGAAATCAACTTACTTAGGCTTATTAAAAACAGTTTTCTCTAGTGACATATTATATTCTATAAACATGAAAGTATAAACGACACTTACCGCAGCCGTGTATAGAACTATCTAATCATAGTATGAAGGCTTGAAGGTGTATTAAATCTTCATTCTCTACAGGAGTGAAAATGGACGCGACCGCCAACCACGAAGTTTTTGTGAGACCAACGTTAAATAGAAGTCCCTGCTTCTTTCTCGTTTGCCTACGGCCTTTGTCGCCAGAAAGCAGCACCTGGAGTTTTCATACTGCGGGTAGGCACCAGGTGCCGACACCGATCAACGCTGTCTAGACTTACTTAGTAGGGCTTATCTTCACGGAAAGAGTGCAGCACAAATTAACAACCATAATTCCGTACTGCCTATAACTACAGGCCGTATATTCAGTGGTTTAGCGCCGTCTCTCCGCTAGAGATCGGCCCACTCTCCAATTGTTAATTACTGAATTCTCGCCGAATCTTTCAGATTCGGCACAGTGTTGTAGTTTCTAGGGTTCCAACGACTCCTCGACGTCTTCTTAATCTTCGTAAGTGTAGAACAAATACTGATTATATCTTACCTTCAAGAAATAAAACGCATGGATATGATTTTATTAATATTATTGTTTAATCTTTGCAAACTTAATTCAAGTTAATAGAATTTTGCATTCGATATACACGCTAGTAATAATCGATCATGTATCTCAGGGTTTAATAGTAAAAAATGGATTAAACATATAACGTGGGAATTCTTTTGGCTGCTACGAAAGGTTCCATTAATTATTAACAAACAATATAGAGTACATTACAAATAATTCTAATGCTTATAATCTAATGTAAGAGTGAAAATAAGTATTAAGGTCAACGAAAATGTCTGGCGATATTTAGTTCGCTGTGTCCAATGCATGATGGTCCTGGAATTACGTCATAGTGATGGCCGCCTCGTCATCAGATAATGCGTGAAGTTGTTCCAATGTATTTTTAATAAATGTGTTCACCTTGTACTCACTGATTCTTATATAATGTGTTTTTCACTTTATGAAATGTCCACCAGTGATTAATTGTGGTGTGAGTTATTGTTGTTACTAGTGTTACACGTGTACTAATGTTAGCGTGTATTAGTGTTAGCGTGTTGGATTACTAATGTTGTCAGTTATAAAATTGTATTATACGTTACACTTCTGAGTGGTATTTAGCTGTGCATATTCTTGTTAATCACTTGATTTTTCTTACTGGTGTTTGTTCATATTTGATGATATGATTTTAGTTAATAATTTCTGTATCTTCTGTTGTGGTTATAACTTTTTCTTCTAAATCGGTTCCTGCGTTTTAAAATTTTGTTATATAATAACTCTGCGAGCACTATTCAACTGTATTCACTCGCGGTTAACAATCAAGTGCCATTTCTTCTTTTTGTCATCGAACTGACCAAAATTTCTTAAATTCTGATTGACCCCTTATGCACAGTTCAAGTGTTACATGACCAATACCCCTTAATTACTTTAGATTTTACAATTTGTCTTTAATTTATTATTTTATCATTATACACTAATGGTTAATACAATGTTTATGTAGTTATTAATTATAAAATTACAAATAATTTGGTACTAAACATGTCTTGGTTTAGTCCTGTAAAATCTTAGTATTTAGTGGATTTTCCAGATATCTGATGGAACAATTTATAATGGTTGATGGTAGTTAATTTTGACCCCTTGAGATTACATTATTTTAAATTAATTAGTTGGTAACATAAAACTCTTATAATATAACACAAAACTCTTAATGATACTACTTAGTTTAACAATTATAATTTATGCACACTGTTTAACAATTGTTTGTGTGATAAATCACTCATCACTACTGTTAATGATAATTGACCATTTCTTATTGTAAATAATAGTACACTTTTTAACTATAGTTTATGTAACTATTATTATTAGGCCACTTTTCTGTGTTTATGATCACTTATGGCACTGTAAGGGGTTGTGCCCTTTTCCTCACTTTGGTTTATAATTAGACCAATTTTTATTGATCTATTATTTTACATATAGTTAATACAATTTTCCATTACGGAATGTTTGTACTCTTTATTGGATTTATTTAGTTTATTCATTGAATGTTGTTTAGTAGGGTTCTTTATTTTAATTTTATTTGTTTACTGCCCTATTCTACTGGGTAATGTCTGGCTAGGTCTTGTTAGTATTAATTAGGTCAAAGGTTGATGTTGTTGAGTCATACTTGGTTCATTCCTGATCTTCAAGATTTGATAGTTTCTGTTGACTATTTATTGAGCATTGTTTTGAGTTCCATCCCTAGATAGGGTTTCACTATTATCATTTATAATTATTTTTACACCGATCTGTTTCGTTACAAGATAAATAATAGAAGTGCTTTCCAAACTGTTTTCTCCGGTTATGAGTCATCGGCGGCCGGCTTTTTTCAGCTTTGAAGAAGGTGAAGAATTATTTACGCTCCAATTTGCTCCAGGATAAACTGACCAGTGTATTGAAAGTGACCTCTTGTTCATTGAAAGTGACTTTCTGCAAGGATTTGATTTCAGTGAGGTGGGTAAAACGTTTGCTCAATCTAAAGCGAGAAAAAATAATCTAGCTTGAACTTTACATGAGTCTTAACAAATCCACAAGATATCCACAAGATTGTCTTCTTTGTGTAAATGATGTTAAATATACCCTTAATAAAACTGTTATAATTCTGTAACTACTTAGTTAATTTTTTCCTTATAAAAGCCATGCAAACTACAAATGTTTGAAGGTGTAACACTAAAACAATCTCTGAAAAATAGCCTCAGTTTTCAATTCTTGAGACTATTTCCAAAAACAGTAAGATATTTGAAATATTCCTAACTAAGAAATATATTGTAGGGTGTTTAAAGCTTCATTCAGACCCTTGGAAATAAACGTAAGAGTAGCATATGGGAGGTGAGGGGGGTCGCTAAAATATAATTAGCCTAGAGCGCCAAGATACCTTAATCCGGCCCTGTATGTGAATATTAAAGTTATTCTGAAATACTTTCCCATTTACAAGCAACATGTTGTCATTTTAAAGCAAACCATGAGGAATAATATAAGCAAACCATGAGGAATAATGTTATATTGTGCCCTGCATTAAATCTTTCCATAGTAATTTAAAAATGACTGTAGTACTGTTGTGTTTACTTAACTATATTTGTTTAGTTGGGGTACTGTAAAAGTTCGAAGCGATGCAGGTACAGTAATTTGACACTACGGAAAATCACGTTTTTTACTGTGAACTAATGTAATTTTTTACTGTGAACGTCAGGACCAGATTACTTACATTATGACTAATAGTACCCAAGCCGGGAGGGAGTTAACTGGCAGGCGTCGGATGTAGCATCCGGGTACGGGAATTACCGGTTCACTGATTGCTTCCGATGTCGCCCTTACGCTGCGCACCGACTACGTAAGATTATACAGCGGGACCGGCTACAATCTAGCACGGGACTGCAAGATTCTGCTTATTCTTTAGAGTTTATCTGTTATGACTTTCATATGATAGATAATAACCATTCATATTTCTTTATGACGTTTTATAGATGTACTAAAGTTACCAAAGGAGTTTTAAAAGTAGGCCAATCATAAGTTCATTTATTCATATTCTGCATTTCAACTTTAGCCTTATTATCTTTACTTTAAAAAACACGAATCCACTGTACGGAGAGCGACAATGAATTGAAGTTATTTAACTCGTCTGAACAGGCAACATTTAGTCTACTATTGTTGTTAAAGTTACTTTCCGATTGCGGACTGTTTGGCCGTGGTCCAGTGCTGTACATGTCAGCAGACGTTTCGACCGTGCCATTGACGGCCGTCAACGGTGCAAAAGTGAGCTTCAAACTGCGCTGATGATGGCCGTCAGTGGCACGGTCGAAACGTCTGCTGACATGTACAGCGACTAAAGCTGACTGGAATGTAGTTAACATTTTTTACTATTTTGTTCTATAACATTGTCAGTCTTGATAACAAATGATCACTACCTGATAACAAATTATGATACAAATTATTGGTTTTTTATAATGGCATAACCGTATAAATACTTGTTTATTGGTATAAATTTACAAAAATTATGTAACATGAACTGTATAATGGAAAAATATGTATTTAGAAACTCATATTTTCATCATTTTTGTGCAGACACGCATTCAAATGTATGAAACTTCAATATGCATAGAGTTGTGCCTGTAATGTTCAACAGAAATTGTATGGATCAGATAGACGTTAATGAATATATTCATTTTAAACGAAACCATGGTATATTAGATGGACCACGGCCAAACAGCCCGGAATCGGAAAGTAACTTTAACAACATTTACTCCGCCCGTGTAAGCCTTAGAAGAAAATTAGTCTACAAGTTTGTTTGTTGTTCAAAGTATTTTGCAACGTTGGTAAGTCTTTTTATAGTATATTGAGTAAAGGTGTGATTAGACAACACAGCTGACTAATAAGACATTAGTGTCGTTGTGACATGTCACGTGTCGCACACCCGTATACACCCGTAGTAAGTTTTTCACCCGTATACAATCTCTGCCTCCCCCCCTCACCCACTCTCTCACTCGCTCTCTCTCTCTCTCTCTCTCTCCCCCTTGCATTTATTGTTTACACGCTAGATTCGATATACCCACTGAACGCTTAGTACATTGACAACATACAAGCGTGGACGTGGAGTTGTATATAAGTCTGGTATACCTATAACGGTATAAGTGAGAATAAAGTATTGGGAGTGATTAGTGCTGTAGAGTTGTGAACTGTGATTACTGTCCATTTGGAGCTGGTCGAAATTAACAGCATACAGTATCACTGATGCGCAATCATCAGCAGGCCCGGATTTAGCTGTCCTGCCGCCCCTAGGCACTATTGTTAGTGCCCCCCCCCCATCAGTAACTTCTATATATTCAATTCTCCTTGACTGCTGAAAAAAATTGCTGAAAATAGTCATTTCAACTATATCTATTGCAAATAGCTCATTTGATCTTAAATCTAAAAGGGAAATGTAATGGAATTGTGAAAAAGACTACATTTTTTCAACTTTTATTAATATTTATTTACATGTACATTTTAGTAACACATAGATTAGTTTTATAACAAGTAATATACGTATGCCTACTTTCTTTTTGTAGGTTTATTTAAATTGGATAAAAGGAGTGTCCAGACCTGTATATACGACCGTGCTCCGCTCCGACCACCGCTATTGATAGGCCCAGTGTCAATACCGTGTTATTCAATGATATAATTAAAGGTTATTTCAAAACCGTTTTCTTCAATTTGCCCATAATGCAAGTGCCCAATACAAATACTGTAATTAAAAAACCGAAAACATGAAATTTTAACAACTAATTTTTCACCTCGTGCCGCCCCCCCCCCTGAGCCTGCCGCGCCTAGGCACGTGCCTAGTGTGTCTAGTGGGAAATCCGGGCCTGATCATCAGTATGACACGGAAGCTGTTATTCGCTGTGAATACCACGTTGTTTGCAATTAACTTTGTAAGTACTGCTTCTATATGTACGTAGTTAGTGAACCTGCAGTTTGTCGTCAGTCATAATTAATTACAGAACATCAGTGTTATTGAATCTTGTCAACTGAATAAGGTGAAGTTAATTAAATTATGTTTCCTTGATCACGTAGTCATTACTTCCCTATTATATTCTTTTGCGTTATTTAATGAACTGAATTCTGAATACCGTTTACATACTGTACAGAAAATAATTTCGTTAATAACATATAATTTATTTGGTAAACTAAAATAAGTTATCAGCTGATTCTTAACAGTTATTTAGTATGTGCTACGAATCCTGAATATTTAAAACATATATAAATAGGCCTAATATTATTTATTGAATTACTTAATAAACTAAAAAGTTGTTTCTGGATGTTTGTGTTCTAATTTGATACACAGTCCCTTCTTCTCGGACTGTCACATCCAGATGTTATATTTCCAAGGTAACGGAGAACTTTTTCGTCAGTTATACGTTGTCATAATCAGCTGTTCGAGTATACGGCGACAGGTACCTGCGTTATCTGAAAATTACTGAACTCACATTGGAAGTTCCCGGAAAAGTAAACTATTCAATAAGTGTTACCTACTGCTCTAGTCAGTTATCTGAATAAATATGATTATAATTTAGAAAATGTCTTTTTAATTTAACCTTTATTCATTCACTATAGATTAAACTAATAATATAATATACCTGGAGTAATTCAATCTTTAGAGAAAGAATTAGGAAATCTGTATAAATAAAAAAAATGTATAATAGCAGTTTCTGAAAGTAAGACAAAGTCGAGTTAATTGCCAAAAGTGAGACACATCCAAGCTCGTATTATTGTGGCCCCAGCTACAGCAAAGTTTTAATAACACTCTAGCGTATATTGCAACAATTTTAAACACACCTGGCCATAAAAGTCAATTGATTAGTTTACAAGTACACAGTTATAAGCGTCGCTACTCAGCACATAGTTGATTAAATTTGTTTAATGTTTTAAATGTTTAAAAACATTAAATATTATGTATTTTAGGTATTCACAGACAGTAAATTCTAGAGCCCATTTACTTCTGTCGTGTTTAGTAAGAAAATCTTTTTTTCACGCAATTTCATCGTACCAGGAAAATCTGATAATTAGGAATTTACTTTTGCTTCACTTCTGTGTTGAACTAAGCTACATAGATACACTACACGTCCTTAACTTACTCTCTCAAGTGTTTGTAACCTGTAACGTTTGTTGTAATCTGTAACCTTTTTATTGCTTCTGAATTAAGAATTTATTTATTTCAGCATTAATTATGTAACAGCAGGCGGGTTCAAGTTATATTCACGTATACGAGGGAAGCCCCAACACGGACATTTTCTAAGGGACCCCTGTTTTATATCAGTATTATATTTTCTATAAATTTTTATAGAATAATTATTGTGATGAAATAAAAATATTATATTTTGATTATGATTATGATATTGCTTATTTTAAAAAATTCTGTTTCTTTTCGTTTTATTCTTTCGTGCAAGTTATTTAAAACTTCTGTCTCCAGATTCCTTTCTTCTGTGATTTCTAAGCAATTTCAACAATAATTTTCATAACTATTTGCATTTAATTTGGGCTCCATTGTTTCTTATAAATTTATCACTTTTTTAGTCAGCTTTTAAAGGCGTGTAAATTTTTTGAAAATTATCCGTGCCAATTTATTTGTGAGTGTTATATCACAGATTACTTTAATAATTTTGAAGTTGTAGATTTCTTTAATCAGAATCTACATCCACATTTAATCCAATAACTACATTCAGATTTTACGTGATGCCTGTTTAATCGCATTATTAAGACATATATATGGTTTGAACTCTTCCTGACCGGTGTTTCGCAAGTATATATTCTTCCGGACATTCAAAAATGGCAAAATACCTCCCCATACTCACAAAACCTGATTAATCTTTCTTCCTTTTTATTGTCTGACCCAAACAACAACAACAACAAACTTTCTAGTTATTCAACTCTTTCTTTGGATGCATTCTCAACTGTCAAATTTACCATCGAAATTACATTGTGTCCATTCTTAACCATATTACGTAGGCTTTTTTCTCCACATACCTCCTTCTCTTCTTCATTCTTAGTCTTACTGTTTGTTACTGCTTATTTTTACCAATATTAATTTATGCATAATATAGTAAGTTTTACAAACAAAGTTTATACAAGACTCACTAATTGTTAGCCAAAGACTATCACAAGTACACTTAATTTTCTAAATTTTAATTCACACAAACCCAAAATATACTGATTTAATTTTCTCATCTTTTTTACTTAATTCTGCCCTCAAATTGATTTAGTAATGTACTCTCCAAGTTCGTCTACAGCAGGGATTGATAAGGATGGTACAAAATTTAAATTTGTCTCGAAAACTGTACTAGAAGATGTAAATTAAATTTTCAGCATTCAAACTTGAACGTTATGAAAAATTAAGTAGGCCTAGAATGTGCAAAAATAAGAAGAAATTGCAGAATAAGAAAACCTAAAGTAGAATACAGCCTAGATGGGAAGGGGAGAAAGAAACACGAAAATATAATAAAATATGGATTCTAGTTTTAAAAACACAAACACGCTTAAATTTACATGAATATTAAATCTTATACAACACAGTTATTTGCTGATCTTGGCTTGGTTTAAGTGGTTTTTGTAAGAAGCACGGAATATAATACAGAAATTTGGTAAAAGAACCAATTAAAAGATAATTTAATAATTATGTATTATTACATAAAAGTGAAGGCCTATATATTTGCACTTACGAGTTGATCATTTTTCTACATATTTGCTTGTATTAGATATATTTTATTGTATTAAAGTCTTCAGTGACCGAATCATTAAATCGACTCTACAACTGTGACTGCACAGCACATTATACATTGAAATAACTCTCAATATTGAATTGTTAGCATTGGACTTTCACGGGTTTATGTGGGTTTCACGAAAAAAGTTTAATGAACGTTGTTAATCTGTACAGGCGACTTTACGGCAAGAAGCTGTAACGCAAAAATTGAGCAATCGCAAATTTTACGAAATCAAACTATGCTGAACGCAAAGAAATGTGTATGTTTTAGAAAGCGGGGAGGTAGTGAAACGCCTGTACTGTTAGGCGGCGTTACATGAAAGAAATTAACTTGTAAAAAGCTGTAGAGTATAGCGGTAGGTTAGCAACGCCGGCCTTGGGGCTGACGTCTATAAGGAAGGTAATATTAGGCTAAGTCACGTTTTTGGACATAACTATCATAAAATGTATTATTCGCTAGGATATTAGGGGTGTTTGCCAATGTTGTAAACTTTAAGTGCATGTAACAATAGATACCGTTATGTTCGAGAGAGCGATGTAAGAGTGAGATAGATAGTGACGCTAGTTTTTTAAGCACGTGAGACGCGAAAAACGTTCGGCAAATCAGAGGAAGCGTCATGTGTTGCGCGGGAGGTTTTCGCTAAGGAGATTGGGTGATTTTGTATTTAGGGCTAGTCTAAACCTATCGGATTGTTTTCTATCGAGACTTGGTAAGAGAAATTCAAAGCCTAGTATAAAAATATGAATTTGGAGAGAAATCAGGCAGTCTTCTTTAATATCGGCGAAACTACACTGAAGAGACTCGCGTGCGCTGTTTTGCGTTAACTATATAGATATAAATTTTATTAGTAATTTAAAGAATAAAGTAAATTCGCAGCAGTAAACAGAAGTACGGGAACGCGATAATTGCTAACGCTAAAATTATATTTTTAATATACAGTAATAAGTTAATGAGTGAATGTTCGGAGTAGTAACGAACAACAAGAAGTAAATACTACATATAAATGTTCATCAATACGATATGTTGTGGTGAAATCACTGAAGAAAGCCAATTAGTTCTGGTTAAATTCACGACGGTTTGAGATAATCGAGACGCACGCGACGCGAACTGTGTTAGATGCACTTAATGTAAATTCAAGAATACGTTGTAAACCAGAGTGTATAATTATACGACATAATTGTATGTATCACCAATATGTCAAGTGTAGTGTACATCTGTGATAAAGTGAATTAGTGCATTCATAACCAGGATTAACGCGCAACAAACAGCTGCTGACGACTCACCGCCATGCAACACCTTTAGGACTACGCACATCGGAAGGATTCTCCACGCAAGTAACAAATAAATGAACATTTGATTCAATATTGTTTTATAAATATATATATATATTTATAATCAAATATAGTGACTCAATTTGTCTAAAAAGAACTCATTGCCACGAAATAATATTCAAATTGTAAGGCAAAACTATTCAAGTCATGTTAAAGAAATTTGTAGTATATAAATGCAAATGAATCATTAAAAGTTGATTGATATATTTTAATTTGTGTTTATTATTACTGGCGCCCTGAGGTACAATAAAGAGTCGGTACACTGGAGTAAGTGTTATAGTCTATTGAATAGAAATATTAATATTATCAGTGATTAAAGTAGTTTGTAAACCTTACTTCTTACATGTTCATAGGCCAACATAATATGCAAATCAACAATTTAACTCTTTCGTAAAGGCCTATTAAGTAGTGTATTACAAAGCTCTCTGTCGTAAGCATTTAGCTATACTTGGATCTTATAACGAAGATTACGCCTAAGGTTTCCTCCCTACATTGGTTCTGTCCACAGTCTAATCTACTTAAATTGTAATCACGAATCTGATTATGAGATACGGCATGCAGCAGTTGAATTTACTAAACTAGGCTTACTAAACTAGTGTACGTTTTATCAAAGAAAAGTCACTTAAGCTATTTTTAGTGTTGCAAAAGAAACACTTTCACTGTTTCTACAGAAGTTGTGTAGATAGGCCTACGCAGTGAAACGAACGTTACTTTTTTCAGTGTAAGTATCACCTAAATGTTTATGTAAGTGTATTTCCTCATAAAGGTGATACACATACAAAAACAGGATAAACCTATTTTTCATACATTACAAAAAATAAAATATTACGCTTTCAATCATATGTGTTTCTATATGTTCTCGTCTTCCTATATAAATGACGTTATCACCAATTACTGTCCACTACTGCTGGTATACGTGTCATCAGAAACTGGAAAGCCTGATCAGACGTTGAATGGCTGCCATTGCATATAACTATTATATTTTAATTTTAGTAAGTATGAAATTCTATAATACAAAATTTTCTTATACATTATTAACGTGTGTCCGTGCATACAGTAACTACAGTTAATTATATCGTCATTTATTAATTTATGTTAGACCCATATCTAATTGTGTGAACTACCAGCACATATTAGGCTAATACTTACAACTTATTATTATAAAATGTCAGAGAAAATACGAATTTAAATTTTTTTATTTATTAACTAAACGAAAATAATGTAACTGTTTTGAATGTAGTGAATTACATGATTACATTTAAGCTTACTGTTTGGGGGGGGGGCAGAGTTAGTCTTTCACATGAATGAGGAACAGGAAAGAGTAAAACCATATATTAAGATTCAAAATATAATTTCTGCGGCAAAACTTATTACGATTCTATTGTCACTTTTTGCATTTGTTATTCCGCAAACGATGGCAATAGTTTTGCCAAGTACATTAGGCCTAGCATGCATTTGTTGCAATCAGTTTTTATAGTGAATATGAAAAATAGCGACGGCAGGTAGTTGATTACCTTAATTGTGATCTGAAGCCTTTAAACTGGTTTCACTACATTGATCCAGTCATTACAGAATCTATTGACTAATATAAGACCATGAGACCAAAATTCATGTATTTTCTTAGTAGCATGTATTCTTGAATTACCTCTCCACTGCATATATCTCAACTGTACGTACAACTGTATATATCTCAGTCCAACTGTGTATATATATTGCAATAGGTGAGATTTGCATATAAAACAATAATTTCTTACTTATAGGAATTAAGACATATGTAATTAGAGTGTAGGAAAGAATTATTTTTAAGTATAAAGAGAAGGTCAACAGAAACTGTCAATTAATTATATTTTGCAGAAACTGTTAATTAACTTTATTTACAACAGAAGTAGAAATTTATTTATTCAAACAGAACGATTAATTTATTTTACTTTGTATTAAAAACTGTCTATTAATTTTTTTGTGCTATCATAAACTCTAGTAAAATACTGTCCAATCTAAAAATTAAGAGAAATCTTAATTAAAGCCAAAAGATTCCATTATCTAATATCAACTATTTATTCTATGCGACCTTGTACATCACAATATATATTTGTGTGTGTGTGTGTGTGTGTGTGTGTGTGTGTGTGTGTGTGTGTGTGTGTGTGTGTGTGTGTGTGTGTGTGTGTGTGTGTGTGTGTGTGTGTGTGTGTGTGTGTGTGTGTGTGTGTGTGTGTGTGTGTGTGTGTGTGTGTGTGTGTGTGTGTGTGTGTGTGTGTGTGTGTGTGTGTGTGTGTGTGTGTGTGTGTGTGTGTGTGTGTGTGTGTGTGTGTGTGTGTGTTATTTTGTTTATTTTTAATATGTTGATTTTTGTTGTTCAAACAAATAGCAATAGACAATAGATACAAAATAAAAACTATCAATAAATTAGAAAATAAAATAAAACATAAAATCACTAAACAAACACCATACAAACCTTCGTGTAAAAACCCTTCCACTAATGATAATATGAAATATATCAACTTTACTTATCACGGAAACATAACTCGCAAACTAAGGAAACTATTTAAACATACAAACTTAAAAATATCTTATAACACAGATAATATTGTTTTTAATCAAATAAAACCTAAAACTAAATTCAACATTCATAATAAAAATGGAGTTTACAAAATAGAATGTCCAGACTGCAATAAATGTTACGTAGGCCATATGAAGAAAAAACTGTCCGAGAGATATACTCAACATCGCAATGCATTTCTAAAACCTAATATTTACAAATCTACGTAATTTAGCCACACACTGTTTAAACAATAAACATAAATTTCCAGACATTCAAAATATCAAATTAATTAAAAACGTACAAAAAGGTAACAAAATGAATATCTGAAAAATCTTAATATTTCCAAACACAATAATAATAATCTACTAATTAAAGAACAAATTCAAATAAAAACAAAACAAGACGATTTATTTAAAATCATACATTTATTAGAATAAGAAAATAAGCATTAAATATATAATAAATAACTACTACATAAAGATTACAACAATCGAAAATATAATCGAAGTAAAATCGATTATGCGTTAACTATATTGTAAGCGAAACATTCAATTACAATTCAAACAAACCTCTGAAGACACAGAATAATTTATGTGAAACGTCTGTAAAGCAAATTGTCTTCTTCTTCTTCTTCTTCTTCTTCTTCTTCTTCTTCTTCTTCTTCTTCTTCTTCTTCTTCTTCTTCTTCTCCACTTCAGGCATTAGGTCTTAGACCTGTTGAGCCCTCCGGCCGTGATATAACTCACGCCCCACCACAGCCAGAGAGATATTAGCCAACCTTTTAATCCACGCCCGGCGGCAAGCAGTGCCGGGGGGGGGGAGTGTTGTTTGTGTGTGTAGTATATATTGTGTGCCCTTGTTACTTATCTGGCCCGGGTATGCCAGAGAAGACGTACGTAGTATTTTTCCGCGTACGTGCGGGTGGACGAGCAAATCGAGCCGTGAAAAGCAAATTGTATGTATGAAAAACCTAATAATAAGCGAAGAGAAATATTTTTCATTTTTGACCTGATACAAACACACAGCGAGAAAATTGTAGGTACGGGATTATATTTTGTTTTGTCTCAAAAATATTTTCATAACGAAATGATTGCAAAGTATAAAGTAATTCGCAGCACAGCTGTACTGTCTTGATTACACTAGCTATTAAACGAGTACTATTATTTCGCTGCATTACAAACATGTTCCCAGGTTGAATTCTCTGGTATAATTAGGTCGTTTATATAAATCGATAAAAATAAATTAATTTTTTTATGTTCCCCATTTGACCTATTGTGAGCCGCCTCCTACAACAATAAATTACTGTGGTTAAATTTATGGTGGCTATGTTGAGATATATCGACGTCGTTTTGGTAATCGCTTATAAACAATTCACCATCCTGTCGGAAAAGAAATACTGTGTTACTATATATCAACTTTGACCTATCAAGTAATACTAATCAAGTACTTTTTACCTTAGAAACTTGTCGGCATGAAAAGTACTGAATTTAGTACAGCTGGCGACTCAGGATATTAGGAAACTAAATACATATGTACGTAAATCCACTTTTCGTAGCTTGATAAAAACAGTAAGAGAAATAATCTCTGTAGAAAGTCACAGAAATTAGTCCAGCATTGTGTAGAGATAATCGTGATAGTTAGGAAAATTAACTAGAAACCTTCCATTGGTTACTTTATTTCTTACTGCCTATTATAAACGCGCCGGTCAACGGTCTCTGTCTATCTGTCTATCTGTCTGTCTCTGTCTCTCTCTGTCTCTCTCTCTCTCTCTCTCTCTCTTTCTATATATATATATATATATATATATATATAAAGTATTTAAAATGTATATTTATATTACCTCAAGATGTTATTTTTCCTTATTTGGAACATGTTTCGAGAGCTCCCGTGCTCTCATCCTCAGCCTTCGCGATCTTGCATCTGGTGAAGTATTTGTGTGTTGGCTGGATGCTATTAAGGTTTCTTGTTGCTCTCTGGTATTTTAAAGTTGTATTATTGTGTGAGATTGTGGTATATGTATTTGTATTGTGTGTATTTTCGATGTTGAGTGCTTTGTATATTGTGTCATATTTTGCATTTGTTCAGGTATTAGTTTGTTTTGTGTTTTATGTTTGTATATCTGTAAATTTTCCCAAATGTTCATTATGGTGCCTTTGTGTGGTATATGTTTTATTAGTGTCATATTGGTTATGTCTGGGAATTCATGTCCTGTGTTTATTGCATGTGTGGCTAAATTGGATTTAGATATTTCTAGTTTTTTGTACGCGTTTAGGTGTTTAAAATAACGTTTTTCAGTTGTTTTTTTTGTTTGTCCTATGTAACATTTATTGCAATCTTGGCATTCAATTTTGTACATACCATTGGTTGTTGTGTTATCTTTCTTGTGTGGGTTATTTAGTTTTTGTAAATTATTTTTATTAGTTTTGTATGCTATTTTTATATCTTTGTTTTTAAATAGTTTTGTTAGCTTTGTCATTTTATTATTTATGTATGTGAATGTAGCCCATTTTTTGTTGTTGGCCCATGTGAATTTGGGAAACAAGCATATGATGAGAAACAAGGAGAATAAACGAGACCATCACACTTCTGCAATTTGAGAATTGTGTTAAAAAAAATAAAATGAATAAAAAAACCTTTACCCGTGCTACATACTTACTGAAAGTGTGTTTACATTTTTTTATTCAAATAATTTTAAATATTTTTCAATAATTAGTAACACTGAAACAAAAAGAATTTTCAAAACTAAACAATTTAAATGTTCACAAAAAGCTAAAGAAGTGTATTTGTTGCTAGGACTCTTCATCTTAACAACAAAGTATCAGAAAAAGTAATACTATTACTTTTCTTGTAAGACTTGGCAGAATTCCTTTACGGTAAAAGTAGTAAAGGGTGAAAAGAAAGGATAACTGCAAGGAATGCTGTGGTCAAACTATTTCTTTTATAATATTGATTTCCGCTTTCATCATAATACTGAATTCTGGTTAATTTTTGAACGTGACTGTTGCAACTACGAAATATTACTTTGATTTCCTAGTCTTATCCAAAGTGAATTTTTCGTCTAAAAGTGAAATGTTCTTTACAACAACAAAAAAAGTTACGTGTATTTACACTAGTCTTATTTATTTTTTACAACAATGTGTCTATAACATTATGAATTCATTCTTAGGTATTATTTCTGCTATTCTTCCACAGACTCTTCTACTTCACGTGTTCTAGACAATCGTAAAATATTTTACAAGATTATCCCAATTGTTATAAGTTGCTATTATCTTTTTATATTAACATCCCTTACATTTAAAGGAAGGAAATAGTTTAAAACTTACATCGATTTTTGTCTTGTTAACTTTTTATGGTAGAACACAAAAATTAAAAGCCACGAAAGTCGCACATAAAAACATATTACTTTGGTATTTTATGACGGTCGGTGTTGAAGTAAATCAAACAAAATAATGGAATGCATTAAACATAAAGGCTTCTATTTCATCTGAACAAAGCTGTAGGCCTAAACACAATATGGGTAAGCTGATTTTAATTACATACGTTGTCTCAAAAATAAACTTTTATAATACTAATACATATTACACAGGCTCAGGTTATGTGAACGCGTACACAGGAGGAACAATAAATAATTGTTTCTAGGTTTACTTAAAATTTTAGTATTTAAATAAGATTTGCCAGGTAATCTCTTAATGCAGTTTTGTGAAGAAGTATTTACAAATTCTACTTAATGTTTTCAGTATGCATTAAAATACTGAAATAACTCAAACCTTATGCATATTTCTTAAGTAGTAGTGCACGTGTGTGTTATGTGTCTGTGTGTATTGTTTATTAGTGATTACTAACAAACTTTAACATCACGGGGAGTTTAGAGAAGTGTGGTTTCATGGAAACCAAGAAGTTATGAATTGCCCGCCCTACTTCAGCGTTATTGTAAACTTTATTGAATATGTTGTTTTAATTGCAGCAAGGCAGTTTCGTGCCTTATCTTCCGTAAAATTAACAATTACTAAGTTGATGAGCTTCCTCACGTTTCTAACAAGGTGTAATTTATTTAATGCAATAACAATTAATAGCTCAGTTCATTGGTTCAACAATTAATAAAACCAATTGAGATTTGATTAAAAATTTAATTAATGAAAATTATAAAATACTCAATGAATGTCTTAGCAAAAAGCTTTACATAATAATACGATTCCCTTCTGTTACTAATAGTAACGCTTTCAAAAAAGAACTGTACGCCTAGATTTTTATCAATAATAGTATCTGAAAGTGTTTATCCCTGTAATATTTAGCATTCAAGTCTCAACAAGAAATGCTGAAAAACTATTTATTATAAATTAAAAAATGTTTATTGTAAATTGAAAACCATAAGATTGGTAAAAACAATTAAATTGGTTTGTACAAAGGCTTTCTGAGTTACAAATTACAAATAAGTTTTATACTTTGTCAGGATATGGTGAAGACAAAATTTATAACGTACAAAAATGTTATATTTGGTAAATGTTTGAATTTCAGATCAATAATCTATCAATTCAAATACAAACACTATCAGTATTTCTCGATTATCTCCATTGTAAATTAGATGTAGCAAAGCTGTAAGAAAAATATTGCCCTAACATTATTACAATGTACTTTCTATTAATATATAAGAAAATTAATATATAAGAAAGTTTTTCATGTTTCAGGAACATTTTATTATTTATTTCAGTGCATTTTAACCGATTTTTGTTAAGTCGGTTAAAATCAAAAGAACAGGTTTTGCGAAAAAGGTAGTCAGTTCGGCCTTGAAAAATTTTTCTTAATTTTCTTATACACGTTTTTCATTCTCCTCAATAATCTTATACAAAAATTTTATGAGATATTATTAGATTATTAGATAAATTTTATGTTAAACTAAATTTAAGTTTGTATACGCCTATTTCAATAAGTTCTGAACATAAGGTAATTATTTCCACCTGGGATTTGTTTCCAATGGACATATAAATCTTTTAAAATAAAATGTGATAGTGTCCTTACTTATCAGACTGAATTGCTTGTGCATGTTTAGAAAATTTAGACAAACGTGAATATTGCCGCTACAGTAATGGAAGTAAAGCAACAGAATATAAATGAAAGGAAATAACAATTCTCTACGTGACTGCTAGTTAACAAGTTACCCTTCGTGTGCTGTTAATACATATTGGGACGCGATGAGCGCACTAACAAATTGGACTATAGGTAGGGCACAACTAGACTAAAGATATGGCATTCATCTTCCCAGACGTTGCGGGGAGATTGTTTTGGAGACCTTGTAAGGCTTAAAAGTTTACTAAAAAGAAATTAAGAAGCAGCACTACATCCTAATTATTTCTTTTATGAATTTGCTAACTGCTATAATTTTTATTGTTCGACTAAGCTTTTCGTCATCACTGACATCATCAGGTCTTAAACATCACATGGGTTGTTTAAGACCTGATGATGTCAGCGATGACGAAAAGCTTAGTCGAACAATAAAAATTATAGCAGTTAGCAAATTCATAAAAGAAATAGTAAGGATGGCTGCTAATTTAAACAACACGAAGAAAAAATACATCCTAATTACTTAAAGTCACTAAGTAAACTAACGACTTTAATGATTAATGCTAACTGTTCGATAAAACTTATAAATAAAACTTATTACTCAATAAAAGTAAAGTTAATAATCAATACAAAATAACTTGAGTAGCAAATTAATAAAAATTGTTACAGCAGTGTTGAGGTAACCAAAGAATTTTCATACAGCAGAGGAGAATGAGCTGAAGATCGTTCATTACGTTATTAGTAGGTGCAGAATGAAAATTAAATCTTTATTTTATTAATTAGTTTTTATGACACAAATTCATTAACTAATAGGCCTACACAAATTGAAAATTACTTATACTCTTAAAATGCTACATTAACAAATATACTGCATTGGGTAGAATATGCATATGAATTAGTAATTCAGCTCTTAAGCATATGATAGCATGTTGCAATTAAATTTGTAGAAGTAAAGACTACAGGTTTGGACATTGTATTCTAGGCAATAAAAGACACATTCAATTTGTTAGTTTTAAGTAAAGTTTTGATAGTAAAAAAAAAACAGTTAGTGTTGTTAAGTGGTGTGAAAATATGCGTAGGTAAGTGGCGAATGCGCGTGTGGAGAATATGTAACTATGGTGCGGGATAATTATAAAAAACATATTAAATAAAATAACTCTCTTTAAAATAAAAAGCCTGACATAAGACATACCAGAATACGCATAATAAAAAGATCTATCGAGTGAAAGTATTTGTTTGTAAATTAAAGAAATATGAGATTTTATAAAGAAAGTTTTATGACCCTGTAGAAAATTAATAAAATTAGACAGATTTTTGACAGGCTATAATTTGCTCTTTGACACGAATAAAGTTATCTTAACGTAAGCCGCAGGGAAAGGGTGTGTAGCAGCCAATGAACGTTCGAGAAATAGGCTAAAATCTCAGTTGAGTTCTTACGTCGTATCATTCCATTCAGTCTCTCTCTGAACTTGTAAACGCGTGGGCGTGCTGCTCGAGTCTAGACGCCTGGTCTACAAAGCGTACGAACACAAGTCCGAAAGTTCGCGAGTTGGTTTTTAAATAGTGCTAATCCAATAAAGTACAAGATTGTCCGCATAGGAATTAAAAAAAAACACTTGAAGTTTGTTGGATCATTGTGTACTTTTAATACACAGAATAAATTAAAATAAAAATTAATTAACTACAATTCATAGAATTGCTCAACACGAGGACGATCCTGAACGTCGGATAACAGGAGAAGATCGCAGCGGTATCTTGAACCTGTATCCAGAGTGAACACCTGTTTTCCAGACTGGATCATCACCACCCTGATCGTCATTCGTCATAAATGGAAGTAATTTTATTTTGTTATAAACTTTAAAGAAACTTATAAACTAAAAAGACAAAAGAACTCATAACAAATTTTATGTATTAGATTATAAGAGAAAAATTATTTTAATTTTGTAAAAAGGTCAAAAGAGATAATAAAATATAGTTTGATTTTTTGCCATAAACAATATTTAAATTACATAGTGCAATTTGAAATTATCATTAGTAAATCTGAAAAACATTCCAATATACGATTCAACCAACTACTTATCCTATGTGACCTCTGTACATCGCAATACATTTATTCAAATATTCGCTATTAGTATGCGTCTATATTTACTATTAATTATTGTTCTGAATAATTATATTTAAAATTCTTTATAATTATTATTCGTAATTGTGGTTTTTAAGCGTATAAATACTTCCTATCATCCTTTATATAACAAAAATAATTATATTTGTTATATCTCAACATTCAATGAGCTAACGTTTTAATATATTCAAGGTTTCCTGACTGCATTGTTTTGTTTCAACATGCAACAACTGTCATCTTCTACGGTAGGTCCAACATAAAATCACTCGTGTTCTATTCACAAATCTCATACAATACCGTAATTATAGGACAGAGACAATTGGATTTGCAGACTTATGAGAATTGTACTAATTATAAATTTTTTCTGCTTTAATGATGAGGTAAGATAGTGATGCAGAACGTCTGATGAACGTACAGGCCAGCGGCAATCACAACACTCGTACGTTACGTTTACACATCTTAGACGTGTTTTTGAATGACAAGTTGTACTGTAATGTTTATTGGGATCAATAGTTTAAACAACTAACAGTCATCGGTTTTATGGCAGGCAAGGGAATTATGTTGTGTGTTCTTTGTTGCTAGTATATACAAAGAATATGTATACTGTATATTAATTATTTAGAGTTTTATAGTGCAGATTTTCAGACTTTACTGAAGAGAATCCACGGGAACCTCTTCACTCGGGAAACAACTTCTACGAGTATCTGTGGTGAGGTAGGTATACTCTTGTGGCCATCTCCTCTAAGTTAATTCCTTACAGTCGGAGTTGTTGAAAGCAAAAGTAATAAAGGTATGAACAAAAGACTAAGTAAAATGTAAGCAGTGAATTTCCTAATAGTTACATAAAATATGTACTATAACATTAATTTTATATGCGTATTGATAGCACAATAAATTAATTATTAAATATATAAAATTATCAATTTCTGACATGTATGTGTATAATTTAATCTTATTGATAATTCTAACTATCTATGCTTATCAACACATACGTGATATCATTTATTTAATTGAACATAAGAAACTCTTAAATCTATTTGCATTCTTTCAAACTTTAAGTTAATATTTGGGTTGCATTGGTAATAATGAACGCATGTTTCTGGTTAACTAAAATACTAGTTTAATTATCATTTATGACATATTATAATAGTACATAGGTTACGTCGCTGTACCTGAAATACATACATATTTTATAATAAACAAAGATATATCTTAATATATGCTGAAACAAAGAAAAACATACATACATATATAAATCAAATGATGTTACAATTCAATATTCTACTTATTTAATGCGTTCATTAAATCCCAAATGAGCTTTTGTTTATACGTTCATTAACTACTTTATTCAGATTTACTCATTACTTTTCTTAATAATTTTCTCAGGTGTGAATTCTTTGAAAGAAACCAGGTCAGTAGAAGTTACAAATTAGAAGTAATTATAATAGTGGTTACTTAGTTAGTGAATATCCATTAGTTGTTGACGAAGTCTCGTTCTGGTGATGGAGATGGCTCGTAGATACATTCCGTCGTAAGTTGTTTTATCACTGCCACTTATCACTTTATTCTTCCTACCACTCGCGTAGGTGTTTGTATATGTGTGGGTAATTGAAGTTCAGTGTTCAATCAAAGTTCTATCTTACTGTGTTTGCTGTGAGTTCGTTTTAAAGTCAATATACATGTCTAGTTTCATTAGTCGCTGCTTCACAAACGATCCTATAATTGATTAGTTTGTTAATGTTTCGTGTTCATTATGTTGTTGATACACAATATTAAGTTCCAATAATTTGTATATCGTTAAGTGTTGCTGTCTGTTAGTGTAACGGTCTGATTGTTCACTTGGTGTAAATTTCACTAAGTCCGTTACTGCGCACTCCGGTAAAATTCACTACCGCGATATGAATGTATTATTAAGTTTTAAGTTCCTTGTTATTTATCTAACTTTCGAATGATTTGAGTAAACAATGGAAAGTTTATAATATACCGTCTCTCGCACTTGTAGTTAAACTACTTGATAATTGAAATGTAAACTGTCTGAAAATTCTAACTGTAAAACTTTAGTATAACTATTCAAAATTTAAGTGTTGACTGTCTGTCTGACAATTGAATATCACTGTCTAAAATTTGAGTATGACTGACTCCCGTCTTCCTGGACAGCTAGTTTTATTAATTCGTCCCTACTCAAAATTTTGTCTCTGGCGCGCTTCACGCCCACTTCTTTTCGAGATTGGTCAGTTTTTGATTTTCTCGGAAAATACTGTCCCACTCTGTCAAAATCCTACGTCATAGTTCTTCCGATAGGTTCTTCGTCTCAGTTGCTATGGAAACATCCCTCACCATCAAATTTCTCGCTGGCTGAAGGTCTCTGATAGGTCCTTAGGTCTCCCTGCTCTCTGGCTTGACGATCGTTGACCCGCTTCGAAGAAACTATGGCTATTAACAACTTGTCTATCAGCCTATTGTCTGAGTAAACTCTGCGTTTCTATAGATTCCCATTATCTATACTTACAGTCTTCCTGGCGTATTGTTCTATGCTCTTACCCCTTTTTTCTGGCTATTACTAATTTCGAACATCTGCTGGTCGTTGAAGTCACCCCAACTTTCCCTTCGTAAATTCTTGTCTGTCAATTAGACGATACCTCCAGCTGTGTAACATGACTTTAGTTTTTGTCAGCCTATCTTCCAGTATTGTTACTTAAGGTGCAGCGTATCCATTTCATTGTAGTATGGAGCATCACTTGTCTTTGTCGCTTATCGTCTACTGACGTAACACGTCCACATCTGCTACAATTCTTAGTACGGGTGTGAATGTCCTCACTTACGTTGTTACAGCTGCGGAGAGCAATAATTCTGGACGAAACTTTCCCTGTCATCTTACGCCACCAAATTCTATAGTTGGATTGAACTTAATGCGTTTCTATTGTCAAGTCAGCAACGCTTCACTGACACCTTCTCATTACTCCTTATTTATTGCTCCACCATAAGTCGTTGACACTTGCCTCGTGTGAACGTACTCTTCCGAGGTGAAATTTAAAAATTTTTTAAATTTTCTGCTCGTTACAGTACATAATATATTTTAACCAGGACTCTTTGAAGTAAGACACGCTATAGTTTTATGAAAGTGGATTGCTTGTAATTATAAGTAGCTGAATGTTCCTAAATACGTACATACCTAGAACGTGCTTAACCTATACTTAACGCACGCTTGATTCTCTAATAATTCTTTATAAGAGATAACGGCTTCTAATCATAAATTGTATTAACAATTGTTATTTATTATGTGGTAAAATAAAACAATTTTAATGTAAATGTAGAATTTCGTTAACAACAGCAGAATCGTAATATACTTTTAATGTAGTTTAGTCCTTATCTGATACCGCCGTTGAAGGTCAATAAAAGTATATTGTATTCTGTTGTAGGAAAAAGGAACAACAGTTTGCAGCACCGCGCCGAACTTTTGCGTTTGTAAGACGAGCAAACAATGTTAACGACGTAGTTAGGTGAACTTAACCTAAGTTTCAAACCTATTCCATGAGATCTACTAAAACACGTAAAACTATTTGACAATGAGATTTTTGCAGTACGTTAAGAGGAAAAGGCGTATCTGATGCAACGTAATGACTGTACGTAATATCCCCTACAGTTCATTTGGAGGGCAGATATGACTTACTAAAAATGAGTATTCCAGTCACCAAACATGACTTGGGATAATCTCGCTTACCCTATTCCACCCGACGTAAAGCAAATATAACTGCGCATGTAATTTATTTAATTTAGTTTCGACAAGTGAGAACATGTCTACATTATATAACAGGTGGGGTTACGTGTTTCGTGACTGCAGGCAATGTAATTTCATTTTGGCTGTAATACGTATGCGACTTCAGTTCTGTTCCATTTGTTTAACACATATTGTAACTGCTGTCTGTTTTCTGTCCTGTTTATTTATTCAAGTCAATACATTCCACTGACATATGTTCTACCAACTGTCTGTATACTGTCCGCCTCCGGAAAAAAAATAAGTTTTATAGACATGAAAATGTCGGAAGAAAAATAAGAATTCTTTGGGTTATTTCAAAAAACAAAAATAGTGTTTCATTCGAGTCTAATGAAGCAATAAAGCTAGAAATAATTTTAAACGAAATGAATCCGGTTTGCATATTGAAAGCTAACTAACGTTTTGGAACTGAAATTAATTTTGAAACCACCTCGTATGTAGATCATATAACAAAGCAGTATAGGATAGGCGACGGTCTAGTCCTGTTCGAAAACCTATTTGTGTACTGAGCACGGGGCAGCACTGAAAAGGATGAGATTCCGTAAAAGATATTCTGTCGTACACTGAGCGGCCAACACCGTCAAAGTGATGTCTACACCACAAAAACACAGCGCTAATAAAAATTGTTAGAGCAGTGTTGAGGTAACCAATAGTTTTCATATAGTCGAGGAGAGTGGGCTGAAGACCGTTTATTATGTTATAAGTAGGGGCAGAATGAAATTGAAATATTGCTTTACTTTATTAATTAGCTGTTACGACGAAAATTCATTAACTAACACATTAATTGAAAATTAGCCTACTTATTATCTTAGAATGGAACATATACAAACATACATATATTCAAATATTCGCTATTAGTATGCATCTATATTTTTATTAATTACTGTACTGAATAATTATATTTATCAAAATTCTTTATAATTAATATTCGTAAATGTGTTCTGTAAGCGTACAAATTTTTCCTAGCGTCATTTATATAACATTTGTTATGTCTCAATACTCAATGTTCTAACCTTTCAATACATTCATGATTTCCTGAATTCATTGTTTGATTTTAACATACAACAGCTGTCACTTTCTACGGTAGGTCCAACATAAAATCATTAGCGTTCTCTTCACAAATGTCATACAATTCCGTAATTATAGGACAGAGACAACTGATTTTGCAGGCTAATGAAAAATGTGCAAATTTTAAATTTCTTATGCTTTAATGATGCGATAAGGTACTGATGTAGAACGTCTGATGAACGTACAGGCCAGCGGCAATCGCAACACTTAAGTGATACATGTTTTGATACGTACGTGCTTATAAATGACAAGCAGTCCTGTAATGTTTATTGTGATCAACAGATCAAATAACTATCGGTTTTTAATGCTGGTAAGGGGATTGTGTTGTATGTTCTACGTTGTTAGTATATACAAAGACTATGTATTCTGTAGATTACTTATTTAAAATTTAGTAGTGTATACTTTTAGACTTTCTGAAGAGACCTCTGGGAACCTCTTCACTCGGGTAACACATTCTACAAGAATCTGTGGTGAGGTAGGGTTACACTTGTGGCCACCTTGTCCAAGATAATTCCTCACACTCGGGGTTGTTGAAAACAAAAGTAATAAAGGTATAAACAAAAGACTAAGTAAAATGTAAGCAGATAATATCCGAATAATTACATTAAAAATATACATAATATATTTTAACCAGGACTTTGAAGCAGGATACGGTACATGTTTATGAAAGTGGATTGTTTGTAATTATAAGTTGCTGAATGTTCCAAGATATGTACATACCTGCAACGTGTTTAACGTATACTTAACATACGCTTGATTCTCTAATAGTTCTTTATAGGAGATAACAAGTACTAATATTATAAATTGTGTTATCAATCGCTTTTTATTATGTGGTAAAATCAAACAATTTTAACGTAAATGTAGAGTTTCATTAACAACAGCATAATCGTAATATATATTTAATGTAGTTTAGTCCTTATCTGATGCCACCTTTGAAGGTCAGTAAAAGCATATTTTCTTCTGTTGTAGGAAAAAGAAACAACAGTTTGCAGCACCAGCAGTTATGTGAAAAAGGATTATGAGAGTCTGCGTGTATTGTGGTGTCAGTGGTAGTCGGTTTCCTATAAAATGGCGGTGTACAATAGTTTCACTCATAGATTATTGACAATTCCTTTGGATGATAATGAGGCTTTCGTGATGAGCTAAATGTCATAAAATGTATCGCGGTTGCCAGTGGTTACAATAGTCTAACCATTGACAAACTGTTGAGAAAACATGAAAAAAGAATGCTTAAACCCCGAATAAACAGCAACATGCAAACAAATTTTATATCTACTAATTACACTAGCTTTATGCCTAAGATTTTGTCTTCTATATTGAATAATAATAGTTTCACTATTTCATTCAGGACTAATAATAAGTTACTGGATATTCTCAAACCGAAAAAACATACGCCTCCAGAAGAAAAAACTGCCATATATAAGTTAACATGCAATGATTGCGATTGCTTCTACATTGGACAGACTGGGAGAGGTTTCCTTAAACGATTTCGAGAACATTTACCTAAGAAAATAAGAAACATTGACAACATCAAATCAAATTACGCCCGACACCTGACTTCACACAATCATAATTACACAGATTTTAGTTCCAATTTAATACCGTTACATGTGTGTAAGAAAGGCCGTTTCATGAATGCCTTGGAGGAATTTGAAATTTACAGTGCATATGCAAACTCAAGGAGTCGCGATATCGTGTTAAATGACCACCTGAACTTTGTATCCAACCGATTGTACGATACCGCCTTGAGTCTGCTCGCTGGGGCTACGATAAGGTAGCAACCGCTCAGTGGCAGAATGAACTTGAACGGGTGCGCACCCAAATCCGCGTACGGTTCACATGCAAATTTTGACATTTTTTACTACATAACGATCTCGCAAGAGTGAATAGTTTTATCTTCATTTAATATCTGATGATGGAGCATAAGCTCTGAAACGCGTAATAGACGAAGTTACAAGAAATCACACGGCAGATAATTGAAGGTAAATAATTTATTAATTCGTACAAGTGATTTGGATACCATATTAAACATGAATATATAAAATCATTAGCGTTCTCTTCACAAATGTCATACAATACCGTAATTATAGGACTGAGACAACTGGTTTTGCAGGTTCATGGGAATTGTACAAAATTTAAATTTCTTCAGCTTTAATGATGCGATAAGATACTGATGCACAACGTCTGATGAACGTACAGGCCAGCGGCAATCACAACACACTTAAGTGATACATGTCTTTGACACGTACGTTCTTATAAATGACAAGCTTTATTGTAATGTTTATTGTAATCAACAGATCAAACAACTATCGGTTTTAATACAGGTAAGGGGATTATGTTGTATGTTCTTTTTTGTTTGTATATACAAAGAATATGTATACTGTAGATTACTTATTTAAAGTTTCGTAGTGCAAATTTTTAGACTTTCTGAAGAGACCCCTGGGAACCTCTTCACTCCGGTAAACAAATTCTACAAGAATCTGTTGTGAGGTTGGGTTACACTTGTTGCCACCTTGTCCAAGATAATTCCTCACACTCGGGGTTGTTGAAAGCAAAAATACTAAAGGTATAAACAAAAGACTAAGTAAAATGTAAGCAGATAATAACCGAATAATTACATTAAAAATATACATAATATATTTTAACCAGGACTCTTTGAAGCAGGACACGGTACAGTTTTATGAAGTGGATTGTTTGTAATTATAAGTAGCTGAATGTTCCAAAATATGTACATACCTGCAACGTGCTTAACCTATACTTAACATACGCTTGGCTCTCCAACAGTTCTTTATAGGAGATAACATGTACTGATATTATAAATTGTGTTATCAATCGCTTTTTATTATATGGTAAAATAAACAAATTTAATGTAAGTGTAGAGTTTCATTAGCAACAGCACAATAGTAATATATTTTTAAGGTAGTTGGTCCTTATCTAATACCACCGCTGAAGGTCAATAAAAGTATATTTTCTTCTGTTGTAGGAAAAAGAAACAACAGTTTGCAGCACCGCGCCGAACTTTGCGTTTGTAAGACGAGCAAACAATGTTAACGACGTCGTAAGGTGAACTTAACCTGAGTTTCTAAAACAGAAGGCGGAAACCTATTCCACGAGATCTGCTGAAACACGTAAAACTATTTGACAACGATGTTTTTGCAGTACGTTAAGAGGAAAAAACTTATATGATGCAACACAATGACTGTACGTAATCTCCCCTACAGTTCATTTGGAAGGCAGATATGACTTACTAGAAAAAAGTATTCCAGTCACCAAACATAACTTGGGATAAACTCGCTTACCCCTTCCCCACCCGACGTAAAACGAATATAACTGCGCATGTAATTTATTTTATTTTGTTTTTACAAGTGACTACATTATATAACAGTTGGGGTTACGTGTTTCCTGACTGCAGGCAATGTAATTTCATTTTGGCTGTACGTACATGCTACATTAGTTCTGTTACATTTGTTTAACATTCATTTTAAATGCTGTCTATTTTCTGTCCTGTTTATTGACATTCCACTGACAAATGTTCTACCAACTGTCTGTATACTGTCCGCCTCCAGAGAACATATAAGTTTTTATATACATGAAAAACTTATTTATAGACATTCCTTGGATTATTTAAGAATCGGGGGAGCAAAAGAAGCTGCGTTCTCGCAGATGAACTTCGTAAAGTATAGGCTATGTTAAGAAATCGTGTCGCACTTGTTGGCCACCTAATGGGAATTGGGTACATCACCTTCTCACTAAATTTTATCCAGTTTGTTCAAATGGAAGGTTGTTTCTATCAATCATTTAAATATTTAACATTTGTGTTGTAACAGACTTTCAAATGTTATTAACTATAATTTGTATTTCTATATTATTATAAATTATCACTAAAATTAGGAAAATTTAGGAATGTGGGGAAAGTCAAAGTTATCGAGTGACGGATAAAAAATGCACGATGAAAAAAAATAAATATATTTTCAAATATTCAACTAATGACAAACATCGGATTTTTTGTTACAATAATCACCTCAACAGAGGTAAATAAAGTGTGCTAATATGGTCCCATTTTAGCTGCAGTCTGTACAGAAAAATTAAGGAATTTGAAAACAGAGTTAATAAAATGAAAGCTTACTGGTGGCGAGAGGTAGAGCAAACAAGCACTGAGACTTCAGAAATTGGCTTCCTCGGGTCTCCATGGATATATGGTATCGCGGGCGGTAGTTTCGACATTATAACAGTAACCACTGTTAAACTGATTTATATATATATAGAAGCAAAGATGGAGGCAAGAGGCAATAGTGTAAGCCTGCACACATTCAGTTAAATTTCAATGACTGTAACACTTAATGGAATATATTATTTGAGAAAACATTTTGAGATCACAATCTCTGAGCAACGAGCTAATGATATTTACGATGTTTAACAATATCTAGTCAGTGAAGAGTCAGAATGGTAGAAGATACTTCTAGGACCTCAATCTGGAGACACAGTGTCGTTGTAAGGTCACCTTGAAATTAAATTAATTTTGAAAATTTAATGTAATTTTGAAAGCACCTCGTATGTAGATCACCAATGATAGCGTTAAAGGATACGCGAAAATCTAAACCTGTTCGAAAACTCATCAGTGTACTGTTCATGGGGCAGTACTAAAAAGGATGAGAATCCATAAAAGATATCTTGACGTAGATTAAGTGGTCAAAGTGGCGGCTACATTACGAATACACTGTATATATTTAACGCAAAGGCACGGTTTTCTTTTCTACATAAATCTAAACATAATTCATACAGACATTTTTGAAAAATAAGCATGCAGTTAAAGATTCAATGAACTATTGATTTTTTTAATAATTTGTATTCTAATCACTAACATGGGTCCATTTAATTAAATCACTTTGTCCCATAACTTAAAAATACCTTCTATGTACATGTGACTAAAACTCCAGTGAACGGAAAATCAATATCTGTCTTAATTAACGTGCAAATAAACTGAAATGAATCGCGTATAATTCTACACAAAATAAACTGCTCTGCAATAATTTGAGGTGAGCAGATAAACGCAATCGTGCAGTCGTTAGAGGAACATTTTAGGGCAAGTAATTTGGCGAGGCTGAAAGTTTCGGATATTGTTAGTTATAGTGTAAGTAACAACATATCAAAAATGTTAGGTCTGAAAGTCCCGGATAAGGGCAGGAGGGGGGAATTTTTCAAAAATCGTGTTTTTCGGAAGTAACTTTCTTGATTTTAAAGATAGTAACATGATTTTTTATATATAAAAACTAGATAAAAATCCGCGTCTATCGATTTAAACAAATTTTAAATACCATTATTTATAAAAAAGTTATTAACAAATGAATTTTTTTCATAATTTTATTGAGCTTTAGTTTTTAAGATAAAACAAATTAAATGGGGGCAAAAGAGGTCTTTTTTATTGCTAATTATTGTTGAATTTTTTCAAACTTTCAAATTTTAAATTTTTTGAAAAATTTGCAAATTAACACTTTTTTTTTGCAACGGCCATTAATTATTGGGATATAAACAGATTTTAATAAATAAGACCTTATTCTTTTTATAAGACCTAGAACTACAATATATCAAAAAATTAGATTTTTTGAGCAAAGGAATCGGGGTAAAATGGACAATTTGTCATTTAAAAAAATTTTGAATCGTAATTTTTTTCAAAAAGTATGAGTGGTATCAAAGCGGGATAAAAGCCACTAAATAGAGCGTAAAAAAATATTTAAAAAAAACAACAAAAATTTTCCATTTCGGACAAATAGAAAGCGAGTTATTGTATTTTATTAACAATTTTTTACGAAATAATTTAAAAATTTTATCTGATGGATCTGATAAAATGTATCCATATTTTTTGTCAAAAAAGAATAACTTTTTACTCTTGATAATTTTTTCTAAAAATTCATCACTTTCATGTAAAAAAATTATATAAAGTTTAATTTTGTAAACTTCCAATAATTGTTTCCACGAAAATTATGCATTTTAGAGAAACATTATTAAGAATACGAATTTTTTATTTTTAACTAAAGAATACGTGTAAATTTTTTTCAGATCGATCCGATAAAATTTTTAAATTATTTAACAATAAAATTGTTAATAACAAAAAATTGGTCAGGAATTCGAAAAAAAGTTTTCAAGATTCGGCTTCACAATATGGAAGGTAGGTATTTGGTTTGAAAATATTGTTTATTAATGTTAAAAAAATAATTTACAAGTCCTTTTTATTATTTACTTCAAACATTTCATACATAAATTGAATCAATTACATTTTATACATAATTTGAATTACAAATTTACCACACTAATATTAGATTGTACATTTCTTATTTCATCGGCATCAAAATCATACAATTCTTCGTTAATTTCAGAATTATTATCATCATCAGTATTAATAGATTCTTCAATTAAAGCATTAATAAATGAATCGCTACTACTGTCATCTATTCCAATATCATCATTCATATCGTCATGCTCAATATCGCCGTAATCTCGCAAAATTGCGTATTAACGGAAAATTGGCATTCATGCTTATTATTTTGCAAGTATTCAATTATAAAACGTACTACATCTTCAGCACTTTTCTTTCTACGCTTAGAAGGCGAGTTTACAATAGGAACAGGAATATAAAAGAAATTACCTCGACAAACTTTATGATAACGCGCATCGAGTTTTCCCAAATCATCTATACCATCGATTCTTAAACGAATCCTTTCGCCTACATCGTCTTTAAGTTATAAAGACTTTTTGTATTTTCGACCCCAGTTGCAAACTTTCTTATTGAAGTTCGATCATTATAACGGATTTCTTTGTTCATAATTTCATCTGATGCCTCACCTGACCAAAATAAGCATAATTTTGAAAAATTAAACGATTGTCTCTGAAAAGACCTTGTAGTTCGTACGGGAAGGACCAAGTTGCTTAGATCTTCACTTGATCCTGATGTTGATGGATAAGGTGACGAGTTTCTAGATGTGGAGGCTGATTTTTGAGAATTTGACATTTTCGATGAATGCCTATTAGCGAGAGATGATCGTGGATTTTTTTTTCAACGAATGATTCCCAGGATTCCTTGGTTGTACACACAGAAAACTTCGTAAAACAATAAGTTTGAACGATGACATTATCGTTTCTAAATACTTTCCTCCGATGAATACGTAATGTTAAACTTTTGCTGCGTTCACAGAGATTGTTAATGGCTTTTTTCCCTATGTTTCTAGTCTTCCTTTCTTCAATGGTTCGTTCACACAAGCCGCACTGCATGATGGAATATCTATAAACAAATTCTAATTTCAAATTCTACTATTATAAACTTAAGGTGGCTCTCTCACTTTAAAAAAAAAATTATATATGATAGGAAGTGTCACAATATTTATATTAAAGTAAAGAAAAGTTAGGGTAAACATTGAAATAAGAAATAAAAAAATTCTGGAAATTACAAAATTTAACACAGGTTCTTATGGAGACTAAGCAGTTTGTTATCAATCAAAATCGAGTCACAAATTCGTGCAGCATTAATTTGTTAAATCATTCAATATTAATTACTTTATTCAAATTACAAATTATTCATTTACAGTGAAATATAGTAATTATATGTCAGAAGTACAGATTCTAAATATATTTGAGAGAAACGATTTATTTGGCTTATTTTCAACCCACTATGAACGCATACACAAGCACATACCTTGTATGTTACAATTCCCACTTCACCGGATTCTAAAACGAAATGAAGATCTGCAACACACTATTTATAACGTATTTTTAAATTGTTCTTCACAAAAAAAGTATATCGTGCAAGCAATAAATACCTTATATTTATTAATGAACACTGAACACTTATACTGTTATAAGTATTAAGTTAAAATACGCTGAAAATAATATTAAACTATTTCATGTACGTCGTTCTCTGGAGACTAAATCTTCCAAACTGACACAATTTTTGCCTGAACAGCTGCCTGCCTTCCCCCACACTATGGCCGGTCAACGCGCAGGCAGAGAGGGGGTCTGTGAGCAACAGCTGCGGGAGCCGCCTGCACGGCGGAGGAATAAAATTTCTCCATTTATACATCACGAGAACTTTCATGTTTTTACGTACAAAAAAAATTCATTTCGCCTGTAGTAACCGAACACACAGATCTTTCCCACTGCCATAAGAAAATTTGCAAAAATTAAAAACTGGGCAAGTTATAGCCAAAAAACTTCTTTTATTAATAACTCGTATTTTATTAGTCCAAAATGAAAATTTTGTTTTTCGTTTTTTTTTTAGTTTTTTACGCTCTATTTAATGGCTTCTATCCCGCTTTGATACCACTCATACTTTTTGAAAAAATTGCGATTCAAAATTTTTTTAAATGACAAATTGTCCATTTTACTCCGATTTCTTTGCTCAAAAAATCTAATTTTTTGGTATATTGTAGTTCTAGGTCTTATAAAAAGAATAATTTCTTACTTATTAAAATCTGTTTATATCCCAATAATTAATGGCCGTTGCAAAAAAAGTGATAATTTGCAAATTTTTCAAAAAATTTAAAATTTGAAAGTTTGAAAAAATTCAACAATAATTAGCAATAAAAAAGACCTCTTTTCCCCCATTTAATTTGTTTTATCTAAAAAACTAAAGCTGAAAAAAATTATTAAAAAAAATTTCATTTGTTAATAACTTTTTTATAAATAATAGTATTTAAAATTTGTTTAAATCTATAGACGCGTATTTTTATCTAGTTTTTATATATAAAAAATCATGTTGCTATCTTTAAAATCAAAAAAGTTACTTCCGAAAAACACGATTTTTGAAAAATTTCCCCCCTACTGCCTTTATCCGGGACTTTCGGACCTAACATTTTTGATATGTTGTTACTTACACTATAACTAACAATATCCGAAACTTTCAGCCTGGCCAAATTACTTGCCCTAAAACACTAATTTTTAGACCTCTAACGACTGGGCTATTATGCCTAATAAAACTAATAGCCAACTGGTAGTTATAAATAGTACATTAGTAACGAAAATAATATCTACATAGCAAACCTATTACCACATAATGAAATTAAGAGATGTAATAATTATGTTGTTTCTAATATGGTTTTGTCAAGAAAACAGTCCATTTATTCTGGAAACAGCACATTTACATTTTCATAGTACACGGAGTTTCTTAATGGGAAACACGGATTATTTCTTAATAAATTGTGAATGTTCAATGTTTACATGATTCGTACTGAACAATGTATTCATTCAATATGAACACTCAACTTTCATTCATTGAACTTTCACACTCAACTTCGACTCATACGACCAAACAACTTTATCAAATATCCGACACAAAATTGCAAATTTACAACCCCCTACGGTGACTCATTCGCTTATCTGCTGCTTACAATTATCAGATTAAAGGACTAGTGTGTGGAATAGGTAGCCGGGATTTTTCCTGGAGGTATCATTGTTTAGGATTATTCCACGGAGTGATTACTGATGATAAGCAAGAATAGAGGCGTTTGGTGACAGTAGAGGATCTGCCAGTTAGAGCCTACTGTACATGTTATACGACGGCCGTTAGTGAGTTGGTACAGCAACCTGTAGATTTTCTTTATAAAACCCCACTGGCAACCCAGGGCAGAGGTTATAATCCTCAGGAACTCCCTTGCCTACACCATTGAATGTGTATTTTGGAAAACAATGTGTCCACAATACGCTTATGTTTTATGAAACTCGCTTGTAGAATTCGGGGTTGCACTAAACGGGATAAGATTGCAAGAGAGAAAATACAAGTCTCATCTCGGCACTTATAAGATCGATTATAATCTTGTCCCTCTTCTTCTTCTTCTTCACTCCAGGATTAGATGACATCACCTGTTCCGGTTTCTATTTTCAAGCCATCTTTTACGTGGTCTTCCCACATCTCTTTTCCCTTTAGACGCATATTGTAAAACATGTTGAGGTAGCCTTTTCGCTTCCATTCTACCTATATGTTCAATCCATCTCAGCTTACATTCCTCGATTCTTGCATTTATAACCCAATCCATGCCTTATCACATCGTTTTTAATTCTAATTGTGCAACGGGCTGGTACGTTAAACGTTTAATGTTCACTTACTCACAAGTCTTTAAAGAATAAGCTGGACGGAACGATTATAGTATAAATAAATATTAGTCGAGGGGGGAACAGCTCAGCGGTAGAACTGACCCATGCCGACTACGGAAGATCATAAAGAATTACAATCCACAAAGAGTTACAAGTTGTGTAATGCCCCAACGGGATGTTGGACGGCCAAGGAAAAGACGGTACTGACAAAGGCGCAAGAGACAATGTGGTTAATCCCTGCAATGAAAACAACATTTACTTTTAGAATCTTCAGTTACACAAGACAGATAGGGCAATCAAGGAAGGCTTAAAGAAGTCTGTTCAATTTTGGCAAGTTATAATATCTGTGAATGTAGTTCAAAAAAATGGACAAAGGAGAATAAATAATATGGACTTTTTTGCGTAAAACTGTAAAACTAGTGTTTTAGTAATGATGAGATTCTGACTAGAGTTGAAGAAGTTTTTGCGCAAACATTGTGATGCAAAAGGTTGAAATTATTGTCCATATTATGCGTCGAGAGAATTTCATAAAAACAATAATTGAACGTTAAATTAATGGGAAAAGAGGAAGGGGAAGACCGACTGGAATGAGATATGGAATAATCGAATATATGAAACAGATTATTGATAATGTAAGTTGAAATTGCTATGAGATGAAACGGAAAGCACAGAGAAGATCGGTGTGGAGAACTGCGCTACAAATCAACCTGCGGATTTCTAACTAAGAAAGGAAGAAACTGTTTTAGTAATTTGCTTTCTCATTGGAAAAAATATTTTTATTCGTTGAGACGATTAAAGAAACCACAAGATTATATTATCAGTCGTTTTTGTCCTCTTCAAAGTTACGTAATTTTACATTCAGATTAAGTATCCATGTCCTCTGAACGAGACAATTCACAGTTTATAGCCTATTATCATACGATCGAAATGAGGTAGAAAACTAATTAAATAGTTTTACGTTCTGTTAAAATAACAAATATTTAAATAAATACTTAAGGAATGAAGGTATTCCGTAACATTATTTCAAGCAAACGCGCATACATACTGTGCGTGTGAGTGTGTGTGTGTGTGTGTGTGTGCGCGTGCGTATGCGTGTGCGTGTCACGTTACTTAATATAATAAATCACCCTGTCTCGTGTAAATGCAAAATTTGTAGTTTGACGCTAAATTGGACTCGCTGATTGGTTACTGGTTAATGAAGATTAAAATCAGCTTTAGCGTACAAACAGCCAATTTATCGGAACGCTTCACACCGGTGCGGCGGGACGGTGAACTGATTCCAGTAGACGTAAGTACCCATTTACTTATTGTTGAAGCAGTTAAAAATTATGTTTTGAGCGGTTATTCGCGAAAAAATCAGTTTTCCAGACAGGCCGGAAAATGAATATCATTTTGGGAGTAAAACAATAATCGAATACAGAAGTAAAGAGTATATGTGTGTGCACGTAATAGCGCGAACACAAACGTACACAAGAATCCAAACGATTCAGTTTCTCAATAACTTCAAAAATTTTTTTTGTACTTTTTGTATTTTTAATCTGTTTCCCGTCGACGTTCTTCTCGATGTTGTGTTTATTTTCTCCTTCCTCTTCAAGGTTCTCTTCATACTGTTCTTCTGCTTCTTATGCTTGCTGTTGATGTTCTTTCTTGGTCTCGCATCACATTTCACTTAAAGTCTTTATACCACTGTCTTTTCTCTTTATCTTTATACTGTCAAGTCTTTATCTCACTATCACCCATTTTATAACATTAGTCTTGTATGAGCGGCTGTTCGGTGCGGTTGTACTGTCGTGTGCGGTAACTTAATATTATCGCTATCTTTCTTACTAAATGGACTTATATTTGTAGGTAATACTGCAACAAAAATAATAACAGAAGGTTTATCTGCTTACTCGAAAAAATCCAAGTAGCCGGCCAGGGGGCCGCGCGTGCGTCTGCTCGGTCGTGTAGGACTGTGTGTCTGTCTGCGGCTTGTGGTTCTCTGTGCCTGTTTCTCTACAAAAAATAAACACAAATTACTCATTGGGAAGTACACGAGTCTTTTAATTTATCTGTCTATTGTAGTTATCGACAATAATGAATTATCAGCAACCAGCCCTGTCAACTAACGTTGAACCTGTTTCTACGGTCCACTCAGAAACCGCAAATATGCTGCCCACATTACCTCCAGTGTCGCAAAATGCCCTTCAATCCTATATATGTGTCAACAGCCAGGCAGAAATGTTAATGCTGATTTCACACAACACGGATCCCACAGCTGGCAGATGGTGAAAAAACGAAAAAGAAGTCGCCAGTCTTCAGAAAACACATCTGAAACACACACTCAGCTTAATGAACACAACAGATTTACGGTGTTACCTATAGACGACCCTGATGACGTCCAACCTACTCAAGTCTTAGTTCAGCCGAAAGTGCCTAGACCTCCTCCTCTATGCCTTCATGGTGTCGTCAGTTACAATGAAATGATCAATAACCTTACAAAAATGTTGGAATCAGAACAGTACAGTACTTAATCGTTCGATAACAAAACGGTGAAAATCAAGCACCTGATTCTTACAGAAAATTAATCCGTCACCTCGAGGACGAAAAAATTATTTACCATACATATCAAATTAAAGACCAGCGAGCATACCGGGTTGTCATAAGAAACATTCATCCTAGCATCGGTGTACACTTTATTAAAGAAGCACTAAAAAGAAAAGGACACTCAGTCAGAAATATAATGAACGTTAGACACAGAGTAGAGAAAACACCCCTCCCTCTCATCTTTGTTGATCTTGAACCTGCAGTAAACAATAAACAAATATATAACCTAAGGTATTTAGGTAACATGCAGATTACTGTAGAGCCACCTCGGAGAAAAAAACTTTATAGTCAGTCATAAACTGACTGTTTAAACTCGTTGTCAGTCATACGGTCACAGAAGACGTACTGTAGAAAACCTTTCCAGTGTGTCAAGTGCGGAGGTGAACACAACTCCGCAACTTGTTCCAAACCTAAGAATACACAAGCCACATGTGCATTATGCGATGGCCCTCATACAGCTAATTATAAAGGCTGTGAAGTTTAACAAAATCTGCAGGCCAGAAAAAGCCTCGTACCTAACACCACACCTAGGAGAACCCCTTCAATTTTTAGGACTATGAACACGGAAAAGAACATGAATACCCGTAACGTCTCTTTTCCTACTTACGCTCAAATTGCAGGACTACAGAGACACTCAGAATCCTCGCCTCCTGATGACAGCAATCCCAAACAGACAGCAAATGAGGACATCACACTTTCACACTTCCTGACAAAATTTAAGACTATATTCAGTCAACTCGTGCAGCAAAATAGCGTCATGCTTAATCTCCTTACAACACTCGTCAATAAACTTTCTAATTAATAATGAATAACAATTACAGGATTGGACTATGGAACGCCAACGGACTCTCTCAACGCAGCCTAGAACTCAAAGCTTTTCTTATTGACAACAGGTTAGACGTAATGCTAATATCTGAGACAGTTCACAGACAGAAGCCATATCAGGATTCCAGGATTTACTGTTTATGATACCCAACATCCTGACAGTATAGCTCGTGGCGGAAACGGTATAGCTCGTGGCGGACCCACTCTGTTGATCCGAAACAATATAAAAAATTATCTCTTCTCTAAATTCAAAACTGCTCACCTACAGGCGACAAACGTTTTAATTGAAGATCAAAGAGGCCCTCTAATTGTTTCTGCAGTTACTGTCCCCCAAAACACAGAATCAATGAAACTGACTTGAGGTCCTTTCTTAGAACTCTTGGTGCACGTTTTGTGGTGGGAGGTGACTTCAGTGCAAAACACCTGCAATGGGGTTCGAGATTAGCTAATCCAAGAGGTAGAATTTTATATAATAGCATTAGACAAGAATCCCTGTCCTTTCTGTCCACTGGTCAACCAACCTATTGACCTTCTTCTGATACAAATAAAAACATGACCTCATTGATTTCTTTTTAATACGAGGCTTGTCTCATAAATACTACAAAGTTGACTCTTGCCTTCAATTATCGTCTGATCACACTCCAATTATTGCCACTATTAGCAATACTATAATTAAGTCTGAAAGTCTACCAACACTCAAAAATCGTAATACTAACTGGGACTACTTTAGAGAGCTTATAAATGATATCTTGCTAGAACTTCCACTCCACACATCTGCTGAATTGGATGCGGGTGTAAATTATCTCACCAGTACTTTTCAAAAATCAGCCTGGGAAGCTACACCTTGCAATACAGCGAAGAGTAAGTACTTAAATCTTCCTCTGGTTGTACGAAAGAAATTAGCTGAGAAGCGTAGATTGCTACGAATTTGGCAGCATACTCATCATCCGGGTGATAAAAGAAAGTGGAATTCCACGGCCAGAAAACTAAAACGGTTGTTAGAAAATTTAAAGAATAAAGGCACTCAGGATTATCTAGAAAATCTGCCACCTAATGAAAGTACTGATTACTCTTTGTGGAAGGCTACAAAACGATTAAAAAGGCCACTATTACAAATACCACCAATACAGAAACCAGATGGTACCTGGGCGCGAAGCAATACAGAGAAACCCCAGACTTTCGCCCAACATTTGGTCAACGTTTATCAACCTGAAGCCAGCAAGAACGTCTCTTTCGATGAAGAAGTACAAAGATATTTACACTCTCCGCTCCAACTGACTCTACCAATTAAGCCTTTTAAGATTAACGAAATCAAGGAACTAATCCTGTATAATTTGAAAAATAAAAGGCTCCCGGCATTGATTTGTTATCGGGTAAAATTCTAAAGGAGCTGCCTCACAAAGGCTTTGTACTGATAACATACGTCTTCAACGCCATACTCAGACTTGAATACCTTCCTCTTCTCTGGAAATCAGCTCAAGTAATCGTGGCCTTAAAACCTGGTAAAAACCCTTAAGAACCCTCTTCTTATCGACCCATAAGCCTTCTACCGACGCTTGGTAAGATCTTCGAGAAGGTGTTTGTAAAACGACTTATGCCAACAATTGTAGAAAACAACCTAATTCCGGATCATCAATTTGGCTTTCGAGAAAAGCACTCTACGGTAGATCAAATACACAGACTAACAAATGTTGTCAATAAATCGTTTGAATCGAAGATGTTCTGCTCAGGTGTGTTTCTCGACGTTTCCCAGGCATTTGATAAAGTGTGGCATCTTGAACTCTTATACAAAATAAAGAAAATCTGCCACATAATTGTTACCGTATTCTACATTCGTACTTAGTGGGCAGAGTGTTTCAAGTCAAGTTCTCGGATGCTACTTCTCCTCTATTACCAGTGAGGTCAGGTGTTCCGCAGGGTAGTGTCCTGGATTCTCTGCTGTACCTCCTGTTCACCTCGGACTTATCGTCAGCAAGTGAAACCACTGTTGCTACCTACGCCGATGACACAGCAATCCTAGCGACACACTCCGACCACTTAATAGCATCTCTTATGTTACAAGAATCATTAAACAGCGTTCAGTTATGGCTTGATAAATGGCGCATAAAAATCAATTCGTCCAAGTCAGTACACGTTACCTTCACCACACGTAAGGCTAACTGCCCTCCAGTAACAATTAACGGTCAACTAACACCCCAAGCTGAAAGTCCTAAGTACCTTGGGATGCATCTGGATAGGAGACTAACGTGGAAAAGACACATAACCTCTAAGAAGATTGAACTTAATCTCAAGGTCAGAAAAATCTACTAGCTGATAAGCAGAAAATCGCGATTAAGTCCCGTCAACAAACTTTTAATATATAAAGAAGTTGTTAAACCGGTATGGACTTACGATATTCATCTTTGGGGTACTGCTAGTACGAGTAATATCGAGATTATACAGCGCTTTCAGTCCAAAACTTTAGGATCAATAGTCGACTCCCCATGGTTCGTCTCCAACAACTCTATACACCGAGACCTCAAAGTTCCAACTGTTTGAGAAGAAATCATGCGCCTCTGCAGGACTCACATCTCTAAATTAGAAAAGCATCCAAACCCGCTAGCAATTAATTTGTTAGATAATAGTGAAGATATTTATAGACTAAAAAGGCACAAACTGTTACACTTACCAGTCAGGTTTAACTAATAATGTATTCTCTGTATTATCTGTATTGTAATGTCTGTGATATCTGTTCTGTAATATCTGTACGTTTTGTATTCGTGTCAACATTAAGTGTTAATGTCAACCAGTATATGTGCCTTATAGGCCCAGTGTTTTTTTTTCATTTTGAACTTGTTGTATCATGCCAGCAACAAGTGGAAGTGATTTTTGTTCAGTTGTTTACATGTTTTTGTCATTTAGTCTTGTAATGTGTGTTTATGTTTAATCTGTTAACAAAAATAAGAAGAGCTGTCAATGGTCAGCTCTTCATAATCATGTATGTGTTTTGTCAGACAATGTGTTCAATGTTCGCTTAGTCGAACAGATCACAAATCTGCAATAAATTGAATTAAAAAAATGTATAACATTACCAAACGGATATATGTAATGTAATAAAAACCAGTCCCTGTTTTCTACTATAACCACATTAAATGCCTTATCACTAAGCAACTCATAACTATGTTTCAAGGAGTACTCCCAAGGAAACTGTGGATGCTTAAGTCGTCAATAATGTTTTTAACATTAATGGAATGTTATTAACGGAATGTTTTGACCTGTTACTATCACACTGTGATATAACCAAATGTATATTCTTCCAGATATCGATGCTATGAGCAGTGGCGTAACTAGGCTTTTAGCGCCCGGGGCAAGAAGATCGTCGGCCGCCTCGCCTTCACAATTAAAAGGGGGCAAAAGAGCAAAAATGAAGGCCCATTCAGTGAACAAAGTACTTAATTAGTGCAAATGTGTAGAATTTTATATGAAAGCACGTCCAGAAACGTCTTAAGAATATTTGTTAAGTCAAAATTAAGAAATTACATATTATAAGTTTAATATTACCGATTACCGGTATTCAGTTTGTATACATTTATTAGTAACAAATGTAGACTATAAAAATGTAGGAATATAACAAATTTATAACATAAAAATGTTCTAATAAATACATAAATTCCTTGTAGGTCTAAAGCGCATCGTTAAAAGAATATCCTAAAGCAACATGAAGTTAAACAAAGAACTACATTAAAAATAATAAAATAAATCACTTACCATTAGAGGTTAATAGTAATTAATAAATATTAATAAACGTCTTCTATTAATAAACATTTAATACTTATTTTTAATATTTAATAAATATTTAAAACGATACGTTCTAAAATGTAACTTTCCTGGTCTTAATTGCTGCAAAGTCGGTTATTAAATCACTATAATCTAAAGACGAAGCAATGTCGTTTTCGATTGAAAGTATCGCTAGATTTAATACTCTGTCCTGAGATATTGTTGATCGTAGGTACGATTTAAGTTTACTAAACGATTTTTGACAAGAAGACACAGACACTGGTAAAGTAAGAACAATTTTTAAAGCTGTTGTTAGTGTTTTGTAGGCTTCTAATCCCATTGAAGAAATGTATTGTAGCAGTCCCTGAGGTGTAAAGTCCACTTGATCTCCGTTAATGTTTACCCTTTTTAATAAAAGTACGACGTCTTTCAAGTCATTGAACAATTCTTCACTGTTTAGGTCATGTGGATACAGTTTTGCAAGCACTGTGCACTTAACATTGATTTGGGAAAGCTGTTCCTTAAAATGTATATTCCCATCATTTACGTACGCCTCAAATTTACAGAGGAACCCAAAGCGTTTTTCTAACTTTTTATGTTGGAGAAACGGCTTGAAATTTCAACTGACAGTTTGTCCAAAATTTCTATTAGACAACGTCGCATTTCTTGCTGAACGGTTAATGCAGAATCGTCTGCATACTCCCCTGACATCGTGCGCTTCTTTCTTATCCTTTTCGTGATACTGACGCCCCATTCATTACATACCTGCTCTGCCTTAGTAATGACATTGTCACACGCTCATTCCTCCAAACTTTCAATTTGTCCGTTAGCGTCTCCAAAAGTGCCAATGCTTGAATAAAGCTTATTCCTTTGGTCTCCAAGATTTTCTGGATTTTGTTCATAGAAGAAAGAATATCTGTCCAGCAAAAGAGAAAGGTCACAAAATTAAAGTTTTCTATCGCATTAATTATTAATGCTGCATCTTCCCTTGTATCGATTGTTTCAGTCGGTGTATCCCTCAGTTTCCCCAGTGCAGCGATCACTTCATCCAGCTGAGTGGATATTGCTTTCACCGCATCTGCTTTTGAGCCCCACCTGGTATCACAATGTCCTTTTCGTGTAATATTTACGAAGTCTTAAAAAACACTCCATCTATGAGTGGAACAGGAAAAGAAGGTGAATAGACGTTCTACTGTCCCAAAAAATGTCACTGCCTGAACATTCACATGAGCTGCATGAACTCCAACCAAGTTAAGTGAATGGTTGTCACAGGGAACAAACACAGCTAGTGGATTCAAATCTAATATTCTCTTCTGAACTCCTGAATGGATACCACCCATTGTTGCTTGATTGTCATACGACTGACCTCTGCAATCGCTAAGATTCAATCCATCTCTCTCAAGTTTACTTGTAATAGCTTCTGTGATCGCCTCTGCTGTTTTTACTTCTAAAGGAATAAAATCTATAAAGGCTTCCTTGATATCGTCAGAATTGCATTTAATTTCAACAAATCTTATAATCTGAGATTTTTGTTCTACATGTGCAGCATCTGATGTTGTGTCAAATATAATACTAAAGTACTTCGCCTTCTTACATGCAGTAATAATATATTTGCGCACTCTTTCTCCTAACAGGCTTATTATTTCATTTTGAATAGTTGGCGAAAGATACGATATGCCCCCATAATTACGAGAGACTGAATCCAAATAAGATCTATTGACAGGGTCAAATTTAGCCAAGTATTTTAACAAAGCCAGAAAGTTTCCAGGATTTGGATCGTTAGTAATTGACTCTCGATGTCCTCTCAATGGCAGATTTTGTTTTGCAAGAGTTTGTACTGTGGCAATGATCCGTTCGAGGATTTCTTTCCGTGTCTTAGCTGGTTTACTCATTTGTTCCTGAAGTAGATTATCAATAAGTTTCCCTCTGTTTAAAGAACGTTCCAATTCCTTCCATTCCAAAAACGCAGACCGATGATCAAGACTGCTTCCATGATCCTGAATACAAGGATTTAACTTTCGCCACAACGAAACCCCTTTTTCTTTATTGAACTGGCTTCTTTGATACTTTTTTTGTGGAAATAAAGTGCAACAAAAACAAAATAGTGATTTTTTAGTTGGAGAAAAACACATCCAAGTGCGATTTATCTTTTCGCCAATTTGCAAGGTTTTATAAAACCAGTACTTGTTTAACAATCGTCCATCTTCATCTTCAGGAAAATGGCTGTCCTTGTTCTGCAACTGACATGTTCTTCTATTCACCATTGTATCTCCAAAGGATTGAGATATCTCGCTTGGCCAAACTCCCATATCTTGTAGAGCAGCACCGAGAACACGGTCTACATTGTTGCTAGTAATGTTCTATCCTTCATCGCCTGTAATTTCAAGTCTGTACGATGCAACATCAACCATGGTACTAGAACCAACTGAATCTTGTAACTGTACTTTGACACTTTCTCAGTTTGAAGTTTTCACGTCGTTAACTCTACAGTATTTATCAACAGCCTCGTCGATAACAACATCCATTTTATAATCGCAAGTTGATTCCTTGTTAAGTGTAATATTTTGACACTCATGGTTCGATTTTCTTGAATAAAAGACTTAATAAACTCTTTTTGATACTTGTTGTAGCTCTTAATCTTTCTTCCCTCCTCTTCCGTAACTGGGTGCCACTGAGTTTACTTTGTTTCATATCAGCTTCAAATAAAATTTAAAAAAAATTTATTTTCAATAATAGTATTAGTATATTATATTATATATTATAAACTTTCACTGTGAACACTTACTTTTTGGTTTTGTTTCCCAAACGTTTCAACGTGGTGTTCGTCTTCCTCAGTGGGATTTGAAATACTGAATGTCTGTACAAAGTAACGGTTATGGGTTGTAGGTGTGTGTGGTGGGGGTTGCTGGTGGGAGGGAATTGGCGCTGGGATTCAAAGTGTGTGTTTGAATCAGTGTATCGAAAAGTATGTGTGATCTATATTGTAATTGTTCATTTAATATGTTGTTTGGTTGTAGTGCGTGATATCTGTATGCGTGAAACGTTTGGGAAACAAAACCAAAAAGTAAGTGTTCACAGTAAAAGTTTATAATATATAATATATTATTTAAAAAAGATAATGAAGAGGATGTACCAACAAGATAATTATAGTATTAGTATGATGACATAAACGTAAAGTATTATAGATATAACCACAAGATGCACAAACCAAAAACAAACCGCACACTCAACATACTCATAAACAGCTGATAATCAACACGTTAACTGGGTCGAACCGGGAAGAACTGAACACACGTAGCCCACGTAATATTTTTTATACGTTTATAAATACTCTATTTGTCTGTTTACGAATAACAATTAAGAATATCTATACAAAGCTAATACTGTATGATTATCAGTTGTCCTTTGCGGCACAACAACCAAGTCGCAAAAAATATTGGAGACAGCAAGTGAATACAAAGAGCATGAACACTGATAAAAAACCGTACTGACTTAATGTCTACTCATCACTCTCACGCAAGATAACAAAACTCATTTAAAACAGCATGCACTGTTTAGAAACATCGAGATAAGAGACCGCATAGACTAAACATCGGTCGCCAACTAAAGCATAATGAACACGGAGAATGAAATACTGTATTGTACAGAGAGGGACAAAGAGCCTCTATTACAAAGTAATTTGTAATTAATACAGTGCCGTTTATTACGCAAGGTATGAAAACAGCAAGCTGGCTGGTTATGCTTCTTTTATGAAAGGAATAGCCATATCAAATAAATAATTTGTTTGTACTTTTATAAATTGAAAACAAATTTTTTTGAAGTCTACGCTCACTTTGCCGCCCTCCTGGCTATGCCGCCCGGGGCGGCTGCACCCCTTGGCTCCCCCTAGCTACGTCTCTGGCTATGAGGTTATCTCGACTTACGAAAATGTAATTTGGTTCATACAGATAACATTGCGTGTACTCGGAAAAACATTTTCACGTAAGTTCAGTAACATCTGTAATATGCTGTTATCAAACAAACTAACTGAAAAAACAGTGTCTCCTTAAAAATTCCGTACCTTAGTTTTATAAGCTGCTGAAAATGTCCATTATCTAATTGGAAAACGGACTTCAGATCCATATAACCTTTACTATCCATTAAAATTTTTAGTTATGAATAGCACGTCACAAATTTAGTTATAGATGACAAATTCATCATAATTAAATGAGGAGAGAGCGAGAGTGAGACAGACAGACAGACAGACAAACCAGAGGAAAAATAAGAAGGCGCTAAGAAAAAAGAGAGGATAAGAGAAAGAGATAGAAAGGCGGAAGCAATTATTTTAATGCTATTGTTACTACGGTCTACTTGATCGTCGTAGGTACAGTGGAAACAAAATACAAGACACCAATTAAGTCACTAATTTCCAGCTTTAATTTTTACAGTTAAACAGTTCGTAATTAACAACACAATCCCCTACAACAAATCAAATAAAAATTGTTCACACGCAATGAAATGTCACTAATATTAAACACAATTGTATTACAATTATACCGCCCGATTATAGAACGCAACACTTCACTAATAACTACTTGAATGCGCACAGTAATATATCACGACTATAACTCGAACCGCACTGATAATTTATCGCCACTATACTGAAAACTAAGGCCGCTACCGCCGTATTTATACCTCCGCTCACAGACCAGAACGTTCCTAATTGCGTCTTAGCGCCCGTGTGAACTACGTAATTAACTGCGGCCTTGACTCAGTCCGCGCGGTTGGCGGTTTCGAAAAAACTCTCGCGGATACGTTGGCAGTCACGTATGCCACACACATTAGAGCGAGATTCTTCTGGCACATTCGACAAGCACGTAGACTGTTCTGTAATGTCGTAACACTATATAGCCTATACTATGTTATGAATTGATCACATTTACTTTTCTGTGTACAAATCCATAACTATAAAATTATAGAGAGTGAACAAAATCGAAGCACCGACTTCCTACCTATGTACTATTTCCTTGATTTTTCGTCGATAGTTGAATGGCAGACTGTTAAATTTATGATTTCTTACAGACTAACATACCTATACATTCCTAAAATAAATGTTATGTTATGAGAGAAAACAGCAAGTGTAAATGCAGTCATAAATATAAATTAGGTTTTTCCACGCTTACCTAACGTGTTGAGGCAGAATTAGAACAGACGCTGGCAAACAACAGATAAAAGATGAGTCTAATAATTTGTGGAAAGTTAAAATAAAATTGGTAATGTACTGTCATAAAATTTTAATAACAATTTTTTGAAAAGTTACCAAATTGTAAATTACACAGTTTTCTAATAACTTTTACTATTGTTGACACAAAACAAATGTTATGCAAAAATTTGAAGAAGTATGTTTATTTCCAGAGTAACTTCCAAAGCTACTCATTTTTTCCTTACAATATAAACTGCCATATTTTTTAGATTAATGCCATCCATTTTTAAACTTTTGAGTCAAAATCATCCTCGTTTTATCAACGTTGTCAGAAGCCGACAAAATAAAACGCTATTTGCCAATAACTGATTATTTTTTAGTAAGAAAAATCGTGCCAATCTGGCCAGAAGTCAGTAACTCACTAGAACATTATTTCCTTACACGCTTTAAGAGTGTACGTTTAGTGGTTCTAATTCTACAAAATGCCATAAAACATATTATTGGATTCCTTCCTAACTTTCGCGAGTAATGAGTAATGGGAATTCCTCACGCCAGTGCGAGGCCAGTAAACGGCATCACTAAAATCGAAATTCACTTGATTCGCGTAATAGCCGTGACAGTACAGCGGCCACCATAATTAAACTTTGCTATCGGTCAATTTTCGTTACCTGTTACCCAATACCTAGAGACAAATTGATTCAAATGTAATTATTGTTAGCATAATTTTTTATATTTTATACTTTGTTCTGTTTATTGTTAAAACATTAATTTCGATTTCTATTAGTGTTAAAAAATACATGTATTTGCTCGCGCATCTCTATATATGTAGGTTCGTGGATTGTGTTTTACAAATTAATACTGTCTATTTTTCCTTATTAGAGCATACAAAAAGTGTTTAATTAAGTTCTTCTACCAACAATTTAAGAATAGTGCTCTCAAAAATTTGTAAAAGCTTTTCCTATTAACACTACCAAATTGAAGAACTTCACATAAGTGTCTCTTGTCATGAATACAGTTGTAATTAACAAAATCTCAACTATATATTAATGTGCAGTTAATATGAGTAATATTAGTTTCACACAATTTTAATCTTTTAATAATAAAATTTTAATCTTTCACAATAAAATTTTAATATTTTATAAACAGGCGTATATTCTTGCACGTGTTGATTTACAATTTGTTTGATTTTCAAATCAAACTCTTTTCACTTTTACATATAAGGTAATCTTGCTAATTTTCCATGAAAAGTATTAGTTACATTACTTAAAACCATTAGTTTCGTGTGTTATATGATAGTACTACGCGTGGGAAAAGTTTATGGAGGATTCAACTATTACGTAATGTCACAATGTCAATAAAACTAATTACAGTTGTAACGTGACATAAAGTAACAGAACGATAAGACAATTACCATTAGAAACAACGAAAGAATTGATGGACAGAATTTAGAAAGTACAATCAATATCAACATATGGACTATACAATGACTATAACTACGACAACACCCAATTGATTGGTAGTGTGAGGGAGAAGCAGATTTAACATTATGATCATTCCCCAATCCTTTTTCACATAATAAGAATATGATAAACAAAAGTGAAAGTACAAAGCTGTAGATAAAAAATCTGAATTAGAAAATAATAATCGTTTCATGTAAAACTCTAGGGATATAGAGGTAAACTAGTTAATGATAATGGTAGTCATGTTAATAGAGTATTAGAATATAAAAGAATAAAACTATTATAAATGTACAATGTTTAATGGTAAGTTAAGATATGTGATTAGTTTAAAGGGAATAAAAGGAATGTGAACAGTGAGTGCTATAAATAAAGAGTGTATAGAAACCATGAATGTTATACTAACTGGAAGTCAGCAGTAGAAACAAAATATAATTTTAAGAGTAACTAATACTTAATAAAAGAAGGGATAAGATATACTGTGAAATACTAAAAACAATATAAAAGTAAAAAAAATGATTAATGAATGATTATTAGTAGGATAAAGAGTGTATGTTATGTATTGAAAAATGGTATTTGTACAAAATGTTTAAAAAGAGTTATATTATGTTTGAAGATGATTATGAATAATCAAATGTTGTGTATTAATTGATTTAGTTCATTGTATTTGCATTGTAAGGTGAGTAAGGTTAATAAAAACAAAGGAATATATTATAATAAATGTATAAAGAAAGTCAGAAAAACTAGGCCTTAAAAGCCTATAGTAACATTAAGAACTTTGGAAAATTAGATATTAAAACAGTAGAAATTAATAGTACAATGTATACTATCATATTAGGTTTGATTATATAATGTTAGAGAAACAAAATGTATACAAAATAATTAGTTATGTATTAATTAATGATAGAAAACAAAATTTTTGAAATTGTAACTTTGTAAGTACTGGACAGAAATCATTCATGTTTGATTTCAAATTAATTTATATAAAGAAAGCAAGACAATGATGTTATTATCTTTAGGATTAAAAATAGTGTAAAAAGATTATACTAATTTAAAGATATTTGTTAAATTTTTATCAAAAACAGTAGCCATGTTTAACAATGTAAAAAATTTTCAACCAATGGGAATTATATACCTTTTGCCTTGACAACCAAAATATTACATGAAAAAATAGTTAGTTCATTATTAGACTCAGAGAAGAAAGGATTAACACTTCCATACAATCAGATAAAATAAAAAATGATATTGAATGAAAATGAAATGATGTTATGAAGAAGAATAATATAACAAGAAGGAATTCGAAAGTAAAATCACATGAAAATAGAAGAATAATTTCATAAACAGTGAATTATGTGTTGAACCTAATAACTGAAGGAAGATTTTTAAGTATATCAGCTTATACAACCTAATCAGTATAATACACTTGTACACATTTTCAGTCACACATAAACTACATTTCACTTCACTTGATAAAGAACTTGTAATAATTAATTTATATCACTATTAAATTGTTAATCCATGGTGATAGACTTATTGGAAGTGTAATATTCATCAGGACACACTTAACCTACCACACAGACGGTTGTTAAACCAAATATTTATAACCTTAAATTTAAGTTGTTCATAACTTAGGTAATATTTAAATGCTGTTTATGTGAAGCTTTGTACTTCTTAAAGGGTGTTTTTTGTTAACTTTCTGTAGTCTAAAGGACCTAACAAACTAATTTTAGTAAACAAAAATTGTATAATATCAACTCTGAAAGCCTGAGCATTATTGCCACCCGCTGAGCATTTAAACATCATAGCTGGAGCAAATATATTATTATAAAATTATTTAATTGTTTTAAAGGAAATAAATACACAATCAAAAACCAATAAAACCAGTATTGAAGATTTTTAATTGTAAGGTTAATTTATTTCTATGTTAACAATATTTTATTTCTTCATACAGCAAAAGGTGAATTTTTTTATCACAAAAGAGAGGTTGGTAACTATTATTTTTAGGAACGAAATTCGAATTGAATTATTAAAAAGGTAAGTAGACTAAACCCAATAAAGAGAAGGTGAATAAATAAAAAAGTGAGTAATTTTAATTGTTTTAATAACAAAATAATTTGGCGCCTAAATCGGGGAACAAAAAATAAACAATTAAAAATCATTAAAATAAAGAAGAAACAATTTGTGATTTGGAATTATATGATAGATTTATAAATATTTGTGAGATAAAATTACCGTGTTATTACAAATTTGGCGCTCAAAGGTGAGGCCTACATTCACTACATTCATTAACAGAACTAGAACAGACAGATAAATCACGTCGTGGGTTGCAAATTGGCGCTCAAACGTGAGGACTTCACACTCATAGATAAAATAGGTTACAAATTGACGCAACCAAAGTGTGACTTTTAACCCATACGAAACAAAGATTGTTATAAAATTGGCGCTCAAACGTGAGGCCTTCCACACTCATAGATAAAGATTGTTACAAATTGGCAACCAACGTGTGGCTTTTAACCCATACGAAACAGGATTGTTACACAATTCAGCAATACATAAAATACACCACATCCTAAAATCTAATATACAGTAATTACAATTACATAAAACAAAACAATACGACATAAGATTTTTGCTACTCAAATTCTCAACTACCATAAAAATATGCGGTTCAACATCAATCTGTCTTAATAAAATAAGTGAAGTTCTAAAAGGTTCACGTGGTTCATCAACAATAAACTGGTATCTGGTTATAAGTTTATGTCCTTTAATATGAACGTAATAAGTAAACCCACAATCATGTTTAATTAACGTTGCAACTAAAAGTGCGAGGAGAGTAAATACTAAGGAAACAAGTAATCAATTAGTTACAACGTAAATACGAGGGTCACGTGAATTGTGATCTTGAAACGGTGAAATGAGTTATAGAACGCCAGAGAAATCGATACAGTTTTATTGGCACATCACTGAAAACAATGCCACTACTGTTATAAACGTCATACAATCTATACCGATGCCCATCAAACACCAGTAGAGCGCCCGAGCTTCGAAGAAGACGCGAACTAAGAGTTGGAGAACCTCCGAAGAGCTGGTCCAGAGTCCATAGGGTCTCAAGACACATACCGGAGCTCCCAAAAAGACCAGTTTTAGGGAAAATCTACCCTATCTGGGTCAACCACAAACACCACGAAACCTTTCCTCAAATCGTGAACACCGGGGGACAGGACCCCCGGTCAGGCTGGTTCACAATCCCGTAGTACCAGTTTTGAGTACGTAGATCAACACGGTCCCCCCCCCCGAAGCCCTTAATTGCCGCGCGCCCGACTTCCGAGGTTGATCCACAGGATCTCCCACGGAGGTCTACGGCTTTTCCTCCACATTCTGGCGGTGGCAAGGGGCCACTACCCAGTCAGACCAGTGGTAAGGCAGGTTGCCGTATCCTCCCCCTATCGCACGGTCCACCTTGGGACTCCGCCGACTCAACGGACGCCAGTCCGCAGATAAGGGGAGAACAAGCGGCCCGAGCCCGATGCTACTAGGGTTCGTCTGTGTACTTAACGGACATCATGGACTGGCGTGAGAGGTCCGACACAGCTATTGGCCAGGGACTGCGCACCCTAGGCCCCCTTCGCAAGGCGCTACTAGGAGTAAGGGTTAAACCCTTTGTCGTTCGCTACTATAACATTGTGTCACCTTAACGTAGACAATATACGACATACTTCACGTAGGTTATAAATGTTATTTATGTCTCACGAGCGTAACAATAACAATAAATGGATATTAGACAATTAACAAAAGTACCTAAAACGGCTAATAAGTGATCGAAAAGTTGATAAAATTAAGTGAATGTTAAAATAGAATGCAACGATTTTGTTTAAAAAACATCAACTATTCCTGTTAAACAAACGTTTTAAAACCAGTTGCTAAGTACGTACCAGTTTCATTCTGACACGTTTAAAAGAAGTCTAGTGAATGATCGAGTTGTATATAACATATTATATATAATCAGTATTAAACTATAAGGCACGCAAGTTTACTAATTAAAAACATCATCTGTAAGTGAACGGATGCAAGCATATTTTTTCCTTATCGATTTTAATATACTATAAAAACTGTATTATTATAGTATTATATACACGCTATCAAAAGATCAAATGACTGTATGAAATTGAAGTAAAGATTAATCGAAGTATTTATTCTAGTATTGTTCACACATATGACGAGACTAAGGAATACAAAAAAACAAAATTGAAGTCTCAATAATAATAATAATAATATTCTAACAGTAATAATAATAATAATAACAGTAACAACAATGATAAAAGGAGGAGGAGGAGGAGGAGGAGGAGGAGGAGGAGGAGGAGGAGGAGGAGGAGGAGGAGGAGGAGGAGGAGGAGGAGGAGGAGGAGGAGGAGGAGGAGGAGGAGGAGGAGGAGGAGGAGGAGGAGGAGGAGGAGGAGGAGGAGGAGGAGGAGGAGGAGGAGGAGGAGGAGGAGGAGGAGGAGAAGAAGAAGAAGAAGAAGAAGAAGAAGAAGAAGAAGAAGAAGAAGAAGAAGAAGAAGAAGAAGAAGAAGAAGAAGAAGAAGAAGAAGAATGGTGTATCTACAGAAATCAATATATAGGTGTATATTATAATGTAAGCGCGCACGTGTGTGTGTGTGTGTGGGGGGGGGGGGCGCGATACAACGTCGGTTTGGTGACAACTTATTGTAACATCATTACGATTGTTCGGGTGCATGTGTACATGTCCGTTCGCGTGAGAATGTTGTCACGAATGACCAAGGGCAACTACAACTTTCTCCTTGTACTATTATAAATTTCAGCTAGTCTGGACATCATAATTCTCTTAAAATTTGTACAAAATTTTGTATGCTTACCTTAAGCATCTCCTACACAATATAGCAGCGTCCCAGGTATCGCCCCATATTTTTCCCTTTTCGGAAACGCTTTATATGTATTTTCCCTTACACATACACCCAAATTAATATAAGCATAAGGTATTATGATTTCTCTTACTTATTACGACATCACATATATTGTACTCTCTTTTCTCGTACTCAACGTAATGACACAGTAATTATATAAGCTTCAAATGCTTTACTTTTATTTTATTTGGTTTATATTTAATTTAGTTTAGATTTTATTAAATCTGATAATCGAACGAAAACATAACAGAGTTTATTATCATCGTAGTTTACATTTTATACAACACAAATGAACGTTTTACATTATTGCAGAATTTGAACACGATTACGCTTTTGTTTCATTATGGCAACGTGTGAAGTCACGTTATTATACTGTAGATTAATATTTACTCAAGATTGAGCTTTGAACAAGGCTGTTTTGTTTTTACTCGTATAATGTATAGGAAGGTGTTTGACTTAATAAATACAGAGTAACACTCACACCTACAGAGTACAGGTGTTACTTTCTGCTGCCCCGTCTGAATTCTCCGTGTTTTAATTGGTACTGTCTTTCTACATTTGTCGATTCATTTACCGTTTACTCCGAGGCCACGTCTCCTTTCTCAATAATAATTTATCTTTTCAGTACTATTCTAAGTTCGAATGAAAACTTTTATTATAATAAATATATTATTTTAATTTGTATAATGTTAGAAGCTAATATACTAGGCTTAAGTATAATACAGTGATAACTAATACCGGTACATTAACTCTTATAATCATTTATTTTAAAACAGTATAATTTATTCTATAATATAAACCAATATTTTAAAAAAATCAGTAGTTGGTGAGTTTCAGTTGGAGTAATTAATAGTAGTTGTAGTGTAAACGTTCAATAGACGAACAAAACATTCGTACTCTCGTAAATGTAGTGTACCAATTCGAAATTTAATCAAACGGTTTGCATGCTTAATACTCACCATGAATTATTCATTAATGTTTAGCTAACTGTGTCACCATTGTGTGCAAGTTCTATTTAATTAATTAATCATTTTTTAAGGACGTGGTAAATATGTCCCAAGATCTAAAGATATTTAGTTAAAGTTACTCATAGTCCAAAATAATTTAGTAATGCAACAATAATTTTAACATATTCCATATTCATAAACATATAACCATCATGACTCCAGAGAGAGAGAGACAGAGAGAGAGAGAGAGAGAGAGAGAGAGAGAGAGAGAGAGAGAGAGAGACAGACAGACAGACAGACAGACAGAGATACAGAAAGTTAGACAGACAGACAGACAGACTGACTGACTGACTGACTGACTGACAGGAGACAGACAGTCAGAATATAATTGAGAGGCATAAATACCGTTAATCAGTTTTTGTGCAGCCCTTATATTCAAAGTTTCATAAGAAACAGAACAGCTCGAACATTAAATGTTCATCCCTGGGACCAAAAACTCAATTTTATCATTGTAAAAAAAAAAATATTAACTTATAATATTTAAATATTTTATGAATGTATGCGTGTGTAGTAGTATTAACTTACAGTGCTTAAATAATTATTAAAATAACGAATTAACAACTTACGTAAATTTTGTGAAAAGTAATTGGTATGAAATAATATTAATCTATAATATTTAGTTATATTTTCTAATGTTCTACCGCATTAAACAGCACTGTATTTACAAATTTTCCCACCTAAATGTCTTATTAGAAAATAATGCATTAATTTCTTACTCACTCTAAAAATTTTAGGGTGTTATAAATTCTGCTAATACAAGTATGCCTCCTACTGAGTTTTCAGATAAAAAATAATTAACGTGTAAGTTCAATGTATAATTTAAAAATAATTTTTGCGTTCTAATGTAGCCCTATTATGCAAACTATTAACAGAAATCTATTAAAAATGTTTGATTTTGTGTTAAATGTAATACATATCTATTTTGGATTGATAGGTCCACATTACAATGAATTTACGTTGTAAATGCTCTCCTGTGATCGAGAGTCCTGTGTTGGTCCATTGCCTTTCAGAACGTAGTCGTGGCTTTACGGCTAAGCAGAGAGGTATTAGTAGGCAGGGATACTACTCACTGGTTTGTCGTCTCCTCTAGAAGGGGAGAGTAGCCTTATTACAAGATTACAACAAGGTAATACGAGTATTTGGTCCGCGGAGTGAATAAATTCCTAATCGTCAGATGAAACCAACGCACTACCGATCACACCTCGACTACACACAATAATACATGCTTAACAACAGAAGGAGTAATTTTAATGTTCATGAGTAATACATGCATGCATGATTCCCTACAGTAGACCAAAAACCTAATTCATTAAACTTTTGTTTATCGTTTATGTAGCTGTATTCCGAGTTTTGAATCTTGTTAAATCAAATGTTCATTTAATGACAGTATATAATAGTAAAATGAATTACAATGTATATGTGACAAGTAAAAAATTGAAAACTTACGTGGTACAACAAATTTTGCTGGCCATTAAGTTTTCGTTTGTTCGTAATAAATAACAAAACTCGACAGAACACTCGCGTGTCTTCATTTTAGGTTATCGTTGTAGACATAGAGAAATAAACTTCCTTAGAACGCCCATGAACCCGGCACCTCAGCGTTGAATTAGTAAAGAGGTTACAGTGTTATAATTAGTCTATTACAATGCATACCGCATTAATAGCCTTTAGTTGCCCTAAAGGAGTAAGTTTAAGTAAATATGGATCAAGAAGATGAATTGTTTAATGGCAAAGTTGGCCGCATTCACGCGTGCGAGCGCCAGCGTGCGCGCACGTACACAATATGCCAACTTACTAGCTCCTTTCTTGACTTTAAAATAAAATAAAAGAATGAAAGATTGAAGTCATGAGAACACAGTAGAAGCTTTCAAATAGAGAGCTGATTTCTTATCTCCCGATTGTAATTAAAATAGTTCTGAAACAATTGTAATTAGTTTTACTAACTACTTTACAAAGTGTATGTAGGCCAGACAGAAAAATAAATAATTATTAGATATACATTAAACATTTGAACAATTTTCAAATCTAGAATATACAAAAGGAACCTATTAATTCAAACCTACAAACACAAAACGTCCTTTTTCTAATGCTTTGAATTATAAAGCGATATCTATCATCGTCTCCAATCCTCAGATTGGTGGATAACTGGCTTCTACAGAGTTTCCTCTCCAGTGCCATCGTTTCATTTTGCTACACTTCCACTTATTGCTTTACTTTCTCCCTTCTCAGTTCATCTTCCATGGTGGTTGTCAGGTATATCCTTTTTACGTGTCCAGTTCATTAATTTCTTATGTTATGTAGGTATTTCCACATTACTCGTTTCTCATTTAGTTTCTTCAGGACCTCTTCATTGGAAGCTTTTTCTCTTTACATGAAATATTCTGGAGCCGTCTCCAATACCAAATCTTAAACGCCTGTTAAAAATATATACCCACTGCATTAAAATCCAATGGATATCCCAAGTTTTGTAATGTTCCGGAGGAAAAATACTGTATTCCCCTATTTGGCTCTCCGGAGGGAAAGATTTCTGAACTTTTGGTTAAAGATCGCCATAAAATGATATCAAAGGGTGATAAAAAAATGAATATTTAGATTACCTTTACAAGTACAAAAAAAGGCATAAAATATGTAATAATTCCAGAGAAAATACAGATAGACACTAAATACGTTATTGTTTTCAAATTTATAAAAGTGAATAAATTAAAAGTCATATTATTTACATTTTTACATTTAAACCACACACTTACTACACTTACACACTACACTTACACTTTGACTTTTATTTACTTACGATACTTTGTTGGATAAAATAGAAGCCAGGGATAATGTAAATAAAAATTGTGTTCATTTACAAAGTTATGACACAAAGCTTATATGTTGGCAGACTACTGCTGGATGTGATGCCATACACCATACCTATCACATACGACTTTTTAATGGACTAACATCACATTATGCTCAAGCCATTTTGGATAAAGAAAACTTTAATTTAGATCCACCACTGTGAGTGAACTATGTATATCTCCATGTCTGTTTTATATGTTAGAATTTTAAATCTATTAATTTATTATTATTCATTTGTATGTGTGTAAAGGTTTTACCTTATAACCTGAACCGGTTACGTTTTTACCCATAAAAAACTTTGTGTTCCGAGTCGGTAGTGAAATAACTATATTTAGTTAAGTAACGAACACGTCATTGACAACGAAATCTAAGAATTATATCTCTTAATTTTAATTAAGAAAGTTGTGTTAGTGGTTATAATCGCAAACAGAATTATCACTGTTGCACACCACTATAGAAAAATTATTCCAATCAGCGCTTTCAAGCTTCTCAGCTCATCGTCATATCAGAAATCAGAAATTTCCGATCTGACGATGAGCTGAGAAGCTTGAAAGCGATAATCGGAATAATTTTTCTATAGTGGTGTGCAACAGTGATAATTCTGTTTATAATCTCTTAGTTGGTGTTGTTCCGTGGCATTTTGTGAAGGTGATGTTTGCTGCCTTAGTTCCATTTAATTATATTCTCCATTTCTTGTCCTATTTTTCAATCTCATGTAGGAAAATGGTTTAACTGGTATAGTAATAGCGTCCACTGGATCTTTGTTTATAGCACAGTCGCTGTATCGTTGCCGTACGTAGCAGTGATCACGTTATTGTTAGTTGGCAGATCTGCTGTATAAATGAGATACAAAACTGTAACCAGATCTGTTCCTTCGGAAACTCTTGATCTTATTGGGAACAATCTAGTGGTTACATTTCCATGGCACACTTGGAAGTATCTTTCTTCGAAATATGACTGTAAGATGGTAGACATGGAGTCAGACAAGTTTCTTTTAGTATATAGAATAATCCTTGATGCCAAACTTTATCGTATGCTGACATCAAGGCACGCCGATGATCTGTAGCTTTTTCTTCAGAGGTTTTCGTTATTGCATCCACTACTCGGTGCATTTGTTCAATTGTGGAATGCTGTCTTCTAAACGCAAACTGATAATCAGGTATAAGATCCTTGTCTATGATGCTATCTGTTAATCTCTTCACTAACATTTTTTTCGAAATTTTAAACATTATTTGTAAGAGACTCATAGGTCGACACATTGCCGGGATTGTGTATGATACTTTGGCCAGCTTCCACTGTGCAGAAATGTATTTCAGTCTCAATACAGCGTTGAAAAGTTGTGTAGTCATTACGATCCCTTTCCAAGGAAGTTATTTCATAATTTGACCTGTTAGATGTTCATAACCCGGCGCCTTTTTATGATTAACCTCTGTTTTGATAAGGTATAGGACTTCTCTGGGAGAAATTGTCTGCACATACTCATTCTTAAATTTCTTCGTCAGTATTTGAATCAGTAGATGGGAAAATACGTCATACAAATGTTTGGCAAATGTTTCATTCAGTCTTTTCCCCATCTGCCTTGGCCCAATTTCCGTCTTGATTCCTTACGGATGGAATTTGCGTACACCCGAAACGTCTGGTTTTGTAGAAAACATTGGACTACTGCCAAATATCCCGGGAAGGAATTTTAACAAAAACTACTTCTTTGTTGCCGATAACGTAGTACACATATATATAAAAAATATGCATAAAATTAATGGCTTGTATAAGTTAATGATTGATCTCCATTAAGTAGTGCTCAAGTTTCCAAAGTTTTAATATTATGATGTCCGTAATTAAAACATCAGAGCAGGTTTAGTGTGTATGAGGGTACACCGTGGACAAAAATTATCAACATTTCCTATTGAGCGTTGCTTAGAGTAAAGCTGCGAATCTACAGTGTACGTTTCACAGAACAAACACGCGGAAAAGAAGGAGCGCTCCGAAGTCACTCATGGACCCTCAGCATCTTGCAGAGGGTTCATTCCCTAAAGACGAAAAGTCTGTCTATGAATCGTTCTTCTGTAAACACGTGCAGTTACACTGCCCAGCGATCCACAGGAAGCAAATCGCTAACCACGCTGGACACTTTTTCGGCTTGCACGCGTTATGTCGGTATGGGTTTCGGCACTTTCCATTTAAAAAGCATGCAAATGTAAGAAAATAAACATGAATGAGGCCAGAAATAACGCGAATTGTGTGTGTGTGTGTGTGTGTGTGTGTGTGTGTGTGTGTGTGTGCGTGTGTGTGCGTGTGTGTGCGTGTGTGTGTGCGTGTGTGCGTGTGCGCGTGTGTGTGTGTGTGTGTGTGTGTGTGTGTGTGTGTGTGTGTGTGTGTGTGTGTGTGTGTGTGTGTGTGTGTGTGTGTGTGTGTGTGTGTGTGTGTGTGTGTGTGTGTGTGTGTGTGTGTGTGTGTGTGTGTGTGTGTGTGTGTGTGTGTGTGTGTGTGTGTGTGTGTGTGTGTGTGTGTGTGTGTGTGTGTGTGTGTGTGTGTGTGTGTGTGTGTGTGTGTGTGTGTGTGTGTGTGTGTGTGTGTGTGTGTGTGTGTGTGTGTGTGTGTGTGTGTGTGTGTGTGTGTGTGTGTGTGTGTGTGTGTGTGTGTGTGTGTGTGTGTGTGTGTGTGTGTGTGTGTGTGTGTCTTCCCTGCCTTTTTATTGCGGTAGTCATAATAATAAAATGGAAACGTAAACATTACATAACTGAGATATGCTTGCCTGCCACGAACGATATATTTTCTCTCATACATGATTTACATTAAAATGAAAAAATTATAATTTTATTGCCTGGCAATAAAATTATTTTATTTTTAACAATTACCATTGTTTGAAAAAATTTAAATGAATTTTCAAGTACTTTACTGTTGTCAAAACGTAAAAGGTTGCAGGTAAACTACCCCTTCCCCTTAACCGATCTTCACCAAAATCAACAGACCTTAAGTTCTCTACAATTCAGTGATGTATGCAAAACATTATTTGATTCTGTGGCTATTATCGTTTGCCATAGAAAATACCCTTGTTAAAACATAATACGTTGCAGGTAAACTACCCCTTTCCCTTAACCGATCTTCACCAAAAACAATAGGTCTTGAGAACTCCATAATTCAGGGCTGTATGCGATACATTATTTGATTCTGTTTGAATTTGCGGCTGTTATCGTTTGCCAAAAAAAAAATTACCCTTGATTAAAAAAAACCGTTGCAGGTAAACTACCCCGTTCTCTCAACCGATCTTCACCAAAAACAATAGGTCGTGAGTACCCTACAAATCAGGGATGTATGCAAAAAATTATTTGATTCTGCTTGAATTTGCGGCTGTTATCGTTTGCCATAGAAAAAAAATCTACAGACAGACAGACAGACAGACAGACAGACAGACACACACACACACACACACACACACACACACTTTTCGAAAAACGACTTTTTTTCATGTTTTGAGTGTAGTACAATCAGAATCAGCAATAATCTCGAACACGATTTTTTTTTGCCATCACCATACTTCCATTTCCTTAAGGAATATGGAAGAAAAATATCGGTATGGAGAACCATACAGGACTTCCATGTTCTAAGATTTATATTTAAAATCAAATTCGAAATGAATTATTTCCATAGAAACTACTTCTTTCTACTTATTCCTTCAGCCTTAAACCACAGTACTGTGGTAACTAACGTATACCACCTCACGTTTTCGCACTCGATTTTCACTGAGATGGAAGTCGATGGCACTGCTGAAAAGTCTGGTTTTGCAGAAAACATTGGACTACGGCTAAACAGCGCGGGAAGGAATTTTAACAAAGAACTACTTCTTTGTTGCCGATAACGTAGTACACATACAAAATTCTCCCCTCCCCCTTCAACTATAATTTTCATTTATAGAAAATTACCCCCACCCCGCTCACTTAACCTCTTCATTTATAGATATTTCATCGACGTTTCTACAGTGGATTATTATGAGCTTCTTATCAAGATACTTTATTTATCAAAATTAAGTACTTTACTCTTGTTAAAACATAAAACGTTGCAGGTAAACTACCCGTTTCTCTAAACCGATCTTCACCAAAATCAATAGACCTTCAGTCCTCTGCAATGCAGGGATGCATGCAACAAAATATTTGATTCTGTTTCAATTTACAGCAGTTATCGTTCGTCATGGAAACATTTCTCTTGTTACAACATAACATGTTTCAGGTAAACTACCGCTTTCCCTTTACCGATCTTCACCAAAATCAACAGACCTTGAGCTCTCTACAATATAGGAAAGTATGCAAAAAATATTTGATTTTCTTTGAATTTACGGCAGTTATCGTTCGTCATAGAAAAAATTACCCTTGTTAAAACATAAAACGTTGCAGGTAAACTACCCCATTCTCTAAACCGATCTTCACCAAAATCAGCAAACCTTCAGTCCTCTACAATTCAGTGCTGTATGCAAAAAATTATTTGCTTCTGTTTGAATTTGCGGCTCTTATCGTTTGCCATACTAAATACCCTTGTTAAAATATAAAACGTTGCAGGTAAACTACCCCTTTCCCTTAACCGATCTTCAACAAAATCAACAGACCTTGAGGAGGGTATAATTAAAAAAGGTATGAAAAAGACTAGTTGATTCTGTTTGAATTTGCGGCTGTTATCTTTTGCCATAGGAAAAAATTACCCTTGATAAAAACAAATGTTGCCGGTAAACTACCCCTTTCCCTTAACCGATCTTCACCAAAAACAACAGATCTTGAGTACTCTACAAATCAGAGCTGTATGCAAAAAAGTATTTGATTTTGTTTCAATTTGCGACTCTTATCGTTTGCCACAGTAAATACCCTTTTAAAACATAAAACGTTGCAGGTAAACTACCCCTTTCCATTAACCGATCTTCACCAAAAACAACAGATCTTGAGTACACTACACATGAGGGCTGTATGCAAAAAATTGTTTGATTCTGTTTGAATTTGCGGCTCTTATCATTTGCCATAGAAAATACCCTTTTAAAACATAAAACGTTGCAGGTAAACTACCCCTTTCCCTTAATCGATCATCACCGAAAACAAAAGGTCATGAGCACTCTATAATTCAGGGCTGTATGCAAAACATTATTTGATTCTGTTTACATTTGCGGCTTTTATCGTTTGCCATAGAAAATACCCTTGTTAAAATATAAAATGTTGCAGGTACACTATCCCTTTCCCTTAACCGATCTTCACCAAAACCAACTGGTCTTGAGAACTCTATAATTCAGGCCTGTATGCAAAAGACTAGTTGATTCTGTTTGAATTTGCGGATTTTATCGTTTGCCATAGAAAATACCCTTGTTAAAATATAAAATTTTGTTGGTAATCTACCCCTTTCCCTTAACCGATCTTCACCAACACCAATAGGTCTTGAGAACTCTATAATTCAGGGCTGTATGCAAAAGAGTAGTTGATTCTGTTTGAATTTGCGGCTGTTATCGTTTGACAAAAAAAAAAAAATTACCCTTGTTTAAAAAAAACGTTGCAGGTAAACTACCCCTTCCCTTAACCGATCTTCACCAAAAACAATAGGTCTTGAGTACTCTACAAATCAGGGCAGTATGCAAAAAACTATTTGATTTTGTTTCAATTTGCGACTCTTATCGTTTGCCACAGTAAATACCCTTTTAAAACATAAAACGTTGCAGGTAAACTACCCCTTTCCATTAACCGATCTTCACCAAAAACAACAGATCTTGAGTACACTACACATGAGGGCTGTATGCAAAAAATTGTTTGATTCTGTTTGAATTTGCGGCTCTTATCATTTGCCATAGAAAATACCCTTTTAAAACATAAAACGTTGCAGGTAAACTACCCCTTTCCCTTAATCGATCATCACCGAAAACAAAAGGTCATGAGCATTCTATAATTCAGGGCTGTATGCAAAACATTATTTGATTCTGTTTACATTTGCGGCTTTTATCGTTTGCCATAGAAAATACCCTTGTTAAAATATAAAATGTTGCAGGTACACTACCCCTTTCCCTTAACCGATCTTCACCAAAACCAACTGGTCTTGAGAACTCTATAATTCAGGCCTGTATGCAAAAGACTAGTTGATTCTGTTTGAATTTGCGGATTTTATCGTTTGCCATAGAAAATACCCTTGTTAAAATATAAAATTTTGTTGGTAATCTACCCCTTTCCCTTAACCGATCTTCACCAACACCAATAGGTCTTGAGAACTCTATAATTCAGGGCTGTATGCAAAAGAGTAGTTGATTCTGTTTGAATTTGCGGCTGTTATCGTTTGACAAAAAAAAAAAATTACCCTTGTTTAAAAAAAACGTTGCAGGTAAACTACCCCTTTCCCTTAACCGATCTTCACCTAAAACAATAGGTCTTGCATGCCTTACAGATCAGGGCTGTATGCAAAACATTATTTGATTCTGTTTGAATTTGCGGCTCTTATCGTTTGCCATAGAAAATACCCTTTTAAAAAATAAAACGTAGCCGGTAAACTACCCCTTTCCCTTAACCGATCTTCACCAAAATCAATAGGTTTTGAGAACTCTACAATTTAGAGCTGTATGCAAATAATCATTTGAATTTGCGGCTGTTATCGTTTGCCATATAAATACCCTTGTTAAAACATAAAACGTTGCAGGTAAACTACCCCTTTCCCTTAACCGATCTTCACCAAAAACAATAGGTCTTTAGACCTCTATAATTCAGGACTGTATGCAAAAGAGCAGTTGATTCTGTTTGAATTTGCGGCTGTTATCGTTTGCCATAGAAAACAATTACCATTGATTAAAAAAAAAACCGTTGGGGGTAAACTACCCCTTTCCCTCAACCGATCTTCACCAAAAACAATAGATCGTGAGTACTCTACAAATCAGGGGTGTATGCAAAAAATTATTTGATTCTGTTTGAATTTGCGGCTGTTATCGTTTGCCATAGGAAAAAAAATCTACAGACACATAGACAGACAGACAGACAGACACACAGACAGACACACAGACACTTTTCGAAAAACGAGTTTTTTATGTTTTGAGTGTAGTACAATCAGAATCTGCAATAATCTCGAACACGATTTTTTTTGCCATCACCATACTTCCATTTCCTTAAGGAACATGGAAGTAAAATTGCACTTTCCATCATAAAACTGAACACACAGCTTTCCCCCGAGTCAAACGTAGTATCTCCATATAATTAGAAATTATGTAGCAAATTACGGTAAGAGTGGTGAAGGAGAACATAATTATTATTTATAACATACAATAATATAATACAAGATAACATAAAATTATTGATTACAAGAATACAATTTAAAAAGAACCGAGCTACATGTATAAACAGAGAGCAGCTAAACACTACTAAAACCAAATACGAATAAATCGATTGCTTCAGCATAAACTAAAACGTCTCAAGGTATAAACCAAATCAATTTCAAAGCGAGGTAGGAAACTGTTGCCATTACGAAGCTAAGTTTGACATCTACATAGTGAGTAAAGCAATAACGTAGTTTACTTAAATCCTTAAATTTTTAGTGACCGTCAATCAATGAATGTTTTAGTGGATGGTTCGTGAGGATCGGTCAATAATACAAATTTTACCTATTTTGCGTCGACGTTTCGACAATATTTATTGTCATCTTCAGGACAATTGTTGCTGACGCCAAACACACAACTGTGTGTTTACTTAGTGAAATTGTTCAGTAAGATAGATATTAAGAAATAAAGTCTTTACTAAATAAGTGTTTTGATGAAACCTGTCGATGTCAGTATGAGATATAGCAACTGCTCCTGTGATGATTGATACTGCTGAAATTCAAATAACATTACCTCTCGTTAAACTTCTAACAGTGTACTCGAAAACAATTAATGAATTGGTACCTTTCAACTCTTTCGTATCTACAAAAAAGTATTTAAATAACCGCGCTGTAAAAACCCCGTGGATCAATATACATGGCCTACAATAAATAAGAAAATATCATATAGTTACTTTACAAGCTCTCTGTAACTAATAGGCCTATATTGTTTTAACAGTTGCTAAGTAGTCGTATTTTGTAAGCCATACGTTTACAAGTTGAACAAAAACTGGTAGAGAAATCGGCAGGATTGGATACAGTTAAAAACTGACATATAAATTGAATTATATTTTTTTAAACCTGTAAGGTTTCTTTGGTCATTTGTAATGATCATACTTCGTATAATTTTTTATTTCTACTAGTCCTATTTAACATAAATATCCGTGTGTTTAATTTTTCCCGTAGGAATTCTCTAATTTAAATGGTAATTTGTTTATATTAAGAGTTATTAATCCTAATTATTTTGTTTATTTAGTTTAGGTTTGTTTATTTAATTATTTATTACCTATTCCTTGTTTGAATTAATTAATTGTCTCTGTGAGTTATGAGTTTGAGTAATGCATTATGTTACGAAGAATTGTTTAATTAAGTAGTTGTATAATACTAAAAGCTTTTATAAAGGCATGGATGTGAAGCGACTTATAGTATGGAACGAAACTACTTACGCTTTCAAGATATTTGGATATCCGATGTCTTTAATCCGAGTAATCCAGCATTTAATCCGGTGTCTTGTATAATGTTGTTTAATTGTTTAATGAATATTCTAATAGAACTAAGCTAAGACAAGATATTGTAAGAACTAAACATATGAAACAGTTTAATTTATGTAAATCGGAATTTGATGCGAAATTGAATGGTTTTGATTCATGTTCTCAAATAAAAGAAATCAAGATTTGCTAAAATAATTAGAGGCTTTTTAACAATCAAATAAAATTGTTAATATAAAACTTTACTAGTACTTTCCGAATAACGAGTTATTTGACTAGAATAATACTGCTTGACTAATATAAAAAGTTGTTGTCTTGTTTACATAGATTCACAAACTTATGCCAACTGAATCGTACATCTATTTATAGTTACATAAATAGACAACACTCTATCTTGTTTCTACACAGAAAACAACTCTGCATAAGTACATTAGTAGAATCGCATACAAAATATTGATAAAAAACATAATAAATCAAAATATGCCATAAAAAACGTATTGAAATTAGACGACCACACAACAAAACATAAATTTTCCTAGTAGGACTGAATTAGCTCTAGTAGGTAGTAGGGCTTTGAAATTGTAACGTATTGCAATCCATTTACAATGGCGGCAATGAAAAAACATTAATATAAGGCACAGTAAATAATTGCTTCCTTAAATGTATCTTATTAACAACAATACTTTCATACGATTCTTAAAGTTAAAAAACGGTTATTCTTAAAGTCAATAACCCGCTGTTATTATCTGCACTTACGTTAGGTTAATAATCCAACGATGTCGACCAAGAGTATTGCTCCCTATATGTTCGGTTCTCGTCTACATTCTAGTTACTCAGTGAGAGTAGAAATTCGTAAACACTACGTTTCGTAAGACGCAAAACAATCTTATTAGAACCGACACAGTAATTTGCTGCTTTCAGAAAGGGCAGAGTTTTGTTCAGCCAGAGTTCTGTTCATTTTAGAGGTCTTCTTTCAGGTTACCTTTTATTCTGGGACTTTCTCTGAGTTCAGCAAGAGCAGAACAGTCTTCAATTATATGTTTCATTGTAAGTGTTCAACTAACAAATTGAACATGTCTCTTATTGACTAGGATACAATGTCCAAACCTGCAGGCTTTACTTATACAAATTTTCATTTCAACATGCTATGATATGCTCAGAGTTCCATTATTAATTTATATGCATATTCTACTCATTGCAATATATATATATATATATTTCAGGCACGATTGCAAATATATATAAAACCAGACACGATAAACTTGTTTTTATGTTACGCCAGTAAAGCGTGCAAATTTGGTGGTGTCCGCATGCTTCGCATGTCAAATGTTTGTGAGTTCACGATCTACTATCGTCACGTATCAGACTGTACTGCTGTCCTCACTCTTCGTTGTCGGCATTCTTCGTGCCACCAGTCCTGTTTCTGAGAAAGTTGGAGATAAATCTGGGCAATCGCAGCGACAATGTTCGATTCCGCCTTCCTGGTGCGTGGATTGAAAGTCTTGTAGCAGACCCGCTGTTATTATCTGCACTTACGCTAGATACCACTGCACGTGATTGGGATTTCGAATATATTTCTTCTAAGAATCGCTCAATGAAACGCAAAACTTCCGGCATTATCTTTTTCCTACAGGTGATGCTGTCACGGATGGGGTAGACTTAACAGCCTGTGTACAACTAACTTTGCCTTGGTTTGTCGGGCAAACAGCTTTCGTAACTTCGAGGTAGCATATTTTCTTTAAGGTTTTCATTTCTTGTGCGTGAGCCAGTCTAATAAATGTATTTCGTTCAAACTAGTGAGCCAGTTGTGCAGCTAATAAAGCTTCCTAATTCTCCTTCCCCTTCTTCTTCTGCTTCTTCTTCTTCTTCTTCTTCTTCTTCTTTTTCTTCTTCTTCTTCTTCTTCTTCTTCTTCTTATTATTATTATTATTATTATTATCATCATCATCATCATTATTATAAGAGCACGACAACTCTACAAAGACTTTCCTTTGCTACACAGGCTGTCATTGGGAAGTGAGTTAGTCCCCAGCCACAGTATTCACCGCCTTTGTTTAGATGGGGCAGCATGTCACCTCACTCGTTTAGTCTCGATGCTGCGCCGTTCGTAACTCTAGCGGGTTTCAAACTTGCATTGAATTGTCCCGCTATGAGTACGATAGTTACGAAGGAGGTCATTAATTATTTGTATCATCCATTTATTGCTCGTCAATTCCGTAGTTAATAAACACTTCCAAGCTTACAGGCAAAGTGAATGAACTTTAGCTCTGTGTATTAAGAATAAAGTAGTCAGAAACAACGTTTACAGTAGGTCATTAGTCTTACGAGTTATAAATTATTTTGGCATGTTCATACTAGTTATTACTAGTTTTACTAAACAGATAGTTTAGTATGGTGGAAGACATTTAAGAGAGTCTGCTCTGGCAGTTTGGTCGATCGCTTCAGCTTCGTTTAGTTCTTGTTATGATAATACATCCGCTCTGGTATCGGTAGTCAATAGCATTCTACTATGGTGTTTCTTTACTGACTTTGAATCACAGCCGGCTTTGAGTGTTTCTGTTGACTCAGCTTATTCTTGATTATATAACGTCGAGATCGCTCATTCATATTTCAACATTGGGTTCATTACCGGTTTTGCTTATGAATTTTCATCTCCAAGAAGATATTTCGTTTACAAAATTTTTCATGCAATGAATTCCGATGTAAAAGTTGCGAATTTCAGCTGTCTCAGTATCAGATTCTACATGTCAGATAGGCCTACAACCTCTTATATCAATCAATTCGTAAAGGCACCATCAGAAATCATTAAAGTCTACTAGTTAGTAATTTTGAGTCTACATATTCTCACCAGTTTATCTGAGGCTTCGTTACTACTTAATACTCTCATTTTAGTGACAAATGATATATATAAAAGTAGTTTTCAGTTACTGCTTTTGGTCTGCCTCGAGAATTGCTTGAAGTATTCTTCACTTTCCTTACAAATAGTGAGAAGTCAATCATTTAATACGCAAATCAATAGAGCTAGGAGTTCAAAATATTTTCAGTCCAAAGTACCTCAACCATACGGGAATTAATTGTATTAGTTCGGTAATATGCAAGCCAACGCAATTCGATAACTACTATATTGCTGAATCAGCTTGGGAGTTTTGTTTGCTATTTTCATGTTTCTAACCTTTTTCACAGTTTATTTAATATTAATTTGTCGATATATACAATGTGTTAAGCCGGTAATACCTACAGATTAAAGACGATACATGAAACATCGTAGTTATGAAGCGATTATTAAAGTTTTACTTAACCATTTGACGGCTTACAAACTTTAACAGCAATAAATATACTATCTCTTGTAAGCTTATAGAAAGGTATCAGTTACAGATACTTTTGACGTCAAGCAATTAGTTAAACAAACAAAATATTACGTCGTTGAAAACCGTTTCCATAATAAATAAAGTAATCAAATTTTTAGCTATTTCGCAGTAACATAACAACTAGTCAGTTTCCAATGGATACTGACTTTTGATTTTGTAATGACAATTTATTCAACTCGCGCTACGTTTACTCCACGTATAACACGAATACAGCAATTCAATTAACTTATCTCTCCCCTTTTCACAGCTTTATCCATCTATCGATAACTCGCTTGTAATAAAACGTCAGTTTTGTAACAAAGTGTACTTTTTTTTTTTTATCTGTCATGACATGTCTTCTCATGGTGAGCTTATACTTAGATTTATTATTACGTAAAGTTCTTGTGTTTTATGTTCTTAATTAAAGTACTCTAAAAGACTTTTCGCTTAGCTATATTTTCAAAGACTTTTGAATGCTCACTTTTTTTGTATAATATTGTTTACAATTTCTACAAAAAATGTTCCAGGAAGCATATTATCTCCTACCTTGGCTTTCCATAATCTGAGACATGTGATCCTTGTCGTCATTTCTGCTTACAAAATTATAATCTCACTAGAAGCGAATATGTTATTAAATATCTGCGTATCCACTTTGCCGCCTCCATGTTTTATTAAACATTTTATATGCAGCTTTTATTTGTTGACACAAACAGACGTTTAGTTTTATGTTTATTAAAAGCACTATGTATAAAAACCATAAGAGGAATATTTTATTAACTAGTGAAGAAAGCCCAATTCGTCACCAGTTTATAGATTAGTTTTTAGTGTGTTAGAAATGAAACTGATTATTTAATTCTGATTCAGAAACAGAAACGTTTTTTAATTCATATGAAATCCTCTTCCACGAGCACATGTACAGTTGTCCGAGACGTTAAGTGTATCTGAAACATTTAAAAATCATAGAGAACAGTGACAGTGCCTGCTTCACTTCTTTCCTTGCCTCTGTGTCTCTCATTTGCAAACTTGCAAAGCATTTTCCTATTTATAAAAGAGGTTGTACACCTGAATGCCATTATCGCTTCTGTTCCTACGTTTCAGTGTGTTACCATGATTTTCCATGATATTTTGCATAACATATTCTCATATTCAGAAATCTATCAATGCAGTTAAAATCATGTCAGAAATCTATTAAAATCATTAGATTTATTTTTTTCTATTTTTCCGAAACACTCCTTTTTATCCCGGTGATGAAACTGATCCTGTTTCTTCTAATTGTTTCCTCTGCACAAAGTACTGTAATGCACTGGTAAGGCTGTTACAGGCGTATATATGCATCGCAAGGATAATGTGTACATGGTTGACACAGCTCTCGCGACATAATTCATTTGGAATGATTATACATCCATCATTTTTTATAAATCTTTATTTACCGTATTTTACGACCGTATTCATGCAATTAAACGAAGGGGAGCTCTTTGAGAAGATACCATAACCATTGATTTTAATATATAATACTATTCAATACTAACCTTAAAGTACTATTAATTAATAATTTCTGTAAAGCATTCAAAATTGAAGAGCTTTTGTTACAGAAACTTTTATCACTATAATATTTCATTACACCTTAAAATATGAACTCCAAGTTCATTTTAATTGTATCCTTAACAAATCTGTATAACTACAATAACTTTAGTGCTTTTAATTTGTTTGGTAAATATATTACTCCACACTTTTAATTATTATCTACAACATGTATACTTCAATGTATGTTCCTCCAGTATACCAGAATTTATCAATACAAAACTTGCAATTTGAACATTAGACTACTATATATCTCCTTACTTCTGTCAGTTTCAGTCTGTTTATCTGACCTCTCTCTCTCTCTCTCTCTCTCTCTCTCTCTCTCTCTCTCTCTCTCTCTCTCTCTCTCTCTCTCTCTCTCTCGCTCGCTCGCTCTCTCTCACTCACTCACACATAAATACCCTGCCCCTTATTTTAGTTACTCTCTTTGTATCCCTCCATTCCTGTCATATGTTACATGATCTAAATCTATTTTGATTTCGCTTTACTTTCTTGCGTTTGACCTGCCTACACACTACATGCATGTGAAATTACAGACACTAACGACTGTAAAACCAGACAAGTACAGATGGTGAGTGCGATTTGCGATTGCAGTGGAAACTAACGAGTGTAGCTGACACACTGCGAAGGCAGCAATAATAATATTTTGTGAAATCGTTTTCATGTTTTTCGTCAATAAATTGTTTGTACCGGTTCCACTTACCACTGATAATATCGTCATTCATGGAAACAAACAAACAGTGGACACATGAAAATCAAATGTTGGCTGTCAAATCGTTCTGCCTGGTAAATGATTAGTTTGTCTCTCTGTCCCTCTCTCTATCTGTCTCTGTCTTTGACTCTCTCTCTCTCTCTCTCTCTCTCTCTCTCTCTCTCTCTCTCTTGCACGCACGCACACACACAGAAGAGTTCGTGCAGTCATTGTTTGTTGAACTTCAAGCGTAGGTTTTGTATTAACCAAACTGTGGACGCTACTCTGAAACAAATAGCCTATAATTTATACAATACCAGTGTCTTTGGTTTTACTCCTGGACTATGGTTGTCAGAATATTTTATCACTTACTGCGTTCCTATTATTCACTGTTACTGGAAATAATACACAATATTACGTTTGCATAATAAAACAACATTATAGATTATGTCAAAGTATTGTAATAATATTACAGTATCACAATATTGTAATCAAATTACAATACTATGTTTGTGCACAGCGTTTTCTAACACACTATTAGTACACTGCGTGTCAATTAATATTAACCATAATTTAAAGTACAGAATATTAACACAACTGTACATCTGACCGTGGAAGGGGCTCACGTATGAATAAAAAAATATTTAGGAATCACAATAACGTAATCAGTTTCCATTCCAACACTCTGACAAATTGATCTATAAACTATTGGATTGGGCTTTCTGTGGGTATCAAACTCAAAAAAACAAAAGGGGTCTGTAGAATAAAAGTGTGAACATGCACGACAAGTTTTACATAAATCGGTTGATATATTCAAAAGTTATCTCTAGACCAATCAGATAGACAGACAGACAAATGGCAGACGGTCGTGTGTTAAAACTCAGAACTTGCTTCGTTCGTTCTATAATAGCAGTAGTAGTAGTAGTAGTAGTAGTAGTAGTTCTAGCAGCAGCAGTAGTAGCAGTAGTAGTAGTAGTAGTAGTAGTAGTAGTAGTAGTAGTAGTAGTAGTAGTAGTAGTAGTAGTAGTAGTAGTAGCACCAGCTGCAGCATCAGCTGCAGTAGTAGTACGTAAGTACGTGATTACTGTTCTTAAATTTTCAGTTTTTTTACGTCCAAGACAGACAACACATCCAGTGTATGTGTACAGAATTTATTACTTTTTTTTTAATTTGTCAATCCTCTATGTAGTGTAATAGAATCGGACCAATTGTAAAGACAAATCTACAGTTGGAATGATGTTGGATTCGTAATTAATACTGCTTAAGAATGGAATATATCTGATAATATCTAAATGACAAAAGAACAAATTTTAACTTTCATTTGTGATTGAAAAAGTATAACTTCTGTGCCATCTTGAAATCACTAGGATGTCTAACTCCGATGAAAACAGGATTCTTGAAGGAAGCGACCTAACTGAACTCTTTGGTGATTTATACCTTTTCTTTTTCAGACGTTTGAGACAATTTCCGACAGTTATGTCCCTCCATTACATCCAAATGAGCTAAATGACTTTCCATGCAATGGAAAAATTATATTTGGAAGTATTCAGAAAACATTTACACCTCGTACTTTAATGCGGAAGCAAGAAAGTGAACAAGTGTTTAGAGATACAGAGATATTTTAGATAATGTTTCTACTGATCCTTTAACGCACAGGCAGTGGATAACGCTCACATTACGACGTAAATCTATAATCTCTTACTAAGAGATAGAAGAATTTAAAGATGTTACACACTCTTCGCCTTAAATGAAAATGTCATGTGCTACAACAAAAACACCCTGGCCTTAAGTAGAAATCCTGTCGCAAAAATCTCTGCAAACCACAAAAAAATTTGTTCGGTGAGGGACCGATGACCAAGCACAAGGCTTATCAAGCGTTCGATATCAGAATCTTGGTTGTCGTATTATGCTTCGAAAAATTCTGACATTCGAAAATGCAAAAACTTATGCTTCGCACAGTGGTCGAAATTCTATACGAAGTTAATAATCAACCTCCATGACTTCCAGTCACTATCTTAGTGAAAGCTGACAAACACCATGAACCTAAAGTTTGTGCCGAACAACGGATGTGTTTCCGAACGACATATTGGAAAGATACCGAAAATGACGTCGCGCCGACAATTTCCATTATCGCTTGCTTATGCGGAAAGTACGTAAATCACAGGGACTGACTATAGATAAAGCAGTTGTTGACAATGGTAAAAAAGAAAAAACGTCTGGAATTTCATACGACTCTCTTAATTGAGTGAAAAAACTCTCAAGTGTATTCATTTACCCTTCTTTTAATTTAAACAGGATTCTGTCATATCAAAATAAAACTAGTTAAACATCAAGAGCAGTATTTACGAGAATTTTCTTAGCAAACGTACATTCTGTAAACTTCATGTTTTGAAATAAACGTTCTCTCTCATTTCACAATACGTTTGTTTACTTATTTTTACTCGCACACATCACTCTGACTTCAAACGTTCCACGTTCTTCTAGTTAAATTATGTTTCATCTCTATCAGTAACATCACATAGCATTCGTTGTCCAGATTTAAAATTCGTTATTCAGTACACACTTACAGCATACAATTTAATTAGAACCAAACTTGTATCATAATGGTTCAATATTTTTTTTCCGAAATGTGTGAAGTAACCAAGTCATCAATGTAGAGTAACGAAAGTTTTAGCCACGCATTCTCCAGATGGTAGTGTACAAATTTGTAAAAAAAAACACAATATTCATACAACGTAATACATAAAGCTACCCAAAATTTAGTAAAATTGTTTATGTAAATTATAAGTGATTGAGTTGAAAATTAACAAAAGTTGGCATCGTTCAACATAATAGAGAAAACTAGAACTTTTTGACTGACATTTATTTTTTTTACATTACATTTCTATAAAACCAATGAAAATTCTAATGAAGATCATGCTTTGTTAGTTTCTTTCGTGTTTGGCTGTATACTATAAATTTGAGTCTGTTAGTTTCCTATGACAAAGTGAGTAAAATTAATTACAAATGCAATTTACACAGCATACAACAGGTATTCAACATTGAACGTTGTCTCATTCAGCTAAACATATAGAGTTGCACAGATGGGATGTTTTAGTCAATGATGCTCGTTCAGATATGCTTTATACAGACGTATTTTCATTTTAAAATAATAATGTTATGAATCACGTACAACGTCAAAGCACGCTAATTGCGTTAAAGTTAAGTTCTATAACAAACAACATTGACATTAACGGTAAAATGCAACAGTGGTAATAATTAAACATAGTATGAAGTATCAACTCAAAATATCCATTGTTCGTGAATAAAATAACGAAGGCAGTGAGCCTGAATACATTACGGTATGCACGGTGCTACACGCCAATATATACAACAATGTGCTGACAGTAAAATCATATTGAACACTGTCATTTTCAGTGTATATGCCAATTATGTGCAGTGGACTTACTGTATTATTCAAGATACTGAAATACAGAATAAATATTCAAATTTTAGAAGCCTCGAAAATTCTTAAATTGTGATATTTATCATATAAGTATAACTTCAAAAAGTGTATTGGGATAATGTTATATAAAAGCTCGTTTTTTCAGCCACGTAGCATAATATACTAAATACATAAATTTTTAATAAATGTTGTCGTACAGAGTTTTTAATGAAATTTCATAATTTCCATATTGCATAGAATTGAATGTAAAAATTATTTTTTACATTTTAGAGCTTTTTATAATATAATTTCAGTCGCAAACTTTTCTCCTTTTTGAAGTTGGTTTAATTTTTACAAAAGTTTTTTTTTTCATTTCTTAGTATTAATTTGATAATTTTATTCACATATTTGGTTAAATAATTTTGTCATAAATGAAATTTGTACCTAGCAAAATAAGTATTTTTAATTATGGGCAGACGATGTAAGATGCACCTCGTGTGAGAAAATATTGGCCTAAGGATTCTGAAAAACAGAAAAAATTCGTCTATTAAAAAATGCTCAGCGAAATGCTAAATCACGTTCTCAAGAGACCTCTGCTGTTCGACAAGCTAAGTTGTCGGAAACTAGAGATTATATGATTTCTAGTCCCCTGATATAATATGCAAAAGCTGATACTTCTTCAATTATATCCGTTAACCTTTGAGCAACGAATGAAGGGATCAGCATGAGCATAGGCTCAGCTTGATTCGTGATCGATTGGATCATGATTCAGACGAACAGCGACAACATCGCCTTTATTTGATTCACCAACGTCCGGATGATCAGCTTCCTCATGAACAAAATCAACAGTTTAACGGCAGAACGGGAACGTAATCGGAAAACAAGACAAAACGAAACAGAAGAGCAAAGAACACAACGCTTAGAAAACATGCATGAAAATTACAAACGATGTAATTGTATTAATAAAGATAATTTAATGTCATCGCTAAATAAATTCGCGTAAGTCAGGGACTATGCTGAACGATGTGGAAGAACAAGGCGGTGTGGTCGATGGAAAGCCGGGAGCGAACCGTTTGGCTGCTGCTTGGACCGTGTCCCTATCAGCCCGCGGTGTATGGCAGTCTACAGGTCGGCTTCTATAAAACTAAAGAAATCTTTGTTGACGTAATTGTAGTGTGTACGCCTAGAGCCCGCTGATTTTAAAGGTAACAAAACAAACACGCTGGGCGTTAACGTTTCTCTACATTATGCTTGCTCTGAGAAAACGTTTTTCTGAGAATCGACTAGGACACCAATAGCAATCAAATTTGCCGCTCAGTAATAGAAAGTTTATTAAGATCGAAATATAATAATATGAGTTTATTGTAACTCAATCATGAACAATTCATTAATCTGTTCTTCATAGTAACCCAGCGTTCATTTCTTTAATTGAATAAACGCAACATGAAAATCCTAATAAAAATGTTTTCCTTTGGTGACGGTAGCGCGGAATGTCTTCAGTTTTGAGTTTTTAAATAAGAAATTATTTTGTCTAATTTAACTGATGAAATTGTTAACTCTTATTGCACTTTTATAACCCTTGGCAAAGGATGTTCCTGAATTTAAAATGTTAAACAATAATTCTGTGATGAACTGTCACTATGATAAATTTTACAGTCACTATTTTAAAAGTTTGCGTCATCAGTTTTTAAATATTCTATTTTTAGCTGCAACACCACTACTCAAGGTTTGAATAGATAATTTTGCATCCATTAAATTTTTTTTTATAATTTACAGGGACAGAAGATAATTTATTGGCAAACTGAAATCCAATTCCATTTTGACATTTGTTCAGATTGTCAATGTACTTTCAAGAAATGTCTCCTTCATTAGAATACATTAAGTTTTATCTGCTACAGTATTCCTGGCACATGGTAAGAATAAAAAAATACGTACACAAAGATACCAGCTTTGGGATGTAGACATTTCGACGAAAAAGTCTTTGATTCTAAATCTAAGTGTTTGATTCTATATCTTAATTGTTCAAGGGATCCAATCTTTGGCTGTGCTCTTTCTCATGCCAAGCTACACACACGTATACCAATACCAAACAGTTTTGTAATTGCCATTTCTAAGAGCTGAGCTTGAATGGCAGAAGGCACTTAAAATTTTCATTAAAAAAAAAAGCAATTAGACATTTAATTTTTTAATAAAATAAAAATAAAATATCGGTATGGAGAACCATACATGACTTCCATATTCTAAGATTTATATTTAAAATCATTTTCGAAATGAAATATTACCATAGAAACTACTTCTTTCTACTTACTGCCTCAGCCTTAACCACAGTACTGTGGTCACTAACGACCACCTCACGTTATCGCACTCGATTTTCACTGATGATGGAAGTCGATGGCATTGCCGAAATGTCTGGTTTTGTAGAAAACATTGGACTACGGCCAAATATCCCGGGAAGGAATTTTAACAAAAACTACTTCTTTGTTGCCGATAACGTAGTACACATATATATAAAAAATATGCATAAAATTAATGGCTTGTATAAGTTAATGATTGATCTCCGTTAAGTAGTACTCAAGTTTCCAAAGTTTTAGTATTATGATGTCCGTAATTAAAACATCAGAGCAGGTTTAGTGTGTATGAGGGTACACCGTGGACAAACATTTTCAACATTTCCTATTGAGCGTTGCTTAGAGTAAAGCTGCGAATCTACAGTGTATGTTTCACAGAACAAACACGCGAAAAAGAAGGAGCGCTCCGAAGTCACTCATGGACCCTCAGCATCTTGCAGAGGGTTCATTCCCTAAAGACGAAAAGTCTGTCTATGAATCGTTCCTCTGTAAACACGTGCAGTTACACTGCCCAGCGATCCACAGGAAGCAAATTGATGTCCATTTTTTCGGTTTGCACGCGTTATGTTGGTGTGGGTTTCGGCACTTTCCATTTAAAAAGCGTGCAAATGTAAGAAAATAAACATGAGTGAGGCCTATAACGCGAATTGTGTGTGTGTGTGTGTGTGTGTGTGTCTTCCCTGCCTTTTTATTGCTGTAGTCATAATAATAAAATGGAAACGTAAACATTACATAACTGAGATATGCTTACCTGCCACGAACGATATATTATTTTATACATGTATATTAACACATACATAATTTACATTAAAATGAAAAAATTATAATTTTATTGCCTGGCAACAAAATTATTTTATTTTTAACAATTACCATTGTTTGAAAAAGTTTAAATGAATTTTCAAGTACTTTACTGTTGTTAAAACGTAAAAGGTTGCAGCTAAACTACCCCTTCCCCTTAACCGATCTTCACCAAAATCGAAAGTCCTTGAGATCTCTACATTTCAGGGACGTATGCAAAACATTATTTGATTCTGTTTGAATTTGCGGCAGTTATCGTTTGCCACAGAAACAAATTCTACACATAGACAGACACACACACAGACACTTTTCGAAATATCGGTATGGAGAACCATACATGACTTCCATATTCTAAGATTTATATTTAAAATCATTTTCGAAATGAAATATTACCATAGAAACTACTTCTTTCTACTTACTGCTTCAGCCTTAACCACAGTACTGTGGTCACTAATGTATACCACCTCACGTTATCGCACTCGATTTTCACTGATGATGGAAGTCGATGGCATTGCCGAAATGTCTGGTTTTGTAGAAAACATTGGACTACGGCCAAATATCCCGGGAAGGAATTTTAACAAAAACTACTTCTTTGTTGCCGATAACGTAGTACACATATATATAAAAAATATGCATAAAATTAATGGCTTGTATAAGTTAATGATTGATCTCCGTTAAGTAGTACTCAAGTTTCCAAAGTTTTAGTATTGTGATGTCCGTAATTAAAACATCAGAGCAGGTTTAGTGTGTATGAGGGTACACCGTGGACAAAAATTTTCAACATTTCCTATTGAGCGTTGCTTAGAGTAAAGCTGCGAATCTACAGTGTATGTTTCACAGAACAAACACGCGAAAAAGAAGGAGCGCTCCGAAGTCACTCATGGACCCTTAGCATCTTGCAGAGGGTTCATTCCCTAAAGACGAAAAGTCTGTCTATGAATCGTTCCTCTGTAAACACGTGCAGTTACACTGCCCAGCGATCCACAGGAAGCAAATTGATGTCCATTTTTTCGGTTTGCACGCGTTATGTTGGTGTGGGTTTCGGCACTTTCCATTTAAAAAGCGTGCAAATGTAAGAAAATAAACATGAGTGAGGCCTATAACGCGAATTGTGTGTGTGTGTGTGTGTGTGTGTGTGTGTGTGTGTGTGTGTGTGTGTGTGTGTGTGTGTGTGTGTGTGTGTGTGTGTGTGTGTGTGTGTGTGTGTGTGTGTGTGTGTGTGTGTGTGTGTGTGTGTGTGTGTGTGTGTGTGTGTGTGTGTGTGTGTGTGTGTGTGTGTGTGTGTGTGTGTTCCCTGCCTTTTTATTGCTGTAGTCATAATAATAAAATGGAAACGTAAACATTACATAACTGACATATGCTTACCTGCCACGAACGATATATTATTTTATACATGTATATTAACACATACATAATTTACATTAAAATGAAAAATTATAATTTTATTGCCTGGCAACAAAATTATTTTATTTTTAACAATTACCATTGTTTGAAAAAGTTTAAATGAATTTTCAAGTACTTTACTGTTGTTAAAACGTAAAAGGTTGCAGGTAAACTACCCCTTCCCCTTAACCGATCTTCACCAAAATCGAAAGTCCTTGAGATCTCTACAATTCAGGGACGTATGCAAAACATTATTTGATTCTGTTTGAATTTGCGGCTGTTATCGTTTGCCATAGAAAATACCCTTGATAAAAAAGCGTTGCAGGTAAACTACCCCTTCCCCTTAACCGATCTTCACCAAAAACAATAGGTCGTGAGTACTCTACAAATCAGGGCTGTACGCAAAAAATTATTTGACTGTTTGAATTTGCGGCAGTTATCGTTTGCCACAGAAAAAAATCTACATATAGACAGACACACACACAGACACTTTTCGAAATATCGGTATGGAGAACCATACATGACTTCCATATTCTAAGATTTATATTTAAAATCATTTTCGAAATGAAATATTACCATAGAAACTACTTCTTTCTACTTACTGCTTCAGCCTTAACCACAGTACTGTGGTCACTAATGTATACCACCCCACGTTATCGCACTCGATTTTCACTGATGATGGAAGTCGATGGCATTGCCGAAATGTCTGGTTTTGTAGAAAACATTGGACTACGGCCAAATATCCCGGGAAGGAATTTTAACAAAAACTACTTGTTTGTTGCCGATAACGTTGAACACATATATATCAGTGGCGAAGTTACATGGAGGCAATTGAGGCAATGCCTACCATAAAAAATTCTGTAGAATAAAAATTATAAATACGTATGAACTACATAACGTAAAGATTATACATTGTTACTGCGACTGTCAAATTTATTAAACCGAAACGTGCTTTATTGAGCGACCGCTAGATGGTGACAGGTGAGATTCGGCATAGTTCGTTTAAAGCGAATGAGGCAACCTGAACTTGCCTCAGCGTTTTTTGTATACATCGTATGTAAGCAATGTAGTGGTGTGATAGGGAAGTGTAGGGAGGGGGGATTGTCCCGCGCTGTACACATAGAGCGTTGAGACATGCCTCACTTCTGTGGTCCAAACAGTTAAGTTAAAGCGCCTGTGTTGTTTCTAAGTGTTTATTTTATGCGGTTATTAAAAGTGTCACTGTTATTCCGCTGAACTAACAGATGATCAAGATTGTTATATGAATTATTTGTAACATTAAACATATATATAGAAACTAATCAAGTTTAAAAATTTGAAGTTCAATCAGTTGTATTATTGTGTATGACTAATACAAGGATTGTTCAATAGACACACGTATAGAGCTGTAAAGCATTTTTTATTCAACGATTTTAAAAGAAGTCTCCAATAACATTAAGACATGAGTTCCACTGTTGCGCTAACCTGTAGATTCCCTGCTAGTAAAATTCTTACGGCTGTTTGTGGAACCATTCGGTTACAGCAAACTCTACCTCAGCGTCCGATTTGACCCACCGTCCTTTTAGTGATTCCTTAAAAAAAATTTAAGATAAGATTTTTGCCTACCCATTCATTAACTACTAGCTTCGCCAGTAAGCAAATTGATGTCCATTTTTTCGGCTTGCACGCGTTATGTTGGTGTGGGTTTCGGCACTTTCCATTTAAAAAGCGTGCAAACGTAAGAAAATAAACATGAGTGAGGCCACAAATAACGTGAATTGTGTGTGTCTGTGTGTGTGTGTTTGTGTCTTACCTGCCTTTTTATTGCCGTATTAAATGAAAAATATTATATTACATTAAAATGAAAAAATTTTAATTTTATTGCCTAGCAACAAAATTATTTTATTTTTAACAATTACCATTGTTTCAAACGGTTTAAATAAATTTTCAAGTACTTTACTCTTGTTAAAACGTAAAAGGTTGCAGGTAAACTACCCCTTCCCCATAACCGATCTTCACCAAAATCTAAAGGCCTTGAGTCCTCTATAATTCACTGAGGTATGCAAAACATTATTTGATTCTGTTTGAATTTGCGGCAGTTATCGTTTGCCATAAAAAATACGCTTGATAAAAAACGTTGCAGGTAAACTACCCCTTCCCCTCAACCGATCTTCACCAAAAACAATAGGTCTTGAGTACTCTACAAATCAGGGCTGTATGCAGAAAATTATTTGATTCTGTTTGAATTTGCGGCTGTTATCGTTTGCCATAGAAAATACCCTTGTTAAAAAAACGTTGTAGGTAAACTACCCCTTTCCCTTAACCGATCTTCACCAAAAACAACAGATCTTGAGAACTCTACAATTTAGGGCTGTATGCAAATAATCTTTTGATTCTGTTTGAATTTGCGGCTGTTATCGTTTGCCATAGGAAATACCCTTGTTAAAACATAAAACGTTACAGGTAAACTACCCTTTCCCTTAACCGATCTTCACCAAAAACAATAGGTCTTGAGAACTCTAAAATTCAGGGCTGTATGCGAAACATTATTTGATTGTGTTTGAATTTGCGGCTGTTATCGTTTGCCAAAAAAAAAAATTCCCTTGATGAAAAAAAACCGTTGCAGGTAAACTACCCCTTTCCCTCAACCGATCTTCACCAAAAACAATAGGTCGTGAGTACTCTACAAATCAGAGCTGTATGCAAAAAATTATTTGATTCTGTTTGAATTTGCGGCAGTTATCGTTTGCCATAGAAAAAAAATCTACACAGACACATAGACAGACAGACACACACACAGACACTTTTCGGAAAACGACTTTTTTTCATGTTTTGAGTGTAGTACAATCAGAATCTGCAATAATCTCGAACACGATTTTTTTTGCCATCACCATACTTCCATTCCTTAAGGAATATGGAAGTAAAACGACTTTTTTTCATGTTTTGAGTGTAGTACAATCAGAATCTGCAATAATCTCGAACACGATTTTTTTTGCCATCACCATACTTCCATTTCCTTAAGAATATGGAAGTAAAACTAATGCTTATAAACCTAACTCACCATTAATGCTCAGAAAATTCAACAGCACAGTCAACAAACTCATAATATTTTGAATTAGCTACATCCCATATTATTAGTTTTTGAATGGTCATAAAATTTAGAATTAAAGATCAATCTTTAAGTCATTAGGTACTAACTGCTTCTATCTGTAAATATTGAGAAACCTCATTCAAAAATTCAAGTTTATGTTTAACGGAAATAAACCCAAGTAAAAAGTTGGGATGGATGAGGTAGGCTACATATCTACAGGCTTTTGGCGAATAAAAATATAGTTTCATAGTAAATTGCTTCATAATATTGGTATACAGAATACCTTGGGTCTTCCTACTTTTATTATTAAATTCGTCCATTCGTAGTTATAACGAGAACACACATAAATACACACAAATCAGCCCTGAAGTACATAACCCCCAAGCAACGTGAAACTGAACTTCCCGGCTGCTGTCAGAAATGTAAGCGGATGCTTCTTGCCCAAAGGAAGTGGGGGGGGGGAAACGTAGTTGGTGTCGGACCGGTTTCTCTGTGCTGATGTAAGTGGGAAGTGGGGGATACAATAAACCTCTATAGTTAAGACCATATAAACCTTTGTCTATGTATTTTATTATGAAATATTGGTAAAACCGCTATATTCTGTTAGCATAACCATGTAATCAGTATGACAAAAAGTTACAGAATTACCAAAAAAAAAATACAAAGTTAATTCTGTCAACGTGAAATTTAAAATTTACTGAAAAAACATTCTGTGACTCTAAAGTATAAACATCTGACTAACTTTCATTATATATGAGGTAGATCTATAATGTAAGCAAAGCGATTTTAGAACGAACTAAGTACTTTGTAGCAGTTTTTAAATCACTTGTAACATTAATTGATCGGAAGACGGGTTCCCAGAGTAATGAACATTTTGTGTATGTAATATCTCAAAACTGTTTTTAAACTGTGATATTATTGTTTTTAAACTCTTATTAATTAAAATTGACACTGAAAAACAGTTTCCGTGACAAGTAAATTTTAAAATGTTGTAATTTATTTTTTAAATATTGAATTTCACATAAACAGTTATTAATATTAGATCTGAAAGTCAAGCCAGCTGTTCCTACATAATATAGTACGGTGTTCAGTTTCATGGACACTTGTACACAATTCCATATAGGCCTAAATAACATAGGGTAATGATGACAAATAGACTTCGTATGTGAACAAGTAAGTGTTAAAAAATGCTTACTTTTCATTAAAAAAACATCCACAGGTATGTTGTCGTATTTCAAACTACGTTAACAAAATTACAGTATTCCTGAAAAAACACGTTTGCAAAGAATAATTAAAAAGACAACTGTTGCTTAAGTTTTCACGGCCGGTGTCGTTGTTGTTATTAACACTTTCCGGGCTTTAAGGCCGCGTTCCGATGTTAGAATTAACAAACGTTTCAGCCACTCCGTCAGTGGTCATCTTCAGTGCTGGAAGGACTGAAAATACTGACAAAGGTCTCAGTCAGTAAAAACCACAGTACCGTGGCTAAGGCTGGCGGCCCTAAGAAGGACCCCACATAGCCTATATAACTTTTTAGAGTCTGCACCACGTTGTCGCAGACCACCTCCAGCCAATTACAAGAATGCATTCATAATTGTACGTATATAGAGACTAAGAGATTTCTGTCGTCAGCAGATGTTTTGACAGCTATTAGTACGAACAGAATACAAATTTTAAGCTTCTGGAAGCATGTAAAAAATCACTGGCAAGGAGTCTCAGATTAAGAAGCAGGTAATAACTGCACTTGTAGCTACATAAAGTGAAAATGTATTTACTTTTAATAAATCGTATTCTGCTTATATTCGTATAACCTACCATTAGTGCAACACAAAAAAAAATTAATAGTGAAACATTAATAAATTGTTTACTAAATTAAAATCTTTCGAAAGGTCAACTTGTCAACATTGCAAGTTTAATTTTGATTGTTTGTGTGTGGGGGGGGGGAGAGTCTGTATACGCGAATGTGTAGGTCTGTATGTTTCAACAGCAAATTTGCCACTGCTGAAAAGCAGATGATTTCGCATGGAGCAATGATAGATGTGCGAGCCAATAGAATGGTTGGGGCTAATTAACCTAAAAGCTTTCGTGGTTACGATTTCAACTTTGTTAGGGACTGTGTGCAGGGGAAGTAGACCCGTTACCAAAACCAGAATTACTCTGCGCGTGTTGTGAATGCATATACTTTAGTACTTATCCTTAGTACCTTAGTTTGTCAAATTGTAATCTGCATATGGTTCACACGACATGCAGATAAGAAGCTGTAAGTAGTGAAACAAATTTATCGATTTTACAATATCCATTTAACAACAACAAGTTTAATATCCTATCTTATATTCCTTTCCATACACTTGACGTTAATAAAAAGTTATAAATTTATTTTTAAAGAGTATAATCATAGTACTAATAAGGCGGTTTCCAGTATATACGAAATAAGTCATATGATTTAACACAAAATCATATAGTAATTACATAGTTCATAGCCCTTGAAGATGATGACTATGAACAGAAACGTGCATTTTCTGTTTCTTTTCTACAAAAAATTGTAATTGAACCGTATTTTTTGGCCTCTGTCATGTTCCCTGACAATGCAAGTTTTACACGAAATGGAATTTCTAATGTCCATAATAATCATTACTGGGTAGAAGAAACCCCTCAACACACATTATAGTCTAAATTCTAGTAATTCTATTCTGTCGACGTCTAGTCAGGTATCATGATTTTTAGATTAATGTTATGGCAAAAACTCCATTAGACTTTTATCTGGGGGGGGGGACCTTAAAACCGCAGCAACTGGAGTTCAAAATATTGAGCAGTTACACCAAAGAATTACTGAAGGTTGCCAGAAAATCTAAAATACGCCAGGAGTTTTTAAGCTAGTGAGAAAATCCTTGTATCGTCGACTACAGATCTGAGTTGAACCTATGGAAAGTAATTTCAATATTTGATATGAGTTCTTATATATCGTAAAATCCTATTTTTCATTCCAGTATTGATAATTAGGATTAGATCCTATTCTTATTAAGGACTTTCTATTCTAACAGGGTAGGTTGTTATCTACCAAAACTCGGTTTTTTGTTATCAGAATTGAACAAACAATGTGTCGTTGTTTTTATAACAAAATCCTCAACGTTTTACATAATTGACTACAATTTCATGAAATTAAAATTTACAGAGGCATTAGCGATCAAAAAATTAAAGTAGCTGCCGTTTTGAAATTTGAGATCATAAAATAACTATGGTTTTTATTTATTGAAGAACATTAATACAAACATGTATATCAAAGTGCGTTACGATAGCTCAATCCCTTCATGAGATATAAATTTTTCTTTAAAAACACAAAACGGCGGCCCGACTGAAAACGAAACTTTTCCGGATCAATGTTTACACCAACTTTTTTTCTGATATTTATGCATGTAATCTAAATATGTATAGTGAAGACACCTATTATTATGTTACAATCTATATTTTTATAGTACCACGAGTTTATAGCAGTCTCCCGTACAAAATACATGGCAACAAAAATGATATACGAGAAGTCACACAATAAAAATACAAACGTATATTAAGCGACGAGAAAACTTTATTATACAGAACAAAACATTAGTTTGCGCTGACACAAATTCATCCTTTGAGTTGTCAACGTAGAGTCACGACACACTACGTGATACACCTGCTTTTATTTAAGTTACATCACTTTTTATTTATTGTTACTGAAATACCGGAATAATCCAATAACTCTACCTGTTACTAAAATTTACTCAGACGCATTATTATAACATACTCGATATGTATGGTAACTGCTTCTTTTGTCGCAATTTTCTATTTTTCGTCACTATAGAAAATAACAATTCTTAGAATATTCTTTTAATATTTAATAACATGCAAATTTATTTTCTATTTGATATATTTAAAAGTTAAAATATTTGTACTGAATAAAATGAGTTACATACATCTTAATATTAAATTATTGTACAAAAAATGTCATTCAAAAGTTCACAACATTAGTGTATCCTTTTCTTTATCTTAACGCTTTGAATTTAAATAATTGAACTGAACAAAGATGTATGATTCACGAGTTTCTTTCATATGCTTGGTATGTCCCTTGTGACAAATAAAAACTCATTCCTATATTTTTGTTGTTGAAATATTTAGTTATGTAAAATGCGTCTACATTTTTAATTATTTCCAGTTTACAGTATAACTAAATTTCACAATTTTTGTTGTTTATGTCCTCCTCGCTATTTATACCGAGAATATACGGGACCTGAGAATTTGTACTAATAAGTATTTGATAAAATTATGTTTAAAGTTACACTTACTTTAAAACTGTAATTATATTTTAAAATTTTCGGTTTTTTAAAAGTTATCAAGATTGTTAATTAAGTATTGGTATTATTACCTATGACAATTTTATTATCTCTTAAATAAAAATAAAGTAAAGATCCTCTACTGACTCGATAAAAGTTTCTTACTATAAACAATCAACGCTTATTTTAAGGAATAATATGTCCAATAAATTGTAACAATTTATATAATATTTGTTAGAGACTTAATATTATTTAAAAAAACTTCTCTTTTAATTTTCTTTAACTCGTTACTCTGAGTCAATGATAAGTCAGATAAAATTCAATTCTGATATTTTATGATCCTTTAATTTACTTATTGTTTATTGCTTGATTTATTCTTTTAAAATTTATTTCAAATTAGTTATTTTAATCATTAGTGATAGTAAATAGGATAACTTTAAAATATTATTTTAAAAAATGTAATTAGGCATAAAACTTTAATCGTGATTCCATTTCTAAATTCATTCTATTTTCTCTTGAACTATACTTCTGTCCGCGAACCCCTCGACAACAGCCCAGTGTTCACCTTGAGATGGTCTTGCCAGGACTGGTTAGTCCTTCGGCCTTGTTGCGAACCAACCTTGGCCGCTTATTCCGACAAATCGTCTGATTTCGAGCTGGAGAAGGACGGCTTCCATCACACTGGACTACGTGGAGATGATAAGATTCTTTTAAAAAATATAAATTTTTCTAGGTGTAACAATCGTTTTAGTTCATTTTAGTTCACATTTTTAATTACGTTTTACATTGATATAACTTCAATGGAATCTTTCATGTACTTCAACTCGGTCTGTATTTCACTACAGCCACTCAAGGATCACACATAACTCACATATAGAAGTTAATATACCTCTGTAAATTGATATAGCCTAAATGCTTCATGCTAGAGTCTCGTATAAGATTTACTTTTTATAGGCCTATATACAACTTAGATTCAGGAACTAACTCCACAACTCCAGTAAACTCAAAAATAATTTATTCCAAAATGTATAAAGTATTAATTACAGTTATATATAAAATGTATCAAAAAAACTCAAACTTATTTACGGTATCTAGTTTCATTAGTTACACATACTGGTTTAGTCATATGTTATTGTACAGAATAGTGTTTTGTATCTCTCCAATATACCTATGCCTGGCTCTGCAATTTGTTATTTTCAAAATTCTCTAGTCAAATATTTTGCTTATATGATATCCACGATTGAAACAAAAAGGCGAGTGCTATATGCATGTGCGTGCGAGAATCCATGCTGGAATCACGCGCTGCAGCATCGAGCCCCAACATGCAAACTGCGTGCGTGCAACATGTGCCCGCCGAACGGATGTGTCGTTTTAATCATGGTAATCGTAATAGCAAAAATTTCATTACCTCAAATTTTTCGTAACTAATGAATAAGCCATGAGATGGATTTATCTCCAGGGATACAACGATTAGGAATTAAAACAACTTCTTTTAATTTCATTCGATTGCGTAGAAACGAAATATTTATTTATTAACAATTACAATAATGGAAATTTTAACATTTTTCTAAATGACTAGGTACCTTTCTTAAAAACCTTTACATACATTTTCCGTAGAATAGTACATTCTACATATTGATCATTTAATTCTACGAAATCGACTTTTATTGTTTATTTTTAACCGCTCATTAAATGGCAAAAAGAGATGACATGGCGGAAGCATGAGGTATCGAGGACAACTCAGTGCGCGGATTACCGATCCTGCAGTCACGCGAACGTCTTGGATTTATGTTAACGTTGTGGCAATCGTGTAAAATTACCACATACAGTATTCGTATTTGGCATTTTAACTTTCAATCTGAGCTCTTACCTACAAAATAAACTTTCCAAGTACTTCATAATTGTATAAGTCATTAGTAAATTTTTACCTAAATGTATAAGGGTTATCAAAGGAAACTGACACTTCATTTTTAAAAGACAAAATTATGGAAACGATTTTACGAAATCGTATTTCGGGCAAAAATATCATAATTATGGGTAAATTGTTTTTTGTTATGAATCGTATCATATTTATTAAGTCATACATAATATCTGCACTTGTTTTTGAAAGTGGCGTAACTACGGGGGGAGAAAATCAGGGACATCAATCTCCCCCCAGAGCTACTTAAATTTTCATACGAAATACCATAGTCACGTAACGTATGCCTGTTTCAAAACCAGCTGCGTGTGTTAAACTATAAATAATTGTTGGCTTATACATAATTGTAGAAATAACAGAAATTACAATATTTGTAAATTGACCTCGTAATTTGCGCACAAAAAATAGTTCATTTTTTAATAAGTATATTAAAGTTAACCTTTCTTGTATTTTGTCATGTCCTTTCTCAACTTGAAATTTATGAAGATATATGTTTTGTAAGTAATAATGGACATTTGCCACAATTTTGTAGATAGAATATTTGTGCAACAAAATTTAAATATCCCTGCAGATGTGCGAAAAAGTTTAAATGACAAGACTGCAGCCGCCAACATACTTCTCTTAAAGGAGATTCAGCTGTTAACAGCAATATAGGTACGAACTAAGAAAATTATAAGAACATTAAAAATTGTGTAATTAAGTTAATGGACTGATATGTTATTATGACTTATTGTTATATAGTTGTTATATTTTGTTACTTAGTGTTATATTTATTATATGTATACTTAGTCATATTTATTTATGTGCTTGATGTGTATTTATATTTAAACATTATTTTAAACATTATTTTATACGGTCCAAGTCACTTTATATAGTAATGATTTACCTTATTGAAACCGTCCAGTGACTTCAAATTGTAAATTTATGACGCGTTTCGAGTCATATGACCCTTCATCAGATATTATCACTCACAAGGAGATCATCAAATATTGCTTGTGTTGTGTGGGGTTAATATTTCTCATTTTATTTTGCATCAGTTAAACTATAATAATGTTATTTGTTAAATATTTTTATCTATCTCATTTGTTTACACTATTTGGTATTTAAACAAATATTTACTGTATGTTAATACATCTGTTTAAGAATCTGTACAAATTCATTTTTGTGGTCGCTAATGACCGTTGCTGTTGCAGCGACCTTATAAATAAATTTAAAAAAAAATTTTAATCTATGTTCGTATGTGCAAAAAAATTGTATGTATTAAATACTGTAAATAGTTTGCAATGTATTTTAGTTTTTATAACGGTAGTAGAAAAGTTTTTAAAAATGTTAACAGTGTTGAAATAATTAATCAATTTTACGGACTTTAGGAACTGTAAAATAATAATTTTGATAAAGTTGAAAATAATAATTTGTATCTCAAAAATAATTTGCTAACACATATTTGAACCCGCAATTGTACACTAGTTTTTGATTCGAGACATGTAGACAATGTCAAAAAGAATTTTTTTGTCTGAAAACAAATTTTTAAAAGTTTACAAAATTAATTGCTTACAAAATCGTATTCTATTTACTTTGTTAATTAGTATAATCTTCATTTTTCTATTTTCCTTTTGACGTGTACTGAGAATAATTGTGTTCTTTAACAAGATTAATTAATGTAACCTTATATGATGTAAGCACTACCAATTTTAGCTAAAAATCGTTGTTGCAACTAGAAAATTCATCAAATTCTTGTACAAATAAATATTTTAGTTATATATTGCACCGATATATAACTACGATTGTAGTTAAATTATAACTGCATAGATAGGTTAATTTGAAATTACTACAACAGAGTCTATATCTGGAGGTAGGAAACGTTTATTCATTAACACATTAAAATTTACTATTGTCTTATGGCTTTATAATATAAAATTGTTTATTAAAGAATTGTCTTTCAATAAATGAATCTATTTGTTCGTTTTACATGTACGTTACTTGTCCGTAGAATTACAAATGTTTCCGTAGACACCAGGCGCTCCGCTCGCTGCTCCGCTGCGCGTCGATCGAGATCACCCCGTTGAATATCCACGTCTCGGCATACACGCGCTGTAATATGGGCCTCTTATTGTTTATAACTTAAATAATCTTAATCCCAGGGATCAAACTGGGTATAAATAGATCGTGTATTAGGCTTACACAATTCCAGCTTCTTCAAGTGTTCTCGCGTTAATACTCAGAATATTCAGGTATTCTGCCCCTTATCCAGAAATCTTCCACTCTTCGCAAAAAAGCACTAGAATCTGACCTATTTAAAATTATTTGAGTTCTCTAATGTGGCAACGACTACGAAGAACTCGAACCGTCAACCCACTACAAAGTCTTCTGGAAATCGACTAGTCCTGGCACGAAAATCTCGTGACAGCGAGTACGTCTCTCTATGGCAAGAATTCGGAACGAACTGAATGATCCGTACTCCGTAAGAGACTGTCTCAAATAAATTTTACACCTTCTGATTAGTGGGTGGAAAATCTAGCAAACGTCATAGATATTCTTAGTGATAGCCAGACATTAGGTTAAAACTCTGTCCGATTCTGCAAAGGCCTGTCTAGATTTAATCTACAAATTTTATTAATTTCTAGGAGATAACGAAATAAAAGAAGAACTGATTTCATAAAAAAACATATAAAATTATAGTTGTAGAGAATAGAGTATATGGAAAATATAGAACACCATGAGAACACCCTGTCCAAGTTTCAAACAGAAATGTCAATTATCAACGAAGTTATTAAATAAAATGTGAATCACACGCGCACCCGCGCACTTACACACAAATATTTTACTTGACATAAAAGAGTACAGAATTATGGATATTTTGAATAACATACTTTTTTAAACATATCTTGGTTCAAAACTTATGACTACTTTACAAAGAAAAAAATAAAATCAATTTATAACATGTCTATGGTCGTCAGAAAATATGTTACAGCATTAGTGTCCCTATTATATGAATCTTATATCCTGTTCTGTTGCAATATATATTATAATACAACAGAGTTTGTTAAATACTGAGAGTAGATTTTGATTATTTAAGAATGTAAACTACAAAGTTTGTCACATGATTTCTGCAACATATTCCGTGTAATTAAAACGGGTTTTCTAAAATATTCAGCGAATAATTTTAATTTATCTATATGAATTTCTAATATTAAGCCTGTAGGTATAGCTACTTCTATTTCTTTATTTGAGTATAAGCAGCCTCATTTAAATGAACAGTTCTTCTAAATTCCTTTCTAGCAGTGCAAGAAGCTATATAGACTGGAATGGTCGATGCAAACACACACACACACGTATATATATATTATATATATATAAATATATATATAAATTTGTGATGTTATTCAATTTGTTTCTTCTGCAAGTAGTATAATTTCGTATATTCTTTTTATCACCTGACGCATGTTTCACTGAAAAATATCATATAATAATATATATAAGAAAGTATTATATATATTATTAAATTAATAAAGTGAACGAAGAGGATGCAACAACAAGATAATTTTAATGAAAAATATCATTATCATCAGAGGTTTCTAAGTATCGTAACTTAGAAATATATATATTTAAAAGATGCTGAAAGACACAATCCGATTGAAAGTCATAATCTGTGACTTCAGAAGAAGGAAGTAGGCCTGAGTTTATTACAGTTTCAAAGGATTCTTCGTTACGTGATAACAGTGACTTTCAAGATATCTCTTGAGCTGCACAACACAAAAGAATAATGTCTTCATATTGGTTTGTTCCACTTCTCTATAAAACTAATACGATAACTGGCTTCCTTTCCAACCGTCTACCGACCAATGTCACTAAACGAAGTAAAGTAATTTTTTTTTACATTAGCATACAATTCAGTGACAGTTTAATGAAAATGTAAACTAATATTAATAAGGCGGAAAAATGTACGACTAATTTATTTACGAAAAAAGTTTACAAAAAATTATCTAATTTACGATTTAACATTTTTCGTATTCAAAATATAACACAAATGTATATTTAGTAATTAGTAACAAAAATGGTAACAAAAAATAATATAACGGAATAAGGAAACATGTAGTGATCCATTGTAAAGAGTTGTGATGTGATAAATAATCACATAAAATATACACCACGACGTCAACACAGCTTTATGGAAACTCGGTAATTCCTGGATATGAATTTTAGAAGGACTTTCCATAAGCCTAACGTTAAGTTTATTACCGTTATAAAATAAAGAGTTTCATAATACCAGTTGTGTCTACAAAGAAGTCGTATTATACGCTTCTAAGACAAAGAATAAAATTGTTTATTATTCCACAGACTTCGTTACTATGTTGGCGTTTTCAGGTACACTGTGCGGAATCTTCATTCATTGATGAAGAACATCATTTTGTATATCTGATTACTTTTCATAACTTAGTATTTTGCTTGTATAATTATTTCAGTAATTTAATTAGCTTTGATTATATTAATACACTTATAGCCTTCTTGACTTTGAATATAGAAACGTAATTATATAAAGTGATTACTTAATTACTAATTACTAATTATTAATAATGAATAGAATAATTAATATTTGCTACTGCTCTCTACCACTTTGGACTGCACACATAATCATAATGTCGCAATACAATGAACAGCAATCCCTTTCTACTCAATTGCACACCACTAACGGCTAGGTTAGTGGACCAACTAGCCTGGATGAACGAGCTAAGATGCGCTGTGGAACCACTATTTTATAAAACAGAATACCCTGCTCCCCTGGAGGGAACTTTTAACAAAATTCTAATGCAATAAAATTCTCGTTAATGTAAACCATTCTCAGAAGATAAAGGTGAAATCTAAAAATTCCAAGTTGTCTGTTTGAAACGCCCCCTTTAATCCCAGAGTTTTTCTTAACCCCCTTTTTCTAACCTCCAACAAATTTTTTTTTTCTCTGGGAAGGCGTCACTTAATATTTAGGACTAGGCGCGTGGCCTAGATGGAAATAAAATGTGCTGAGCCCATAGTGACAGGTCTTGCAAGGAAACACTTGATCAACAATAACAAGATTTTATTTATGCAGCTTCAATTTCAAACAATTGCTTTTACAATCATCTTTGGTTTGAGTTTCCTTTAATTCTTAACATCAATTCAAATATCTATTTAAAGCCATATGGTGGTTTAATTACAACAAGAATATTTCAAAGTATCTCCAACAATTCAATAATGTCATGCCAAACTACTGAATTTATTATATTTATCATAAACTTGTATTTCTGTATTTTACTTTCAAAAGAATTGTTTTTATTGCATTAGTAATGCATGAACCATTCATTAACATACGATAATTATAAGTATCTGGAGCTGACAATCCATGCTCATTAAATAATACGATAATAATTAAATTCAAAGAAAATTAATTACTTAAGTGTGTTGGAGTACTTTCATCTACCTGTTCCCCCAGCACTAGGATTAATCCCATTAAAATCGAAACCAGTGATCACAGTAAACCGAGGTTGAAGTTTGTTAATTAAATATTAAAATATGTCGCTTCATTTTTTCCTTTTTTTTTAAGTTAATCAAATATAAGAATATTATAGTACTATTATAAATTGAGTAGTCAAGCTGAACCGAATAATAACTAACTAAGTCAACAGGAGTTTTAAATTTAGAATAAGAAACAAAAATTGGAACGTGCAGGATCACAAGTCATATGACAGGCAGATACAAGTACTCTCCGGGTATTACATTTTCTTAAGGTCTGGATTTTGTCAATAAATGAATTTTAAATTTGGTTTTCTCTTTTGCAGTAATAGAATTAAATATTTATATTATACAATGGTAACCCTTGACTTTATGCAAATTCAATACACAACTACTTATAAGTTATTCATAACACAGTCATCACTGTCCACACTTTAGCATGTCTTCACAAAACATGTTCAGTAATGTTAACTCTGAAGCATGAGTCTAATTTCTAGGAATAGGTTTCTGCATGTGTGTTACCCAATAACCTACGGAGTATTTCGTGTGTGAAGTTTATAAAATAAAAGGAAAGTTCCCACCTGATCTTTCGGATTGCACTAAGAATATTCCTGCATTTTCGGTGGTGTGTAAAGAGCGATGTCGGATGGCGTGACGGCGTTGGGGCTTCTTACGCAGGCTCTGCGGATGGGCGAAGATGTAGAGTGCCCATCTCGTCGACCCCTTTCCTCCCGACTAAAGCGGGGAAACCTGAAGCTCTTTATCGAATTATTTAGTCATAGTGGTGTCATACGTTACACCGTCACAATCCAAGCCGCACCAAGTTGAAAGAGAAAAGAGGCCGATGAAGACGCTGGCGAACTTATAAAACCTAAAACATTGCTGCCTAAATCTCGTTGTCAAGCAGACGCCACTGCCAACCAAATGACGTCACCAATCAAGGTCGCAGCGGACGACTGAATCTCGATATCGGAAGCGGGCATCGTAACATGCAGCGATAATGCTTCGAACGCACGGAAAATACAATTAAACTGGCCGTGGTGTTTACCTTTCAATATAACCACGGCACATGTTATCAAGAAATTTAGAGAACAAGTGAAAGAAAATGGCACATTGTTAAAATCAGGAATGAATAACGTGATATTTGTGGATGAAGCGGGAGTAGGGTTATATGGAACAGCCGTCCGCAAATAAACGAAAGGAAAGGACAAAGGAAAGAACGCTAATTAGTGAAAAGTGTCAATGCGTTTGAGAGTTAACCAGGAACATTATGACATCGAAATCGGCTTGTGAGGCGACTATCAAAGATAAAAGACGAGACAATGCCAAAAGCGACAATAAACCTGCAAGTAAAAGTGCGAAAAGTAGTGATAAAAAGGTGGATACTCTGAAGAATAATGGTGAAACGGTATTAATCTAATGCTTTGTAAACGATATAGAACAAAAAATTAATAAGTAAAGGATTTAACATTTGCTGGATTGAAAATACTTTCTTCAATTCTGATAGGATTACTTAGTACAGTATGTTTTACCTCATAATCCCTAGTGTCGCAGTCCCCTCTTTTTCTTTTTCAGTCTTCAAACAAAACACAACGCAACACAATGATTTTCGTTCTCAGCAACCGAACGTTTCCCCCCAAAACATATACCACCAAAAATATTACAACTCAGTAATTACAAAATTAAAAACATTTACGCCTTCCTTTATCATAATCAGTATGCATAAATTCACTATAATTAGATGATAATTTATGTAACTCGTTTCTTCTTTTTTTTTTTTTTTTTTTTTTTTTTGACACACTTGTAACTCGGCTTGCCTGTGAATAAGTGTCTCTTTCCTTTAACAATTCAAAAACTGAGTTGTAAAATGAGTTCCGAAACATTTTGTTTACTTAAAACATACAAAATATTTACTGTATATTATTAACTGCTATATATCATTACTATAAACATTAATGCAGATATTTAAAACTATCGTTGAGTGATTTCATATTAAATAGAGTTTCTTTACCATGGTAGAGAGATGTGTAAAATTCAATTTTTACTGGAACAAAAAAGTTTTTGTATACTGTTAATAACGGTCTTCATTAGAAAATAAAATTCGTGATAGTTTGTAGCAACAGCCACAATGAGGCCTAATGTTTACACAGACAATCATAACCGTTTATGCAGTAATAAGGATACAATTTATGAATACTAAAAATATGTAAACCTGACATAAGTAAAAGTATACACAATGAATACATACGTACACACAGAAAGGATGTTTATATACATATTGTATGCGCGCGCGCGCGCGTGTGTGTGTGTGTGTTCACTAATTCTGTTGTAGCCTAATTAGATGTAAATAAATTCATATATCAGTTGAAGAGCAAAGCACGAATAGAGATGAAAAGTCGAAAAATGAAGAGCCATCAACAAATGATTGGCATTTCTGTAATTGAATTAGCGTGAAACGAATAAAACAGTAGAAGCAAGAGCAAGGGTAATCGAGTTGGAACGTGTTTTATGTGCAATAAACGTAGTACGCGTTGAATAAAATTAGATCACAGGCTGACTCGTTGCTTGCGTTGTGAAATAACTGGACCATACGTTGCTACCAAGATTCCGTTGCTTTCAACAACTGCAACAACTAACTTGATTATGTTTACGAGCATATTAGCTGCTGCGTTATAGTGCCAGTTTAGCCGTGTAACGTTATATTTGTTTTCATTACGTAAAACTAATCTCATTTGTAACATCTACGTTATTAATTCCATAACACGCAGGTTGTTTTTAGTGAGTAACACATAAATCTCATAGATATATTGCAGAAAGCAGATACAGTATACACTGGGACACTAACACACTTCTAAATATTTATATTGAGTCCCCTTAGTAAACAGTTATAACATGTTTTGCAATGTATTACGATATAATTGTTCTTATATGGATATCCGTAACACTTTACAAGGTTTTTTTATTGCCCTGTCATAAAATATTTCACTGAAGACAGTTTCATTGCACTACAAATATCAAGTGGAATGAACTGAACTGAAATTAAAAACGTTACCTTTTGACCACCACGAGAAAATTGAACCATTTTGACTCCGCTATAAACTGCCTTGGTGTGTTGTAGAAAATTCAAAACAAAGTGAAAGGATTTATTATTTTTTAAACTATAATCAAAGCCACATTTAAATTAGTTTGAATATGACGTTGATAAATTGACCGGAATATCCGTTCATTAGTGAAATTTCACGTAAAGCGCTGTAAACTTCAGTTGGATTTAACGTAACTAGATTATAATTTGCAATTTGTTGACTATACACACAGCGAAGTACACTCACCAAGCGAATAGGAAAACACATCCAGGGTGTTAATATATTTATACCTATAACGAAAGGTTACAGCAGCACAAATTGGCTACCCCAGATATCTTTTGTTGCAAATGAGTTGAGGTGTGTTATCTATTGAATAATATGTCCTCAGCATAATATTTATCGTATCAGTATCATATATTAATCATTTTTAAATATATTGACTTCCAACACAAACACACACACTCACACACACAATAAATATATTATATTCATGTGCAGTATATGTAAATAGAAATATGTATTATATATTTGTATCAGTAGCGTGGCGTACATGCAACCGCTGTTGCCGGCGGCAACAGTACTGAAAATAAGAGAAAATAATATTCATTATGTCACAGAACAAATACTTTAGTTATTGAATAATTTGAAATCCGAACTACAGTATATTAGTAGGGAAACTTGAAGAAAAGCGTAGCATTGCTTTCGAACTCCTGGGCACTGTCTTGTGTTGCCGGCTCAGATATCGGCAATGTTTACTGCGTATGGTCATTGACCTCGTACTAGTTGTCACTATACAAACTATGGAGGGGGACAGATTAGTCCGCTCAATGTGTTGCCGTTGTATGAATCGGCAAAACGCTCAGTCAGCAGCTATGTTCGTTTTCCGAACTGACGTGCAGCAGATACTACGTACCTATTTGTGTTTTGTTCGTTTAGCTATGTGTTTCTCTGTTTGTCTTTATTATTTTTAATTCGATTATTTGTGTTCTGATTTATTCTGTGTAAGTAATGAGAGTCAGATCCCGTTAAACCGGGACCCTCTTCTACTCATAGCGAATGATAGAACATGCTCTTAAAAGAACATTAGGTACAAGAAAAATTTCGAATTAACTTTTAGGTTAAGTTTTAGGCCTATCACAACTGGCAACAGGTCTTATGTACCCACGCCACGCCTCTAGTGTATATGTAGGCCTACATTAAATTACCACAGCTATAAAGACAACTTAATATAAAATAACCTGATATAATAATATAAGAAAATATATCCATATCCCAAATTAAAAAAAAATAAAATTATATTTTGGATTAAAAAACTAAAAATGGTTTTACATGTAAATTACGACTTAAAAATTATGACATATAATTATGGTTAAAACCCTAAGTTTAAAACAAATTACACTCAAATGATTGCCATAATTTGAATTAGAGTTTTAGAGCTACTTACATCGTCAGTGTAATCTGAAAGTTTTGAATGACACAGCGCACCGAGTAGCCTATAGGGAAGTCCACCCATGCATAATATTGTATAACACATTTATTAAAAATTTGGGTTTTACAATATTTCAATACGGCTTACAATTCTGGAAAATAAAATAAACTACTGAACAAATCACTTGAATGTTTTTAACAGGATAACCACTTACAATAGCAGAATATATTTAGTGGAAATTTTATATCAAATACAATAATTTTTATTACGTATGTATAGTGCTCCTGTGTATGAATGAATTAATAAAAAAAAAGGAAAGCACACATACTCGCTACTATTTTATTGGAAATGCTCAATTGCTATAATACATTAGGCTTTTAACATGACAAGAGTCTCACAAGGCAAATATGCCTACTGGGTTTTTTGTATACAGTAAAAGCAACCCGTCTAAAATCTAACAAACAACAAATGAATAGGTAAACGTAAGTATACTAGACTAAAATTAAACAAATTAAGTATACTAGTGTAATAAACAAATTAAATCTACTAGACTACAAAAATGAATAAATTATTAAAGTTTGAAACTAAAATTCCCCCACGCAATGACGTGTCCATTGTGTATAAACATTTATAGGCTTCTAGTTTATTAATTACCTACTTTAATACTGGTAGGTTGCTATGCAGACTTCCATGTAGTTTGTATTTGGCAGTTAGAATAAAATTTGATTAAATGAAAGCAATACAACAAGTAGACGATAACAATGGAAGCTTTGATATTTTTGTATCTTTGTTGTTTATACTTCTGAGAGAGTAATTTACTATGACTAGTTTTAATTAGAAGAATCTTCAAACAGAACAACTCATACAATACGTAATAAAAATGTAACAACAGGAGTTTAATGTAAACATTTTTATACTTGTTGATTAACAAACACAATCGTTCACGGAAAGTAGTAATAGTGCAGACACCCGACCAGGTTTGAGCGGATGAACTTAGTGTTAATAGAAAATGAGTGCAAAAAATATATATCGATGATGCCGTACAAAATACGTTGCCAACTCTGTTGCTAGAAAGAGTTCATAAAGCTAATTTGCCGGAAAGCCTGGGAGCCTGAGATATCAGTGTAGGTCAGCTGCACTTGGATTCGATTGAGCCAATGAAATGAATTTTTGTAAGGCAACACGAATTTTGACTGCTACTTTAAATTGGCCATTTCAATGTTTATGGTACAGGACTGCAGTCTGTTAAAAGTGTCTAGCCTTAAACATTACCGCCAGAGTAACTTTGTTGTCTCTTTTTTTCAAGTGAAACTTTTTTCAATCGTTGGGCAGCATAAACACGTGCTGCAATTTCGTTCGTGACTAACACGTAATTGATTTGACGCACGAGAGCGGGAAACTCGAAAACCAAACGGTAATTTTTTAATTCATTAATAAGTAAAAAATGTTGACAGTAAGAAATGCAAATAAAAAAAAGATAAATTAATTTAAAATCATAATTTAAAGGTGAAGAAATATTTTGGATTATTAAACGAGGAAGACGCTTCATACATAATAAAGGTTATATGGACGTATCCATCGGCCTACAAGAAAATATACTTCCTGTTAACATAAACCAAAGGAAAATATAACTAAGAAACAACATAAATAAACAAAATTAAATTTAAAATTTTGTACAAGTTTGACCAGAAGAAATTAAAACTGTTAAATAGTAAAAGAAGCCAAATTATAACATTCTAAACAGTTCACTAATGAAAACTACCAAGTGTCGCAAAACTATATCATTTATATAATTCGTCGCAATTACATAGTACGTCGGTAAAATCTCCAGTGAGAATACTGCAATATCAAACGTTTCGGCCCTGCCTACATAATAATGATTGTGTCAGTAAGTAGTATAAATGAACCCGGACCTACTTCAAAAAAACGATATGTCCTACTCAAGTAGTTGTGGAAATTCGAATCATAGTTTACGTTCGTGCGAAAAGGAATTCTAAAGACTCCTGCGAAAATCTTTAAATAAACAACAAAACGCTAAAGAACGCATGAAAATCAGCGGACAACGATCTCCAGAGTGTAAAATGCGGATAAGATCAGGTAACGAAGGTCAGACATACTTAAATCTCCCACAGGTCACAGCTTGTGAGCAAACTAACGAATTTGTACTCCGCACGTGTGGATTATCTGTACTGACAAACACATTTTTTTTTTTTTTTACAACTAAGTATTATTATACTGACAAAACTAAAATAATGTTATTGATATCCTCATGTAGCGACACATTTTTGAAACAACTATTTCCATCAGTCCACTGTTTGTTAGAAAGTATAAGAACATCATTTAAAAGGGTTAATAATAATTTAAGATTTTTCAAAGCTCTTGAAATTTTGAAGCTTCAATATGTATTTCAGTAACTTCAATATTTCAATAATTCAGTACTTCAATTTTTCTATACGATTAGAATTTTACATACAGACAATGAGTATTTTAAGTTGATTCTGTTTAGTTACCGTTACTTTTGCATTGTACGCTTAATTTCGATGTGTATGTGTAATTTCATATAACTAGATTTTACCGTAACGAGTGTGCTCCACAGTGTTACATAATCCACATCATTAATTTATTTTAAAATAAAATACATCTGGATAAAATATACCTGAGCGGGTATTATGAATTAAAACACCCCAGCTGGTGCAACTGTTTGTGTTCCGCGCAACGAGACAACGTGCAATGTTCTATAACTGTTCTAAGCTGTACAAATTACATTTATAATTAACTTTACTCACGTCCACGAAGGACGTTAAGAGTCACAGATTCATAACACCCCAACCTGTAAGAAGCGAACAACATAAGATCATAATTAATATGAATCGAATATAAAAAGAATAAACCTGTTTCAACAAATATCGTCCAAGAAATTAGTGTTTCCTGTATTGTGTACAACGGTGAACCACTTTCGTAATTTTTAATTGAACAAATTATTATTCACACAAACGATTTTACTTAAATTTTGTTGTCTGTATGTGTTACATAGGATATATTTAATATGTTGTTTATAAAGCTATTCTATCCCCTCGGGAGAGTACATGTCTAAATCTTCCAATACACTAAGTACAAGATGGTTATTTCACATATATGTACTTCGATATTTTACAGGAAGAGACTTACATCCTTAAGATACAAGTTTTTCCTACTAAGCTTTTGTACAGAGACAACGTACTAGGTAACTCATTTTTAAGTGTGGGTAGCCCTACCGTGCTATGCGATGGTAGTGGTAAAGGCAAAACATAATGTAATTTTTACTAATATTTTTTCTTATTCTTTTTTTATTATTTCAACAATTTTTTCAAAAAAAAATAAGTTTCAGCTGTTCCTGTCTTCAATCTCTTACTATGGCTTCCAAAAATCCCATTTTTATTCTTACAGCTTCTTCTGTTACCTCCTAATGACCGGGGAAAATGCGGCCCTTAATTTTTCTCGGTAATTCACACAGTTTCCTGGTAATACTATTTTCTAGATTTGTCAGCTAATAATGTAGAAAGAGACCTCTTATAAAAATTTGTTAATATGTTGAAGCCTAGTTGTTTGACAGCGTATGACAAAATACGGAGACACATTAATCTGAAAAACTTTAATGGTGTGTCTTTTGGTATTTTATTTTGAAGTAACCCGAAAGCCTTTTCACATATTATTAACCCGCTAAGTTAACCCGCCTTTTCCCTAAGTTAACCCGAAATCCCTTAGAATCATACTCATTTGTGCAGCCAAGATAGCGGAAACTTTTCTAGTGATTCTGCTACGTGACGTAGTGTTATTCTGTTTACACTACGTGACGATAAAAATGTATTGCCCAGTTTCTCCTTTTCCTGTTCACTTATACCTTTCTCTTCAACTGAAGTGTTTTGTTTATTTGAACTTGATCAAGTACTGGAATATTGTACAATCTATCTGAAACATTAAAATAACACAGAACAATAAAAATGCCAGCTTTACTTTTCACCCTTCCTCGGCATCATCCATTTGCAAATATCCGAGAATAAAAACAGCCTCCTCCAGTTTGCAGAAATAGGCTGATCATCCACATTCTACTTTTTTAAACTGCTATATACTTTATCAAGGCATTTTTTTATTATGTTCCTCGTCGCAACAACAGCGCTTAAATTAATTTCCAAGTTTGGTTTGTCCTAAACTTTTCTTTTATTCAGGCAAACAAACTGATCTTCTAATGTTCTGTCTTTCTGAAATGCTAAAATGCTGATAAGTGTAGCCTTTTACGTGCAACGGAAGAGTAACGATTACATGATTATCAGAGACATTCGCGAAGTAATTAATTAGAAATCGTTTTCTCTCGATCGTTTTCCTTTTAAATTTTTATTCACTGTATTTTATTTCCGTATTTATACATCTCAGTTTACCGAAGCCTACAGGAAGCATAACAAAGTGTAAGAAAGTACAGGAAATTTAACAAAGTTTTACAAGAAAAAACTTAACCAATACTATGTGTTAATATTCAATTTAAAAAAACATTGGAAATGCAGAGATTTTGTCACATAAATTTTTATAATTTTTCGTATAATTTTTGTAAAATATTTTCCTTAAAAAAATGGGAACTACAGTTTTATGTTTAACAGTGCACGAATTTTTATAACCGTAATAGCTTCATTTCCTCTGATGTCTTTACCAAATACAGATGAAATAGCAAGACATGAAGTGGTTCGCGCAGATCATAGCGGGGAGTACGGAAAGCAATTTCTTTGTACTATTGCTCCCCTCCCCACATAAATATTTTTACCCACAATTTTATACATTCAACCTCAAAATTTTTACAGAACGTATAAAGAGACTACTGAAAAAAGTTCTCTCTCTCTCTCTCTCTCTCTCTCTCTCTCTCTCTCTCTCTCTCTCTCTCTCTCTCTCTCTCTCTCTCTCTCTCACTCACTCACTCATATTCTATCCCGTCTCTCTCTTCCATCTCTCTCTGAAATGTGTTACGTGTTCTAAGTCTACTTTGCCTTCGCCTTACTGTGTCGCGTTTCACCTATTCACCTACACAATTTGTACTCACTCTCAGTCACTAACGACTACAAAAAAATAAGTTAAAAAAAATGGTGATTGCAGTTTGCGATTACAGTGGAAACTAACAAGGGTAACTCACACACACACACTGCGAAGGCATCAATAATAATTTTGTGAAGTCGTTCTCATGTCTCTCAGCTATAAGTTGTTAGCAGCGGCTCCACTTATCACTGACAACATCGTCATTTATGGGAACAAACAGTGGATACACAAAAACTAAGCGAAATGTTCGCTGTCAAACAGTTCTGTCTCATAGTTGGTTACACTATGTGTGATAAACACACACATAGAAGAGTTCATGCAGTCATTGTTCTGTTTACCTGAACAATAATCTTTTTGTGGATGCTAATTTCTGAAATTATAATTTTTGTTTATGTAATATCAGTAAGTGTCAGTTTACTATTGACCTTTGGTTTTTAGAATATTTTATTGTTTATTGGGTTCTATTTTTGCTATTAAATGGTCAAATTAGAACTAGAACTAGAACTCGTATTAAATGATCGACCTAATACGTTACAGTATTGTGTTTTTCTATCGCTTTTTGTAACTTATATTTTGTGACTACTGCATGTAACGTATATTAACAATATATAATAAATATAATTTTTAACAATAAAATATACAGAATAATGGCAAAACTGTATCGTCCGCTCGTAGAATCGTTTGTGCGGTTTGTATAAGAACGAAAAACAATATGTTTGACTCAGAATTCCATACTTCCCTACCAATGCGTCTACGATCTGACACGATTAGGGATTTTTTTTTCATTTTATGGTTCTATACAACGTAAAGTTTCTTCTTAAAGACGATCTAAATTTCGCATTTTAAAAACTCTAGTTTTTTCATACGTTAAGTTCATAACAGGAATTTACCATAATACAATGCTGGAAAAGTCTTTCTCTTGATATTGGCATTCACAGTGAAATCACTTTGGATCGTTCAAGTTTTTTAAAGATGTTACGACTTAGTCCAAACTAAACGTTTAATTTGCGTCCTTTGAAAAGAAGACTTCCAAAACAGCTGGTGGGAACTGCAAGCAAAATGCACAATACTCTACTCACAAGAAGAATAGTAAAGACGACCCAGAAGGTAATGAATTACTTTACGACTTCAAAAATATCACACGTCAACTAAAATTAACTTTTACTCGGAGAACGGAAATTAAGATTCACAGTAAATTTAAGAATATTTTCAGAGATTTAACAAAAACCAAATACACACTCATATATCATTTCAACGATAGAAACTGATTTGTATGTGAAATAAATAAACACAACAAATAAATAAACTAAGATAAAAATAGCTTTATTTATTGACAAAACCGATTCATCTAATAACGCGAACAACACACACCATACCTATTTGCAGTGCACTCTGGAGCCGTTTTTGAACAATTTCGACGTATTTCATCGCGCGAACATAGTCTGTATGAACTCGTATCAACAACAAATATTTTTACCAGTGTGTTAGGAGGGATCAGGTGGATGAATTACGCCACTGATTTTTACTCTGCATTCCGAACCACGTGTTTACACCGCGTAGTCTGGTACTCCTGAACAGTAAGTAGTGAAAGGCAAAACCATTTACATGTGTTACCTTTTCAATACAGAGACTATTTAATTATCGACTTACAATTTTCAGACAGAATCAGACAGAGCACACATCACTGCCTTTTAAGCTGCAAAATTTGGGTATATATGAATATGTGTATATAGAGTATGATCAGGTTTGTTGACACAAGATGTCTTATAATCTGCACATGTTATGTTGACTATTGATGCAAGTAGGATACAAATTAATCACGAATTTTAGTCTGAGATCAAGAAGTAGGTAATAACTGCAGTTCCGGCCATACATAAAATTAACTTATTATAATTCTGAATGAATCACATTCTACTCCCATGTTATTCGTATAATCTACAATTCAGCGGGGTAACTAGGAGTACTCGAATGATGAAACTACTTGAATATTGGTCCCCCATTTTAGTCAGAACAAATTAAAAATTCAAGATTCTCTTGATTTAATTTTATAAGTATATTTTATAAATTCTTCGCGTCTCAAACTTTTTGAGTAAACGAACATGAAGTATAAGGCTTTGAAAAATACTAAAAAACGCTGATTTCAAAATATTCTGTCTTGTTTAATTGTTATTCAGATTAAAGATAATAAATCTAAAGTCATTAGGAATTACTTAAGCTCTAAATTTGTATTCTTAATAAAGCTTGTGAAAATGAGTCTCTCTGAAGATATTTTGAAAACCTCGGTTTTATTACCCCTTCGGACTTTAATTTCAGGACAATGCTCCAAGAATTAAACCAGTTTAACCATTTTTTAACATTCGTATAAATTATATTTAAGTACGTTATTTTTATATAAAATTTATCAATTAAATCTCCTCATTTTTCGAATTAAAGCCAAGAAACTGCTAGTTAATCTGTGAGAAGACGACGGTTCTAATCATGGAGATATTACTCTAAAGAGTCATGACAACCCTGTGAAGGGAAGTGTCTTAGAGGAAAAGGTAAAGGTATATTAGGATACAATATATTATAGATCATAGATCTACAATGTATTAGAGATTAACACAATATATAACTATATTATACTCTTCTACGCTATACCTTCGTTTTCTGGCGTGTGCATAATTGTTTTTTAAGGTTGCAAATACGTACGGTTTTACCAAATGTTAAGGAATGTCATTTAAAAAAACTCCATTTTGTTAATTTACAAATATGTTAATTCCTTTCATTTCTACAATTACTTTTAAGCCTTATTTTAACGTGATTCGTTGTGAAACAATGAGTGATAATTAAGTGGTGGAACTGTACGTTTCAAAAGGAAAATTTGTCACCGCTAAACAGCACATGAACAGAACAGAGACAGCTGTGGGAGCCAATAGAATGGATAAGGCTAATTAACCTAAAAGCTTTCGTGGTAACGATTTCAACTTTGTTAGGGACTGTGTGCAGTGGGAGGTAGACGCGTTAGTTAAAGTAGACTTAGTCTGCGCGTGCTAAGAATGCATATACCTTAGTGCTGTCCATACTTTATCAGTGTGTGGTCTGTGTATGATTCACTTGGCACGCAGAATAATGTTTTATATGTAAAAGAATGTATATATTTGATAATGTCAGCTTTACAACAATCCAGAATGGATAATCTTCTTTCCGTCTCTTTAAATATAAGTGACGTTTATCCTTTACAAAAATTTAAAATTATTTTTTTTTTTCTTAGTAGACGCCTAAGGTAAAGGTGATTCTTTTTTTCGTATTTGTATTTATAATAATTGTATAATTATTATAATATAATAATTATAATATTATAATTATAATTAGCATTACGTATATTTGTATGTTGGTGTATTTGGTGCATTTCCTTAATCTAAGATAGTCATGTGACGGCAGTATCGACAGTCCGCGACTAGGATTGTTTTTTCAAAATATTTGTATGTTGGTGTATTTGGTGCATTTCCTTAATCTAAGATAGTCATGTGACGGCAGTATCGACAGTCCGCGACCTGGGTTGTTTTTTTTTTAAATAATTGTATGTTGGTGTATTTGGTGCATTTCCTTAATCTAAGTTAGTCATGTGACGGCAGTATCGACAGTCCGCGACCTGGGTTGTTTTTTCGAAATATTTGTATGTTTGTGTATTTGGTGCATTTCCTTAATCTAAGTTAGTCATGTGACGGCAGTATCGACAGTCCGCGACCTGGGTTGTTTTTTTTCGAAATATTTGTATGTTGGTGTATTTGGTGCATTTCCTTAATCTAAGTTAGTCATGTCACGGCAGTATCGACAGTCCGCGACCTGGGTTGTTTTTTCGAAATATTTGTATGTTGGTGTATTTGGTGCATTTCCTTAATCTAAGTTAGTCATGTGACGGCAGTATCGACAGTCCGCGCCTTGGGTTGTTTTTTTTTCGAAATATTTGTATGTTGGTGTATTTGGTGCATTTCCTTAATCTAAGTTAGTCATGTGACGGCAGTATCGACAGTCCGCGACCTGGGTTGTTTTTTCGAAATATTTGTATGTTGGTGTATTTGGTGCATTTCCTTAATCTAAGTTAGTCATGTGACGGCAGTATCGACAGTCCGCGACCTGGGTTGTTTTTTTTCGAAATATTTGTATGTTGGTGTATTTGGTGCATTTCCTTAATCTAAGTTAGTCATGTGACGGCAGTATCGACAGTCCGCGACCTGGGTTGTTTTTTCGAAATATTTGTATGTTGGTGTATTTGGTGCATTTCCTTAATCTAAGTTAGTCATGTGACGGCAGTATCGACAGTCCGCGACCTGGGTTGTTTTTTTTTCGAAATATTTGTATGTTGGTGTATTTGGTGCATTTCCTTAATCTAAGTTAGTCATGTGACGGCAGTATCGACAGTCCGCGACCTGGGTTGTTTTTTCGAAATATTTGTATGTTGGTGTATTTGGTGCATTTCCTTAATCTAAGTTAGTCATTTGACGGCAGTATCGACAGTCCGCGACCTGGGTTGTTTTTTATTCGAAATATTTGTATGTTGGTGTATTTGGTGCATTTCCTTAATCTAAGTTAGTCATGTGTCGGCAGTATCGACAGTCCGCGACCTGGGTTGTTTTTTCGAAATATTTGTATGTTGGTGTATTTGGTGCATTTCCTTAATCTAAGTTAGTCATGTGACGGCAGTATCGACAGTCCGCGACCTGGGTTGTTTTTTTTTCGAAATATTTGTATGTTGGTGTATTTGGTGCATTTCCTTAATCTAAGATAGTCATGTGACGGCAGTATCGACAGTCCGCGACTAGGATTGTTTTTTCAAAATATTTGTATGTTGGTGTATTTGGTGCATTTCCTTAATCTAAGATAGTCATGTGACGGCAGTATCGACAGTCCGCGACCTGGGTTGTTTTTTTTCGAAATATTTGTATGTTGGTGTATTTGGTGCATTTCCTTAATCTAAGTTAGTCATGTGACGGCAGTATCGACAGTCCGCGACCTGGGTTGTTTTTTCGAAATATTTGTATGTTGGTGTATTTGGTGCATTTCCTTAATCTAAGTTAGTCATGTGACGGCAGTATCGACAGTCCGCGACCTGGGTTGTTTTTTTCGAAATATTTGTATGTTGGTGTATTTGGTGCATTTCCTTAATCTAAGTTAGTCATGTGACGGCAGTATCGACAGTCCGCGACCTGGGTTGTTTTTTTCGAAATATTTGTATGTTGGTGTATTTGGTGCATTTCCTTAATCTAAGTTAGTCATGTGACGGCAGTATCGACAGTCCGCGACCTGGGTTGTTTTTTTTTCGAAATATTTGTATGTTGGTGTATTTGGTGCATTTCCTTAATCTAAGTTAGTCATGTGACGGCAGTATCGACAGTCCGCGACCTGGGTTGTTTTTTTTCGAAATATTTGTATGTTGGTGTATTTGGTGCATTTCCTTAATCTAAGTTAGTCATGTGACGGCAGTATCGACAGTCCGCGACCTGGGTTGTTTTTTTTCGAAATATTTGTATGTTGGTGTATTTGGTGCATTTCCTTAATCTAAGTTAGTCATGTGACGGCAGTATCGACAGTCCGCGACCTGGGTTGTTTTTTTCGAAATATTTGTATGTTGGTGTATTTGGTGCATTTCCTTAATCTAAGTTAGTCATGTGACGGCAGTATCGACAGTCCGCGACCTGGGTTGTTTTTTCGAAATATTTGTATGTTGGTGTATTTGGTGCATTTCCTTAATCTAAGTTAGTCATGTGACGGCAGTATCGACAGTCCGCGACCTGGGTTGTTTTTTTTCGAAATATTTGTATGTTGGTGTATTTGGTGCATTTCCTTAATCGAAGTTAGTCATGTGACGGCAGTATCGACAGTCCGCGACCTGGGTTGTTTTTTTTTCGAAATATTTGTATGTTGGTGTATTTGGTGCATTTTCTTAATCTAAGTTAGTCATGTGACGGCAGTATCGACAGTCCGCGACCTGGGTTGTTTTTTCGAAATATTTGTATGTTGGTGTATTTGGTGCATTTCCTTAATCTAAGTTAGTCATGTGACGGCAGTATCGACAGTCCGCGACCTGGGTTTTTTTTTTCGAAATATTTGTATGTTGGTGTATTTGGTGCATTTCCTTAATCTAAGATAGTCATGTGACGGCAGTATCGACAGTCCGCGACTAGGATTGTTTTTTCAAAATATTTGTATGTTGGTGTATTTGGTGCATTTCCTTAATCTAAGATAGTCATGTGACGGCAGTATCGACAGTCCGCGACCTGGGTTGTTTTTTTTCGAAATATTTGTATGTTGGTGTATTTGGTGCATTTCCTTAATCTAAGTTAGTCATGTGACGGCAGTATCGACAGTCCGCGACCTGGGTTGTTTTTTCGAAATATTTGTATGTTGGTGTATTTGGTGCATTTCCTTAATCTAAGTTAGTCATGTGACGGCAGTATCGACAGTCCGCGACCTGGGTTGTTTTTTTCGAAATATTTGTATGTTGGTGTATTTGGTGCATTTCCTTAATCTAAGTTAGTCATGTGACGGCAGTATCGACAGTCCGCGACCTGGGTTGTTTTTTTCGAAATATTTGTATGTTGGTATATTTGGTGCATTTCCTTAATCTAAGTTAGTCATGTGACGGCAGTATCGACAGTCCGCGACCTGGGTTGTTTTTTTTTCGAAATATTTGTATGTTGGTGTATTTGGTGCATTTCCTTAATCTAAGTTAGTCATGTGACGGCAGTATCGACAGTCCGCGACCTGGGTTGTTTTTTCGAAATATGTGTATGTTGGTGTATTTGGTGCATTTCCTCAATCTAAGTTAGTCATGTGACGGCAGTATCGACAGTCCGCGACCTGGGTTGTTTTTTCGAAATATTTGTATGTTGGTGTATTTGGTGCATTTCCTTAATCTAAGTTAGTCATGTGACGGCAGTATCGACAGTCCGCGACCTGGGTTGTTTTTTTTCGAAATATTTGTATGTTGGTGTATTTGGTGCATTTCCTTAATCGAAGTTAGTCATGTGACGGCAGTATCGACAGTCCGCGACCTGGGTTGTTTTTTTTTCGAAATATTTGTATGTTGGTGTATTTGGTGCATTTTCTTAATCTAAGTTAGTCATGTGACGGCAGTATCGACAGTCCGCGACCTGGGTTGTTTTTTCGAAATATTTGTATGTTGGTGTATTTGGTGCATTTCCTTAATCTAAGTTAGTCATGTGACGGCAGTATCGACAGTCCGCGACCTGGGTTTTTTTTTTCGAAATATTTGTATGTTGGTGTATTTGGTGCATTTCCTTAATCTAAGATAGTCATGTGACGGCAGTATCGACAGTCCGCGACTAGGATTGTTTTTTCAAAATATTTGTATGTTGGTGTATTTGGTGCATTTCCTTAATCTAAGATAGTCATGTGACGGCAGTATCGACAGTCCGCGACCTGGGTTGTTTTTTTTCGAAATATTTGTATGTTGGTGTATTTGGTGCATTTCCTTAATCTAAGTTAGTCATGTGACGGCAGTATCGACAGTCCGCGACCTGGGTTGTTTTTTCGAAATATTTGTATGTTGGTGTATTTGGTGCATTTCCTTAATCTAAGTTAGTCATGTGACGGCAGTATCGACAGTCCGCGACCTGGGTTGTTTTTTTCGAAATATTTGTATGTTGGTGTATTTGGTGCATTTCCTTAATCTAAGTTAGTCATGTGACGGCAGTATCGACAGTCCGCGACCTGGGTTGTTTTTTTCGAAATATTTGTATGTTGGTGTATTTGGTGCATTTCCTTAATCTAAGTTAGTCATGTGACGGCAGTATCGACAGTCCGCGACCTGGGTTGTTTTTTTTTCGAAATATTTGTATGTTGGTGTATTTGGTGCATTTCCTTAATCTAAGTTAGTCATGTGACGGCAGTATCGACAGTCCGCGACCTGGGTTGTTTTTTTTCGAAATATTTGTATGTTGGTGTATTTGGTGCATTTCCTTAATCTAAGTTAGTCATGTGACGGCAGTATCGACAGTCCGCGACCTGGGTTGTTTTTTTTCGAAATATTTGTATGTTGGTGTATTTGGTGCATTTCCTTAATCTAAGTTAGTCATGTGACGGCAGTATCGACAGTCCGCGACCTGGGTTGTTTTTTTCGAAATATTTGTATGTTGGTGTATTTGGTGCATTTCCTTAATCTAAGTTAGTCATGTGACGGCAGTATCGACAGTCCGCGACCTGGGTTGTTTTTTCGAAATATTTGTATGTTGGTGTATTTGGTGCATTTCCTTAATCTAAGTTAGTCATGTGACGGCAGTATCGACAGTCCGCGACCTGGGTTGTTTTTTTTCGAAATATTTGTATGTTGGTGTATTTGGTGCATTTCCTTAATCGAAGTTAGTCATGTGACGGCAGTATCGACAGTCCGCGACCTGGGTTGTTTTTTTTTCGAAATATTTGTATGTTGGTGTATTTGGTGCATTTTCTTAATCTAAGTTAGTCATGTGACGGCAGTATCGACAGTCCGCGACCTGGGTTGTTTTTTCGAAATATTTGTATGTTGGTGTATTTGGTGCATTTCCTTAATCTAAGTTAGTCATGTGACGGCAGTATCGACAGTCCGCGACCTGGGTTTTTTTTTTCGAAATATTTGTATGTTGGTGTATTTGGTGCATTTCCTTAATCTAAGATAGTCATGTGACGGCAGTATCGACAGTCCGCGACTAGGATTGTTTTTTCAAAATATTTGTATGTTGGTGTATTTGGTGCATTTCCTTAATCTAAGATAGTCATGTGACGGCAGTATCGACAGTCCGCGACCTGGGTTGTTTTTTTTCGAAATATTTGTATGTTGGTGTATTTGGTGCATTTCCTTAATCTAAGTTAGTCATGTGACGGCAGTATCGACAGTCCGCGACCTGGGTTGTTTTTTCGAAATATTTGTATGTTGGTGTATTTGGTGCATTTCCTTAATCTAAGTTAGTCATGTGACGGCAGTATCGACAGTCCGCGACCTGGGTTGTTTTTTTCGAAATATTTGTATGTTGGTGTATTTGGTGCATTTCCTTAATCTAAGTTAGTCATGTGACGGCAGTATCGACAGTCCGCGACCTGGGTTGTTTTTTTCGAAATATTTGTATGTTGGTATATTTGGTGCATTTCCTTAATCTAAGTTAGTCATGTGACGGCAGTATCGACAGTCCGCGACCTGGGTTGTTTTTTTTTCGAAATATTTGTATGTTGGTGTATTTGGTGCATTTCCTTAATCTAAGTTAGTCATGTGACGGCAGTATCGACAGTCCGCGACCTGGGTTGTTTTTTCGAAATATGTGTATGTTGGTGTATTTGGTGCATTTCCTCAATCTAAGTTAGTCATGTGACGGCAGTATCGACAGTCCGCGACCTGGGTTGTTTTTTTCGAAATATTTGTATGTTGGTGTATTTGGTGCATTTCCTTAATCTAAGTTATTCATGTGACGGCAGTATCGACAGTCCGCGACCTGGGTTGTTTTTTTCGAAATATTTGTATGTTGGTGTATTTGGTGCATTTCCTTAATCTAAGTTAGTCATGTGACGGCAGTATCGACAGTCCGCGACCTGGGTTGTTTTTTTCGAAATATTTGTATGTTGGTGTATTTGGTGCATTTCCTTAATCTAAGTTAGTCATGTGACGGCAGTATCGACAGTCCGCGACCTGGGTTGTTTTTTTCGAAATATTTGTATGTTGGTGTATTTGGTGCATTTCCTTAATCTAAGTTAGTCATGTGACGGCAGTATCGACAGTCCGCGACCTGGGTTGTTTTTTTTCGAAATATTTGTATGTTGGTGTATTTGGTGCATTTCCTTAATCTAAGTTAGTCATGTGACGGCAGTATCGACAGTCCGCGACCTGGGTTGTTTTTTCGAAATATTTGTATGTTGGTGTATTTGGTGCATTTCCTTAATCTAAGTTAGTCATGTGACGGCAGTATCGACAGTCCGCGACCTGGGTTGTTTTTTTCGAAATATTTGTATGTTGGTGTATTTGGTGCATTTCCTTAATCTAAGTTAGTCATGTGACGGCAGTATCGACAGTCCGCGACCTGGGTTGTTTTTTTCGAAATATTTGTATGTTGGTGTATTTGGTGCATTTCCTTAATCTAAGTTAGTCATGTGACGGCAGTATCGACAGTCCGCGACCTGGGTTGTTTTTTTTTCGAAATATTTGTATGTTGGTGTATTTGGTGCATTTCCTTAATCTAAGTTAGTCATGTGACGGCAGTATCGACAGTCCGCGACCTGGGTTGTTTTTTTTCGAAATATTTGTATGTTGGTGTATTTGGTGCATTTCCTTAATCTAAGTTAGTCATGTGACGGCAGTATCGACAGTCCGCGACCTGGGTTGTTTTTTTCGAAATATTTGTATGTTGGTGTATTTGGTGCATTTCCTTAATCTAAGTTAGTCATGTGACGGCAGTATCGACAGTCCGCGACCTGGGTTGTTTTTTTCGAAATATTTGTATGTTGGTGTATTTGGTGCATTTCCTTAATCTAAGTTAGTCATGTGACGGCAGTATCGACAGTCCGCGACCTGGGTTGTTTTTTCGAAATATTTGTATGTTGGTATATTTGGTGCATTTCCTTAATCTAAGTTAGTCATGTGACGGCAGTATCGACAGTCCGCGACCTGGGTTGTTTTTTTTTCGAAATATTTGTATGTTGGTGTATTTGGTGCATTTCCTTAATCTAAGTTAGTCATGTGACGGCAGTATCGACAGTCCGCGACCTGGGTTGTTTTTTCGAAATATTTGTATGTTGGTGTATTTGGTGCATTTCCTTAATCTAAGTTAGTCATGTGACGGCAGTATCGACAGTCCGCGACCTGGGTTGTTTTTTTTCGAAATATTTGTATGTTGGTGTATTTGGTGCATTTCCTTAATCTAAGTTAGTCATGTGACGGCAGTATCGACAGTCCGCGACCTGGGTTGTTTTTTTTCGAAATATTTGTATGTTGGTGTATTTGGTGCATTTCCTTAATCTAAGTTAGTCATGTGACGGCAGTATCGACAGTCCGCGACCTGGGTTGTTTTTTCGAAATATTTGTATGTTGGTGTATTTGGTGCATTTCCTTAATCTAAGTTAGTCATGTGACGGCAGTATCGACAGTCCGCGACCAGGGTTGTTTTTTCGAAATATTTGGATTTTGGTTACAAGTCTTTTTAGTCTGTCTCTTTGCTGAATTTTCACAATTATTTTCATATTTGATCTCTTTTGTCGATTCTGGGTTCCCAAAATTTGAAACCAAAACTTGACACTAATTTCAGATGTTAGTTAAAATTCTCTGTAATATGATACGTTACAGGAAATTTTTCGGTTGTCAAAATTTCAACCACTTTTTGGGTCTTGACATCTAAAATTTTAAGACTGTTTAAAAATCAGCACTATATTAAGATTGCAGTTAAATTTCCTTTAATTTCATACTCCACATGGGCTACTGCGAGTTTTTCACAATTTTAGCCCCTAAAATGTTTGCCCGACGCCTTCTATTTTGGGGGTGATCAATCTCAAAAAGAATATGTTCTATAGGGTAAAAGTATGAACACGCGTGCCAAGTTTTTCGAAAATCGGTTGACGTGTTCAAAAATTATCGTGAAACATGCCCTAAACAGATAGATAGACAGATAGACAGGCAGACAGACACACGCCAAATGGTCGAGTTACAACTGAGAACTGTCTTTGCTCGTTCAATTAGTTTGTATTTCGTGTTTTTAGTAAACTATTTTTGATTAAGTTTCTCGAATTTTTTATGTGGACGGCAGTTACCTCTTAACTCAAGGTGTATATTTATACTGAAAAGTTAATATTACTGGAGAAACGAAGCTGAAAATATTTATGTCAATGTACAGCTCTACAATATCTTTTATGTAAGTGGTATGTGTAGTTACTTAGTACCTGTAGTAGAGGTGAAGTAGTAGAAAAGATATAGGAGTTACAAGAAGGAATGGAAGAGAAACGTACGTTGAAATTAAATCGGATCTGGAAATTCAATCTGTCTGTATTTATCAAATTTAGCTAACTAAAATGGTAGCGACGATTATAGTGTACAGACTGACTAGGCCAATGAAACATATTTTGCAAGCAAGAATTGACAAAAGTAAGAAAAGGGGAAAGCTTAGAAAATCTGCGATAATAACAACATAATTGCAAAAAGTGTACAAATAATTATTAATGATAAACACACGTTTGATAAAACTTCATTCCACTAAACCTTACCGTAAAGAAAAAGATTTTGTACTCTAAACTGTTTCGGTACAATTACCGTACAATTTTTCTCATTCCATCTCACTCACATTTACTGTTTGTAGGTACAGACCATGTTATCTAATTCAATTTTATCACTCGCACCACTACGGTGTATACGTGTAATGCAAATTCCCTTATACTCTCAGACACCTTAAACGAGTTTTTTTTTCTTATGTTTATGTATGCCCTTTAATAGCCAAGTTATAAAGTTTTCCCTTTCGTTAAGATTTATTATACAGTAATTAATATGCTATTTGGACGACCATTAATTTTTACGTCAATTAAATGAGATTTTATGAACTCAATGCCGTGAAAAGATTTTGAAGATTCAGTTCAAACAAATACACTATATTATTTTCTGAGACGATATTTGTAAGGCAATTGGGTTTAGAGTGATATACGGATAGTGACAATACGTATATTAAAATATTGAAAAATTGAATGTACTTCATTGGTAAAATTGTGTAGGATAGCTAGGAATTGTTCCCTCTCGTCTACTGCCTTCTCACTTTCTGGTGTGTTCGGGGTGTGTGCATGCGTGTAACTGTGACGCGTGAAGCGTGCGGTTGACCCCCTTTAGCCATATCCCAACACTTACATTCGCCAACACTATCCTAAAAAAGTAAAGTACTGTCCTGCCCTCTCTCGCACCTTCAGAAAAAAAAAGAAAACCTGTTGCCCTATATGCCGACGACTAGATAGTGTTCACATTAGATACAGACGAACAATTTGAACAGCCGGTTCTTAAGCTGTGCACAACACTAACCATGATCATCCCTTATTCACGGGTAATTAGAACCATCATATGTGAAGCACTATCGATCACTTTCTTTAACGAATTTTGTATTCTTGAAATTTTCTAACTATGGTTATGTGAAAATTATATTTGATGTGTTTATTTAGCAGTTTCTGCCTTACCCTTTTTGTAAACATGTTGACACAATTTTCTTCGTTTACAAAATTGTATATAATTTCCCCACAACTTAATGACCTCTGTCATTTACAATCACTATTAAATAAAAAAACAATAAAAAATCTAACAATGTGGTCACGTTTTAGGCCTAAACTTGTCATATCTTCAGGTTTCGATTGGCGAAGTGTTGCTAAATCGTTTTCGATCTTCGCTTCAAGCGGACAAAAGTTTCAAGTTTTGAACCGAAGTTATTAAGCACGTGCTGTATGAATATTCACTTTTCCACTTATTCCACTTCCTACACTTATTTTGTATTCTTATACTTATGTTATCCTAATGTAGCCTATAACAAATTTGTAATTGCAATTTTTACTTATGTTATAGGGCAAATATCACAATTTAAGGTTTTGTGAAGACCACAATTTAAATTTTTTAAGCTTCATTATGAATTCATGTAACTAGAATAATTCCGTAACTGTACTGTGCAAAATTGCATGTTAATAAAAATTCTAGTGTTCTATACGATTAGTGTACGGTAGCTTATACATGCCGTAATATATTCAGACTCATCCGCCTCCATGATTATACTCATGAATAATGAATATTTTGAGTTAATGGTCATGTTGTATTTAATGACATTTGCATCGTTGTTGCATTTAACTTTAATTTCAATGCTGTAACTATATTTCAACGTAGATAGTGTGCTGTACAGTTTTACACGGTACACATCATTAAATTATTTTGAAATGAAATTACCTCTGGATAAAACATCCCAGCCGGTTCAACTGTACGTGTTACGTTGAATGTTTAATCTTGAATACCTGCAGTAGGCTGTACAAATTACATCTGCAATTAAATTTACTCACGTCCCTGTAAGAGATTGGGGTTAACAATGTACATTCAACGTGTGAGAAACTTACCACATAAAATCTTCATTAACATTTTTATTGGTTTTATAACAATGTAATATCTAATATAAAAAGACAAAAATTCATATATAGTATTTTCTTAAAATATGCAGTGCAAGTGCACTTTAAATTTAAATTTAATAGTGCACGAATTTTTGTAACGGTAATAGATACACCGTTTCTCATTTCTTTGGCAAAGCCTACTTCCCTTATCGTTTAGTTTTATCCACAGCATATACGCTTTAGTGTATATTAAATTATTTAAGTTCTTATATTGAATTAGTATATTAAATGTAATGATATAAACTAAAACGATATGTAATGATGTGATATATTCAACTAAAATTAGTTATAGATAATATATTAAATTATATTTTTAATTATATTTCCTTACTTCTCTCTCTCTCACTTCCCCTCTTCCTAATTTCTTCTCTCTTTCTGTTTCTGTCACACACACAGACACACACGTATGTTACTTCCTGTCTCCTACTCTACTCTTATATAACAAATGTATGTCTTTACTTTAACGTTCAATACCATTAATGATAGTAGCACCGAAACATGAGGTTTACGTAGAAGCAGTAACAGCTTAACAGATTAGAATTTGTAAGCTGTCACTAAGAATTAAATGTTAACACGTTTATGTACAGTAAACGAAGGCGAGTTGAATAAATTCTGATTATGAAACGATGTACCTATTGAAAACTGCTTATTACGTTGTTGTGAACTGGCTCATTTGATAACATTACTTCTTATGAAACAACGTGATATTTGGTTTTTTAGAGAACTGTATAACATCAAAGGACTAGTAATTAACAAGTTTCTGTAGGGTTACAACAGATATTGCCTATCAGTTTTTAAAGTTTTCATAATTGTTACTGAGTAATAAAGATACAGTTTTAAAATACTAAAAACATGTAAACACGATAACATATTTTGTTTTGTTTCTGAAAGTGCACACAGCATATATGTATAAACATGTGTGTGTGTGTGTGTGTGCGCGCGCGTGTGAGTGTTTACTATTTCTACACTGTAGCCCGAAACAGTTATAAATAAATTAAGAACTCACTCCTAATTTAGGGGTAGAGTATGAGTACCTATAAAAGGTAGAACAAGGAAGACGTGTTAACAAATGATTAGCATTTCAATAACGAATAAAACAGTAGAGCAAGGGAACGGGTAATCGAATTGCGATTCCTGTTTTATGCGCGATAAATGTAGTACGCGTTGAGTAAAATTATATCACAGGTTGTAAAAGTTTGCACGCGCTGTAACATAACTGGACCGTACGTTGCTACCAAGACTCCGTTACTGTTCAGCAACAGCATAATCAACTAACTTGATTATGTTTACGAGCAATTTAGTTGTTCCGTTACGCTGCCAGTTTAGCCGTGTAACATTATGTTTCTTTTCATAATGTAAAACTAACTTCATTTCATAACGTCTGTGTTAATGATTTCCTAATACAGAGGTTGACTTTTGTGAGAAACATACGAGTATAAATCTGATAGGGTCATATGACACTGATAACATTTGCACATTACACTTTATACACCTATAAATAATTATACTAAGTGTACAGTTTATAACATGTTTTCCAACCTATTATGATGTAGTTGTTCTTACACATGTTTTTCACAACACTCTTACAGTGTGTTTTTGTTACATTTCATATATAGTTTGTTACAAGAAGACTCACTGTACTATAGTTAAGAACTGACATGAACTGAACTTAATTGGAAAACATTATCTGCCACACAATTCAATACATTCTAACGAAACAAAATGTTACAAAAGAATAGTAAATAATAGTGGAATCCGATCCAGAGAGGAAACAAGAAATCATAATTGAAAGCAAATTAAAGGAAACCTAGTTGGTTTGACTTATTTAATATTATTAAGAAACCCAGAAATAACCCAGTAGAATAGGGCAGTAAACAGACAAAAAGTTAAATAAATAAACCTAGTAGGCCTAAATAATCAAATTACCCTGAAACACAATTAAACCTAATAAGGAGTACCTATTCACAAAATAAAAATTGTATTAATTAAAATCATATAGGCCTATAATAAGGATAGAAAAAGGGACACAAACCTTTACAGTGATGAGTGATATAATATAAATAGTGACACAGACTACCGTTAAACAGTGTTATTTATTATTTATAAAAAGTGTTTTTATTATTATCATACAGACAATAGTTTAAAAGTATGAAATAATTAAAGTTGTTAAAAACAAGTATTATTATTAAGAGCTTTTGTTGTATGTTATAAGATTTTATGTCACCAGTTAATTTATGTAAATATATTTATCTCAGGCAGTCAAAGTAGAAATTACAATCAACCATAACAAATTGTTCCACCACATATCATAGAAATTCAAATTAATAAGGTTTTACAGTTATAAACTAAGGCATGTTTAGTATCAAATTGTTTATAATTATATAATTAATCATCATGTAAACATTGCATGTATCATTAGAGTATAATAATAAAATTATCTATTAAAGGTAATTTATAAAAATGTAAAGTAATTAATGGGTGTTGATCCTATAACACTTAACCTGTACATAAATGACCAATCAAAATTTAAGAAGTTTGTATGAGTTCTATGACTAAAAAAGAAGAAATAACACTTAATTGTTAATTGTGAAGGAGAACAGTTGAATAGTGCGTGTCTAGATGTAATTAAAATAAATATATAAAAATAGATAACCCGTTTGTGAAAGAAGATCTGAATGACCATCATCGAAGATAATATCCCTCCACTACAATTTTCATGAACAAGTAACACACACAAGCAAGAAATTATCCAGAATAAACCAGAAAATCTTCAGCAATATCGTCTAGATGTGTAAAGTATAATTTGACAATATTTTTATCCAACAAGGAACAACCACTAGACAATATAACAATTTACACTAACACTAATCACTAGTAAACATTTTAAGTGAAAACAAATTCAATATCTAAGCGAACAGTGATTACAAGGAAACATTTATTTGGACACATTAATAAACTTCATTATTTTCTGAGACGGACAATATAGTAGCCATGATGTTGACATCACTCTAACCTACATGCTTTTTACGAAGCATTGAATCTCGTCAACTTTGTATGTTACTTAATATATAATGTTTGTAATTTTTTAGATTATAAGTAGTATTGTTTGTAAAGGTACTCTATATTATTAATTATCATGTAAAGGAACTTTTCGTAGCAGCCACAAGAATTCCCACGAAATATATTAAAATTATTTAATTATTAAATCCTGAGATAAATATCGATTGTGACAACCGTATGTATCGAATGGAATTTTCCAATAATTTGAATTTATGTTACAGAGATTAAACCATTATGTTATTAAATCATATCTATGCGTTATTATTTCAGGAACGTAATACATTATCAGCAGTTATTTTATAATTAACCAGGATAAGAAGAATTCGGGGAGTCATTGGAAGTACGCAAATTGCAAAACCAAGATTAACCTCAAATAATAGGTTAAAGCCTAATATCGAAGGTGACTTGAAAATTTTGGGATGACTCGACCGCTATTTTTTGAATTGATTTTGGAGTTCTAACTATTGAACTGGAATAATTATAATTCTGATTCAGCAACCAAGGCAGAATAATTCGATTCTTTTACTTATATATTTAAATAACATTCGTAAAAACACAACATAAATATTCCACGATCAGCTGATACACTATTTACAACTAGTTATTACAAATTAACATATACAAGGAATAAAACGGGCAAATTATTATACCATTACGATACTACGGGTAAAGAGGAGTATTATAACATTCAAAAATTTAATAAGACTGTTAATGTTGACTTTTGGTTTAAACTAACGGCCCCTTTATGGTAAGTGTAAATTTAACAATATCCTATGGGCACAAGAATTGTGAAAAAAAAATACTAACATTTCAAGTTAGCATCAGCTAATCAGTTAGTTGTAACAACTAATGCTACTACCAATATGTATCATAATAGATGCCCAAAATTCTGATTTTAATATTGTAAACGTTATCTATTATTCAATTTAAAAAATAATGTTTTATGAAACTGTAAAAATATTCGCTGAAGTTGGTGATTATATCTGTCGCCTATAACACATAAAAAATACTTCTTTTCATTTTATTTTACACTCCATTTCCATATCAAAGGTTGTTCATATCTATACGATTCAATTCCTGCTACTACATTATACACATAATTTATGTACGACACATTGTCTAACATAGTACTCCTTTCAGTATACTGTCTTTTTACGATTTCTCAGACAACAAAATTAGCAACGATGATTAGTGTAAAAGGCAGTTACTATTATCATTAATATTGTCTATGATAGGAATAATGATATAGATGTAAATTTACGCAAGTTCTAGACTATCTGTAAAACAATCAATTGTATTTTTAGAAACAAGGTATGTCGACAGACAAAATTCAAGTTCTACAAAGTTATATAGTTCTCTGTACTGACCTATGGGTGTGAAGTATGAACAATAACTATGAACTTGAAAGTAAAATACAGGCCTCGAAAATGGTGTTCTTAAGGAGAATTTACAGATGTTCTAAATTCGATCGTATAAAAAATTAAGGCATAAGAGAAGAATTACGAGTTTTTAATTTGAATGGCATTTGAATAACAAATGGAAGACAGGTACAGCGGACACCAATACCTTCACATAGCGTATACTACCTAGACTTAAATTTCGTTGTTTAGAACATTGTTTCTGTATTTAAAAATAGAAAAAATATTATCTTAATGGCTCATAAGTCTATTCGTCAGTATGTCAAAATACAAATGTATATATGAAAAAAAATCATTTTGTATTTAGTATAATGGGAGTTTTAGACGTGTACTCTCTAGAGAAGAAGTGTACTCTCACAAACTCGACATAGTGTAGACCGAGATAACGTCGAGTTCGCAAAATATCAAGTTTTACAAAAAAAATTAAATAATTAACAACTCACTGTTTAATGATTATTAATGATTTATTTGCAACTAATAAATATACAATAATATGCAATAATAAATATGCAAGACTGATTACAATACTACATGTACCTAGCATTAATATCAATAAACATTTAATTTAGTAAAATAATATATAACAAATTGTACAAAAACAAGTAAATACAGTGATTTTACTTCGACTTCTGTGAAAGAACTTATGATTTTTTATTGTTTTTCACTTTGATTTCGTCGTTTCGCTGCTTCATCATGAAATCGACAGAGATACAGAATTCCCACTGCGGGTGCACCTTGCTGTTCGAACAGAGCGCTCCCTCGACCGCTCTCAAACCTTCACTATGGCTCATCTTCTCACATATTTTACACTCCTCTACATCATCTTCGAAGCACTTTTCTTCATTTTCCTTTTTCCTTTTACAACTGCAACAATTTCATCATCTCCGAGAGATGCACCGTCACAATTTCATCTTAATCCACCATTCCTCAAAATCACCGTCTTCTTCACATTCTGGGATAGTCTTCATCAGATCTATTAGCCCAGAATTGTCGGTCTCCTTCTTTTTATTTTCTGGAAACTCGTTTTCTTAATAGTCGAGTATTTTTCTCCAAGAACGAATACGAGTAAATGGCTCAAGGTGGCTTCACGATTCAGCAACCTAGCTCACATCATCCAATAAATCAATTTTTAGCCACTCAATCATGTCACAGCCCTGGGCCACAGGTACGACTAAAGACCAAAGGAGTCTACTTTATTTTTACAGTCCTATTAAATTAATGTATTACAAAAAATTAAATAATCTTACTAGCCAAACAAGAGGGATTCTGATGTTTCCACAAATGTGTATATAATGCTAAATTCTCTTTTAAATGTGCGTGCTTCTTCATCTGTGATATTCTAATATGAAGACATGTATTGTTAGTTTAAATTATAAGAAGGCGAAGACTATAAAAAGACTATAAAAATGGAGAAAGATGAGTGCTGAACTTTTATTTTAATTAGTTATTAGTTTATTATTATTTTCTAACGAGATATTAAGCTATAGTGTACCGTTTCCAGAGAACACCATAGAAAGGTAGTCTTTGTAGTTCTCGGAAATATTTTTTGCGTTTTATTTTTAATTGTTTTTTAATAGTTAGATATACAATGGCAAAAGTCATTTACACATTATTTATATTTTGCTTTCTGTACAACATTTACAGTATATGAATTTTTCAGAGATTGTTTTTTACTGCAATTTGTTGATAAAAGCTAAGTTTGGAAAGTTTCCTAAGAACTTCAAAAGTTTTAAGAGCTTTAGAAATGAATTGATTACCTTCACAACAGACGTTTTTCTCTGTTTTCCTCAAGACTAAGGGGTATTCTGTCAAATGTATCACCATAGTACGCAGCGTCTTTCCGGAGGGCGTTGATCAGCAAGTAAAGTGAAAGAGAATTAATGAAAAATAATGGAAGGTAAATTAGTAAGCAACAGTTTCACGATATCATAACATGGAAAGAATATTTTTAAATTAAATTATATGACGACAGAAGCAGGGTACAAGTTAACGTATTGGTTAGGATTCTTCACGTTTCTAGTTTTCAGATCGGTTGGTAGTACTTTATAGGAATCTTTCTGAAAAGAAGAAAATTCTAAAAAAAAACTGGTACACCTGAAAAGTATTTAACCTTCAATATCAGAAGCATCAAAATTAGACAAATTTTGTGTATGTTTTTGGGCGCTTAAGCAACAAAGTAATAGGAGCAATAAAATTAACAATAATAATAAATAATAATATGGTAATAAAATAATAAGCAATGAAGTAATACTAATAATAATGACATGTAAGAATGATGTGTTTAATATTAATAGTAAATAGCTCTAATAAATAACGCACATAGGCCTAATTAATAATGCAATATGATATAATAATTATAGTGAATTATATTAGGTGTGAATTATATTGTGAATTATATATACCTACTATATATATACCTATTGTCGCTACAATACCTACTTCAAAGAAGTTACCTATCATTAAAATACATATTTGAACAGTTCTACAAATGTAGGTAGTCCTATTAAAAGCTAAAAACAGATTTTTAAAAATGTACAATTAGTAATAGCCTACAAAAGTGTATACTATTTACAGATTCATTCAGGATGTTAAAAGTTTCTAATGCTAGGTTTAAATCTTTTTTACATTTACAAAATTAGTTAAATTCATGAACAACAAATATTGTAGATATGTATTAAGTATAATACAACAGAGTTTGTCAAATGCTGAGAGATGATTTTGACTAACTAAAATTTAGTATTTAGCAAAAATTATGATTTATTACATAATTCTAGTACCAAGCCTATAGATACATCTACTTTTATTTCCTCATTTTAGTGTAACCAGACAGTAAACAAAGTACAGTTTTTCTCTATTATTTTCTAGCACTGTAACCAGCTATATAGATCTGAATGGTAGGTTTATTTTCAAAGATACGTTAGTCAAAAAAACAATCCTATGGAAAAACGTGGGCTGTGATCATCGTTTCACAAGGATTCGTCGTTACGTGGTAATAAAAAACAAAACAACAGTGTCTGTAATGTTTCCTTCAATCACTAGAAAATGCATAAAATTAATACAATACTTGATCCCACTTCCAACTACCTACCGCCCAATATGTCTACATGAAATATATCGACACTGTATACATTATCATATGAATTCAATTATAAATAACGGATGGTTTAATTAAATGATAAATAAGGTAAACTACAACTTAAAATTTTAAGTTGTCATTACTTTTTCAAATTCATAGTAATAAAAATAGTAACCATTTTAAAGAAAAATAATTAAAAAGTGTAACGGAATAAGAAAACAGCTGTGATCAAATACAAAATCCTATAAAATTTAACGACGTCAACACAGCTTAATGGAAACTCAGTAATTACCAGATATGAATTGTAGGAAGATTTTGCGTAAGCCTAATGTTAACTTTATTACTGCTATAAAATAAAGAAATTCATAATACCAAATAAGTTTACAGAGAAGTCGTATTATAGCACTTTTAAAACAAGTAATAAAATTTTATTGTTCCATAGGAGTTTCAGGTGTTTAACGCAGCCTTCATTCATCATGGAAAATGTAATTTTGTGTGCCAATGTACAATTCTTAAGTGAGTCTTCTCCATGTACAATCATTAGAGTTGTTAATTAGATAAGACTAAATTAATAATCTTTTATAACAATCTTTTAATTTTTTAGTCTTATTGTCTCTTATTATATAAAACTAATTATAAAATGATTACTTAATTATTAATTATCAGTAGCATAATAAATTTATATTATGCTAGTAGAATCATCTACTTTACAAAGAGAGATTATATAATTCAAGCTGCTTTGTACCTTTTAAATTAAATATGAACCCAAAATAAAATATCGGTATGGAGAACCATACATGACTTCCATGTTCTAAGATTTATATTTAAAATCATTTTCGAAATGAAATATTTCCATAGAAACTATTTTTTTCTACTTACTGCTTCAGATTTAACCACAGTACTGTGGTCACTAACGTATACCACCTCACGTTATCGCACTCGATTTTCACTGATGGTGGAAGGCGATGGCACTGCCGAAACGTCTGGTTTTGCAGAAAACATTGGTCTACGGCCAAACAAGCTGGGAAGGAACTACTTCTTTGTTGCCGATAACGTAGTACATATATAAAAAATTATCCCCTCCCTCTTCAACTATAATTTTCATTTATAGAAAATTACCCCCACCCCGTTCAACTAGCCTCTTCATTTATAGATATTTCATCTACGTTTCTACAGTGGATTATTAAGATCTTCTTATCAGGATACTTTATTTATCAAAATTAAGTACTTTACTCTTGTTACAACAAAAAATGTTGCAGGTAAACTACCCCTTTCCCTTAATCGATCTTCACCAAAAACAATAGGTCTTGAGAAATCTACAAGTTAGGGCTGTATGCAAAACTTTATTTGATTCTGTTTGAATTTGCGGCTGTTATCGTTCGCCATAGAAAAAATGCTACACACAGACATAGACACAGACACACAGATAGACAGACACACACACACACACACATTTTTCGAAAAATTACTTGTCTTCATGTTTTGAGGGTAGTACAATCAGAATCAGCCGTTATCTCGAACACGATTTTTTTCGCAATGACCATACTTCCATTTCCTTATGGAACATGGAAGTAAAATCACAGTTTCTAAATGCCATGACCACAGTACTGTAGTTAAGGCTGAAGAAAGAAGTAGTTTCTATGGGAATATTTCATTTCGAAAATGATTTTAAATATAAATCTTAGAACATGGAAGTCATGTATGGTGCTCCATACCGATATTTCAATTCAATTTCTCGTATTAACGCGATCTAGACAAAACCAATTTATTTTCAGGAAATTAAAAATAACGACTAAAATTCGTCAACCGATGACATCAAAAGGTGAGAGATAGGTCTGTCCCAAAACTCGTCAAAGCATTGAATTTAGGTGATCGTATACAGACAGACAGTCGTCACTGCAGCGTTGTTGCCAGCTTAAAGAACTCTATAAACGTACAACAAACAAATCCAGTCTCCTCATTCCGCGGCTGAACTTGTATTTTGACGCTAAAATAGCACTATTCTTTGGTCGATGTCGCAAAATTTCTGACATCGTCTTCCCACGCAGATGTCAATGGAAATGTAGATGAAGATGTATACAGTTTTGCTCCTGTTAAATTTCAGTAGCTACCAATCATACCCCGCGGACCGGTGTAATCATCGGTACCGTGGCGGAACACCGTTCTGAGAGACGTCACAAAAGAAGATCGACGAGGTTTAAACACGTAGAAACGAGCTCCGACCGAAGATAATCTCATCACTTTTAAGCGAATTCGAGCTGACGCTAGTAGAACAATACCCGCTGCTAAAAAATAAAGCCGAGAATAATATGTCTCGACTATTACAAGGTCGACCCCAGGAAAAGAAGTATGGATGAAGATCAGAGCAATCGTTGGTACATCAAAGTACCAGTCTATCGCATGTATAGAGCACAATGTCAATTAATGTGCAACCCTGATGAAATTGCGATAGGTTTTGCCTGGCTGCGCGATATGTTCAGACGCTATCCTCACGATTTTTCGAATAAAAGCTGAAGTTAAGCAAGATATGCTTCGAAACTGAAGAGCACAAGACTTACAACGTGCCTTTCACGATGAGAGATACCACATCAGAGTGATATGCGTACGTCAGTGGAGATAATGACATACAGAAGTATACCGAGATAGTATTCTACCAATGATCAACTGTTATATTTGGAGAAAGCAGTTCAAAACAGTTTCATCGAAGGAAAACAACGTTTGCCGTAAACGTCGAATTGGAGAAAGCATTTGATAATACATGGAGTCACAACATCATGAAAAAGCTACATAATTGCCAGTTAAGAGGTAACCTGTCCAAATTTGTCTCCATATTTCTCAGAGACAGAATTTCCGTGTTAGGTTGGAGCAATAACTATCGGTCCCGCACGAGCTGGGAAGTGGAATACCGCAAACATCTCTGTTGACGGAGGTGGCTTTTCACAGTATTAGCCATCAACGGGATCTCTGAGGTATAGAAACGTCACTTGCTAAGCGCTTGTATGTTGACCATACTGCGCTGTTCTATTCGTCTAGAACAAAGACAATTATCAAATGTACAATCAAGGCGTTAATGGCACACTGGTTGAAAATGCTAACAGCATTAGCTTTTCTTTCTCGGCAACAAAGACGACCTGTGACCACTTCTTTCGAAAGCGAGGAATACACCCGGACCCGATGCTCACCACAAACTGTGTTCGGCTCCACTATAAAACTGAAATCAAATTTTTAGGCTTAACTTTCGACAGACACCTACCGTGAATTGCGAATTTGGACGAATTGGCTGCGAGGTGCAAATTCTCGCTACATGCCATTAAGTACACCTTCGACATGACCTGGGGAGCCAATAGGGATATTTTATTCATAAATGCATATCCCCGCGTTTTTACTGTTTCTATTGTAGACAAGTTAGATATAAATAAATTCAGACATAAGATTTAATTTAAGAGTAAAGTGTAAGCCAAGGTGAAAGGTAGAGAAATAAAGAACCGTTAACAAATAATTGGAATTTCAATAACAGAATTATCGTAAAACGAATAAAACTGTAGGAGCGGAAAAAGGGTAATTGAATTGCGATTCATGTTTTATGCGCGATAAACGTAGTACGCGTTAAATAAAATTATATCACTAACTGTAAAGTTTACACGCGCTGCTGTAAAGTAACTGAACCGTACGTTACTATCAAGATTCCGTTACGTATTTTCAGCAATAGCAGCTTGATTATGTTTACGAGCAATTTAGCTATTCCCCTACGGCGCCAGTTTAGCTGTGAAACATTATATTTGGTTTCATAATGTAAAACTAATTTCAGTCATAACATCTGTGTTACTACTGACTACATTCCCTAATACACGTGTTGTTTTTTGTAATATATAAATCGTATAGAGTTATCACAGAGAACATTTTCACTTTACACTTTGCGGTACTAACACGCCTCTAAATAATTAGTAAGTGCCCTTAGTAATGAGTTTATAACATGGTTTCCAATTTCTACAATATAATTGTTCTTCGTAGTTTTTTAGAACACTCTTGATAGTGTGTATATGTTGAATTTTCATAATATAGTTCATTAGTAAAAGAATAATTGTACTACAATGAAAAACGACATGAACTGATCTTGAAATAAAAACTTTTTTATCTGTCATAGAAATACATTTTTATAGAATCCAAAATTGAATAATAACGTTAATGATATTCAGTTACCTCTTGCTTAAGCCTAGAACGCCTTCAGAATAGTGTAAATTTAGAATGTGACTGTCCTACAAGCAGTAGAACAAAGGAGAAATGCAGGTGAAGTTTCTACCTGATTAACATTTTTAATTAACATCAGATAATTACAAAATAACACTAGCATCATGTATCATAGTGTATATGCAATATTATGATTTTAATACTGGAAACATTATCTATTTATCAGTACGTAAATATTGTTTGATGAAACTATAATACAACTCGTTGAAACTGACTAATACAAGCTTCATCTATGCTATATTAAAAAGAATATTACTGCTTCATTTTATTTTATTCCAGTGTGTACAAAGCTTGTTGATTTCATTATAAGACGCCAGTGATAGGTCACTGACCTTAGACCTACTAGTGAGACGGACTTTTCCATCACTATAATTTTTATTAAAAAGCGACGTTTCGGCTACACAGCAACTCGGTAGCCGTCTTCAGGCAAATAGAAAACTAAACATCAAAAATAAAGGATAAAAAAACATGAAAACACAAAAGTATTTATATAATATATAGGTAATAGACAAAAGTAAATAAATAAAACTTGCCAACCATGAATTCTATAAGTTACCACACACGCGTGCGCGCGCGCTCATCCACTGAACACACAACACAAGGCACTAAGTCCCACCCCCTTATATAGACAACCTTACTCCCTAACTCTCAAACTATCGCCCAAAAAACAGTAACACACGTTAACCAGCCCGACGTCTAACGTCCCCAAAGCCTAAACTATTTTTATGATGGAACGAAGCCAGATAATAAGCATTTCGCTGCTTGCGTGACTAATACAGTTACTATTAATCGTTATGAAAGCAGCTTTCTGAAATCTAAGTTAGAACCATTTAATTTCTTTACAAATAACTCTCACTCCATCCCATAAGACTTTGTGCTGCGCCTCCCACACACGTTCAGCCAACCTTAATTGTGCTGTATTTCCCCTTTTTACATTCATTCGAGATCATTCACGCGAACCTGGAGAGGACAAGTTTCGCCTGTACATTCATAACCACATAGGTAACCACAGTCACACGGGATACTATAAACCACATGTTTTGTATTAAACACAGGGGTTGTTTGTTTTCTACCGCATAATAGTTTTCCTAACTTATGGCGGGAGTGAAATACTGTACGTAACCCAAAACTCTCTGTCTGTTCTCCTAATTTTCTCTAATACACCACGTACGTAAGTGATAACTGTTGCTCCTCACTTCACCACATGCTGTTCCGACTTGTTAATGCCACATTTTTAATTATTTTTTTTTAATAGCCATTAGCCTCTAAATCTTTAAAGATGTTGTTAATTTAGGATTCCAAATTAGTTTTTGATGAACGAAAACAGTACCACCCACCTCTTGCCATGTTCAGGGTTGTTGGACAACTTATGAATGTATTGTTCCGTGTGGGTTGGTTTTCTGAATACTGTCTTGTTAATGTCTGTGCCCTCCCGACTAATCAATACATCAAGGAATGGCAATTGACAGAACAATACCATTCCAGTTGACTACATAAAGGTATATATCACTTAGTGCCGCCGCCTGTCGTGGTTTTGCGGACGACCTTGAGGTGTGCGTGTTCATGTGAGTTTATGCGTCTCGTTTGTATGTTCAGTGTGTGTATGATCTACCATATTTTTCATGAAATTGACCCAACTATCTAAACATTCTATCACTGTGAACTCACTAGACATCTTGATAGTAAATAGTATATCTTAGTTGTAGTTAACTCACATCGACATCTCCTTCATTACAATCATTATAATTTTTTATATTTATTCTGCCAATCATATTAAAAATAAAATTTTACGACAAAGCTCGAAACACAAACTAGTATTTGCTGTTGTTATTGATAACATTTATCAATTTGAAAGAATTTTAACATGAAACAAGTAATATTAGTATATTAGGTATTAATTTAAAGCAACATATTATTTACATAAATTTACATAAATATGAAATCACATAAAGTGAATTCACAGAAAAATATAGTAAACTATATAAACTATAATAAATCGTTTGGAAGGGGAATGCCATTTGTATCAGTCTTTTACACGAAACAGACAACTTAGTCTGAATGTTGACAGTTTACGTTCAAACTTTTCATACAATGTCTAAGCATACGCACGAGTGTGTGTGTGCGTGCGTGCGCGCTCGCGTGTGTGTGTGTGAGAGAGAGAGAGAGAGAGCACGGGAGTGTGAAGTTGTTGAACGTATAGTAAATGGATTGGTTATTTTTTTAAATTAAATCATGAATACGATGAATACGACGTTGATGGATTACTCGGAATATCTGTTCCTTAGTGAAATTTCACGTAAAGTTCTGCAAACTTCAGTCGGTTTTATACCACAACTGGATTATAATTTTCAATTTGTTGATTACACATACAGCCAACTACAGTCACCAAGCGAATAGCAAAACACAAAGGACCGTCGCTATCTTTGTGGAATCACAGCCAGCCTCCACTGCTTGGAGTTACCCTGTTCACTCAGATTTCCATGTGGAGACATTTTCACTGATTACGTTATTTCCAAATCACTCATTCACGTTTCAGCATTGACTTCCACGCCAATTTTATTTACGATTCTTCGTCTCAGCAAAATTGTTTACGCAATTTTTCAAGCAAAGAATTCTGAGGTAAAGATGTGAGAATTTCAGATGATTCAGCAACGGATTCTACGTGACAAGTGCAACCTCTGATAGCAATCGATATGTGTAAATCGACAATATCATTCTGTGAATTAGTAATTTGAGTCTAATTATTCCCACTATTTTTCTAAACCTTCAATATCATTTAATCCTTTATTATAATCACAAATGATAAGTAAAATGATTTTCAGTTACTTCCTGAGTTTGAGCTACCCCGTCTCACTACTCCTCCATTGTCTATAAGTAGTGAGAAGTCACTCCTTAGATTAGTAAGAGAATGTTAGGAGTTCCAAATATTTTCAACTAAACAGAAGCTGTCCTGGAACATTATGCGTCTTAATTTTATCTGTTCTGTGATATGCCGGTCAACACGAACGACCTTCAAGCTGACAAAACCACCTCTGGATTATAGAAAGAGAACTGGAGAATTTTATTGCTATCTCCATCATCTCTAAACTTTTTGTTTGTTTGTTTAGTTAATGTTAATTGATGGATATATACAATGAGTTAAGCTGGTAGTACGAGGCGTTTAACGACTGCCCTCGAAAGATCGTTATATGAAACGGTGATTAAGATTTTACTTGATCAGTTATTGGCTAATAAACTACGAGTACAAACCTAATGACTGTTGTGACCTTATAGAAGCTTTCAGTTTCATGCACTGTCGATGTCAAACATTTAGTTAAACAAACAAATATTACGTTTGATAATAAATATCGTAATCAAATTTTGAACCAGTTGGCAGTAACGTTATGACCAGGTCCTGACTGTTGACTTTATAATCACAATTTATTCAACTCGAGCTATGTTTACTGCACATAAAACACGAATACAGCAATTCAATTAACGTATATCACCTTTTTACAGCTTTATCCGTTTTTCAATAACTCGTCTGTAATAAAACGTCAACTGTATATTAACACGAGCGTATTAGTTTAGTTTTTATCCGTCATCGTATCTCTTTTAATGTTGGCCATTCAGGTACCTAAATTTGTTGACGGACACATTATTTTGAAGCTACATTGCACAATCATAACATCTTTATTTCATAGCTAAAGCTTACAATTTTTTAAGCTGTTACTCTTTCTAAGTAATCACAGGTTTTCAATCTCTACTAAAATTGACGCTATTAAACGTGATAATACAGACATATATAATTGTTAAATTATAACTTATTTTTATGACACCTTAATTCTAGGCCTGCATAATGATTTATATTATTACAGTTGCAGTTAATCTACTTACCTTCTACTTAGAACACTACCAGGCTGGTAGATGGCTACGTGTAGAATTGTTACAATTTCACTTCCTCACTCCTTTTCTCCGTGCTGTTTTAAAGTTATTTCCTCCTTATTTTCAACTACCAATATTAAGAATTGATGTTTACGCTTTCTGTTATCTTGCTGATAACATTTAAAGATGTTTATCAAATCCTTTAATCAGATAGCTTCAATCGAAGACATAAACTTAGAGCTTACAAATACATTAAATATCTTAAAACTTGTTTTCTTTTCGGCTATATAAGTTCTTATTGGAAGCAATCTAAAGAATATGTTTCAACTATGTTTTAAAACACATTCTAAGTTATAGATAAATATAACCTCACTAAAAGCTAATATGTATTGTGCACCTCCATGTCTACTGTGTCGCCAGGACATTTAACTTAATATTTCTTAATATTTTACGTCAACCTTCTATCTGTTGACATAAGCAGGTGTTTTGTTACACTTTTGTAAAAATCAGTTGGCGTGTTCTGTTATGCCTTGCATGCCCCCAGCGTTCCATCAACATTCTCTTCATTTCAAACCTTAATTAAATTCCAGGCGCTCTTAGCTTAATTTTAGTTATTAGGTTTTAGTTATTTTATTATTGATTACAGTGTTAATGTTATCTTATTTAAATACACTAAATAATGGAAGCAAAAATTGTTCTTTGTGAGTGTCATGAAATATTTAATATATACAAAACGTTAAAAAGATATGCTTTCAGTAAATTTTAACTTTAACAGTTGGTTTTAAAATTACGTTCGTTGAACGGTATTTTCACCAATCATCAAAAATTGAAGCAGGTAAAAACTTGTTTCTGTAGATTTGTAAATAAATTATTAATTAAATCACTTGAAATATTCAATTTCTATGTTAACGAATCACCACTAACGTTCATGTAATACATTTTATTGATGTTAAACAAAAAATAAAATAAGTTTAAATGTTGAGCAATTCTGTTATTTGTTTCCTTTGTTTTGATTTCAATTTTTTGAGCTTTTGAACCAACGACATAAACGTTTACTTGCTAAAAGTAAAGGTTGTCTTGCTAAATAATAATTGATTCCATCACTCAACTTGTTTACTTCCCGATTAATGTAAAGTTTCATTTCCCCATAAAATTATTACTTCGTAAAATCTATGAATGTATCATATAAATCTACGGATATCGCTTACAAAATTAATACAAAGGTTCTAGAATTCTTTTTGTCTTTTTTTACTAATTATACATAGAACTTTATTTTACGTAGGCTATATGGTCGATACATTTTGATAAATATGATATTAAGCTCTGCTCTTTTTATTTTTATATGCCCCTTCCATCGAAGCTTAGTATCCAAGGTCATACCCAAAGAGCAGTATTGTTGATTTTTCTTATTGTTCGAATGTCCTGCGGTTATCTCTCTGTAAATGCCTGTTTTGTATTTTTACAGACTCTCACAGGTATATGATACCTAACGTTTAACGCCGGTATGAACGGATACACTCCCTATCTATTTCATTGCCTCGAGAAGAGAAACTGACTTGTTAATACATAGTTAGGCGAAACTGTTAATAAATTTCGGACATATTAGATTAAAGTACCATTGCGGTGTACATGTTGTGAATAAAAATAAAGCGTGCGAGACAACAGCTTGCCAGAGAAATGAGAAGCAATGGAACTATTACAGTTGTGTAAATTCCTACACTGTAAAATGCACTGTACAGTACGATAAAATTAAAGTGCAGTTTGTAGTGTATATTTTAAGGTTTATTGAAATATTGTAGCTGTGAAAGGTTCTGTGATAAAAAACTTTGTCCCGAACGTTTTAAGTCAATTGTATACGAATACGTAGTCACTATTCACTGCCTATATTGCAGTGACATTAGCAGAAGTTGTTACAGTATTCTTTTTAAACTCAGAAAGGTGCTCTAGTATACAGCGAACTAAGACTCTTCCATGTTCACTTTTCCCCTTGATCTCCTACAGATTCGACTTTAACTGTTTGCTAAATACTTAGCGTTTCGAATCTGCTGCCTGTACAGTTATCAAACGTACAGTTACGTCATTATTCTCTCGATTCTATTATTGAAAATTATGTTAAAACTTTTGTCGCCGTAACTTACATGCAGGAAAACAGTGAAAGTTACAACAAAGAGCAGTGCCAAACACGGTATTGTAACATACCCTATTATGTACATCATTTTATAAACAGGGAAAACACGACGCAATAATCAATAAAATAATACGAAAACCGAAAACCAGTAGTAAAATCACAGTTACTATTATAGTATTGTACTATTATACCGTTTTATAGTGTTTTGTAAATCAAATAATTATTATTTCGGACACAGTACCGTTTCAATAAGTCCAATGCTTAACGTTAATAAAAAAGAATAGTGACTGTGTAACTGTGTGCACAGTGACAGAATTCATCTGTGTGTGTGTGTGTGTGTGTGTGTGTGTGTGTGTGTGTGCGTGAGTGAGTGTGTGTGTGTGTGTGTGTGTGTGTGTGTGTGTGTGTGTGTGTGTGTGTGTGTGTGTGTGTGTGTGTGTGTGTGTGTGTGTGTGTGTGTGTGTGTGTGTGTGTGTGTGTGTGTGTGTGTGTGTGTGTGTGTGTGTGTGTGTGTGTGTGTGTGTGTGTGTGTGTGTGTGTGTGTGTGTGTGTGTGTGTGTGTGTGTGTGTGTGTGTGTGTGTGTGTGTGTGTGTGTGTGTGTGTGTGTGTGTGTGTGTGTGTGTGTGTGTGTGTGTGTTATCAGACCAAACTGTCATCATTTACGATGGCAGAACGGTTTGGACAGCAAACATTTGGTTTTTGTGTATCCACTGTTTGTTTGTTCCCATAAATGACAATGTTATCAGTGAAAAGTGGAGCCGCTGCAAACAATTTATAACCGAGAGACATGAAAACGATTTCACAAAATATTATTATTGCTGCCTTCGCAATGAGTGTCAGCTACACTCGTTAGTTTCCACTGTAATCGCAAATCGCAACCACAATCTTTACTTATCTGTTTTTTTCACACGCGGTCGTCAGTGGTGACTTCATAAGCGTGCCAGTGTGTAGGTGAAACGTATGGAAGTAAAGCCAAGGCAAAATAGACTGAAGCATGTAACATGTGACAATAACAGAGAGGGACATGGGACATAGAGAGGAGAGACAGTGTGTGGGAAAGGAAGTGAGAGGGAATGAGAGAGAGAGTCTTATAGACAGACAGAGACAAGGAGTGACAGTGAGAGAGAAATAAAGAGGTATAATTTTTTACAGTTGTCTGTCTAATCATTGTGTCAATAAATTTCAGGGATACTGGATGAAAATACATACATTGAAGTGTACATGTTGTGGATAATAAGACGGGGGGAGACCAGTGTTTGCCAAAGAACTGAGAAGCAATAAACGTTTTATAGTTGTAAAAATTCATGTACTGAAAAATATAAAATTTGTCTGACTTATGTTCATTGTGTTCATGGGAAACAATTTTCAAAAACTTAGTGAAACCTTCTAATTATAAAACAAAAACTTTGTAATTATATTTTATGATATTTATATGGTACTACACAGAACTGACTAATTGTTCCCCTAAAAGATTCATCTTAGTTGAACCAAGATATAAGTACAGACATCAGACATAAAATACAGTGAATAAAATACTAAAAAAAAAAAACGGTCGACACAAAACGATTTTAAATGAATTATATCCATGTGCCCGTGATAACTATGTAATCGTTATCCTTACGACGCCTTTATACGCAACAACACTCTTACCAATATTATAAAACTGTAAAGAGGAAACAATGTGAAGAAACAGGATCGGTTTCATTCTCTCTTAAGTATAACTGCCTTACGACAGGTTTCGACTGGATGTTCTCTATTTTCTACCGTCTGTCTATAGATCCTTCCGTTACTGATAGCATCAACTTTCATCTTCCCCGTTCACTCTTTCCTCTTTGACCCTCAGTTAGATCATTACCTTAATAATTCGTAGAGTTCAGGACAAAAAAGTAGATTAAAACAAATCTAACTATTTTATATTGATCTAATAGATTTTACCGACATGAGAGAATGTTTCAAAAATATGTTATAAATTATGGTAACGCTCTGAAACGTGTGTATTGCATGTACACGCAGAAACCTTTTTTTCAAACTGAAGAAGGCTGTTACTATTTTTCGGAAGTTTGCAAAAAATGATAAGGATATATAGAAATAAGTACAGCAGGCACTGTCATCAGTCATGATAAAACGTCCAATAAATTATTTGCAGGAAGAAAAAAGAAGTGGAGAAGAAAAGGAGAAAGAAATAGAAGAAGAAAAGTACACATTTTTATTGTCATCTACCGTAAACATTATTTATTATCATTCAGGTTGGTTCTGAAATAGCTGCAATTAAGCATGATTCCCAAAAATGTCGAGTTTCTTTAGCGAGTTAAAGAACTTAAAACTGTTTGTAAAAAGATACATATGAAAAATTAAAACTAAAATACCGAAAGACAAACCTTTAAAGTTTTCCAAATAACGACTCCCTGGATTTTGTTACACTTTAAAAAGTACTCGGCCATCAACGAGGTGAATGAATTTAATAATGTAGTACTCTGAAAACAATTTATTACAAGAAGCCTCTTGATACGCTATTAGCTAAACATCTGAAATAAAGGTAACATCAGGAAACTGTTTCCAACCGTCTCTTGTACGAAACTATTCTTGCACGTCTCTGGTAATTTGACTTACAAGACAAGTTAAAGCAGTGCTTTGCCCGGTCACTAGAGGTTAACTGTAGAAGCTGAAAGGATATAAACAGGCATATTTAGAAGAAGTAATAACAGCGGGAAGGAGGAACAGCTGAAACAAATTCTTGTTGAAAAAACTAACCTTAATTAAATTAAGTTAAATTAAATTTTATTTAAATCCTCTCCGTCAAATTAAATTTGATTTGTTTTGCCTCTGCCAATACCATCACAGGGCATATAGTATCCAGACTAATAATACGCTACATGGTACACTGTTTTTGTATCTAAATTTAGTACAAAAAAATTATCAGGATGCTCAAAAATCTCTTTCCGTAATATATGAAACTACAAATATATGAAATAACCATGCTGTATTTAAAGTAATGAAAGTTGTAGCCATGTACTCTCCATTAGAGAGAGTACAACTTTGTAATAAGATAAAATGTAAAATGTAAATGTAACATAATAGTAACAAAAATTAGTAAAATCGCTTATGTGAATAAAAATTATTCAAAGTAAAAATCACAAACGTTGTCACCGCTTTACACAACAGACAAATCTAGAATTTCTTGGCCAGAATTTTTTGAAGCTGGTTTATTCTGTTTATATTAGATGCTTAAAGAGCAGTAAAATTTGTAAATAAGATCTCCCGTTGTTTTCTCAAGTTAGATGTACACTGTGAATCTGTGGATACTAATTTCCTATGGGGAAGTTCATTACAAATGTAATTTGTACAGCCTACAACAGGTATTCAACAGTAACGTCTCACTACGCGAAATACACACAGTTGCACCAGCTGGGATGTTTTAGTACGCAATGCGCACCCAAATATGTTTTATTCAGAGGTATTTTCATTTTAACACAATTTAATTATATGACACATGTAAAATTGCAGAACAAACTAATTACGTTAAAACACAGTTACACGATGTGGCCTACGTACAACATTCAAGGGAACGGTAACATGCAACAGCAATGTTAATTAAATACAATATGAACACCTACTTAAAATATTCATTATTCGTGAAGTAAAATGTCGGAGGCAATAAGTCTGAGAAATTTATTCATTTCTTCGCTTATGATATTCGCGGCCTCGTATCGCAAGGAGTCTTTGTAATTCTTTTATCGTCCGAACGTACACTATGATTCGACTTTCCCCTTGTACTTGAATTGAGCACTCGTTTTTTAACGATGGTCCGTTTTTTTTAACAATATAACTTTACTGACGTAGCCACTTATATTGTAGACAACATCGAAATGTTTGGTATTTCAGTACCGCCACTCGACGATTTTACCGAGGCACTAATTAATTCCGACGAATTATATAAACGGTATAGTTTCCCGACAATTGTTTTTCTTTTGTGTTTGTGAAGTGTTAGTGGATTCTTCTGCTCAAACGTATATAAACTATTTCTCACTTTTGTTTACGTACGTTGTTGTTACTTAGTAATATTAGCTTTTGGTAAGTTTACACGGAGTTATATTCTCATTTAGGTCACAGATCGACACCAGACCTTGACCTTTAATTTAACTTGTATTCTGTTTCAAGCATTTCTGTTCTTTAATAATCCATAAGATTACTGTTTCAGGAAACTGTTTCCAACCGTCTCTTGTACGCTTCGCTTTAAAATTGTTTTAAATTCCTTAGTCTTTTTCCGTGTTTATTTCTTATTTCTGAAATTTTTATTTATTGATGAATTAGAAAATTACCGTTAGGCTTTCGTGATTTCCCTTCCTCGTTATACGTAACTTCTTTTACACGTTCATCAAGAAACAGGCAATAACTCCAATTATTATCGTTATATACTCTTAACCTCTTAAATTTTCATAAATAGTTTTTCTACTTCTAGCGTATTCGCATAGTCTACTATTTGTTCCAACTTATAAAATCAAACGGTGATCTGAGAGAACTGCAAAAATAAAGTTTAGTAATTTGTTTACTAAATTAATAACCAACACAAAATTAACTTTTCAACCTATTAACTTGATCATTGCAAGTTTGGTTTTGACTCGTGGTGGTGGTGGTGGTGGTGGTGGTAGTGGTGGTGGTGGTGGTGGTGGTGGTGGTGGTGGTGGTGGTGGTGGTGTGTGTGTGTGTGTGTGTGTGTGTGTGTGTGTGTGTGTGTGTGTGTGTGTGTGTGTGTGTGTGTGTGTGTGTGTGTGTGTGTGTGTGTGTGTGTGTGTGTGTGTGTGTGTGTGTGTGTGTGTGTGTGTGTGTGTGTGTGTGTGTGTGTGTGTGTGTGTGTGTGTGTGTGTGTGTGTGTGTGTGTGTGTGTGTGTGTGTGTGTGTGTGTGTGTGTGTGTGTGTGAAACAATGGGCTAATAATGGAACTGAAAATTCCAAAATCAAAATTTGTCACTGCTAAACAGCACATGATTTCTCACAATGCACAGCACAGACGTACGAGCCAATAGAATGGATAAGGCTAATTAACCTAAAAGCTTTCGTGGTAACGATGTCAACTTTGTTAGGAACTGTGTACAGTGGGAGGTAGACCCGTTAGTTAAAGTAGAGTTAGTCTGCGCTAGCTAAGAAATCATGTATGTTAGTACTTACTCTACCTATGTTTTGTCAGATTTTAATTTGTGTTTGATTCACATGACATGCAGATAAGAATTTTTAAGTAAAAGAATTTATCAATTTTACAGTGCCAGTTGTACAAAAACCCAGATTTTCTTTTAATATACGTGGCCTCCATCACTTTGTGCTGAGTCAAATGATTCAGCGCGAGTTTATTGGCATTTTTTTTTTTTTTTTTTGACGGCAAAGAGTACAAAAGTTAATGTAATAAGGAGTGCTGCTCTCTACCCGCGGATAGGAGAGGCTACCGTTTTCGAGTTTTCACCGTTTGATCGGTGTTTCCATCTACTGAGTTTTTCCAGCAGTTTTAAACAACAGTGCTGCAGCCTGGTGAGAATTTCCTTACAAACGGACAACGAACGGAAACTTTTGTTAAGGTTTGTCTCAACATGGAAGCCTAACTCACGACCTCGTAGAAAATCTCTTCGGTGGAGAGTTTAGTGTGAAAATCTAGCGTCGACTTCTTTTAGATATGAGATAAGTTTCTTAATGACTGCGGTAAGTTTTGATTTCATTATATTAATTATATACTAAACTTTTAAAGGAGAAAACTTTTTTTTTAGTAAGCTTGAGTAAGCGTGCCCACTTGTTGAATCATGCATTGTGAGACGTAATTGTTCGTAAAGTTTTTATAAACCAATAAAACTTGAGTATTGGAGTGTCAGAATCTCGGCTTTAATACCTAAAGTACAATAACCACAATATATTTAATTTTACACTTTCATTAACACCGATGTAACGAGATTCGGTTGAGCACTTAACCTGTTACACAATGTGTCGTCATTAAGTGGTATAAAGTTTTGCTACAATGACAGTAAAACTTTATACAAATATAAGTGGGAACTTACTCAGGCACGTTTTAAACGTAAATCATGTCACATTCAAAGTTATAGTATTCTCAGATTCTATGGAGTAAAAACTATGTGTTTTAAATAAATTCTGCGCCACGTGGTAACCTCAATTTCACTCAAAGTAATAAGTTCATAAGATGTTACAGAGCCAAGATAAATTATTGTATTGCAAAAGCAACTCACATTCAGTGAGGTTCAAGTTATAAAGCGTTATAAAGAATCATGGTTAGAGAACTTTTTTTTAAGTAAGGCATGTTGGCCAAAATAATGTTACCAAGTTTTATTATGTACAACATAACTAGGTGTTGTTTTTATTTATGTATTTTGGAGGGTGTCCAAACAGTGGGGGCATTTGTGTGTGGTCTCTCACTAAAGATGTAATGTGTGACAATAGGGTTCACTGAACAGAGACAAGTCCTGCTGCCACTGAACGAAATGACATCTTAAAAGCTCCACACTCGACACCGAAGAGAACAACGTCCGCAACAACATGCCAATCATGAGATCGCCACGCTATAAATAAGAGATCATCCTTCTGGGCACATATAAGCAGGTGAAAAATATCCATTTATATTCACACGTAGAATCAACATGGCACCAGTTATACATAATCATCAGTTTTACCGTTCAAGTATACATTCATTTGGATCCCCAATTGATGGGACAGTTTAGTGTGAACACTAAGTATTAATTGTAAATTTCAATACATGTATAGTAAATTGTCAGTTCAGAGACTGACATGTGTACCACACAGCATCCAACTTAGATTTCCACTCATTTCTTTATAGTACTTTCGCTACAGATTTAAAGTCAGTTTTGTTATTAATATTTTCTCAAGTTTAATTTACTATGCATAAAAACATATATTTTCCCTTATTTTAAAATCAGGTTAGGTCATTTGTATAAAAAGATTACTGGGGAGGTAGGTGTTATTTTAAATTAGTTTCAACCAAGCTGTGCCTGTCGAAACACTTTTCAACTTGTTTGTCGAAACAAGGTTGTTGAAACAAGGTTGTTGAGACTGGTTATAAATTGAAGAAACATGTCCGTCTCTGACACACAAATGTATTTTTTTATATAAGGTGCTAATATTGTGCAATTTTTCCCTTTCATTAATTGGCCCTATTTTAGTCTATATAAATTCTTTATTTTAATCATGGTAACTGGGGGGGCGTTAATTATTTTAAACATTTTTTTATTTCTCACCTTAATTAAGTATTTTAGCACTTAGCCACTTAGGCACTTGGTTTTAAATTTTAATGTCCTGGGGACATTTGTATGCAATACTTTATGATACACATGACGTGCAATTAACCCACACCATGGGGGTACATTTATAGAAATAAATCTTTAATCCTAATTGGGATTCCTACAAAGAAGAAGTTTAGAATTTATATACACCAGAAGGGTAATATAAAAAGGGCGTGGCAAGAGACCTTTATGTATTTGTATACTATTGTATATGTAAATTGTCTTGTGGAACGTGTTATGTCTGTATATTTCTGTGTACATTTTGGGGGATATATATATATAAATATTATGCATTGCTGTACATTTTGGTGGGATATAGGGATTTTATTTATTATTAGGATTTATATACACCAGTAGACGAGTATTCTATCTCAATAATCGTGGCTGATCATTTCTTTATGAAAATTAATTATTTTATTTAACAAGTATAGTAAGTGTCACCTTTAAAGTTCATTTAAATTGGATGAATAATTATTTTAATTATTAATAGTAACTGTGAATGAAATTATTTACCTTCATCAATTTATATACTGCATTTTAAAAGAAACATATGATATAAATTTTATATTTTAAGAAATAGTTTAATGGGAGTTTCATTTTGAGGTTAATGATTATTTTAAATTTTCAATTCATTGATGGTGACATAGCAATTATTTTCTTGGATTCAGTTTATATTATTCAGGTGGCCTTGTTGAGAGGATATACTTCTTTAGTTAACCATTTAAAAGGGGAATTCTAAATCACTGTTGTTTTTTTATTATTAATATTATGAGATAGAATAATAAAACCATTGTTAATTATTTAATTCTTGAGTTTTTATTGCAAGTCCCGTCTTACTGGATCCAGCGCAATTTTTAGCTTCTCTAGGCCTTAGCCTAGTTTTAATTAACTTGTAACCCCTCTTTACAAAAAGAAATATTCTTTTTGTTTTAACTACTCAAAATGAAGTAGGGGTTTCAACTTTATCGAGTCACAAAATTTATTTTTAAAGTATGATTATAGCATTAATAAGGTGGTTTCTAATTTACACCAAGTAAGTCGCACACTTTAGGAGTGGAATGCTACTAAACTTCACGGTTACCATTAACTTGCCCATGTTAGTTAAACCTGTGATAATTATCTTCTCTCAGTTAGTAATGTTTCAGTTATTAGTTCCACGTATTTAGTGATGAGCTACCTGTCAACATTACTGTCGAGGTAACTACACCAAACGTCATTTCGTCGCAACAAGAACTATACAACATTTATTGAGCCGCGTCACTGACAGAAAACAAACACGCGTCGTGTTCACATAATTGTTGTTATAACTTAGTTACCGTTATCACTATAAATCTTTTATAACACACTTAACAGCATAGGAGCCATACACAATAATAGTCTAACGCACACAGTACCGCTACGCATACAGTATCCTTGCTGGCAAATTGACCTTTCAAAGAAGATGAAATTTGGACAAGGCGTTCACGTAATCCGTTTGTTTCAACCCACTGCCTTGTCCCGATAAATTCACTACTTGCTTTTCAGTAGACATTATTAGCAAAATTAATCTGAAGAAAGTGTGACTCATTAAGTTTTAAGTGTCATTTTTAATTGGATTAACAGCTGATTGCAACTTCTCTATGGCTTCCTTATTTTTAGTTATTCTTAGTCTATAAATGAATTGTTATTCTTGGTCGAACATAGGTTATTTCTTTGTATAAACACCCATGACGTATGATTTACAGATTCGGTCGCGGGTGTGCGATACCTAAAGTTTAACGCCGCTATGCTTTCCGAATTGTTTTCAACAAGTGCTGTTGTTAACTGAAACTGAAATTGATATTGTAAGGAGTACCGACTTCTCGTTGTTCAATAAAAAATTTGTGAAAAAATTTAAACCAACTCCAAAAAGTTGAAAAGTATTTTAACACACGTCAAATTATTTTATAAGAAGCTCAAAAAGTAAAAAATAATTTTTACATTCAACACTATGCAATTTGGAAATTATGAAATTTTGTAAAAAATCTCTATACCCAACATTTATTATGAATCTGTGTGCCTAGTGTTTAATGCTACGTGGCTGAAAAAACACAAGCTTTCACGTAACTTTATCCCAATACACTTTCGGAGTCGGTGCCAAGTCATTTTTAAGTGAGAACTTCATTTACATCACTATGGTGCCCGGCTCACTCCCGTACACCTCCCTCTTCTATGGTAGTAAACCGTTTCAACGTGTAACAAAATAGATGAAACTAAAGGCAGTTACCACTTGCTCACTGAGTGTTACAATATTTCACTCTCATAAAAATTACCTTAAACATAAGGTTGAAAAGACGAATTCACATTTGTAGCTTCTTATATTCGTACCCTACCAGTCACTATACTCTTACGGATGCGCGAACTCCCTTCTCGCTAACACTTCACACTCTATGCGATTCCTAGCGGTTTCTAACGTAACTATGACTTGCCTTTTAATTTCATAATATTATTTGGTGTTATTTGATGAGTTAGTAAGGTAATCCGAATAATTTATCAGATATAGAGCAATGAATACTGGCAAAAATAATTCTATTTTTAAAAGTGATGAAGGTACAGAATAGATGTAGCTAAAATTGATGTAAAGAGCAATTAGTTTTATTCCCTCAGACGTCGTAGACGTTGTTGAACAACTACCATTACCTTTTTGTAATGTAGAATTACTCAGTGTAGCAAAAAACCCCAAAAATCTGCAGCAGAACCGAGAATTTAAAATAAATATTGAATGACTAAGAATTGGACTTCAGTGATTATTAAAGTATAACAATTCATACATTGACCCAACTTTGCCAATGCATTGTATTGCAATATTTCTAAGAAAGTCCAGGTGATAGAAAATATGGAATACAGAAGTGACTGGAAATGCAGACTCACGAATCCAACAAAAAAACATCAAATCACCAGTTAGATAAGTATGTGATGATAACAAGTAGAATTTACGTGATTCATTTCATCAAGGTGATGAACGGTTCAACATCTACTTATGTGGTAAACAGTATACCGATACAGCAGCAGTTGCTTCTGTAGCTTTTTTCTTATTAGATCCAAAAACTGGGACTATAAGTGACATAGATTACACATTTATAGTAGGTGATAGGTATCATACAGAATGCATATCATTGAGAGTAAATCCTCAACACTCAAGAGCAAAATAGAGAATATTTAGCGATGACACACCTTCACTCACGGTTATATTTTAATAATAATCGTTGGATAAATTAATCATTTTAATAAATTGTCGAAAAACATGTTTTCAAAACTTTATAAAAATAATTGTTTTCAGAAATATTTAGTATTTACTTAGTACCTTTTTGCATTCTTGTTTTTTCTAGTTTCTCTTTTTGAAATATTCCGAGAATAATTTTGTTTTTCAATAAAGTTATTTTACATAATCATACATGATGTAAAAATTAATTTTGTTTTAATTTTGGTCATAAATTGTTATTCCAACTACAAAATTCGGTATATTCTTGTAAACGTAAACCTGTAGAGTATAATAAACCAAGATTATGAAATGCTGAAAGCTGATTTTGGCCATTTAAAAATAAAATTTGTCACCTAACTTAGCAGCATATGCCGTAGAAACTGATTTTAACACACATCCAGGAGGAAATATATTTTACCTCTATAAAGTTTTAATATTAAATCTGTAGATGCATTTACTTTTATTTCTTTATTTGAGTGTAACTAGGCAATTCACAATGGACCAGTTTTTCTCAATTCTTTTCCAACAATACACAACCAGCCATATAAATTCGAATCGTAACTTTATCTTCAATGTATACAATTCAATGACACAAACCAAATAATCTGTGACTTCCGAAAAAGGATCAAAGTTTACTAAAGCTTTAAAAGATTCATCGTTACGTAACCCTGCTTTTAAGCATCTTTTATTTGTGCAAAACAAAAGGAGAGTCGTTACATCTAAAGTTTCTTTTAGTCACTAGAATCAGCATAAAACTAATGCAGTAATTGTCTCCACTTCCAACTATCTATAGTCTAATATGTCTAAATGACATAAAAGGCATTTTGTATATTAGCACATAAATTAAATTACAAGTAACTGATAGTTCAAGTGATGTTTTAAAAGGATAAAACAATACAAATTAGAAAGAAAAATGTTCTAATATATAACTTAAAATTTAAAGAAAATAACATGTGTATAGTTTTAAAGGAAGTTTATATAGTTTAAAAGTAGTAAAATTATAAAAGGAAATAATTAAATCACTGTTGCGGAAGAAGGAAAACTGTAATGCTCCACTCTAATATTTACATAAAATGCACCTGACGTCAATACAGCTTAACGGAAACTCAGTAATTATTAGATACGAATTTTAAAAAGATTTTATATAAGCCCTGACGTTAACTTTATTACTGCTATAAAGCAGAGAGTTTCATAATACCAGTTTAGCCTACACAGAATTCGGATTATACGAAATTTAAAAGAAATAATAAAATTTCCAGACTATAAATTTTAGAGTTTTCACAAGTATTTTGCATAGATTTTATTCCTTCATATTATCTAATATATAAATTAATACTTTAATAGCTTCATAATTGTTTATTATATAACATTACTGTACAATAATTATTAACTATCAATTACTAATAATAATAATGAGTGGTATAATTTATGGTATAAATAATGATTCACTACTATTTATTACAAATAAGGCCATCACTCTTTCTAAAGAGATACTTCTTAATTCATGGTACTCTCTATACATTTTAACTTAAATATGAGGCAAAAAAAAATAAAGAAATCACAGTTTCCAAATTCCAAAAGTGACTAACGTATGTAACAGAAACATTAGGTTTTAATTTTCAAATGTATTCGAAAATTAACGCAATCAGTTGAACATAATAATACATAAAAACGAAATCTGTTGTTTCCGAGACCATTCAAATAAGTTATACCAAGCAAACGAACTGACATAAGAACAAACCAATAGTTTTACTAAAATAATATTTACGACATGAAATGAATTTGAATATCTGTTTGAGTCATAGAACGGTATTTTTGCATCGTTTATTTTTTTTATATTAATTAATTAATTAAATAATTTAATATAATCATGGTGGAAATCAAGTTATCACAAATCAATAATAGCACGAAAGTACAAAGTACAAACATATTAATAAAACGTGCAGGGCACTCATTCGTATATAAACAAAATAAAAATATTTTAAACTTATAACGTCAGTTCACTTCAGTAACCAAACGATCTCACTAAAATACGTAAAATGACATTTTATTATTTTAAAGAAACTAACAATCTCCTTAACTTATTATAATTTTAAATTCCCTTTATTTACCTATCCGTCTGTTAGTCTTGTATCTCTAACTCTTTCTGAGTATGTTTATCTGTTTCTATCGGTCTCTCTCTCTCTATCTCTCTCTCTCTCTCTCTCTCTCTCTCTCTCTCTCTCTCTCTCTCTCTCTCACTCTCTCTCTCTCTCTCTCTCACTCTCTCTCTCTCTCTCTCTCTCTCTCTCTCTCTCTCTCTCTCTCTCTCTCTCTCTCTCTCTCTCTCTCTCTCTCTCTTTCTTTCTTTCTATCTTTCTGTATTTTGTGTTTGAATCATGAAGAATTTTTCAAAATCAATTAAAGTTCTTTAAACGAGGATAATGTTTTCAAAAACAGTGTAAAAAAAGTTTACAACTGATACAGTACAAGAGGTGTATCTTTTAACCCAATGCCTCGGTCTAATCCTTGATTGAAGAAGGTAAAATCTAGACAAAATCGCTTAAGTTTCCTGCAAAAGCTAGATTTTCAACTAATCTTCATCAGCCTGGAGGCAATTCTCCTAGTCAAGGGCCGCGAGGTAAGTTCTCAAAATTTCTGAAAGGGATGCACTTCACCGATGCACTACACAGAGGTTGCCAAATGGCGACAGCGAGGAAGCATTGTTGATCAAAGAGCTTTACAACAAACAAGGCTAATCTCCTGATTCCGCTGCTGGACTGGCATCTTGACTCTACAACAGCCGAAGAGCAACCACGCCCTCTGTAGCTACTGACTGACTAAAGTTGCACAGGGTGCTCTTAGCATCTGGGTCGTAGTCCAATGAGCACCAATCCTTTCCGGTCCTACTGTGCAGTCATGTACTTCCAGCTCTGGAAGTGTGCAAGTCTGGGAACACAAAATAAGTAACAGTTCGAAACCGATTGCTTATACAACAAAGTGGCAAATTTTTAAATTTAAATTAATAAAAATCAAAACTTCATTATCAATTTTAAATAATAATTATTATAACATAATAAATAATAATAATGAAATTAAACAGAGAAAATTTGAGAATGTTATAGGCATACCTATTGAAAAATTACAGACAAGACTGGGAAAAGAAGAATGTTCAACTTTGAAGAATGAATACCAGTAGACTCATTGAAAAAGTCTTCAGTTATCTTGGAAATTAATAATGTTCAATACACGAATTAAAGAAACCGGAAAAGACATTTTAAAAACTCCGAATTACCCTAGAGAACGGCAAAGAACGTTTAACACTCAAGAAAAAGTAGTACATAACTCTGCAGGTCTCCAAGCAAAATCCAAAAGAAGACCGGTGCCGTTTGGACTGAGGAAAGAAGACGTGAAACACCGAGGGAGAGTAGGAGAGAAGGGAAGAAGCAGTCGAAGTGAACCTAGTCCACAGTGACTTATATGAACTAAATAAAGTTAAGCTTAAAACTCTAAGCTTTAAATATACATTTTAATATTTACAATTTATGAGTACATACAAAAATTATTATTATAAGAACAATTATTATAAATAACAGTAGTACATCCTATTATAAAAACACTTTCGGTAACATGGGGAAAAAACACAATACAACATATAATGCATTAATTTTGCTAAAGTTTGCACGAACCGAACGAATCTCAAAATTAACATTTTGGTTTTACAAAATGCCACAGAAAATAGTATGGTGTTTGTATTACTTCCAGTTAAAACGTAACAAAAACTGTAGCGAACACTTGGCAGGAAATGTATTCAATGTTAAAATCACGTATGAAAAAGGACGATGCTAGTGATTCAAACGGAAGTATTTGGAACAGCCGCCAGCAAATACTCTACAAGCGAGACAGCATTAATTAGTGAAAATCATCAACATGTATGACATATACTTCGCCTTTAAGACGTCAAATGTCAACGACAAACGACAAGACGATGTCACAAGCAACGATAAATCTGCTAATAAAAGTGCAATAAGTAGTGCGAGAAATGTGAATATATATACAGTAGTGGTGAAACTGTATTAAAAGATGTATTAAAAACTGTATTAAGCTTTATATTGCTTTGTGAACAATATAGAACACTAAACATAAATGGAGTAAGTAAAAGTTTTAGTTTAAGGTTCGCTGGACACGAATACGTTTCTGAATCTTTATCGGATTACTTACGTAGTTGATATTGGACACTTTAACTCATAAAGCGTAGTGTCTTGTCTTCTTTCTTAGTCTTTCTTTAACAAAACATAATTCGCTTTATTATAAAACGAAATAGTTTTTGCCCTCATTACAGAAAGACTTAGTATTATTGCTTACTTAGTACGTAACTAAACCTTGATTTAACGATACAAAATAATACAGAACTGCATGCCATTCACATACCGTAACGCCTTTGTTCATGTAAATGGGCACATGCTTATTTCCAACACTATACATACATAAAAATATATCTAACTAATTTTTTTATTCCCTATTAATTCAGACATGAGAATGACAAGATTTTCTACCCGCATAATCTATGGTAACAAGTTCCTTTGTAATACGATTCAAATACTGTGTAATAAACTTTTTTCAGAAACATTTTTTTTTCTTATTAAAATGTACGATTTTTTAACTATATATATTATTGTAAATACTAATTCAAATATCCTAATGCGCATCACAGGTATATTCAGCCGTTCAACCGCTATCGATGAAATAAAATTAAATACCGTAGAAGCCTGTAATTCATTTCTTACTAAAAACAAACACACTTTAGTACATCTCTAATAACCGTCGTTATCCAAAAATAATATTCATGAAATTCTGTGGTACTGACAATCACAATTTCATTTAACACACAATGATAATCATTTATTGAGTAATAACTATACAATTTGAAAATATTACAAATACGATAGATACTGGTTATTAGTAAGAATTACTTATTAAGTAAAGCTGAAAAAATGTATTACAGAGTAACAACGTATTGCAAGAAATCGTAGCAAAGTTGATACTGCGGTACGTACAAAATCATTTGTAAGTCATACTGTATTGACAGTGATGTAACGCAGACCATAAAAAAACTATTTTAACACTATAGTGTATCTTATTTAATTAATAAGACGACGACAAAAGTGTTGTGTTTAAAATAAAAGCTTACAGAACAGAATCACTATCTTCCCTCTTTTCTTCTGAAGTTCCCCATCCCAATTTTAATTTTTCTCAGCTACCATCCATGATTTATTGTTTACTAAGTACCTCGTATGTAACTCCTTAACAATCTTGTAACAGCGAGGCACCTATGCTTTGCCAATCATTAGCTGTTCTCTTTTCGCCTATACTGTACTTGTAACATTTTCACGGACGTGAACTGTGGCTCCACGATTTCACCACTAACGCACCACTGTGGCACCACAATTTCCCGTTCTTAAACGTCAAGGTGGTCTTGGGAAAAATAGCCCTATCTCATTCAAAATGTCTTCTTGTGTGTCTTCTTTTAGAACAGTGTTCTGTCCCCCTTTTATCCAGTTGTCGATGCCAGTCTTGTTAGTATCTTTAAACCCGCCGCACATCTTCGAAACTAAACAAACGAATTTCTTAAAGGGCTTAATCCAATGTTGAGAAAAGTTGAAATGTCCTTTACCGATGTGCTAGCAAAGCGATTCGCTTTGACTTTTGCGATTGAATCTTCTTCACCCCAACCTCCAAGGATCTGATAAAAAATTAATTTAGTTTCCACTGGTAAAACCCTTCATTCACAGCGGACATTTTAATACAGTTATCAGTTCAACAGGCCCGGACAAAATGAAGTGTATATTCCAAGATCATAAAAAAAATTGTAATAAAACTGTACGCTACGCAGCTTATTTGTTCATTAGTGCTGACAAGTGGAATAGAATATACTACAGGTACTAAATAAATATCATTTACGTGTTACACGTAGACTATAAAAAACGAGTAATTATGATAAGGACTTATAAGCCAATATGTACAAGCCTAAAAATATGGTTTCTAAGATTTAAAAATTGCTTAATAACCGTAGTTTTTTATATAATGGCCGTTTATTTTAATACAGAGGCTCATAGTGATTCAATAAGACTCACTTTTTAATTTAACAGCCGTTTTTACCTACTAGCCAATGACCCCATAACCGATGTCGTCGACTGTATATCAGTTATAACAGTGAAAATACACGCTGTATACATAATTCCATACGTCCAACAGGAAGTACAAATACATAGGCTTGCATTGTGTGTGTGTGTGTGTGTGTGCGCGCGCGCGCGTGCGTGCGTGCGTGTGGTCATTATTTCTATACTGCAACCCAAATTGATATACTCCTAAACAGAGGAGTAACTATGAGCTGCTCCTGGGAGGGGGGACAAGTTTTGGGGGGAGGAGATTAGCTATTGGAGGGGGATGAGACTAGCTTCAAAGTGTGATTCCCCACTTTCCTCAGGATAACTGATATAGTCAAGATTCCTCCCATATAATTTATAGGCCTTATACGCAATTGGCTTAAAAATAGATCGACGTTAAGTGTTTATGGTACTGAAATTTTTAATAGCTGGGGGGGGGATTGATCTGTCCAATTCGCCCGTGGTTACTCTACTGAAACTAAATAATTTCAGATCTCAATTTTAATTTAAGGATAAAGCTTGAGTAGAAATGAAAAGTAGAAAAATGAAGAGGCGTAAACATGTTACTGGCACTTCAATACCTGAATTGTCGTAAAAACGAATAGACAGTAGCAGCAACGGAAAGGGTAATTGAATTGCGATTCACGTTTTATGCGCGATAAACGTAGTACGCGTTGAATAAAATTAGATCACAGGCTGGCTCGTTCGCACGCGATGTGACATAACTGGACCGTACGTTACTACCAAGATTCCGTTACCTTGAGCAACACCAACAACTGACTTAATTTGTTTACGAGCAATTTAACAGTTCCGTTATGGTGCAAGTCTATCTTTGCAACATTATATTTGTTTGTAAGTAATAAATTTGTAATTAAAAACGGATTTCTTTTCGTAACATCTATGCTATTATTAATTCCCTAACACACAGGTTGGCTTTTTTGTGCTAAATCCACTAAAGTAAATACACTACGTGTCCTTAATAACCAGTTTATAATATATTTTGCATTTTATTACGGTCTAATTTTTCTTACTTAGTTTTCTCATAATACTCTTGACACGGTGTTTTTGTAGCACTTTCATATTATAGTGCATTAAAATAGTACGTAATGTACCCAGTAGTACTCAATGAACAACTGACATGAAGTGAACATAATTGTGAAATTCTTACTGTATCATATAGATACCTTTAGAATACAATTAAAAATTTAACGAAAAGTATTGATGATACTGAATGAAGACTTGGTTTAAGTTGTCAATCGCTTAAGAATAAATGTAAATTTTATAACATAATAAAACATCACAACAACGTAAAATGCATGTGAATCCTGTGGCTAATTAACATTTCCAGTTACCTTCCATTAATCGCAAATAATACGTGTGTATAATACAAGTGCAATGTTCCTATTTCAAAATATCCTACTATTCTGTTAAAGATAAGTTTATTTTATACCAAAATAAACTACTATCCCATTTGTAAAGTTATTCACAACGTACAAGATTAACGTCAAAGTAATTCGTCGAAATAAACTATTAACACTTTGTCAATCTGAAATTTAAAAGAATAGATATATAAGAGTAAATCTGATCTAAGGAATTTAAATTTGAAATTTCACAGAATAAAGATCTTTCTGTGCCCTAAAGTAGTAAAGTATGTCGTTCGAAAGGTCTTGGCATGAAGTTGTGTTTTTCGAGGTTAGAGGTCTCGAAGTTATCAATCCAGGGCTCAGAAATCGTCACGCTCGGAAAGCTGTGAAAATAATTTAACAGACTACTACTTAGAAAATAAATTCAATTGTTGCAATAGTTGCTAGGTAACCAACGTTAATTTAATTTGTTTTTTCATATTCAAACATTTTAAATATATGCCGCCAACTGAACGTTTACGTCGTGAAAGATGCAGGAACATAGTTCGAGTAAATTGTCCTCGGTCCCCTTAGCTTCACGGGGTAGAGTTTACCCGATGGAGTTCTTGACAATTCTGCTCTGGCGTTATAATAAAAACAGTATTTCTGTTACTTTTTTTTTAACGGCCCGAGAATGGCTGGACTGATTTTAATAAATCTTGTTTATTTGAAAAGGCATGTTCCTTAAAATTGGTATTGGACCAGTACTCAGACAGAACTGGAAGAATACTGTATTTTAGACTTTATTCATGCTTTAAAAATTCAACAATAGACTGGAATTACTGCGTTACTGGGGTTACGCTTGTATCATTCTCAAATTACAACGTAAAACTCACAAAACGCACAGAGCACGATACACCTTTGGATGTTGCTCTATGACTTTTAGGCCCTCTAGCATATGTCTCGAGCAACCAAAAATATTTCATATCTCTCTGTTCTATATATGCCATAGTTACTTAAAATGAATTAACAGTAAGAATCCAAAACTTGTGATTTTCAAAAAAGCAATCAAACCACTTTTTATCTTTGGAAACCCCTCCTTACTTTGATCTTCATCAATACGACCATCAATTGATATATTAAAAGGTATTTTCAAATTTATCCAGCGATTGTTAAAATATAACCGTGACTGAAGGACCATTGTCGCTAATTAGGCCCTACTTCCTATTTTGCTATTGAATATTAGGATTTGCTCCCAGTGATGTGCATTCTCTGTAATAGCTATTACCTATGTAATCTATATGGCGTTAATCCAAGTATTTTGATCTAATAAGGAAAAATCTGCACAAGCAACTGCTGCTATGCCAGTATACTGTTTACCACGTGAATCGATATTGAACTGCTCATCACTTTGATGAAGTGAACCACGTAAAATCGACATGTTATCATTTACACTTACGTATTTATTTAAACCATCAAGCGATACTTAGATATTTCTTTGTTGTATCTCTTGAGTCTGCATTTGTATGTCATCTCTGCATTCTGCATGTTCTATGCGGACCATCTGGACTACCTCAGAAATATTGTAATTCAATACATTGGGAAGGCTGGGTCTAGCGTCAAGGTATAAATTGTTATACTTTAATAATCACTGAAGTCCAAGTCCAATTCTTAGTCGTTCAATATTTATTTGGAATCTCTGTGCTCTGCAGATCTTCGCGACTTTCTACTATACACACTATTAATCCTGAACTACACAAAGGAAATGGCAGATGTTTAGCAACTTCTACGACGTTTGAGCAAATAAAACTGATTGCCCTTTACAAAAATGTTGGCTAAATCTATTCTGTAACTTAATGATTTTTAAAAATATACTTATTCTTGCCAGCATTCGTTGGTCTATTTCCGATAAATTCTTTAATTCTGGCGGTACAGGCATGACGTCCATTATATTCCACAACGTTTGAGAAGCAAGTTTACGTTTCTTTATATCTCTAGAGCAACGAGAGAATACTTCCAATTAGACAATTTAACTAAATCATTGGATAGAAGAACAGCATGGGACGACGTTTCAAGTTTAAAGCGCTACCTTTCGTATAAATTTTTCTACATACAGAACATACTACACCAGCGAATTCATGTATTGATGACATAAAATAACCTTCATTACTATATTATTATGTCCTTTATAATTTTCACGCACGATTTCTAAGCGTTGTATTGTTTGCTCCTCTCTTTTCGTTTTGTCTTGCTTGCCCAGTACATTCCTTTGCTACCGTCAACCTTTTATTTCGTTCAGACGTTGGTGACTCAAATGAAGGCAATGCTGGTGCCGTTCATCTGGCTCATGATCTATCTAACACGACTCAAACCGAGTCTATGCTCACGCTGATCGCTTCATTCATTGCTGAAAGGTTCATGGATATAACTGAGACAGGATCAGCTCTTGCAGCAGGTGACTCTTGAGATAATCTAGAAAGAATATTGAAACGAAAACCCTATCGAACAGCCTAGAACGTCTTTCACCCGTCCCTCCACCAGTCGAGCAGGTGTACCTCTGTCAAAACCACATGAAAGTACGATCCAGAATACTCTGGAGAACACTTGAAATACGCATTAGCTGGCGTGCAATAAGGAGAGAGAGCTATTCTGGACCTCTGCACGACCTATAGAAGGGCAGAGACTGCGACAGAACCGTTAACAGTGGAAACAGTGGACACTTTGTACAAGGCTAGTTTAATTTGTAATTAATCGGTAAACTATGGATGCCAGTCAGATAATGGAAAGTTTCCAGGCACTGCTGTTGCAAACAGAGGAACGACGAAGACAACAGGCAGAAGAAGCAGAAAAACGACAGGATGAGAAACGCAGATAGGAAAGAGAAGAAACAGAGGAACAACGTAAGCAGGAAGCAGAGGAACGTAAGCGTGAAGCAGATGACATAAAAGCGTTAATACAGGAGCAAAAGCAGATGCAAGAACATACTACCGCAGAACTGGGCCTTCTACGTGTGACTTGGGTGAATTACGAGGTGAGCCTAATAACCAAATCACAAGAATATCTGAAGTAGAATAATCCATGTCAAATAAAATAGCTGAAGTAGAAAAATCTGTCTTGAGTGCGGAAGAAGCTATGTCAACAAAAATATCTGCAGTAGAAGACTCAGTTTGTAAATATAAAAGAGCAGATTAGAATGAAGATACAACCAAAACAAATTTCTGAACAGACTGTACCAATGATAAAGACAGAAAAGACAATAGAGCAACCACGTTGCCTGCGGTTGGGGCAGTTCATGTCAAGGCCCCAACCTTTGATGGAATCACTCAGTGGGCAACGTAACTTTGGCAATTTGAAGCCGCTGCTAGCGGAAATAATTGGACGGATAAAGACAAGGCAGTTTCACTCATTCTTGCTTTAAAAGGACCTGTGGCAGAACTACTACAGAAAGTGCCACCTGACGGCCAGAACAATTATGTCGAATTGATAAAAGCTTTAGAATTACGGTATAGAGACAAACATTTGCCATCCTCCAAGCACCAGAAGATTTTCGAATGAGGTTTGCGGTGCAGACATTTATTGATGGCATTGGAGACCGTAAACTTCAGCAAGTGTTACGAATGGCAAGACACCGTAATAGCTCAGAAGCTCTTGTTCACGCCCCCGAGTTTGAGGCTGCCAAGTCAGCGTCCCGCTACATTAATGGGTTTATGTCATCACACTGTAGTCAGAATATCCCAGTATCACATTGCCGTTACGATGTGTGCAGAAAAACAATGTTGCCGGACAACCAATTCAAAAAATATTCCTCAGGCTTTCACGGCCGGTGTCAGATGAATTGTTCATGATATCCGGGCTGCTTGGCCGTGATCCATGGTTTATAACAAAACCAAACGTTTCGGCAGCTCCACTGACTGCCATCATCAGTGGTATAAAAAATCCTGCACACCGGGTGTTTACGTACAGGCCCACAGTACTGTGGTATAGGCTCAACCTATACACCCGGCGTGCAGGATTTTTTATACCACTGATGATGGCAGCCAGTGGAGCTGCCGAAACGTTTGGTTTTGTTATAAACCATGGACCACGGCCAAACAGCCCGGATATCATGAACAATTCATCAATTCAAAAGTTTAAGAGCGCCACAACAATTTTACCTCAGTCAAGGCCGCGCCCAATTACGTTCCAGAGTATATAACCTCTTCTTTTGAGTTATAACGGAGGGAACCCAAAATAATTGGTTCTGCCAATTATTCTAGGCTGCCTTATTCGAGACGAGCTGAAATTTAAATCAGAACAACACACAGTAAGACATACAAGGAATCAGGGAAGGTGAAACTGTTGATTTATATACTCAGTAAATGTGTGTAACAAGAAGACTTGCTTTATTAAACATTTGAAATATAACATTTACTCCAAAGAACAGATCCCATGACGTTATTAATTAAATTAGTAAAATTAAGTGAAATGCTTTATTTAGAATATGGGATCACAACAAATTTATCTAGCTATACCCCCGGATCCGGGTAACCATTGGTATTTAGTCTCTAATCTTTTAATTATATTTAATTCAAAATTTTATCTTGCAAGACCTTTACCTTTTTGCTTCATATATATTCCATTAGAAGAATGGTATTAATAACACTACGTTACGTTAATATCTAAACTGTTACAATTGAATGATATTGAATAGTTACAATTAAGTTCTCAAATTTAAGTTTTTATATTCTTATAAAATCAATCGTCTCTGTAAGTCTCTTAAATAGAGTATTGTGTTACAAAAAATATTATCATTATTCCTCGATAGACGTGCTATCGAGTCACCTCTATTTTTGGATGTAGTAATCGCCTCCATGTGGTTCCGTCTTGGGAGTCCTAAAACGTCGTCCTCGTCTTGGTCTGGTCTCGGTTGTTCATGGCTTAATACGTCTGCAGGATAGGTAGAGTCTTCTACGCCGATACTCGTCGATTCTCAGATGTCTCGAACTGCATCATCGGTAGGGTATACTAGAGTTCTCATTTTGATGGTCCATGACCACAGGTCAGAGGTTGAAAAGATTCGTCCATCGGTGAAGATTGCAGTCATCGTTTTTTCTTTATTAACACTCGTCGTTTGTAGTTACATCTTTCTTCTTGTTACAAAGTTTTTGGAATTTTCTTTTTGTTAACGTTACATGTTACACTTTTTGTAACGGTTAGTAAAATACAAAATAATAATTAATTAATCCACACTAACAACAAATTGTATAACTTTTGAACAGAGCATTTTGCTCGTGCGTCTGCACAGCTGGGCGTCGTCATCGCAAGAGAGCGATTTTTCGTCCGCTACCCTTGTACATGACAAGAGAGAGTGGGGTGTTTATTCCGCGAGCATATATAGTTCCTGTTTCTCTTTAAATAAACTTTTTTATTTATACAAACTATCGCTAGATAAAAATACATCATTTAAATTAATTGTTTTAGTTACTATCTGTGTCTACAGATACTTTAATTATTAACATTAGTTTACTCTATTATTTTTAATTACAGTAGACTCGGAAAACAGGTCGAGTCCGGTATCAACAGGTAGGCGCTTGATAGCAAGCAAAGGGTTAAATACGAACATAATAATTATTTACAATATGCCTTATCTTTATGGATACTTTGCCCTTATTAATTACTTCTTCCATTCACACTTAGTACCTACATGTTTTTATTATTATTATTGTGAGATTTAAATGGTTAATTGTACGCAACCTTAATTAATTAAAATTTTTTTTTTTCTGTAAATGTCACAATTTAAATCGTCACAAGTACTCTTGGAGAACGGATTAGTTGGCGTGCAGTAAGGAGGGAAAGCTATTCTGGACCTCTGCGCGACCTATAAAGGGCAGAGGCTGGCTTCGTCAGATCAGTTTTGCTGGACGATTTGTCAAGTGACATCAAGTGGGTGTTGTGTTCTTTATAACAAGTGCGGAATTCTTTATAGTTGACATTATTATTGCTTGTGTAGAAATTTGAGTTTATTTATTGTACGAGTTGATCACGAATTGTTATTTGTGATAAATTAAAGCTGGTTATTAGTGACTTCAATGGTGTCTGTATTTTGTTATCCTCTGTACCATACGACGATCAGTAAGACCGTTGTAACAATATAATCTTTCATTTGCGACAACCCAGCTTGTCATACAGCAGAGGTCTCTTGAGAACGTGATTTACCATTTTCGCTTTTTAGCTTTTCGCAGACCATTTTTATACACGATTTTTTCTATTTTCATATTGTAGCCTATTTTCTCATACGTGGTTTATCTTTCATTCGTCTGACCATAATTAAAATATTTAATTGTTGTACTAGATACAAATATGATTTATAAAAAAATTATTTAACCAAATATATGTAGGCAAAATTATCAAATTACTAAAAATTGAAAAACAAAAAAAATGTTGACAGAAATTAAACCAGCATAAAAGGAGAAAAGTATTTTATTTCGCTTTGTGTTCGACGCGACACTAGTAATATAGTAGTAGTAGTAGTAGTAGTAGTAGTAGTAGTAGTAGTAGTAGTAGTAGTAGTAGTAGTAGTAGTAGTAGTAGTAGTTGTTGTTGTTGTTGTTGTAGTCGTAGCAGCAGCAGCAGCAGCAGCAGCAGCAGCAGTAGTAGTAGTAGCAGTAGTAGAGTATAGCTCACGACTGACACAGAATATTAAACAAATTCTTGTCGCATGTAATAAAAATTATTAATGAACACTAAAATAATTATTCAATGTCGTTATTATCAGTAAGCAACAATATTTAACTAATTTATACTAAAAAATAAGACACCCATGTTAATAAAATAATATAACGAACATGGCAATGTTGGCAAGCTATCATGAGCTCCAAACATTAACATTGTTGAATTCCATCCCGCAAATCTCAGAGGCGTTAAACGTTTTGAGGACTACAATTACTTGAACTATTGTCCTGCGTCTTTCATGAAGAATACGTTTGTTTGGCGGGGTATTTGAAAATTGAGGTAACTGAAAATTTTTATAGCTTCTTGTTTGTTACCTAGCAAAGGTAACAACAATTGAATTTGATGTAAATGTACTCTTACAATAAGTTATTTGTACAAAGTTCTAAGAGAGAAAAACTTCAGACCCAAAGTGGATGACGGCCTGGAATTCCAAAAACTCACAGATTCAAGTCAAAACCTTTCACTGACTGTAATTCAATGTAGTGGCATTTTCCATAGGAACATAATGTTCCTTACGGCGTAATAATGTTGTATCTAGTAATTTTGTCCGTTACATTCCAATATACAATAATTTAAATAAGTACAGGTTCTTACTTATAGGAAAATGAAACGCAGTGATTAGAATTAATCTCCACTTTATGTTGTAGTAACAGCGAATTTTCTGGCATACTAACGTATTTGTTCAACATTTAGTTCAGTATTGATCCTTAGTAAAAACAAACATATTTAGGAAAGACTCGCGCTTCTACAAAAGTCAAACATAGAAAATCAAAACAGAAATAAACTGCGGTGCAAGATCAGCTTTTTTCAAGAAATTGAGCCTTAATATCGAAAAATCGATTATTGTGATCGATTAGTGCAGCCTTAGTGTCATCCTGCACTAATAGAAATCATTGATAGTAACACTGATAGTTGAACCACCACCGACACTACAATCATTATAATTTTTTAAGTTCTTTCTGCTGTTCACGTTAAGAATTAAACTTTCCAGGTAACACTAACAAAACACTAACTAACGTTGTTGTTAATGATAACATCAACCGATTTAAAATAATTCCAGCCGAAAAGACGCTCAATTTTAGTATATTGGTTATTAATTTAAATCAGCGTAACGTTTAATGTAGAAATCCATTAAAATACTCAAAAAATATGAAATCACACAAAGTGAACTCATATAAAAATATAGTAAACAACGTTATCGGTTGGAAGCGAAAATGCCATTTGTCTCAGTCTCTTACACACATCTTAATCTAATTTTTTTACAAAGTACGTTCAATTTTTTATAAAATGTGCAAGCCTGAATGTGTGTGTGTGTGTGTGTGTGTGTGAGAGAGAGAGAGAGAGAGAGAGAGAGAGAGAGAGAGAGAGAGAGAGAGAGAGAGAGAGAGAGAGAGAGAGAGAGAGAGAGAGAGAGAGAGAGAGAGAGAGAGAGAGCGTAAGTGTAAGGCTGTTGAACGTTACAATAAGCGAACAGGTTATTTTTTTAAATTAGATTATACCTGCTCTGTTGAATGTAACGTTGATGGATTACTCGGAACACCCGTTCGTTTGTGAGATATTACGCAAAACGCTGTAAACTTCAGTAGGTTTTATCGCAACTGGATTATGATTTACAAAATCACATACAAAGAAACAAGTACGTTGACAGCAAAACACTATCAGCTGTGGCAGAGGTTAGCATACAGCAGCACAAAGACTTCTACAAATGTTTGTTGTATGTCTGTGTGTGTATCTGTGTGTGTGTGAAGATGAATTAATCAATTGATTAATATGAGTCCGCAGCATAATTTTTATTGTGTCAATATCATACACTAATATTTTAGAATTTATTTATTACCCCTTTGATCGTAAACCAAAAAAAAACTCTACTAATATAATTACTTTGAACACTAATAAATAGTAAGACACATATTCAGTCACATAAAATATACGTAAAAATTGCCTCAAGTGTAATTTTCGACATGAATAACAATAAGGAAAAATTTTAATTAAAACCGCATTTTAGAACAAACATATTCAAATGATTTTTGTAATTTTATATAGAATTTTAGATTTTCTGAAGTAATGTGTAGAATTTGAAAGATTTTCGATATAGGCCTGTATATATAACACACTGAGTAGTCTGTAGGGCAAGCATTATTGTTGCCACTTACGCACTTAACGAAAATTAAACGTTTAATTAAGAAATTTGTGTTAGTGGTTATAATCACAAACAGAATTATCACTGTTGCACACCACTATAGAAAAATTATTCAGATTAGCGTTTTCAAGCTTCTCAGCTCATCGTCAGATCGGAAATAGCGCTTGAAAGCGTTAATCGGAATAATTTTTCTATAGTGGTGTGCAACAATGATAATTCTGTTTGTGAAAAATTAAACGTTATATAATACTAGCTGTTGCCCGCGACTTCGCACGCGAATATTTGACTTTTAATAAGTATTTTAATATAATTTTTATTGTCTATGTCTATATGGCGTTCTGTCAGCTCGTATAAAATTTTTGTACTCGTTAGTCAAATTCTCCAAATCTGTTTTCAACACTTGTACTATTTTAACTTGTACTAAATTATTATGTTAGTGCAACAGCCTTTGGAGATTTAAAAGTACCCGTTTATAAAGCCTTTGAAGATATTTATAAAGTACCTATTAAATAAAAACGCTAAATTCTTTATTTTAAGTGTTACTCTAAGAAGAATTGTATAACACATTAAACGTTGTTTTCCTCAACCATGGCTTTCATTTATTTCAGCAGTAAACTAAAAACCAAAAACCGTTGTCACCTAACCTCACAAATGAAAACAATACATATTTTCGCTTTGCATTAAGTATAGGACAATTTACAATTAGTACACTTCTTCTTTTCCACATCGTAATATATCAATGCAATCGCATATTATATAAAACATCAAAAATATACTGCGGGAATGGATAAATGTACAGTTCCGATGCCGCTAAATAGCTTTTGTTTATTTACTTGATACTATGGTAATTAATTCTGGATTCCATGGTGTTGATAGCATCTTTAGTAGTAATATTTAACATATTTCATTACTTATTCATTACATCATCAAAAATATGTATAAACATAAATTTTGTAATCGTTTAAGACAATTACAAAATATATAGACGTATCTGTATACAAAATTACAAAACATATCGATACAATCGCATATTAAAAACATTAAAAACTGCAGGAACGGAAAAAGGTACAGTTCCGATGCCGCTAAATATCATATATTTATTTATTTGTTACTATGGTAATTAATTTGGTCTCCATGGTGTTGATGACATCTTTATACGCGTCAACGGAAAAGCATAATTAAAGGGGCCTAAATCGTGCGAATGGGGCAAATATCAAATTCCAAGTTAGACAGTATTTTTCGCCTTGTGTCAAAGGTTACCTGTGCAAAATTTGGTGGCAGTCGGTGTAACGGTGTGGATTTGTATTCAGTACCCATAAATCCTCAGACTTTGAGTTTCATATATATTGCAACGATACGTTTAGCATAAGTCTATGTATCAACCCCTGACTGAGGTATGATAACATACGAACGCACGTATGAGATATATACGATGTAAATAATAAAAATAATGTAATAATTAAGCGTTAGATATAAAAGATAATATAAGAAATAAACGTAGTATTTAATTTTAAAATAAATAAATATTGTAAGTGAGCCTGCATATGGAATTAAAAGCTTAAATGGTTTTTAATCGTAGCGAAGGGGAGAAACCGACACGCGCCAACCGGCAGAGGTGACGTTATAGCAACCTGCCGCCGCTTGTGTATCAGTCTGCGTGTGTGTGCTAGTGTACAGGGGTAAATGACAGACAGATTGAATTATGCAAACGAGGGTGGAAGATTTTACACAGTTTTTTAAATACTGAGCGAAAACTAGAAGTCACACGAATCAGCGACATATGTAAAAACATAGCTAGCGCCTGGCGCTATCATTCAAGACTAATTGGTCAATGATCGTGGGAACCGTTCAGCCACCGTGTGAAATTTTGCCATAACTGCCATAATTTACACACCTTAATATTCATAATTTGCATAAATAAAGTTTAATAATATATCTAACGATTTGTGAAATAATATTTACAAAAAGTGTGCGCTTCATAGAAAGACGCGTAGGTTGTAATTAGCGATTAAATGTTCAATCGCAGACAGCAAATGTGCGACCCCCATGTGTGAATGTGTACGGAGACAGCAGTATAAACCCCCAGCGAGCGACACACCCTTTCTCAGATGAACTCAGATAAACTACGTGAAATCCACGCATCTCGCAACCGCGAATTTTACAAAGTCGAGTAATGTTTTTCAACAGTAATACATAACTTGAAGTGCGATGGAACCGGCAGTACGCCGGTGCAAGCATTAATGAAATACGAGTTATTGTAGAAGACTATAATATCGAATCTACGAGAAGTTGTAACCACGATGAACTTCAAGAAGTACGTATAAAACTTCTAGACATCTACGAGGACAAGATAAGAAGAGGAGAGGAACCAGAGCAGAATACGAGAGGACGCAGGGACAGCCACATGCAGCTACATCCAGCCGTACAGCATCACGACGAGAGGTCCACGTCTGAACTCAGCATCCAGTAGACGGAGAGGGGAATTTCAACGACGCAGAGACAGAGAAGCTGATACCGAAGAGAATCAACAAACTCGAGAGTCCAGATGACGGTAACGACAAAGTTAAATGGTTGCAGAAAAATTCAGGTGAAGTCAGACATTTATTTAATATTATAAATGACCCTGAGGTCTATCGAAAGAAGCTCTAGATTCCATATACAAGTTTACAAAAACATTAGTATATTTTTATTTTCCAGAATGAGTAATAAATAAGTTCAAAGAATAATTGAACAGAGCATATAAGTTAAATTTATTAAGCTCATAAATAAATGGTCAATATAGAACCATAGTTTATTATATTTTATATTTTATTAGAGAATTAAATTCAAGTATGAGAATTATTTAAATTGATGATTTTTAATTAATTGAGACATTAATAAGATAATTAATAAAAGTAATAAAATGTTCTCTATTAGTAATTTTAATAATTGTTTAATTAATTAATTGTTTTATTAAGTGGTATATAATAAAAAAAAACCACACTTGCAAAGACAAGATAAATAGTCAATTCCAGACGTGTGAATCACGTATTATATTAATATATGAGTTATGTATTATATGTCTGTGTGAATATTTCAGGTCATATATGTGTTATGTTTGTATATAATATGTCTTAGAATATAAGAGATAAGATTTAAACGCGTTATAATTAGATTATATTCGTATAGAATATAAGGGTTCAAATAGTAATTAACCCACACAAAATAATAATTAATATGATAATTTGAATTTTTAAATAATAAATCGAATGAATATGACTTTATTAACACAGTCGTACTAATTTCACAACCAGTACTAAATCCTCTGTACTCTTTACTTGTATTAAAATTATATAACGATATTCACGTGCTTATCCACACTCAATCAACGACCAAAGCCTGCGACCCAGTCGGGGAACATCAAGGTAAATACTGCAGAAGAAGAGTATACCTTCGAGACGTGGGTAAGTGCGCACAAATGAGTAAGAGCATATGTGTAAAAGTAAGTGTCTAAAAATAACGTTGTAATATATATATATATATATATATATATATATATTGTAACGGCTCTCGTCTAGGCTTTCCGATTAAGTAAATTTACGTATATAAATTACTTTTAAAAAAAAATCTAGCTTAATTAAGAGTTACAGAATTTGTTATCTTTGTGTTATATGCCTTCAAAATCGAGTGTGTGTGATTATGCAAAGATATTTTGTTTTTCTTAAATTTTGTTTATATTAAACCAATACCGTTGTTTGACAGTAGTTAGGAGAGAGAGTAAAGAAAGGCAAAGAGAATTACTCTCTTAGTATACGATTGAGTATTTCAAATTTTCCGCTCGTGGCATCAGCTGATTTCTACTTTTACGAACCCATTTGAGGTTAAATGACTTCAAATGGTACGTAATAATTTCTTGATGTCCGGACTGATTTCCTTTCTCTTCTCGATCTTCTTATTATCTGTAACCAACTACCATCTACTGGAAATAATACACATTTTATTATTTAAACCACAAGGCATTCCTTGAATTTATTTAACATTTTATGGTCTGCCAAAACATGAATGGATAATCGATTATTTCATAAATTACAGAGTTATTTCGATCTTACTTTTACAAACATATATCACATAACAAATATTTTTATTTTTTCAGTTTTAATAACGAGAAAGAATTATGTAATTAATTCCCCAGGGTTATTTAAGGTTCTTTGAACTTTGAGGAAGTCAGAAATGTATATGGGTCGGTATCAAACTTTACATAAATTATTTTAAAATTTTAGTATAATCTATATCATGTAGTTGATTTTTTGACCGCTAGAGCGCAGGTTACTTTTCTTCACTGACGAAAAACGAACACTATTTAATGGCGTCTGCAATGTTAATAACCGAGCCACGTTTTGCTGTTTTTTGGTTATTTAAAATAAAGTTTATGTTCACCTTGTTTCCGGATGAATTTAAGGAGATTGTGCTGTTTCTAGTGTTCTAAGTTTATAGTTGATGTGTAATTTAGTTAAATTTGAATAGGAAACGATCTCACCCAATGATGTTGAATTTCTGTAGACTAGGCTTGAAAATGGATGACTGACTTTACAATTTCCATCAATTTGCTGGCGTGAATTATTCTGTTCAAAGGATGTCTAAGATGTAGTGGATATCACTCATAAAATTTATTCATTTTGTGATGGTTAGTTCCAAATCGTAGTTATTATTTTCATAATTTTTACCGGACATTACATTAGTTTCAACTGCTCACTTCCAATATATCTGAACAATTAATTATTTCTTGTTAGTTAGTTACTCCTAGTAACCAAGAATTTTTATGGTTTTTTATTGGCTAATATAGATACCTTTTAGTATGAAGGCTAATAATAATTATTATAATTTCATTTCTTCTTTTTAGAAAAAATAATCCTTTACAAATTTTATCTATAATCAAATTTAATTTATATACGGTTTTTCTTTATATCTTTACTTAAACTTGTCTATTGGTATTTTATATTTTAATTCCTTTTATTTTGGTTTGTTTATGATTTATAATTCATTTAAGGTATCCTTACTCTACACTATTTTTTACATGCCATCTTGCTAACGTAGTATTATTTGGCCATTATTATTATTTTATATATAACCCTGGATTATTTTACATCTAAACAAAATAATTATAGTAAACAAAAATATTACTCCTAGTTATAACACCTTTGTGGCCTACACAATATAAAATTATAACAAATACAAAAAATACAAAACTTGTCAATAGTATCATAGTCTATTGCTACAATACTGATTTTTTTTCATCTCCAGCACAAATTTGTGAGATGCTCTTTTTAAATGTTTGACACTTTCACCGATTACACTATGTTCCACTTTGTACACTGCACTTTTATGATTATTGTTTACAGTGTTTTTAGAGTACAAAGGTTCTCATAGCTTGATACCTAATCCCCATTTCTGACTTTTAAAAATGAGTGATTACTGGTTTTTACTCTGGTGATTATGTTTTCGTATTTGGGCAGGGGTTATGTAACGTTACATAAAGCTCCCCCACTAGAACAGATTTATTTTTATTTACTTTTTTTAAAAATAATAGTTGAACTCTTCAGTCTTCTCCTTCCTTTATTAATCTTCATAATATTTCTTTATTTCTGCTTGGTTATACACCCCTTTTATTTTGTTATTGTTAACTGATTTAATCTCATATGTATTATTTCCTTTCACCTGGGTTACTAGGTATGGCCCGGTATAAAGTAAAAGTAATTTTCTTGCAATACCCTCTATAGAACTGGGTAATTGTCTGTTTTTTATTAGCACCTTATCCCCTACTTTGTATGGGTTTATTCTTTTCTTCTTCCCCGTTTCCTTTTTATATTGAAGTTCAGCTTTATGCAGCATCCTGTTGTGCATTTCCATTTTATTGAATTCTACTCTCTCTCCTGGAGGAAAATTTATTAATGATGTGATTTCTCTGGGTGGTGGTCTTTTCAAACATCCCTTGATAAGGACTGGTCACAATAATCATTTAAAAACTTGCTTTAACACTCATATTTCTATTTACTTTTATAAATTTGCTTTCTCAATTGAGCTTCTGTCTGCTATCTTCCTTCTGTTTTCTTCTTTCATACTTCTGGAATCTGATATCAATCTTCTCAGCTGTTTTATTATCCCTTAAATATTCAATTTCCCTAAATTTTTTCCCTATCCTGTGCGGTGGTTCAGTTCGGGTGGCCACTTTTGGGTCCATTACTCCGCTGTCCATCCTTACACCTTCTGAGACCAGAGGGACGTACCGTCTGCTCAGGAAAATGATTGCTGGAACATGTCTACAGTCAATTCATTATAATAAAAAACTTACAAGTAGTCGATTGGCGACTAATAATAAACACTTTTAGGATTCTTCACGCTGTTGCTGTTTGCATTTAATTATATATTTCTTTTTCTTCTTGATTCCTTCTTATTTTTCAGTAACTAATGGCAGATAACATTATTGATAGTCATTATTTTAACATCCTTTTGACTTTCCTTCTTGTGACAGATGTTCTCCGTATCATTTCTTCCTATATCATTTTCAACTCCAAGAAATTCTAAATCGTCTTTGTATTAATTATTATCATTCTTTAGCTTCATTGTAGTTATTAAATTATTCGTTATTCTTCTCATTTTACCTTCTTATCTGAGCACATTACCATTAATTGTTTTTAATTATTTATTTTTCTTTTTGTTCCCATCAAAATATTATTTTTTTTATTATTTCATTTTAAATCAGTTATTTATAAATAATTTATGTAATAATCTGTTCTTACATTAAATCATATTGCTTCTAAATAAATTAAGTAAGTTGTCCTTACGTGCTTTTTGAATTTTGAGGTTTATTTTTAATATATTCAAAATAATTTCTTCGGAAACACATAGTAAGACGTTCTTACTTATTTTAGAATTTTGGGGTTTTATTTATATTTTATTTGGTTCCTTCTTTCCAATGGGTTGCTTGGTCGGTATCCGAAAATCAGTCCCCTTTTTTCTGGTTGATTATTATTTGGTCTAACCATGGTCCATTAACTCCGTTACTCCTCTTCCTCGGATTACTGGGGTGTTCGGAATTAATTCTCTCCTTGATAATCTCCTTACCATCCGGCTCTCCCACTTTGCTGCTATGAAACCTTCATTTAAGTACAGGTCTCCCGTCATAGTTCGTTCCTTTTTAACTAACAGGTATTGTACCTTCTCTAACATAACATAGTCACTCATATTTAATACCATTTCATTCCCTTTTATCTCTGGATTATTTACCAAATTTTTGAATGTTATATTCCGTCTTGAAGATATGACTGATATCTTCTGATGCACTTCAATCGTCGACATATTTAATTGAGATCTAAACTTAATTAACTCCCTTTGTTCATTAATTGGAAGGTTAAATACATTAATTAATCCACCTGTAATCATCTCCAATTCTTCTCTTGTATTTATTATTTTCTTTCTACATGTTTTTCTTATTTTCTTAGTCTTCTTTTCCAGGTATTGATTATCCTCTTTGTTGTGGTTATTTTTATTTTCAGAGAATATTACACCTTGGTATTCTCTAATTTCTATTTCCTTCCTGCTCTCTTCTATATTCGGACTTACTTTAGTGCCTTCGGAAGTGCTGTCTAGTGTTTCATTCACATTCTTACAATCACTGTCCATTGTTTCCTCTAACTTTCCGAAACTTTCATCCATTTGCTTATTTGTCTCCCCCTTGTATTCATCTGTTTTTTGGCTAAGAGTGTTACTGATCATTTCAATCTTTTCATGAATTTGTTTTATATTTTTATTACTTTCTTCAAATTTTGTGTTCATATATTCCTTTTGTCCGTTAATAATTTCTCTCAATTTATGGTTTTGTTCCTTCAAAGTTTCGTTTTGTTTCTTTGAAGTTTCCTCCTGTTTCCTAAAATTATCATCTATTTTGTCAAATTTTTCGTTCAAGGTTTCATTTTGTTTCCTCAAGTTTTCCTTATTTTCCTCATTTATTTTCCTTAGATTTTTGTTATTTTTCTCATTTGTTTGTTTATTGCTTTCCATTATAATTCTCAACATCTCCTGCATGCTGATGTCTTCTTTTTGGGTGGATTTATCTGGTTGGTCCCCTTGGGCATCCTCTTCAACTCTTTCCTTTTCCGTGTCCATAATTACTTCAGTTTCTTCTTTATCGCGTGTCTGTTGTTCCATTTCACTGTCCGTGACTATTTCTATTTCTCGTTCCTGTCCACCTTCTTCCTTCTCCGTGTCTTCTGCCCTCTTCTTCAACCTGCCTCTGATATTATGCATTTCTTGTCTTCTCATAGTTGCCGACAAAAATTAGTTTTTTCGTTATATTAACTTTTTTTTTATATCTACACTATTTTTTACATGCCATCTTGCTAACATAGTATTATTTGGCCATTATTATTATTTTATATATAACCCTGGATTATTTTACATCTAAACAAAATAATTATAGTAAACAAAAATATTACTCCTAGTTATAACACCTTTGTGGCCTACACAATATAAAATTATAACAAATACAAAAAATACAAAACTTGTCAATAGTATCATAGTCTATTGCTACAATACTGATTTTTTTTCATCTCCAGCACAAATTTGTGAGATGCTCTTTTTAAGTGTTTGACACTTTCACCGATTACACTATGTTCCACTTTGTACACTGCACTTTTATGATTATTGTTTACAGTGTTTTTAGAGTACAAAGGTTCTCACAGCTTGATACCTAATCCCCATTTCTGACTTTTAAAAATGGGTGATTACTGGTTTTTACTCTGGTGATTATGTTATCATATTTGGGCAGGGGTTATGTTTTTTTTTTTTTTTTTTTTTTTTTTTTTTTTTTTTTTTTTTTTTTCTTTGCTGTTTGAGACCGACCAGTATGGTCGGACTCGGGCTGTTTTGGAGACGAGCTCCCTTCAGCCGTGTGGATAAGGGGTTTTTGGGGGGACGTACGCCAGACGATCGGAGCGCAGAGAAGGTGGAGGCACTTAGTTGGGAGAGTACTGTTTGTTGGTTATATTGTGTGAGGTGTAGTGTGTAGCCATACTCGAGAGGGAGAGGTAGATGGATGTGGCCGTTATAATGTTTCTGGGGCATCTTTATTTAAGCATTTTGTTGATTTTGTTTATTTCTTCTTCATATTGTTCTGCGACGTTCTTGCAGGGGGGTTGGCCAAGACTGGGACGTGAGACGCTGGTCGCCAAAGCTGTTGGGTGGCGACAGGGAGCCGTCAAGGAAGGCGGAAGGAACAGATTCGGGTTATGTTCGGGTACGTAAGTGTGGGGAACTAGAGTGTGTGTTTACTGTGAAGAGAAGAGAGTGTTTATCGCGTGTTGGGTATTGAGGCTGCTTTTAGGAAGACAGGTCGCTACTGCCTGGGAGAGATAAGTCCGTGGCGGGGGAAAGGTATGTGTTACTGCTTAAATCGGTCTGTGTCGTTGACGCCGGCGTGGTTGGAGGCGAGGGGGAGGACCATTGGCTATTGCGAGGAGGCGATTTAGTAAGTAGGAAGGTCGGCTTGTATTGCGGGTGTTTCTATTAATTGACGGGACTATTGTTTGAATGGAATCGCGGCGGGAGGCTGTGCGGGAATACTTCCAGTTGAGTTTAACAAGGAAGGAATCGAGGTCAGGGAAGCGGGTGTTAAGCGCATACAGGGCGGCATTGGAAGTCTTCGTCAAGCGTGGTCGGCGGTATATGAGTCTTAGGGCCCGTCGTTCTGTGAGACGGTGAAGATCAAGGTAGGCTGGAGAGGCAGTAAGGAGAACTGGGTGTGCATATGTGAGGAGGGGTCGGATACATGTAGTATAGATTTGGCCTAGTAAGTCGCTGGAGCAGTGGTTTAGTCGGCTGAGGGTTCTGAGAGAACGGAGGCGGGTACGGGCGATGGTAGTTGTGCGTTTGATGTGTGGTCGCCAGGTAAGTTTGATATATATATATATATATATATATAGATTTCGTTACGGCTTAGAGTTCTGGAAAATAAAACAATTCTTTAAACACTAAAGCGAAAATTATAATGGCGAAAAAGGTGTCAATTCTATGTATATTTCCTCACCATCGTATCACGTGAAACCGTGTTACTACGTTTTAATTTACTACACTTATAGCTGTCTCTTGATGAAACATTATAATTACTGTTATTGAAAAACGGAAACGCTCTGTAAATATTTCAAAATATGTATTTGTAAAACAATGTTTATTCTGGAAATAATTAATCTATTCCACTATGACAGGCTAGAACTCATAGACATGTGTGTAGTAATGAAATAACAATCATATTCTTATCAGCGGTTTGCAACATTTAATCTTTCAGCTGACATAAAATATACTGTGCTTTACTTGTAGCTTGATTATTCAAGTTTTGCCGTTCTTTTTATAAGGATTATTATATGGAATTTACACTTATACGTTTATATGTAAATTTTAAGGTTACGTTTGCATTTAGACTATTTGTATTGTACTACAAGGGTCAGTTGAAAAGTTCGCGGAGCGACATCTATACTCGGTGATAGAACTAAAACCTTTAGTGTGCTGCAAGAAGTATATTTCGCGCGAACACCTGTTGATTTCCAGATATATTTGTCACTTTATTCACTTTTTACCAGCTGTTTCAAATTTTCCTGTCACGCGTGTTTTTAAAATGCACAAAATCAAACATCGTGTTGTGATGAATTCTCTATTAAAAACGTTTTACCGCCAATGAAAAATCAAAACGAAATTGTAAATGTGTTAGGAGATATTGTGCCTTAAGAGACAACGGTAAGTGAGGCACGCCCGAGTTTACACGTGGTCGTAGAAGACGACGATCCCAGCACTGGACGTCCAAAAAGTGCAACAAAAAATTACATTATTGAAAAAATGTTGGAAGATGTTGGAAGACCGCAGACTGAGGAGTGGATGACGTTGCTGAAATCGTAGGCATCTCATATGAGCGTGTTCATCATACTTTAACTCAAGAACTTGGTATGAAAAAGTGTTGTACAAGATGGCCGCCGCATCTGGAGTTGTTGCATTTTTTGGCGCCGTGCGGGGATCATCTTCAGTGCTTGTACGACCATCTGTAAACTCAAGTGCTTACTTACAAACCGTTGGTTTTGAAGTCGCAGCAACTCCTGACACATTTACAATTTCGTTCTGAATTCCCGTTGGCGCTAAAGAATTTTTAACAAAAAGTCACACCACGATGTTTGATTTTTGTCCGTTTTCAAAACACGCATGACACGTCAATTTTAAACAGCTTCTAAACAGTGAATAAATTGATAGATCGATTTGGAAATTAACAGGAGTTACTCAACTCTTCTCGGCTAGTCGGTCGGAAAGTGGTAGAATTCTCTAGAACCTCTGCGGGTTATATATAAGCGTCAGCGGCTAACTTAGCAGTTCAGTTACACCTAGCGAATTTAGAACTGCGGATCGAAGTGATTGTTACGGTTTAGTGGGAAGTGATTATTGTGTTAATTAGTGTAAAACTTTATTTATTGTTGTGAGTTGGACAAATTTAATTTGAGTTATTGTATCAGAGTGCCTTTGTTGATTTATGTTTTTTGAGTGTAACTGAATTTTTTAATTAGTGCCAGTTATTGTTTCCACTGAAAAACACATGATGTGTGAGACCGTAGTAAAAGCATAATAAAATCAAGGAAGTATAGTTGTTTACTATTGCCCCTAAAAATTAATTTATTCCGCATTCTTGAAACTACTTACATTTACATCAATCATACTAAATGTAGGCGTAATCGTAAGCATTATTATACTTATCAGTATCATTATATATAACATGAGTATCATTTTACAGGTGATACAGGAAACCAATATAGTGTACTTCTTTGTGACTTTATTATTATCGCCTCTTTAAATCTAGCCATTGTTTTCGTTCGATCGACTTTTTTGTTTTATTCGAGTGCTCATAATATAATGAAAATTATTATAATGACGATATCAAACGGGTAATCTCGCAATACAAAACATAGTTATTAGATAAGGAGTGAAACAATGGAATAAAAAGAAGAAACGATAAATGAATACCTGATGGAGCCAATCTGTTATAATACCGATTGCTTCCCATAGAAAGTTACAAAAAGGATTTAGATACACTGCCTGTATAAGAATGGACAGAAAATGGGCCAAGGTATTGTCTGATACATCGTATGTAAACATCTGTAGAATATTTTGCACGATGATGTAACATCACAAGAATATCTCCACGAATTTTAAGATATCAGATCTACTGCAGCATTGGTTAACCTTAACAATCCCCCATAAACGCAGCCTTTATACTGAAGGATGACCAAAACCTAGAAAGGTGCGCAGGTTATTATGTTCTAGAAACCAGGGAAAACCTCAACACTATAATTCGTCATCTAGACCAATATCAGTGTTACCTGTAATACTAAGCTCTCTGCAAAAAACTCCAACTTCAGAAATAGAAAGCAACTTCAATGAGCAAAATTTAACTCCGAATCGTCAATTTTATTAATTATTAAATTTTTGATGATTGGTCACTTTTGTATAATAATTATTCTCGTGCAATCGGACGATTGCAGTCCCGACTCTTGATACTGATACCACAGGCAACATAAACTGAATGAATCCAATATCGGTTCACATCAACTTCACTCTGTCTCCATAATAATTAATAATTAAATAATACCTTACCGAATACAGGTAGAGTAAATACCTTGGTATGACGTTTGATATAAGGTTTCCTAAAGAGTTCACGTTAAAATGAAAAGCTTTAACAATATACGGTGTGTGTTGGTTGACAGACATAATTTTTCCCTAGCAGTATACAAAACAAAATATCTTTTCAGAAGCAAATAATATTAAAACCAATATGGATGTGTGTAACCAGAATATTGTAAGAACAGGTAAAACATCTTAAAATCGTACAGCGATTCCTGAACAAGGTGTGGAGAAACATTGTTGAACCTTACGGTTAATCAAAGATAATGATCTCCATAGGCATCTGTATATGCATCCACGGCCGGTGGCCGGGCACACCTAGGAACCCTGATACCGCTATCCCTGCAGTGGGAGCTCTTTTGAAGCTCGGAAAGCTTGCACATCGCTTCCACAACCCCCGAAGGCGATGGAAATGCATCTCATCGCCATTGAGTTGCCAATGAGGAAATTCGCAACAAATCAGGCCCCATTACATAGTGCCTTAGCAACCGGAATCAGTCTCCACGAACCTAAAACTCTTTAAATACGTTAAAACATTTCGATCTTTAATTTTAAGATATTCGTTATTAATCACTTTGAATGTTAATATTTAATACTGAATATTCTTAATACTTTATTTGATGAAACTATTATTCAAAGAATATAAGTTTCAGAGAAATATCCGGGATATTCTAAGTGAACATAAAATAATCAATAATGGGTTAGATGCGCTTCATTGTGTATATCAGCTGCTTAGTAAGGAAACAAACTGGAATTGAGACCGTCTATTTTGAGAGCATTAAAAGACTTCTACATTATAAAAGTAACATCAATAACAATGTAATAAAATTTATTAGACATCTTCTAAAAATACAAATATCCTTTTTTACCGTCTTTTGGAACAATTACTTTTGCTTCAATTTAGTATAAGTTTCAAAAGTGTTACCAAAATAGCCGACTTTTATTTTTATTTAAATTTCTTTTTAGCAGTAGCTGAATGACTTTATAGTGTTTTATCCCATTATAAACTTTTTTTGGTCTGTTTTTTGAAGAAAAAGAAATAATGAACGGTCCATCGTAACTTGCAAAGTTATTTCTAATAAGCGTGTATTTATAAATCTGTGAGTTTTATGTATTAATATTACTCTATAATTCTTCAAAATCAGATTCAACAAAAACCAATGTTAAAAATTACTTCAAACATGAAAAAAAATTGAAATGAAACTATTAGTCCTCTGAAATGTGCTTTAACTGCATTTTCCTTAAACATATTTGCAGTAAGATAATATATTATACTACAATGCTGCGTTAACAAAGCTCACTCAATAGAAGAAAATAGAAAACCACAGCAAGTTAGCTCTTATAGAAAGCTGTTTAACAATGCAAACACTTCATGCTAAATCCAACAATTACAAAGGTACAAGAATAATAAAATTATCGTTTTATTGCGTGTTGAACACAAGAAACAATGTAACGAATTTCAAGTTTAAAGTAGCGGAACCGTTAGATTAAAATTTAACAGACTGAGTGGTGATAAAACCTCTGACATACTACATGCTGTGAAAGCTAAGTGATCTATAAAGAGTGGTAAACAGTACGGGTCTACAAAACAGAAAAATCTGCATAAAATTTAAACAGAGAAGAAAAATTAACAACAAAAGCCATTAACGCAGGGTTGGTTAACATTCTTTGAGCCGGGGCCAAAAACGGGCGAAAATTAGTTTCGTGAGCCAAGGGTTCATTAAACAGCACCGTCTATAATCAACTCAGTATTTCACTCCTATTAAAAAGAAGTATTTGTTTTATATGATTACATGTTATTTATTTAGTACGGGTGTGTAGTAATCTTATAGTTTTTTTTTTTATAACCACCTGTGTTGAATAGTTTTAATGTTTAAGAATACAGCAATCGTATTATAAAAATTTTGTGGAACAGTTGAACGTAAAATGGAACAGAGAGAGGGAAACAGTCATGTCTGTATCTCATATCGCTATTAACATGTTTTTTTCCTGGTCAGTTACTAATCGATAATGCGTCGTTTAACGATTAGTTAAATATTACATCAAACAATTTGTATGAGACAGGAATAAACATACTAGATAAGTGGAAAGGTAATGATCACCTCCAATCTTGTCACCTTTTACACTACTATCGTTGCACAGTGTTTATTATGTAATTCATCTATTAGTTCATTATTAGTGACGTCATCTACGGACACATTTCTTTGTCAACGTAGCTTCATGTGCAGGAAACATATTGTTACGACATTACAGAACATTCGACGTGTTTCTCGGCTATTCCAGTGGAACCAGCTGTAATGTTTTGTGCGTACATGATTCTTAACAGGCGTTAACGAGATTGTTCCAGACTCACGGTCCGCGCGCGCTATGTTCAAGTCCGCAAGCAATTACGCTCTACTGTTGACGCTTATTATGGATTGTTCTGGAATTTCAGCGGGGTATAAATATGGGCATTTAGCGGTGCTTAGTTCAGTTTAAGTGGCGATTTATTCCAGTGCGGTTCAAAGTATTGTGGCGAAGTGTTCTGTTTTATAATTGTGCGGACTCTATTAGTTGACATTTTTATTACGTGTGAACAATTTTCATTGATTTATTGTAAGAGACTATCTTGTTGATTACAAACTGTTTAATTGTGATAATTAAATCTGGTGATTAGTGACCTAATTGGAGTCTTGTATTTTGCTTTCCACTGTACCATACGACGATCAGTAGACCGTCGTAACAATATTTTTATAGGCAGAAGAGGGAGACAGATAATCAATCGAACAGAGACGAATCCTGACAGAATTGAAAATATAATAATAAATATCGGTATGGAGAACCATACATGACTTCTATCTTCTAAGATTTATATTTAAAATCATTTTCGAAATGAAATATTACCATAGAAACTACTTCTTTCTACTTACTGCTTCAGCCTTAACCACAGTACTCTGGTCACTAAAGTATACCACCTCACGTTATCGCACACGATTTTCACTGATGATGGAAGTCGACGGCATTGCCGAAACGCCTGGTTTTGTAGAAAACATTGGACTACGGCCAAACATCCCGGGAAGGAATTTTAACAAAAACTATTTCTTTGTTGCCGATAACGTAGTACACATATATATAAAAAATATGCATAAAATTAATGGCTTGTATAAGTTAATGATTGATCTCCATTAAGTAGTGCTCAAGTTTCCAAAGTTTTAAGATTATGATGTCCGTAATTAAAACATCAGAGCAGGTTTAGTGTGTATGAGGGTACACCGTGGACAAAAATTTTCAACATTTCCTATTGAACGTTGCTTAGAGTAAAGCTGTGACGATTTAAATTGTACCAATAATCAAGAAAATAAAAATTTTTTAAAAATTAAGGTTGCGAGCTATTAAGCCATTTAAATCTCACTGTATTAATATAAAAAACCTGTATGTACTCAGTATGAGAGGAAGCAGTAATTAGTTAGTTAGAAGATACTCTAATAAAAAGATAAATTGTAAAGAGTTATTAATATCGTATTTAACCCTTTGCTTGTGAGCAGGCGCTGTCCTGTTGATTCCAGACTCGACATGTTTTCCGAGTCTTGTGTAAGTTAGAATAAGATAAAAAACCTAATGTTAATAATTAAAAATCTGAAGACACAGATAGTCGCTAAAACAACTGATTTAAATTATGTATATTTGTTTAGGGATAGTTTGTATAAATAAAAATGTTAACATAAAGAGAGACAGGGACTATATTCTCGCGCGGTAATTGCCCCACTACCATTTTGTCCAGTACCAGGCGAAGGGAGCCAGGCGAAGGGAGCAGAATTTCGCTCTCTCGCAATGGTGACTTCGTACAGTATAGACGTAAGAGCTGTGCTCTTAAAATATGTTACCTATACTTTGTTTTACCTTAAGATGGTATACCAGAAATAGCTGCTTAAAGCATCTGGATGTGTTAACTAATATAGTTATGTAAATAAACAAGAGATTTAAAGTGTAAAACTCGAAACGTAAAAAAAGGTGTAACACAAGATGACTTCGAACTTCAAGAACTAACAACACTTCCAACATCATACCTGGAGATGTGAACTATTAGAAGCCACAAACTCTAGTACACACGACAGAATATGCAGATCAGGACATCCGAGAATCTACAAGTACCATCGTAGAAGGTTCAACCTGCGAACTTTGGAGCCCTTTACGTCAGAAGACCAGACCGAGATGACGACGTAGCTGTTCCTGTTTCCCAAGACGGATACCCCAGGACGAGTCTTCTGCATACCAATTAAAAGGTGACTCGATAGCCTGTCTATCGAGGGTTACTAATATTTGTTACACAACACATCTTGAAAGAGACTTTTCAGAAACTATTAACTTTGTAAAGACTTATAAATTAAATCTAAGAATTTCATGTAACTATTCTAACTTCATACGTTGTAACAGTTTATATGCTAATGTAGAGTAATATAATTCAAGCAATAATACCATTCTTCCAATGGTTGAATAAAAGAAAGTCTTGCAAGCTAATATCATGAATTGATTATGACTAAAAGTTTTAATGAATAAATACCGAAGGTTACCCGGATCCGAGGTATATCTATATAGAATCAATTTTGATCCCAAAGTTTATAGAAACCTTTCAAATAACTTAATAATTGAATTAGTAATGTCATCGGATCTGTCAGTAAATGTTTTTAAATGTTAAATAAAGAGAAGTCTTCTTGTTACACACATATGAGGAGTGCTTAAATCAATTGTATACCTTACCATTGTTTCCTTACACAGTTAGTAAGTAATTTGTCATATTAATTATTTGTGATACATTCTGTTACAACGTAGGCAGCCCATCTGATTAACGGAGTTTAATTACGATGGGTTCCCTGGATTTGTAACGCGAAAAAAAAGACGTTACAAAGCAGCGAATCTGCAGTGTACGTTTCACAGAACAAACACGCGGAAAAGAAAAAGCGCTCGGAAGTTACTCACGGACCCTCAGCATCTTGCAGAGGGTTCATTCCCTGAAGACGAAAAGTCTGTTTATGAATCGTTCCTCTGTAAACACGTGCAGTTACACTGCCCAGCGATCCACAGGAAGCAAATCGCTATCCACGCTGGACACTTTTTCGGCTTGCACGCGTTATGTTGGTGTGGGTTTCGGCACTTTCCATTTAAAAAGCGTGCAAATGTAAGAAAATAAACATGAGTGAGGCCAGAAATAACGCGAAGTGTGTGTGTGTGTGTGTGTGTGTGTGTGCGTGCGTGCGTGCGTGTGTGTGTGTGTGTGTGTGTGTGTGTGTGTGTGTGTGTGTGTGTGTGTGTGTGTGTGTGTGTGTGTGTGTGTGTGTGTGGGTGTGTGTGTGTGTGTGTGTGTGTGTGTGTGTGTGTGTGTGTGTGTGTGTGTGTGTGTGTGTGTGTGTGTGTGTGTGTGTGTGTGTGTGTGTGTGTGTGTGTGTGTGTGTGTGTGTGTGTGTGTGTGTGTGTGTGTGTGTGTGTGTGTGTGTGTGTGTGTGTGTGTGTGTGTGTGTGTGTGTGTGTGTGTGTGTGTGTGTGTGTGTGTGTGTGTGTGTGTGTGTGTGTGTGTGTGTGTGTGTGTGTGTGTGTGTGTGTGTGTGTGTGTGTGTGTGTGTGTGTCTTCCCTGCCTTTTTATTGCAGTAATCATAATAATAAAATGGAAACGTAAACATTACATAATTCAGATATGCTTGCCTGCCACGAACGATATATTTTCACTCATACATGATTTACACTAAAATGAAAAAATTATAATTTTATTTTTAACAATTACCATTGTTTGAAAAAGTTTAAATGAATTTTCAAGTACTTGACTGTTGTTAAAACGTAAAAGGTTGCTGGTAAACTACCACTTCCCCTTAACCGACCTTCACCAAAGTCAAAAGTCATTGAGATCTCTACAATTCAGGGACGTATGCAAATAATCTTTTGATTCTGTTTGAATTTTCGGCTGTTATCGTTTGCCATAGAAAATTACCCTTGATAAAAAAACGTTGCAGGTAAACTACCGCTTCCCCTTAACCGATCTTCACCAAAAACAATAAGTCTTGAGTACTCTACAAATCAGGGCTGTATGCAAAAAATTATTTGATTCTGTTTGAATTTGCGGCTGTTATCGTTTGCCATATAAAATACCCTTGTTAAAAAAACGTTGCTGGTAAACTACCCCTTTCCCTTAACCGATCTTCACCAAAAACAATAGGTCTTGAGAACTCTACAATTTAGGGCTGTATGCAAATAATCTTTTGATTCTGTTTGAATTTGCGGCTGTTATCGTTTGCCATAGAAAATACCCTTGTTAAAAAAACGTTGCTGGTAAACTACCCCTTTCTCTTAACCGATCTTCACCAAAACAATAGGTCTTGAGAACTCTACAATTCAGGGCTGTATGCGAAACATTATTTGATTCTGTTTGAATTTGCGGCTGTTATCGTTTGCCAAAAAAAAATTACCCTTGATTAAAAAAAACCGTTTCAGGTAAACTACCCCTTTCCCTCAACCGATCTTCACCAAAAACAATAGGTCGTGAGTACTCTACAAATCAGGGCTGTATGCAACAAATTATTTGATTCTGTTTGAATTTGCGGCTGTTATCGTTTGCCATAGAAAAAAAATCTACAGATAGACACACAGACACACACACAGACACTTTTTGAAAAACGACTTTTTTTCATGTTTTGAGTGTAGTATAATCAGAATCTGCAATAATCTCGAACACGATTTTTTTTGCCATCACCATACTTCCATTTCCTTAAGGAACATGGAAGTAATATAAGTCAAATATGGGGCAATGACTGTTTTATATATATTGTAACATAACAAGATTACACCTCAGAATATTACCTCAGAAAGACAAGTGTACCATCAAAATTCACTGTGAAATATGCATAAACGCAATCTTTTTAGTAATAAAGTACAAAGAAGAATAAAATGAACATAATAAATAAAGAAATTAAGACACAACATATTATTTAAAGATAAATAATAAGGTCAAGGAATAAAAAGTAATTAAAACAAAAAGGAAAATATTATACTAAATAAATAATAGGGAATTAAGGAATAAAAACTCATGAAGTAAATAATTTAATGACAGTAACAAACAATGACTGACGATGACAATAATACCCAGAAGTGAACATCAAGTGACAAACAAACATGTAAATAATGATTAATTAATAGAATTATAATGTACAAATGTTAAACTTAGAAAATAAGTAAAAAGACATTTGTTAGTTCATAAGCATTAGATTAAAACTATGAGGAGGTCTGTGTACCTCAGACAGTTATTTTGTATCATTGAACTACAAACGGTGAATGACATAAATTTTACAAATATAATCATATCGAACTATAATTATATAAGTTAGGTTGTGTGATAGTGCTAGAAAGTGAGAATAACAGTGATAGACTTTAAAAAGGAAAAAATCATGTACAATGAAAGTGATTAAACATAATTATAATATGAGCATTGAATGAAACATATAATCTATATAAAACAGTTATGTAGCCCATATAGCGAGATCAAACCAAGTGTAAATAATTCAAAAATAGAAAAATCTTACGTTACAAACTTACAATATAATGTAGTGACGAAGAAAAAATAAGATTCAACGGAATCATATTAATTATAAAAGATGAAACCGAACCTGTAACCCATAAACATATCATAGCCAAAGCCTTAACTGAAGGAATTAGTATTTTGGCAAAAAGAAAGGGATTGTTGGAAAAATATTGAAACCAGGCAGAACATGTTAATTTGACTGCTGGGCTTTTATACAAATTAATTCCAGATAGAAGGCGAGAAAGACTATTGAAATAACTAGAAGACTAATATTTTAATCGAAAGTACCAAAAACTTGAAGGCCAGAAGCGAAGAATCAAGCAATACGTTCATAAGGAAAACTACCAGATTGGTAAGAGTACTCCGATATGCTAAGCCAGATATTTGAACCAACATTACTACAGTTTAACGATCGAGTTACAGTGAAATACTATAACCAAAACAATATAAACATTATAATAGTGAATTTTATTTTTATTTGTACACCATAAATATTAGTATTAAGAGTTCCTTTTTAAATTGTGCTTTTGTATGATCCAAAGGACTCAACACTAGTCAACATACATTGTAATAAAATATTTAAATTGATGTGTGTTGATGAGAAGAGATTGTGAAGTATGAGACTCCGATGTAATCAAGCCCCACTGTTTGGGCTAGCCAATTTGTAATAAAATAAATAAGTTGTAATGTAATATGTTTAATTGGTGTGGCTCTCGTCGTCTTACTGGCCTGAAACACTTCCTTAAGTTTCCCAGCTGGTCTAGTCCCAATGGTAGCAAGACTGGTCGAGTAGCGTAATGTTGATGAAGAAATGTATGTTCAGCTTCACCGAAAGTTTCAATACAAAAATTATTGTTTTGAAGAAAATTTTTAAAAAAAATTTATGTTTATAACAAAAAATAATTAAAAAAAAAATTTTAATTTTATTAATTAATTAATTACAATCAATTAATTAATATAGGGCTGTGAAGTTTTAAAAGGTGTAATGCTCTTCTGAAAATTTTTATTAGAGTTTTGGTATACTTTAAATAAACTATCACCACTCATAAGACTGTCTTCAAACCAATCGATACATGTTTACCTTTTTATTTTTTAGGTTATCTTCACTTATAGGTGGTAAAGTCCTGATAGATTATTAATTATAATTATATTAATGATAACTAGTAATATTTATGAAATGAAGAACTATTTAGTGTTGAAGAATGTTAATGTTTTATTAATTAATAGCAATTTGACTCTTATCGATTATTATCGACTCTCAGGATATCGAAAAAATTACAAAGTATATTATATAAAAATTATACAGGGTTCTTTAAACAGCCAATTATTATCAAAGTCAGAGAAATCGGGCTAATATTTAAAAAGTATAACGTTACAATCAAATTAATAATTATTACTAAACACAAACATTGAATAATAATTTGAAAATAAAATAATTGTTTTCACCAAACAGCTGTGTTGAACTAGGAGAGGCATTGGAATTGTCAAAGAAAGATGGCTGCCGTCAAGTTGATCAAAATGTCGCTCGTTCCTGCTGCATTCCAAATAATGTATTTTCTGGCAATATTCCTGTTCTGGTGTCTGCAAATCTCTTGTTAAATGTTGTGTAGTGACTGGTGTAATGTTTCTGGGTTGTATTTAGTATATCTGTGTAATTATAAGTCAAAACACTTTTCTCAATTCCGACACTAATTTGGTTAAGGTATTATACAGTTTTCTGGTGTTTTGTGGTGTTTTTCGGAGTAGATATGTATTGTTTAGTGTTAATTAGTGTTTCTTGATTGTTTTTGCCACAATGTATATGTTCTGGAAGGATTTTATAAGTCACTCTCGATTTCACAGTAACGTACTATTCGCCGCTTAACTTCACCGTTGTAAGATAGGTTAGATAGTCACAAAACTCTCGTTTATGTTAACCGTTCGAATACCAATAATCAACTAACTGTTTCCTTCAGTTTCAATTAAACTCTTAGCCCATATAATATTATTCTTAACATTGTTCAAATATATTTTCATATCCTGTGCACACTTTAATATTTCACTATATAAATACCTAAACTTGGGTTATTTATCAATTTTATTCATTAGATGTTATTTAAATTAATCTTTCAGTTCATTCAGCTTATTTTCAGATTAAATAATGCCGTTTTATAGTGTTTTCTGTCCAAAAAATAGTAATTTTACTTTCAGTTTGGTATACTCTGAAAAGTCAAAACATCAAAATTTACTTCCTGTCATTATATAAATTCAGCCATTTTATCAGTTATATTTAATATTAATAATCCTATATTGTATTAAAGGGTTCATATTCCCTTATTTTCTGGTAATTAATTGAATTAGTTGTATTCTGAAACATTATTCAGGAATATATGACTCCCATGTCCAAATTTCTGAGTTTAGTCATTTTCATTTTTATTTATAATTCTGAATATATTTATTAAAATCTCTCTAAATGGTATGTGCAATTATATGTCATGATCTCAAGTTTATTTTGTCTAAACCCCTTTTGTTTATTTGCTTTTAAATGAGTAATTTCTCTGTTTTGATGAAGTTTGGTTTCCATTCTTTTGGCCTATGATTTTTTAACAATTTTTCTTACAAAATATTTTACAAACAATATATGATGTGTGATACCCTCTCTGACTTTTACATATAGTATTATAAATTAAACATGTTTTCAAATTACACAAAAACAATTAGTATTGGTTACAATACAAATAATAGTTAAACAAAAAGAAAGAATATTTTTTTTAAATAAATGGTTGTCTTCAAGTCAGACATTTTGCAACAAAATCCCCATTTCCAACATAGAAACATGGTTTACAAAAAAGGTTTTTTACTAACTAACATCTTAATTACTCTCTACTATTTACAAGTGGTAACTATTTTTACAGTTCTGATGTTAGTTGTTTCAGACCCAAACAAATGGCCTTATATCTAAAACATTTTTAAACATTCTTTTACTATATACATAAAAACCTTATATTTATATTCTTATTTCTAACTATTATTATAAGTAGGATTCTACAGTTTTTATACCGTCTTTTACCCATTGTCTTTGGGGAATTGTACCCTGTCATTAATAAATAAATAGTATGAATTGTTCAAAAAGTATTAAGAAATCTGTTTTCTCTTTTTTCATGTAAAACAAAAATGTTATTTTAAACAGATTCATGTCTCATGAACAACATATTGTCACAGTACACATTTCAAGTCATTGAAAAATGCATATTTCATTGCATTCAATGTTTGTGATTGCCAAGAATGAAACACAAGGTTCATTTTTTATAATACCCAAAACTATCACTGGTTCACTTTGCACTTATATATTATGTTAATGCTAAATGGTCGTATAGTCTTATTAACATAATAAATTGGTTAGCGTTTTTTCAATGGAGATTTGTTCCATGGGTACTATATTATTGTTTCATCTTAGTTCACAGGCAACTTTTACTTTATACACTTCCCTCTCTTAAATTTGTATACATGTGGTTTTCAATTCGTTATACTTTTATTTTTAAATATTTATTTTGGGGATATAGGGATTTGGGTGTCTTTTATAAGAGCATGACATCTTCTTCAGGATGCTGCCTTCTTCTTCTTTCATCAGTCTTCTTTTCTCCTGCCTTCTGGGACTGGTATCTTCTCCATCTTCTTCTTGATGCCATCAGGTTTCTTGGGATCTTCTCCATCTTCTTCTTTATTTCAGACATACACAACCTGTATTGGTTGATCTTGGCTTATTTTAGGGTTTCTATTCTATTTATTCTCCCTCGTTGTGGGTTTGGTCATATTCAGTACTGCTTTGTTATTTACTTTTTTACCTTCCTGGGTTATACCTTGAAAACCTTTGGTTATGAGACTGGTCTTGGATGACTCATCACTAGTAACTCCTTGTATTTTAACTTGTATTTTCTTTATAATAATGATTTCTTTCCACAGTTGCTATGAATTAATCTTTTTATATTAAACTTAATGCTTTCTTCCAAATTTAAATATTATAACTTTATTATTCTAATGATCAATTGCCATTCAATATTATGCTTATATCTGTCACGCTACAACATCCATAACACTCAATTACAAAACCTTAATTATAAATATTCTGTTTTATGTTATATTATGACTTAAACAATACTTTGACTTTAATTTTACATTAACTCTGAGATTGAGATTTTCCATGTAATCCAACTGAAATGAGCTACCAATAAAAGAAGGGACATTGAATGTCGATACAATTAAGAAATGTTAAAGAGAAATAATAAATTTTATTGAAATTCAGTCAAGATAGAAAAGGAATTTGATTATTTATTTAACATAAAAGTTTAATTATTACATAGAAGAAGGGTAAGTTTAAGAAGTTTAGGATTTAAGAGGTAAAAATAAAGATATATCATTTTGATTGTTACAATATATAATTGAAACGTATATTTTCAAATATGAACGTGGCCCCGCGTTGGAGCGCCAATTTGTAACGTAACGTATTTCTTCGAGTAGAGAGTAGTGTGTTAAGCCCCGCGTTGGGATCGCCACTTTTGAAGTTAAAGTTTCAAATAATCTAGGTCTGTTAACGTTATTTAAATTCGTGTTTGCTTTTCGAAAATATTTGTCCAAAATAAATTTTATTTTTATTCGAAACAAACATTTTTATTTTATTTTTTTCTCTTTTATTTATTTCAATTAATTTTAATTAATTTCGTGTAATTCTTCCCAAAATTTATCTTTATTAGTAAGAAAACTGGCTAATTATTATTACATTCACTCTCTCTCTCGAGTGGTAAAATTTATTTGAAATAAATGGTTTGTGTAAATCCCGTTCGATTTCCGTATCGATTCGGTAGAACTAGGTTATGTCGCTGGCTCCTTGGGTTGAATCTAATTCCAATGGCCGCTGTAAGTTTTTTCTTCTTTAATGCTTGAAAAACCTTAATCCTAATTCAAATTACAAAAAAATAATACTCGATGTACCGGTTTAATTAGTTTTTATTAAAACGTTTCTTTATTCAGAGTTGATTCGACAACTATTGGGTCGAAATGTATTCTGCCCGTATCGATTCACACTCAGTTGGGTCGTTACAAATTTCATAAAATATTTAATAATGTTATTTAGTTAGGTTCTTATCTGACTACTATTATAAAGTAAGAAACACAGTTTGTAAGTACAATACCTTACAATAATTATACCTCTTATTGACTAAAAATGGTTTAAACTAATTTTATTTCTCTAGAACAAAATGTTAATGTATTTTTCAATTTTCTACCGAAAGCTAAACTGGCGTCGCTCTGAGCGGAAACCTACAGAAAATTAAAGACGGCCGCTTGTTGACCAGTTCACGTTGTATGGCAAAATACTGCTACGAGTTTTGGTTTAAATAAATGTTTTTTCCTAATAAAGTTCACTGTGTCTATTTTTAATTGCTTTTATGTTCACTTTTGTGCTGTTATGAAGTGTAGTGTAGTTAATCTTGGTGTTGGTGTAGTTTATTAAAGAGTTTATTAATATTAGGTTATTTTCGATCTCACCGTCTTATATTTCTCTCCTTTACCGTTATTGTTTTTATATTAGCTTCTTCTAACAGACTTCAGGTTGGTCATTTCTTATTAATTTGATATATTTTTATTGAATCTTCTGTCATTTTATATATTTTTTCTTTTTTATATTCTTGTATTTTTTCCGTTACACTCGGATCTGATCCTCTCCAATACTCTGGCTATTAGCTTCACTGAGTTGATGTTGATACCTTTAGATTTAGCAATAGACTGTAATGTTTTTCTTCCTCTTAAACGAGTTTGAGCAAATTTCGAAAATTCCTCATTGGTTAATCCCAATGAAATTAGGTATCACATGACCCTTATTATTTAAATTATAAGATTTTTACACTTCCACTCTAATTTATTCCCTAATTATCATATAATTATAGTTAAATCTAATTACATAGTGTTCTTCCTTATAAAATTACAAAGATTTTGATATCATTTTGATAGGTATATGTTTCCTAATAGATGAATTACCATCTTTACAAAATTTTGGTTTTACACTATTTTCATATAGGTTTACATTTACTGAAGATATTTTCTATTTGGCTTGTGTGTTTAAACATTGTAATTACCTTTATACTGACATCATCTGGTTTCTTAGTTATATCATTTCTGATTAATTAATTTATTATACTACTAGTTATTTTACTTTTAGTATAAGTCATTGTGACTTCCTTAGTATTACCTTCTACTGAACTATTTAACATTTTGTTTTGTTGATTAGGATATTTCTTACTGTTTATATTATCTTTATAGTGGTTTGATTATCTGAAATTAATGCTTCTATTACCTTCCAACACTAATATTACCTTAAAACAGGAATTATAGACATGCTACTTTAGAGTTGTGCCTTTATGGCTGAGATTACATTGATTGATGGGATTATTACTTATTACAAACTGGTTTACATTCCTTAGTAGTAATTTTTTCCTTAGTTTGCCAAATTTTGTTGACTGATTAATTCTATTTAGTGTGTCTGAGCCTAATTTAGGTATCTATGTTATTTTATACATAACAGTGTGTCTATTTTCTTACAACTTTTTTCTTCTTTGACAATTCATAATAGCCATAATAGCATAATATTCTTAATAGCAATATTACTAACATTATTACACACAAAACATATTTAAACATAACTAACTCTTAATACAATTATTTAAACAAATTGAACCTTCTAATTGTAGTCTTTTCCCTTGAAACAAATATAGGACTTGGCTTTAAATCCTAATTAATACAATGTCGCTGAACATTCAAAATAATATAAATCATGTCTCCCTTAATCTTACTTATAGTCTATGTTTTTTTTGTTTCATACATTTGGGGTGAATCATTAATTTTAACAGTCTTTTCTGTTATTACTGATCACTCATTATATTACACTTTTTCTTCCTTCACTTATCACTTTTTTTCCACAGTGTTCAGCTTATAATTATTTACAATATTGTTCTTACTTGGTATCGTACCTCTTTGTTGGATTTTACATTATTTTTAACTTTATACTCTTACTTATTTTATAGTTTTATTTTACATTTTCTATTATTTTTCCTTGATAGAGGTAGTTTTTCTGTTTATTTTGTAGGATAGGTCATTTTATTTTGTTTGACTGGGCATGTAATGTTTGTCACATTACAATTATATATAAACTACTGTATCTATATAAACTAATATATATATATATAAACTACTGTATCTGTGAGTTTGCAAAATAAAATAGGTTTGCAAATTACATTACATATTTAAGACTAATAATGTCTGTAGCTACAGAGAGGAGTTCCGCGCTGTTATAGCGTCTTAATTACGTTTATTGGGATCTGAAACCAAATTAGTGTTTCCCGTTAACGTAACCAGTTAATGCTTGCGCCACGTAATTTGCTGGCAGTACGTGCGACCCGAGTGCAACCTCAAACTAACCGACATTATCATTAACGCCACGGCCAGCGGCGCACACATTTTTTAATACAATTTGTTACGTCATCATCTTAATAAAGTTAAATGCGTTTGATGATTAGTGAATGAAGAAATTATCATACATTTATTGAAAACACGTGCACGCTGTGAACACAGTTGCACTCTCAGGACTAAATATTCGCTTTACAAATTCACAGTGTTTCGACGGTCACACTGACTGTTATCACTTACGAGTGGAATAAATAATTATACACCAGAGGACTTGTTTCTCTCACTTTAAAAACAGTATCAATAAATAAAACCACTCGCATACTAAAATATCCAAGTTTACAATTGTCCAACACGCAATATTGTAACAAACAGTAATCTGCACACATACCGAATCGCAATTTCAGGTATAATTATCAATACGTCTTATCGCTTCGATTCCCAATGCGCAACTCACAACTACTTCTAGCTGGTCGCTTTCAAGACATCGCTATTTACACTCGCCAAGGTTGCGAGATTGTTCACTTCTCAATGCTTCGAAAACAGTCGGCAAGCCTCTGGAAGGCGTATAAACCACTGCATCCTTGCAAGCTACGTCATTAGACAACCTGAACTTAAGTTGCCTATCTGGTAGGCGTAAGATTATTACTAAGAATATTAAGTTACACATACGAGATGATTTATACGTCTCGTATATAATGAGATGGAAGAAGATTGGAAAACGACAGGAGACTCTGGCGTGCAGGTAGCAGTAGCTGCGTAAGTACCGCACATGGTTGGATGGGAGTAAGACAGACATTGTGCATACAAAACTTAAACATTTACATTAATACAAGAACAAAGATTCTTTCTGTGGCATCGATCACCTTTGCGTCGATGCCGTCATATTTCTTTATAGACCTGATTTTAACGGTGAACAAGGTAGGTGTCAAAACAGACTTTGCACGTAGGTGTCACATTTGACTGGTGCATGTTCTGCTACTTTAAATCGTTACCTTCAGTCTAAGAAAAGGCTTTAGCTTAACTACTTTACCACAATGTATACGTATTAGCGCAGTATTCAGCCGTACTTATTCAACACGCGCGCGATGCCTGATTTTATAATGTGCAGATATACTCCTTACGCAAAAACATTGATAGAAATATGAAAAAATATCATACGAAGTTATTTTACATAACACAAGAATAAACTATGACGGATATGAAACACATTATACGCGTTTAACTGAAAATTAATTAAAGCTAAAATACTATTAATGCAAGGTTCAAACAATAATTGTTGAAGAATCAATTAGAAGCGGCCTTCATATAATGATTTATATAGCTTTAAACTATCTTTTGTAGCTGTAATAGTTTCTCATGGGATTAACGTTAAAAAATTGTAACTATTTTCAGTGTCCTATTCTAAGAACGCTTATTAAGATTTTTGAATCCATATTTATACATAGTTACCAACTTCATTCTTCGTTTCTCTTCTTTTTTTGTTTTAATTTTACAATTTTCCTTAAATATTTTTCTATCTATTCTCTAGCCCTTAAATTATCTACAATCACGTTCTGTAGAGACTCCACATTATGAACATATTGCAGACTTGTTTGGTGTTTCTCAATATTTAATTTTTTCTTTTGCTACTAAATTCGGTGTTCAATATATAACGTCACATTCGTGGACTATGTTCCCTACTGCATGTTTGACTCTACAAGCGTACGTCCAAAATAATCACAGTTAACACGGTTACGGTGCAATAGTCACATAGGTAGTGCCATATTTTATTACACGGTGTGTGGTAATGGTTTAAATAAGCGGAACTCCAACTCTGCAATCTGTCTAAAAGTTCCGTTGTGTATAACGAGTCTGGAAAAACCAGTTGATTCCATTACTCAAGTTAGAAACAGTTACGTAAGTGGCGGGAAAGTTTCTTGCCTAAACGTCACTTCGTTCGAGAAGTTCTTCATTACTAAAGTGAGCAGCAAATATGCCATGGTATGTTAAACTCAACCGTATTAAGTACTCTAACCTATCTTGCAGTCAACTTGCAGTATAATTAGAAAGTACGGTAAGTGATTCAAAATAAAAATACGAGTAGTAATGTACTATTAGCCAATGTGTGTAAAAAACAATAAATAATTAACTTAAAGTTACCTATGTAACAGTGCAAATAAGCAAAACTCAGTTAATCATAATGTATAATATGTTGCCGTAGTTTGTAAGAAACAGAAATTTAAAAAATACATAGACATAATCAGGGAATCACAAGCATTATATAAAGCTGAGCCGCTCATCACCCATGACGTCACAACAATTTTTAAACTTTCCAAAACTGACAACCGAAAAATAAATTTCAAAAAACCACAACTTACCTTGATGACCGGCTCACCATTTCACTGAACTAGGAGAGGCCTCCTAGTGGAAGAATATCCGCATGCTGGATAACCTTTGGGTAATTGGAGGAATGAGGTGACCTCAGTTTTAAAACTTCAAAAATTAACACAAGTTTATTGAGGCTATCATATAGTGTTTTGTTACAATGAAATCTCATAAAATCAGGTTGTGAGGTTATTCCATTAAAATCTATAAGTAGGTGAAATATTCACTATATTACATGACACTCCAATTTAAAATTTCAAAAAATATTCAAAATTTAATATGTAAAATTATTTCATGAGAAATATATAAATCTGTAAAACATCTACAAAATATTACATGTTTTCTGAAAATGATTCATAGTGTCCAGACAGAAGGTATTCTATCAGAATTATAGAAAATATGTGAATATTCAAAATCTATGACAGGGTAACCAGAATCTAAAATTTTCAAAACATTCAAATTTAATATTTAAGACAAATTCCATGAAAAGTATATAAAATATATATCACCTTTAAAAACCCTTACATAGCCTACTGAAATTCTATAAAATATATAAAACATTTAAAATCTCTGACATGCCATACTGAAAACTATGCAAAATATATAAAACATTTAAAATCTCTGACAGGCCATACTGAAAACTATGCAAAATACATAAAACATTTAAAATCTCTGACAGGCCATACTGAAAACTATGCAAAATATATAAAACATTTAAAGAACTCTTACAGGCCATACTGAACACTATACAAAATTTATAAAACCTTTAACAAGCATTACAGCCACAACAATCCAAACAATTACATTACCCAACAACATGCGCCCTCTGAAATCTAACTCAAACACTAGAAAGAAGACTCATCTAATCAATAAAGTAACATGCAAAATGAGATAGATAATATATACTTGTGTGGAACTCACAAGTGCATGTGCTCCCCCCTGCCATAAACCTGTATAAACTGGTGTAGCCCCAAGGCTTACAGATTTCAGAGTGCACAATTATATAAAAAACATCAGATAATCAGTTACATATATCTCTACAAACATTATAAATACATAAAGAGAGAAAATTTCCTCTTGTAGAACAGTTCAGACATATTATTTAATAGGTTGGATGCTTCTGAATTACTGTTTTATCACAAGGTAAGGCATTGTTACAACTGGAGGTAGACTGCAACTCTTTTCCCAACCAGATCTACAAGTTCCAATAAAAAGGCAGCCACAATACAAGTTCCACACAGACTATAGTAAAAGATGTACTGGCCATTACATGCTCTGGCAATTCAACACAAGACAAATATCACCCTGAGTCATTCAAAGAGCAATTAAGGAATTTTGCTTCACCAGGCCAAATGAACGCCTCGGCCGATTCCCAACACATTTTCTTAAGTTTTTTTTTTTTTTTTTTTTTTTGTAGGTAAGAAAAGTTTTGCCCATAGAATACACGGTCACCGCAAACAGCGGCGAAGCTACTCATCATTAGAGAGAAACATGCGAAGTTACTCAAGTTCTGCAAAAACCGGCATGTTTCAATAGTACATGAGATTACAAGAGTACCAAGAAGTGACAAAACTCCAGTATTAAGAAACTATTGTCCCCTCTCTTTTTTTTGTAGTGTTAGAGAAATCAGCCAGACCCGACCCATAAAGTCCCAGGGCAAAATTTAATAATTTTATTTTTCCATACCTGTTCATGGTGCATCAATACCTCACATCACAATACCTGTTCAATACTCACACAATCTATCACATAATTCACATCTTGGTCTTCCCAGATTCACGGATGCCGGCCCCCCGAGAACCCCTAGCACGCTTTTCCCTTAGCCTGACATAATGGTTTCACTCAACGCCGGCATAAAAAAAAGAAAACCACGAAACTTTTCAGCACTCAACAATTGAGACCAACACGTGGTGAACAGCTCCCGAATCGAACAGCTGACATCAACCCAAAACTCGAGTCAAGACAAAACTCCACAGCTGATAACTACAGCTGGCCGATTTCCAAAGGCGCTCTACAACCCACAACGGAATACAGCAGGCTCACTCTAGCAGCGGGAAAGGAAGATACCCTAGTCCGAAGTTACAGCGACGTCTACTAGATGGCGGGAGCGTAACAAACAGTCGCCGTAACGTCTCATAGATAGCGAAGAGAACCTGTCCAAAGCGAACTCCCCAGATGCAAGAAAATAACGCCCGGAATCCTTAGAACCGCTATTTGCCGTACACCTACGTACGGCACACCCCCACAACAAAAGGAGTCCAACGGGTTGGACGACACTGGGACTGCCACCACCGGAGGAAAAGCGGGGACTGACTAAAAACCAATAAAAAGATAAAATCCGGCGAAAGTGGAAAACGAAAGGACACCAGAAGGAAGGACAAGGTGTGTGTGGGTGTGTAGCTGGGTGTGTGTGTGTGTAGAAGATACGGGGAGTGTGAGCGGCCGCGGCCTAAAGCAAAGAAAGAAGAAAGGAAAGGAGAGAAGCTAAAATACCGATAAAACGTTTAAAACCCCAATTAACCCCACCTAAAACAATAAAACACTAAAAAATAAAACCATAAAACACAATCCCTCCAGCGAAGCCCCCCGAAAACCAAACCCGAGGACCCTAACTAATCCTAACTGGGGTGAACAATACCAATTTACCTCTCACGGAAGCTCCATCTGCGCACACGCCTTCAAATGGGACACATGGGTTACCCTCACCTTCATCCTATCCTCCGGATCCACCAGGCTGGCAGTGACGGGCGAGACAAACTCAGAAATCCGGAAGGGTCCCAACCATCTATAGCAGAGCTTGGCAGCGCGACCCTCCACCTTAGAGCTGAGCGGGTGGCTCCTGCAATAAACCAGCTGACCCACCTTAAAAGGGTTGGGGACTCTCCCAGCATTATAGCGACGCCGCACGCGCTCGTGCGATCGGAACAGGGCTCTCCTCACATCTTTCCACCTGTGAACGACCCCTTCGTTAGGCAAATCCGGGAGAAGATCCTCCAGTTTCCACAAATTACCAAGGGGATGAGCGGGGGAGAAACCAAACATGACCTCAAAAGGCACGGCACGATGGCTTTCATGAAGGGACGAATTGAACGCCATCTGCAACCACTGGAGATTCTGGTCCCACGTATTCTGCTGCTCCGCGTGATAGGCGATAAGAGCGGATCTCAGATTGCGGTTGAATCGCTCTGCGTGGGAAGGTTGCGGGTGGTAGGGGGAAGTGTTTACATGCCGGATACCGTGCCGGAAACACATGTTTCGGAATTGCCTCGAGATGAATTGCGGGCCATTGTCTGAGACAATGATGGAAGGAAGCCCGAAATGCTGAAAAATACTGGTCTGAAGGGCTACGATGGTATTGGCAGTACTAGCCTGACGCAAGGGAAGTAGCCAGACATACTTGGAGAAGGCGTCCACACAAACAAGGAGGAACGAATTCCCGGCTTTGCTACGCGGGAAAGGACCCACGTAGTCGATGAAAACCTTCTCCATCGGTCTGCCAGCCACCTCAGAAGACAGCAACCCCAACTTAGTGTTCTGAGCGGGCTTGCTCAGACTGCACAGATGACAACACTTCACCCGGGTGGCGATGTCCCGGTCCATGCCTTTCCAGATGAAGTTCTTTCTGATCGCGGCGATGGTCTTTGAAACACCCAAATGGCCTCCAACCGGGGAATCATGATAATATTGGAAGACCATGGGTATCAGCTTGCTCGGCAGCACTATCTTAGGGACCCGTCCTCTACGTTCCTTGCAGCAGAGGACGCCCTTGGACAGATGATATGGAGCCTTCATCTCGCCTGATTTGATTCTATCGATGATGGGACCCAACACCTCATCATCAAGCTGATGAGGGATAACTTCCGTGAAGGCGAGGGGGAACTCCAGGAGTACGGCGCATGGTTCATTTATTGGCTCCTCACTGGGTAGGTGATACATACGGGACAGAGCGTCGGCAACAACATTTTGGGTCCCCCTTATATGTTGTGCCCGAAACTTAAAAGAAGAGATCTTGACCACCCAGCGGCCTAGTTTACCCAGTTGACGGGGGTGCGCCAGAAGCCACGAGAGAGCCTGATTGTCCGTCTCTAATAGGAACTCAGCGTGTTCCAAATACCTCCTAAACTTGTCAAGGGCGAAGACTACCGCCAAACACTCTAACTCGTATACCGAGGATTTCTTTTCAGGGTTGGTAAGGGTCCTGGATACAAATGCAACTGGCTGCCGAGCACCATCCACCTCCTGAGAGAGCACGGCCCCGATCGCCACAGAGCTGGCGTCGGATTGCACAATGAAAGGCCTCGTGAAATCGGGCATCCGAAGCACGGGCGGCGACAAAATGGACTCCTTTAGGGACTCGAAGGCACGTTGCTGGGCGTCTCCCCACACGAATTTGGCCCCTTTTTTCCTTAAGGAATTAAGGGGAGCCGCAATCTCAGCAGCCCCCGGGATGAACCGCCGGTAAAAATTCACCATGCCCACGAAGCGGGCCACCCCTTTAGCATCCCGAGGAGGAGGAAAATCCCGAATTGCCTGCGTCCTCTCTGGATCAACCGTGACCCCTTTATGAGAGACAAGGTGACCGAGGAAAGAAATTTCCTCCTGGGCAAATTTCACCTTGTCGGGATTCACAGTAAGCCCCGCGCGCCTCAAGCGACACAACACCTCACGGAGATGGTTCATGTGTTCTTCAAGAGTGGAGCTGTAAATGAGCAGATCGTCCAGATAATTAAACACATATTGGAATTTAATGTCGTGGAACACGGAGTCTAATAGACGGGTTAACGTCTGCGCACCAACCGCCAGTCCCATGGGGACTCTCTTGTATTGGTACAAGTTCCACGGCACGCAAAAGGCAGTAAACGGCCGAGAATCCCTGTGTAAGGGTATCTGGTGGTATGCTGAATTCAGGTCGAAAATGGTGAAATATCGGGCCTGCGAAAACCAGTCAAAGGCCGAATGCAGGTCCGGGAGGGGCACCGACTCAACTTCAATATTCTGATTCAATTTTCGATAATCGATGACCAGCCTATGCTTCCCTCCCGGTTTAGGCACCAGGAATGCTGGACTGGCATAGGCCGACGTGGAAGGTTCAATAACCCCTTGGTCCAACAATTCCTGCACCTTCTCCGCAAGATGGTCATCTTAGGCGGAGCGAATTTATACGGGTGCGAACGGACAACCGCGGAGTCGCACAGGCGGATCCGATACTCCAAATTGTGAGTGAGTCCGAGGTTGGCGGTCAGCACCTCGGGGAACTCATCACACAATTTACGGAAAGCGGTCTGTAGAGATGGGCTTAAAGTATTAATGTACGCCGGGGGTTGAAGTTCTTCAAGACCTTCCCCCGCCTCATCTCGATATCCAAGGAAGGGGATGCGTACGGCACGGTTGAACTTAAAGAAGCATACGTGCCCCTGGATATCGAGGACCATGCCACTTTTCATAATAAAATCCGCACCCACAATACAGTCCACGCTCAAGTTCGGAGCCACAAGAAACTCCCAAACCCACGAAAAATAGTTTATTTTAAATTTAAAAGCCACCAATTTGGAGGTCGGCAAGACCTCCCTCGAGGCCGTCCAACATACCACCGACGAAGGAGTATTCGACCGGATCAATGACTCCCGGACCAACTGCTGGTAAACACGGTAGGAGATAAGACACCGTGCCGATCCGGAGTCCACCAGGGCCTTAACCCGGCCCTTCCCGACCTCCAGCTCCAAAAATGGACACACGGAGAGACCCGGACGAATCTGCTTGGGATCGGCCTCCCCGGATGGGTGTCCCGTCTCAACTGCACATAACGGGACCTGGGATGCGACATCGCTACCAAACGTGGGGAGGGACCGGCGTCCCCTCAATCCCCCCCACGCAGGCCGTTTTTTGATGGACGGTTTTCCCGCGAGACCTCCGATCGTTTGAGGGGGCAATTCCGGGCCAAGTGCCCCATCTTCCCACAGGAATAGCAGCGGACTTCCCGCCTCTCAGAGTCGCCCCCACGTTGCTCTTTCCAAGGGTGGCCACCACGTTGCTCCCGGGTAGGCCGCTGCTGACCAGATGAGGAACAGGTGACAGGGAATTCGGAACGTCCGGAGCGAGCCTCATCGTTCATCTGGATGGTGCGGGCGAAGACACAAGCCTCGCTAAGATCAGCGAAGCTGCGCGGTCGCTCCAAAAACACCAACCTTGAACTCTCCTGCGGATTAAGGCCCTCCAAGATAACCCGCACCACCTCAGCCTCCGACACATCCACCCGCAGCACACGGGCAGCACTTTTGATCGAGTTTATAAATACGTTCAACTGTTCCCCTTGCCCCTGAACTCTGTAGAAAACTCGCTGCCGCATCCGGTCACGCAGCCTCCCGGGGTTAAACAGTTCCAACACATCTTTGTGGAACGCCTCAAAATCCCCGCCCGCGCCCAGATGCCAGACCACACGATCCAGCAGGGGCGCCCGACAATACGGGTAAATCAAATTTAACAGGGCAGCGCCGGTCACCCCAGGGACATCAAGAATGCCGAAAACCCGTTCAAGGAATTGGACAAGCTGGTCAGGGTCCAAACCGTCGACCACTGGAAGCCGACGGAGGAGGTCATAAATGGGGTTCGGCAACGATTCATACTTAACACTAACAGGTGCAGTACCCAACCCTCGAGGCATTTCCACATGCTCCCCCCGAAATCCCTGGGGGCGACTGCCCACCGAAATAGACGGACGCTCCTCCACCAGAGCGCTACAAGGCTCCCCTAGGAGACCCACCCGCTCAGGGGCCACGGTCTGGCGCATGGGCATCTCCTTCAGGTTACTAGGGCTTTCGGGAGCCTCCCCAGGTAGACCAATCTTTGACTGGAGGGCCGACGCCGTCCGCCTACCCTCCTCCTCCAGATCATCCTGCAAAAGCAAATTACTCAGGCGGGCGGACAAGTGGTGCATCCTTTGGGTCACCCGCTGCCAAACACGGGTGGAACTCCCCATATATTCCGAGTCCTCCATCAGGGTGGAGAACTCGGTCCACTTGTCCTCACACACGGCCAGCTCCTCCTCCAAATCCTCGATTTCGACCCTCCGGATGGGAGCGTCACCCACCAGCAGTTCCCGCAGTTGGCGCCGCAAGGACGCCACGTCCCTCTGGGGAACCCCACCCCGCAAACGTATCTCGAAAAGGAGTTCGTCCTTTGTGAAATATTCGGGCACCAGACCGCGGCCTTCACGACTCCTACTCTGCCCCTGCTCCGCCATAGTATCCAAAAACAAGAAACTGACCACGCTCTGCTACCATTTGTGAGCCGCTCATCACCCATGACGTCACAACAATTTTTAAACTTTCCAAAACTGACAACCGAAAAATAAATTTCAAAAAACCACAACTTACCTTGATGACCGGCTCACCATTTCACTGAACTAGGAGAGGCCTCCTAGTGGAAGAATATCCGCATGCTGGATAACCTTTGGGTAATTGGAGGAATGAGGTGACCTCAGTTTTAAAACTTCAAAAATTAACACAAGTTTATTGAGGCTATCATATAGTGTTTTGTTACAATGAAATCTCATAAAATCAGGTTGTGAGGTTATTCCATTAAAATCTATAAGTAGGTGAAATATTCACTATATTACATGACACTCCAATTTAAAATTTCAAAAAATATTCAAAATTTAATATGTAAAATTATTTCATGAGAAATATATAAATCTGTAAAACATCTACAAAATATTACATGTTTTCTGAAAATGATTCATAGTGTCCAGACAGAAGGTATTCTATCAGAATTATAGAAAATATGTGAATATTCAAAATCTATGACAGGGTAACCAGAATCTAAAATTTTCAAAACATTCAAATTTAATATTTAAGACAAATTCCATGAAAAGTATATAAAATATATATCACCTTTAAAAACCCTTACATAGCCTACTGAAATTCTATAAAATATATAAAACATTTAAAATCTCTGACATGCCATACTGAAAACTATGCAAAATACATAAAACATTTAAAATCTCTGACAGGCCATACTGAAAACTATGCAAAATATATAAAACATTTAAAGAACTCTTACAGGCCATACTGAACACTATACAAAATTTATAAAACCTTTAACAAGCATTACAGCCACAACAATCCAAACAATTACATTACCCAACAACATGCGCCCTCTGAAATCTAACTCAAACACTAGAAAGAAGACTCATCTAATCAATAAAGTAACATGCAAAATGAGATAGATAATATATACTTGTGTGGAACTCACAAGTGCATGTGCTCCCCCCTGCCATAAACCTGTATAAACTGGTGTAGCCCCAAGGCTTACAGATTTCAGAGTGCACAATTATATAAAAAACATCAGATAATCAGTTACATATATCTCTACAAACATTATAAATACATAAAGAGAGAAAATTTCCTCTTGTAGAACAGTTCAGACATATTATTTAATAGGTTGGATGCTTCTGAATTACTGTTTTATCACAAGGTAAGGCATTGTTACAACTGGAGGTAGACTGCAACTCTTTTCCCAACCAGATCTACAAGTTCCAATAAAAAGGCAGCCACAATACAAGTTCCACACAGACTATAGTAAAAGATGTACTGGCCATTACATGCTCTGGCAATTCAACACAAGACAAATATCACCCTGAGTCATTCAAAGAGCAATTAAGGAATTTTGCTTCACCAGGCCAAATGAACGCCTCGGCCGATTCCCAACACATTTTCTTAAGTTTTTTTTTTTTTTTTTTTTTTTTGTAGGTAAGAAAAGTTTTGCCCATAGAATACACGGTCACCGCAAACAGCGGCGAAGCTACTCATCATTAGAGAGAAACATGCGAAGTTACTCAAGTTCTGCAAAAACCGGCATGTTTCAATAGTACATGAGATTACAAGAGTACCAAGAAGTGACAAAACTCCAGTATTAAGAAACTATTGTCCCCTCTCTTTTTTTTTGTAGTGTTAGAGAAATCAGCCAGACCCGACCCATAAAGTCCCAGGGCAAAATTTAATAATTTTATTTTTCCATACCTGTTCATGGTGCATCAATACCTCACATCACAATACCTGTTCAATACTCACACAATCTATCACATAATTCACATCTTGGTCTTCCCAGATTCACGGATGCCGGCCCCCCGAGAACCCCTAGCACGCTTTTCCCTTAGCCTGACATAATGGTTTCACTCAACGCCGGCATAAAAAAAAGAAAACCACGAAACTTTTCAGCACTCAACAATTGAGACCAACACGTGGTGAACAGCTCCCGAATCGAACAGCTGACATCAACCCAAAACTCGAGTCAAGACAAAACTCCACAGCTGATAACTACAGCTGGCCGATTTCCAAAGGCGCTCTACAACCCACAACGGAATACAGCAGGCTCACTCTAGCAGCGGGAAAGGAAGATACCCTAGTCCGAAGTTACAGCGACGTCTACTAGATGGCGGGAGCGTAACAAACAGTCGCCGTAACGTCTCATAGATAGCGAAGAGAACCTGTCCAAAGCGAACTCCCCAGATGCAAGAAAATAACGCCCGGAATCCTTAGAACCGCTATTTGCCGTACACCTACGTACGGCACACCCCCACAACAAAAGGAGTCCAACGGGTTGGACGACACTGGGACTGCCACCACCGGAGGAAAAGCGGGGACTGACTAAAAACCAATAAAAAGATAAAATCCGGCGAAAGTGGAAAACGAAAGGACACCAGAAGGAAGGACAAGGTGTGTGTGGGTGTGTAGCTGGGTGTGTGTGTGTGTAGAAGATACGGGGAGTGTGAGCGGCCGCGGCCTAAAGCAAAGAAAGAAGAAAGGAAAGGAGAGAAGCTAAAATACCGATAAAACGTTTAAAACCCCAATTAACCCCACCTAAAACAATAAAACACTAAAAAATAAAACCATAAAACACAATCCCTCCAGCGAAGCCCCCCGAAAACCAAACCCGAGGACCCTAACTAATCCTAACTGGGGTGAACAATACCAATTTACCTCTCACGGAAGCTCCATCTGCGCACACGCCTTCAAATGGGACACATGGGTTACCCTCACCTTCATCCTATCCTCCGGATCCACCAGGCTGGCAGTGACGGGCGAGACAAACTCAGAAATCCGGAAGGGTCCCAACCATCTATAGCAGAGCTTGGCAGCGCGACCCTCCACCTTAGAGCTGAGCGGGTGGCTCCTGCAATAAACCAGCTGACCCACCTTAAAAGGGTTGGGGACTCTCCCAGCATTATAGCGACGCCGCACGCGCTCGTGCGATCGGAACAGGGCTCTCCTCACATCTTTCCACCTGTGAACGACCCCTTCGTTAGGCAAATCCGGGAGAAGATCCTCCAGTTTCCACAAATTACCAAGGGGATGAGCGGGGGAGAAACCAAACATGACCTCAAAAGGCACGGCACGATGGCTTTCATGAAGGGACGAATTGAACGCCATCTGCAACCACTGGAGATTCTGGTCCCACGTATTCTGCTGCTCCGCGTGATAGGCGATAAGAGCGGATCTCAGATTGCGGTTGAATCGCTCTGCGTGGGAAGGTTGCGGGTGGTAGGGGGAAGTGGTTACATGCCGGATGCCGTGCCGGAAACACATGTTTCGGAATTGCCTCGAGATGAATTGCGGGCCATTGTCTGAGACAATGATGGAAGGAAGCCCGAAATGCTGAAAAATACTGGTCTGAAGGGCTACGATGGTATTGGCAGTACTAGCCTGACGCAAGGGAAGTAGCCAGACATACTTGGAGAAGGCGTCCACACAAACAAGGAGGAACGAATTCCCGGCTTTGCTACGCGGGAAAGGACCCACGTAGTCGATGAAAACCTTCTCCATCGGTCTGCCAGCCACCTCAGAAGACAGCAACCCCAACTTAGTGTTCTGAGCGGGCTTGCTCAGACTGCACAGATGACAACACTTCACCCGGGTGGCGATGTCCCGGTCCATGCCTTTCCAGATGAAGTTCTTTCTGATCGCGGCGATGGTCTTTGAAACACCCAAATGGCCTCCAACCGGGGAATCATGATAATATTGGAAGACCATGGGTATCAGCTTGCTCGGCAGCACTATCTTAGGGACCCGTCCTCTACGTTCCTTGCAGCAGAGGACGCCCTTGGACAGATGATATGGAGCCTTCATCTCGCCTGATTTGATTCTATCGATGATGGGACCCAACACCTCATCATCAAGCTGATGAGGGATAACTTCCGTGAAGGCGAGGGGGAACTCCAGGAGTACGGCGCATGGTTCATTTATTGGCTCCTCACTGGGTAGGTGATACATACGGGACAGAGCGTCGGCAACAACATTTTGGGTCCCCCTTATATGTTGTGCCCGAAACTTAAAAGAAGAGATCTTGACCACCCAGCGGCCTAGTTTACCCAGTTGACGGGGGTGCGCCAGAAGCCACGAGAGAGCCTGATTGTCCGTCTCTAATAGGAACTCAGCGTGTTCCAAATACCTCCTAAACTTGTCAAGGGCGAAGACTACCGCCAAACACTCTAACTCGTATACCGAGGATTTCTTTTCAGGGTTGGTAAGGGTCCTGGATACAAATGCAACTGGCTGCCGAGCACCATCCACCTCCTGAGAGAGCACGGCCCCGATCGCCACAGAGCTGGCGTCGGATTGCACAATGAAAGGCCTCGTGAAATCGGGCATCCGAAGCACGGGCGGCGACAAAATGGACTCCTTTAGGGACTCGAAGGCACGTTGCTGGGCGTCTCCCCACACGAATTTGGCCCCTTTTTTCCTTAAGGAATTAAGGGGAGCCGCAATCTCAGCAGCCCCCGGGATGAACCGCCGGTAAAAATTCACCATGCCCACGAAGCGGGCCACCCCTTTAGCATCCCGAGGAGGAGGAAAATCCCGAATTGCCTGCGTCCTCTCTGGATCAACCGTGACCCCTTTATGAGAGACAAGGTGACCGAGGAAAGAAATTTCCTCCTGGGCAAATTTCACCTTGTCGGGATTCACAGTAAGCCCCGCGCGCCTCAAGCGACACAACACCTCACGGAGATGGTTCATGTGTTCTTCAAGAGTGGAGCTGTAAATGAGCAGATCGTCCAGATAATTAAACACATATTGGAATTTAATGTCGTGGAACACGGAGTCTAATAGACGGGTTAACGTCTGCGCACCAACCGCCAGTCCCATGGGGACTCTCTTGTATTGGTACAAGTTCCACGGCACGCAAAAGGCAGTAAACGGCCGAGAATCCCTGTGTAAGGGTATCTGGTGGTATGCTGAATTCAGGTCGAAAATGGTGAAATATCGGGCCTGCGAAAACCAGTCAAAGGCCGAATGCAGGTCCGGGAGGGGCACCGACTCAACTTCAACATTCTGATTCAATTTTCGATAATCGATGACCAGCCGCAAAGCTAGGTACCATAATGACTCTTATAAATTATATATGAGTGTCAAATCTCTACAAAGTGTAAATAAAATAAAAATAAGCGTATTTAGACTATGTAGGAAACATAAAAAGCCATGTTACAAACGAAAATAAGAATTTAAAAACATTGTAGTGTAAAATAAAGACAAAGTGATATGAAGAATTTGGTTTGTAACAATAGGATATTCTAGAAAAATACGCCAACTCATTCTTGTGTAAGCGTTCGATCACAAGCTATACTCTAGTCTCATATCAAATTCACATATTCACGTAACTACCATTTGTACCACTTGTAATTACAAAAATAGTTAAAATAATTTAAGCCTGAAGCTTTACGTAATATACGAAGAGGAACAGACTACATTGCAGAAAATTACGTACAACAAATTACGCTGCATATTTTAGGTAACTATACACGGTAGTAAATGACTCAGTTTGCGTTATAGTAGGCAAACTTATTGGTTAATTGTCAGCTGTTTCATTACGCACAACTTAATTCCTATGTCCCTGTAGGCTAGGCCTATATCACAGTATATTTAAAGTTATATGTTAAAATATTCCTTGTAAGTTACTTAACAGTGTTGGATTTTGCTTACTTTGATCGGGCTGCTGCTTGTAGGTTACTTCTCACCATAACTGACGTCACAGGCGACTGTTGACCCGGAAACTCGCCCACATGCTTGTTAAGATGGGATAAGGAAGCTATTAATTATAAACCATCAGGAGCTTATGAGGTTCTGGAAATTGCACTAGTGCTAATTATGTCATGTGTAATTAGACGGGAGACTTGTTAGAACTGAACTTAATTGATGAATTCCCTCTTAGTTTACTGCACAACAAGTTTCTGCCTCTTCCAGGTAATAATAAAGGAAATGTGTAAAGGTAACAAATTACATTATCCAAAGGTCCCTTAAGCTGGTTTATTCAGTGGTTTTCAATGAGTTTATTGAGTAATTAAGTCAGCGAATCAAACCGAAATGCTAGACACGTTGTTTTACTGCTTACTTCGATAGTTAGGTATTTATTGTTGGAAAAGCTCGTTGTGATGTATCGGATGTATCCGGTATTTACTCCAAGTACGATTCACGCTCTGTTGAACATCATTTTACCTACGTTTGTTTACGTTTTTGCAACGTTATGACTTCTGTCTCACCAAAGTATGTGAAAACTATATCGACTGTTTCGTATGCTCAAATTCACTACAATATTGAGTAGCGAATAAGTGTTTCCTGTAGTAACATTTTCATAATAAAATTACCGCATTGTGTCATGTGTAGTTTGTCCTCAGCATTATTAGTTAACGTTGTACCTTAATGTACCAGCATTGTAGTTAACGGGATACTTTTTATTTAATTGTGCGAAGCAGACCAACGATTCAATTTGTCTTTTACTGCAAATTATGCTGACATTTTGAACATAATTCAATACCAATGTTTACCTTACAAATACAAAATTCAGTTGATGTTATAAGATAATATACAGTCGGTTATGTTCACAGTCTTTAAACAGAATATGTTGGTCGTCGATAACATTAGTTGAATTATAATACGAGACTCGTTGGCAGAGCGATACAGAGATTAGACAAACGGGTATCGAGTCAAGATTATTAATTAAACAATACAAGATAAATTGGCTCGCTTTAACAACTAACGGCGGCATACAAAGCAAGTTGTTATCAGTCACAAATTAGTTTGTAAGCTCCACTTACGTAAATACTTTGTTATCAAGTATCAGAGTGTCACGCAACAGGCAATGCAACATCCCGTTACTAGTTATCCTTAAATAGCTAGATATTTCTGACAATATTACGGAATTAAATATGTTTATACGTGCATGCTAATGTGTTCGTAACATCCCGTTACAAGTTATCCTTAAATAGCTAGAAATTTGTGACAACATTACGGAATTAAATATGTTTATACGTGCATTCTAATGTGTTCGTTTACATACTCAGTAACGATCATGTTTGTTATTCATAATTCTGTACGGGAAGCACATAGAGGAATGCTTCTTGTGTTAATTTATTTTATGGGGTGTAATTAATTTTCTTCTTCTTCTTCTTCTTCTTCTTCTTCTTCTTCTTCTTCTTCTTCTTCTTCTTCTTCTTCTTCTTCTTCTTCTCCTTCTTCTCCTTCTTCGTTAGGCTTAGACTGTTTAGTCTGTTCCGGCTCCAAACTGGTCGGACCATCTCTTCTTGGATCTTCCCAGGCTTCTCTTCCATTTCGGCTGGTACAATAAGGCTACCTTCGGAAATCTGTCACTCCCCATTCTGCTAATGTGTTGTTTCCAGCTATCTCTATACTTAATTATGATTCCGTTTACTTCTTCAACTTTCAGTTCCTATGTTATGTGATTATTTCTTTTCATATCTAATTCTGTGTACCCAGTTATTGAACGCAAAAATTTCATCCTGAATTCGTGACATTTGTCTAACACACATTGTCCATGTTTCTGAGCCATAACTAAGGGTAGGAACTGCCAAAATCGTTTGTATAAATTTATTACTGATTCTTTCCTTGCCTTGTGTTTTAGAGCACGTGGAGAGTTCTTGCTGTCTGGTTAAATTTATTAATTTTCCCATTAAAATCTTCTTCGTTTTTATATGAGAGCTTACACCCTAAATAGTTAAATTCTGAGACTTTCTTTATAATTTTACCATCAAAACAATTTTAGATCTAACTGACCATGTTCCTTAGAAAGCCATACATTTTCTTTGTCAGATATTTACGTATTAAATTCTTTGCAGTGTTATTTAAGAAGTCATCCTTCATCCTTTGAAAGTCACCTTCATTTGTGGCTAATAAAATCTGGTCATCTGCAAACATCAAGATATGTAATTAATCTACATACTTAAAATAGGCCTAAATATAATAAATATTTCAAATTCATATTCAAACCGTAAATTTGTAAATAAATTTTTTTGGATTTTTCATTCCTTAATAGAAATGTAGAAAGGCTACTAAACTCGTTTAGGAGGGAGAATTATAGTTGTGAGAATAGTAACGTAGTATCATACTTGTAGTTCCATTCTGTTTTCATTCTGTTACTGATTACATCAAAGAGAACAAAATTTCTTACCATGAATGTTTGTTTGTATACACCATACTGTAATGTATATTCGTAACACCAGAACTCTGTCATATCCAGTGGCGTATCTAGAATTTGGCCTTGCGGTTGAGGAGGCCGGTCGTGTCGCCTTCGTGCAAGAGAAAAACAAGTTAAAACTAATCAACATTTCTATGTTTAAAGTGGTTGAAAAATGTGTGTTAACATCCTGAAGTCAATCCCAGTAAAGTAAACGATTAATAACACAATAAAAATACGCGTTACTGAAACATTGATTACAAGATACTTATTGACTGTACTGATCCTATATTTCATGTTTCAAACGTATACGCAAATGCTGTGTAATAAACTTGTTTATATACTTAAAAAAGAGTGACTACTATATTAGCGTACACAGCTAATAATAAAATAACCTAAAAATTAAGAGATTAACAAAGTTCGTCAACTTTATTCGATCCTCCGTCTGGTCCCGTTCGTCCCCCCTCCCGTAAATACGCTCCCGGTCGTATCGTAACAAAACATAAACATCAATCTATTTCAAAATGTGTTGCACTAATTGTATTTCAAATTACATGAACACAGTTTGTGACAGTTCATTCATCGCGAGTGTATAAGATTATAGAGGCATAGAATGTAGGAAAATTTTAGGTACTGCAGAGCCTATACAGCTTATGTAAATTCAAACTGATGGCTCCTCTGAGGGACGTTTGCTACAAACATGGGATATTATAACAAGTTTATTATACATCATTATCCTCTCCGATGCAATGAAAAGTGATTTAGTACCTACTGCTTATAAAAGTAACACAATTTTTGGTATGTAACATTTTCAAACACAAAAAACTAACGTTATTAACTTCGGTATTTTCGAAATTGTTTATTTATCAAGCTTAACATTTATCATACACGCACGGTTCTTTAATTAACCAACCAGTCTTAGAAGTTACTTTTACCCATACACAGCGATTCTGTTCTCTGACTGTTAAATAAGATACCGGATTAAATAATACATACTGGCGTAGCTCAATTTCAAACGTTTCGACACGTATTACAACTCGCGATAAATTAATATTTTAAAACTACTGAAAATGAAAGACCGGTTAATCTAAAAGCCGTGTAATAAATAAAAATTACATACAAAACACTAACTACAGCATATTATATTTTTTTATTTGATGGGGTCAGAAATTATCAACAATTATTGACTTATACTCACTTCCCGCGATGGTTTTATTTCTTTGAACTTGTCATTTTTTACGTACAAAATTTTTGTTATTAATAATCGTACTAATCGATAGTAGATAATATCTCCTACACAAATTGCAACATAAAATAATTTCTCTTTGAACCTGCTAATTTCCTCGTCTTCTTCTTATTTTTCTTCTTCATACTGCTTCTTCTTCTTTTCTTTCTTTTCTCTTTGTCTTCTTCTTCCTTCTTTTCTTTCTTTTCTCTTTGTCCTCCTTCTGTTTGTTCTTCTTTCCTTTCTTCTTCTTCTTCTTCTTCTTCTTCTTCTTCTTCTTCTTCTTCTCCTTCTCCTCCTCCTCCTCCTTCTACTTCGTCGTCGTTTCTTCTTCCTCATTCTCAGTTTCTTTTTCTTCCATTTTTGGCACAACGTCTCGGTTCAGTGTTTCTCTTGAACAAAAAACACACAGTAAGCGGTTGGATTTCCAATATTTGCGTAAAAAATGGTAATAGAAGGACGTAGAATATGTACATTATTTAAGTGAAATTCTCCTTCTTGAAACTTAATTAAATATACAAAGCAAGCGACGCCTTTCCTCTACTTCTCGTAAACTAGTTAAAAAGAAGGCCGATTGAGCTAAAATTAGATACAAGATATTTTGCTGTTCTCACAAGATTGATTACTTAAAATAAAGTTATATTAAAATAAGATTTAATTTAGATTAGGGGAATCCAATTCCAGTAGATTATGAAAAGCTTACTAAATTGTAGCAATTACAGTAAGGGTTAAGAAGGTTGTAAGAGTATGAAGAAGAAAATAAAACTGAAAATGTAGTGAAAAGATAATCCTATATAATAGCTGTTTGCTAAATAGACTTTATTGATTTCATATAGCACAACAGAAAAAGGGAGAAACCTCTTTTTCACAAAATACACGTACTAATAACACAGAATGTTTCTGGATTTAACAATTCGCCTCTGCTATACAGAATCAAATATAAGATTTAACATTCTGTATACAAATCAAATGTATAGTGTACATTATCCTGTACATTGATACGTATATTATGTATATTACAAGCAGCGTGAGATGAATTAAATTGTACACTATATTAGTTGGGCGGCCGCCGTTAATTATTTAAACGTTATCAGACCGAAATGGCAGTGACCGCAACAGTGTTGTTAAACCCTATTGAATAATGCAGCAGTTACATTTGCTGAACCTCACCAGCACACTACGTTTAGATAACATGCACTACTGCCAACGTGTATAACAATGATTTACCTGTAACACATCCCCTCGCCGGCCAAAACACGGTTGGGCTTCATACTGCAGTTCGAACCCAGTAAACAGACTGTTTCACGTTCTTCAAAACGTCTTAGAAACAGTGGTGAAGTCTACCTAGCGTTTATTGTTCGAGACTGGTAGAAAGCTTTTATAGACCTACTTGTAGAAACACGCACACAAGCACGCACGCACATGAAATGTCAGATGTCGTAGATTTGTACTTCTTTGAAATACGGATTAGTATTTTAATATCGCTAATATGTATTGCGGGTAGACACACGAACACATTTAAAAAATTAAAGGGGCAAAAGTCAAAAGTGGTGAAAGAAAATATAGCATCTTAAAAATTGTGAGTTCGAGCATTTAACTTTCATAACTACGTTACTACATTTATCTTTCATAATCACGGATTTCTGTAATTTACTTTTTTACGTACACAAATAGCGTACTTTTTCCAACACATCATTAACATTGAAAGTAATTACCGGTAATTTACTAACGTCTCCCGCTTAATGTATAAGGGCGTACAAGCAACATTTACGACGATCACACGGAATAAATAATAAAACACAATAAATAAATATTAAACATCAGAGAAATCATTATTCACAACAGTTTTATTAAACAAAGTCACTCGTATGCACCGTTCTCTAAGTTAAATAATGTCTAGTGCACACTGGCATTGCAAATATTTGATGTCATCCTCTTAAAAATATCCAAACACAGTGGATATTTTACATTTTAACAATTAACATTTTAGCCTACATTACATACCGCTGTCAAAAAATACGCATTGAATCGCAAATTCAAACTGGTCGGCATAATTTGAAACACCGTTACTTATGTTCAGCCAAGGTCACCTTTTA